>CM076575.1:1280816152-1281487222 GCA_034641835.2 Pinus albicaulis | reverse complement strand
AGATGGTGAAAATGATGGAAGAAATTCAAGTGAAGAAATTGAATCACAAGGTATGTATATATGTGTGTGTGTGTGTGTGTGTTGAACACATGCACGTATTATTGAAATTATACATATATTTATTAATTTAGTTATTTATTGAATATGTAAACTTATTATGTACTATTCATTCGAATATGTACAGATGAAATCAATGTCAATGACGAGATGTTAGAAAATGTTGACACTCACACATATGGAGATAAAAAAGCTGACCATTATATACGATATCATGTTAACCGCACTTTTGAGAAGTATTTCATACAGGAAAATGTGACAGTTCAAGCCCAAATGTTGAAAGGTCTCCTATCATTAACGAAATTAAAAGAAGCTATGACTTTATTGGGTATTCGAAAATCAACCAAAGATTTTTTTTTTTTTTTAAATATAGGAAAATGTGGTACAAAATATAAATAGTGATATAAATTCAATTAAAAGATCTAGACAGAAAAATGTTTCAGTTGTACGTAGAGCAATACATATGGCAGTGGTTTCATCAAGTACTAAAGAGAATTGCTTGGTAAAATCTATGGCACGAGCATTAGGAACCTCGCGAAAAACTTTGCACAAAGATTGGAAATTTTGGTTGCAAATAGATGTAAATGATGAACTTGCTTGTTGGAGAGCTATTTGTAGGCAACCATACAAAGATAGACTTGGAGAAAATGTTAAAAAAATAATATATGAATATTGGAAGAACAATTTGCGTGTTTCGCCAACTGCAAGGCATGTGATGCGAAGAAGAATAGCACGAAATCAGTACGAAGAACATGAAAAATATTTCTTGGAAACCACTCAGATAGAGTTATTCAACAAGTTCAAAGAAGAGAATCGTCAAATTCATGTTTCACTTAGTGCTTTTGTTCAAAAAAAACCATGGTATGTAAAACCTATCACCGTACGCGACACTTGTTGTTGCCGTTATCATGTGGAATTTGAGTTATATTATGACACATTCCTTGATTTCGGTAGAACATTATGGAAGGATTCACCTCCTCCTTCCACTATCCGTGAATTCATATCTCAAATTCTGTGTGAAAGAGAAAGCGATGAACTATTTTACAAAAAGAAATGTGTTGGTGGTAAAAAATGCGATGATTGTGGAAATTTGACTAAATTTCAAAACAAATATCGTACTGATATAAATTATCAATCGTTTTCCAACATGAAATTGAAATGGAAGAGATATGAATATATCGGTACATCGATTCAAGGTGCAAATAGTGTTAAAAGAATTGAATTACTAGAAGACGAAATTTTTGTGATAGACTTTTTGAGAAAGTTTGAGGCAGAAATTTACAAATACACCAAGCATTCCCATAGAGCTTGATGGCAAGACTTGCAATTCAAAAAATCCCGTGAATTTTTTCCACCAGGGACCATTTTGTCAGTAATTGATTTTGAAAAACTACACATTTGTTCCATAAAAATAAATTCAGAGTGAATACTATCATTCTGACCAAGTCTCCATGCTTGTCCATATTCTATATAGACATGTTGAACAAAACGTCGATCATATAGAAAGCACCAGTGAAAATCGACATATTATTAAAGAATATCACTTTTATATCAGTGACGATCGTACACATGATACATATTTTGTACAACATTGTTTTGAAAAAATTTATGATTCCTTGAAAAATCATGGAATAACATTCAATGAACATTGGATATGGTCAGATGGATGCGCAGGACAATTCAAATTTGCACGATCATTCTTTTGGTTGTGTTGTCTTCATAAGAAAACTTGCATTAAACATTGTTGGAATTTCTTTGAGATTGGCCATGGAAAAGGAGAACATGACGGTGCAGGGGCATGCATAAAATGAGAACTTCGAAGATATCAAATGAACCCCTCTGCAAGCCGACTTGTGGATGCAAAAGAAGTTGTTCAATGGTGCATCGCTGCTCTAAGCCATGAGACTAACTGATCAGGAGAAGTGCGAAGGTACATTCAATTTAATTTTTATTGAATATCTAATTAAATAAACAGTGTACATTTATCACAATGATTATCTTTGATTGTATTTTGATATCATATTTACATTCTTCTTTAAATTTTCCATATAAAGGTTTTTTTGGCATATTGGGGTCGAAGACGTAGATATATCAATTGGAAATGACGTTGAAATAATAAAAGGGACTCGAAAATTGCATTCAATTAAAACAAAGTCGTCCAGAAATGTGTTTGCATTGGATAAAAGAAAATATTCTTGTTTTTTTCATGTTTGCATAGACAACACAAAATCCAATGACGTTTGTGAAAACAAAATGTATGTAAAAGATTGGAAACATACAGAGCTAAATACAAAGGGCAAAATGTCTGTTGCAATGTTTGAAGAAATGCAATCAGAGGAGACTACAATATCATCGATGGTGATCGAGTTTCTGATCTTGTTAGAGAATGTAACATTTGAATTTTTTTCTAATGATAAAGATCTAGAAATAAATTTGAATATGTATAATTTTGTCAAGTTTGTTTTATTGTGCAGGAGATGTTTTTGTTGTAATTGCACCTACTGACAACGATGAAAATATGAAGTATTATTTGATGCGTTGCACTGAACGAAAAATGAAATTATTAGAAGACTTAATGATCACGGATTTCCATATGAAAGAGGATCTATTATACTGAAAGGTTATTTTTTCAGACAAACTAATCAAAGTGAGAATTGTGTTTACTTTGAAGACTATGAACCTGATTTCATAAGTTGTCAATATAGTCACGTGGTGTGTGCAGCACGCATAAAGTTGATCGAGGTTCAATAAAAAAAAAAACAAATATTAAGAAATGGAAAATGTTAAAATCCGATCATGAACAGATTATTGAAGATGGCATTCCATTGGAATTTTTTTATTAAACTGCCCAACAATTTATTCTCTTTGGATTATATGTTCTAGAACTTCCAGTACTCAATTAAAAATTGAGCTGCCTTGTTATGTTATCTGTGCAAGTGTTTGCACATGTACAAATTGTTTTGGTACATGCACACTCTAGTATCAACTAAAAGTAGCTTTACTATACATGCATTGATGAAAAATGTTGCATATATATATATATATATATAGATATATATGTTCTAGAATGCAATTAACTGTTCAAGTAGTTTTACTATGTGCATTGATGAAAAATGTTTCACGTACTCAATATATATGTTCTAGAATGCAATTAACTGAAAGTAGTTTTTCTATGTGCGTTGATAAAAAAATGTTGCATGTACTGGATATATACACGAAATCAATGCACGCCCAGTTTTTCTTGTGGGATTTTTTGGTAAAAAGTATCCACAATGTAAATAAAATCATCTGCAGTATAATTTTGTACGAAGATTCCTTTCAGACAAGAGACTCGGAGCACTTCTTCGACTTTTGGTGGGATTTGACCCACTTCTCTATTCCTGATTGTGCATTCATGAAAAATGTTGTGCACGTATTGGATATATATATGTGTGTGTGTGTGTGTGTGTGTGTGTGTGTTCTAGAATGCAATTAATTGTTCAAGTAATTTTCCCATGTGCATTGATGAAAAATGTTTCACGTACTGAATATATATATTCTAGAATGCAATTAAAACTGAATGGACCATCAATTTACCAATTTATAAATCAACAAGGCTACCTAGTTGAGTGCATTAATGACATTGACCCCAATTCAACAAACATATATCTACTTCTTATATTTCCAATCAAAATTAAAGAGATTTATATGGGAAAGAGGTAGAACATATAGCCTATGAACTACTTTAGTTCATAGGTCAATGAAGGTATCATCATGTGGGAAAATGTTTCAAGAACACTTGATCGTACTTAAAAGTAATCTTAAGATTGTTTTTTATCTTTACATACTACGTACTATTGTTTGAGTGAAAAAAAATTTAAAAACTTACCAAATGTACTTCAACCATGTCCAAAACTTGAATTTTAAAAACTTTTTGATTATATCAAAACAAATTACTTCACATGTCATGCAAATTGTACTTCAACTATCCAATAAAAACATTAAACATTTAACATTATATCACATGCCAAATGTAGATTGAAATGGTATCCAAAACTTAGTTTTAAAAACTTTTTGATTATATATCGTGCAACATTACTTCACATGCCATGCCAATTATAGTTCAACTATCCAATAAAAACATTTAACATTATATCAAATGCCAAATGTAGATTGAAACCATCCTAAACTTAACCTTTAATTTAACAAAAAATTATAGATCACAATATTACTTCACATGCACGTATTACTTCACATGCCATGCCAATTGTAGTTCTTGATTATCCAATAAAAACATTCAACATTTAACATTAAATATCACATGCCAAATGTAGATTGAAACCATCCAAAACTTGAGTTTTAAAAACTTTTTGATTATTTCATGTAACATTACTTCACATGCCATGCCAATTAGTCAACTATCCAATAAAAACATTTAACATTATATCACATGCCAAACGTAGATTGAAACCATCCAAAACTTAACTTTTCATTTAACAAAAAATTTATAGATCGCAACATTACTTCACATGCCAAATGTACTTCAAGCATCCAAAACTTAAGTTTTAAAAACAAAACAAATTATAACACATCATTACATAACATGCCAAATGTAGTTCAAAAGCAAAACATTAATTTATAGATGACAACATTACTAGTAGTTCAATTATCCAAAACTTAAAAGTTTTAAAAACCAAACAAATTATATAACAACATTACTTCACATTCACATGCAAAAAGTACTAAAACCATCCAAAACTTAACTTTTTGGAACAAAACAAATTATATTAACATTGTAATAAAATATGTCCAAAAATTGTAGATCTCGCAAGTATCAAGTATCAAGTTATATATATATATATATATATATATATATATGACTGTGCATCTAGATAATATATAAAAAGTAAATTTAAGACTAGAAATCTTGAAATCAAATCTACAAATCATGTCCATCAAATCCATATGGATGTAGTGTCTTTCCTAGCAGAGTCTCAATCCATGTGCTATCTTGAGAAGCATGGGGAACCTGTACACAATGCACATCCAAACATTAAAATTTGATGTTTTAAAAATGAAGTGAGAATATATAGAACTTCATGTAAAAAACAAAATATAAAAAAAATAAAATCATGCAATACCTCATGAGGTTCCCTCTCCATTTTTTCGCCTGCTACAACTTCCCCCATGGGAACATCTCCAATATTAAACTATACAATATACATGTACAACTATATATATATATATTAAAAAAAAATTCAGATGAAAATGCACATGTGTACATATATAAAATTATTTTCAATAATATTAAAAAAAAAGTTAGACAACTTGTTCAAATGGTTGAAATGGTGTGGATGTTCCTATCTCCGTCGCTAGAGTCCATGGATTAAAGAAATCTTCTATAGAAACCTAAAATTCAAAATTTTAAAAGTATAAAATAACTCAAGATCAACATCTCAATTTATAATAAAACTTAAATAAACTTCAATTTATAACTTATAACTTTTAAAAACACACACACACACACACACACACACACACACATATATATATATATATATATATATGTAAGTGAAAAATTGAATACTTCTGCAGGTGAATTTGGGACCTCTCCTAAGAGAGACTCCAAAAGAAAATCTCCAAAAACCTAAAATTCAAAAAATTTAAAATAACTCAAGATATATATATATATATATATATATATATATATATATATCTCAATTTTTAATGGAACTTTTTGAGGTGGAATATATATATAACTTAAACATAAATTTTAAAAGTGAAAAATTGTCCATACTTGTTGTGGATGTGGCACATCTCCTAAGGAAGTAGAAGGTACATCTCCCAAGGAAGAAGAAGGTACCGCCATCCCAAAAACATCGGACGGAATCGGAATCTGTTAAAACATTTTATTATTATATATGTACATGTACATGTGTGCACAATTATTTATTTTAAAAATATCACTTAAAAAACACTAACATTTGTCAACATATCTTGATGGTGAGACCCATCTTCATTGTTTGAACCAGAGGTCCCGAACGTGATATTAACATTTTCGTCATTCATCATGCATGACAACTGCAAATGGTGTTTTAACATATAATGATACATTTTTGTTAGATTAATGTACATATAAATAATTGTATACATTTACATACACATGTATTTATTACAAATTGTACACATGTATGTGTTAAAATAATTGAACCCTGAGGTCATTAACACATACCGTTCCCATGCCCTCTTCCTCATGAAGAATTAGGTCTTGCCAACCATTGCGACAATTCTTTGTATATATTCGGAGATCTTCAACATTCATGTTGTCAATATCTTCATCTGTACAATACACAAAATTGGCACGTGAATTCTCACGTGCTCTTTGTCGATTTAGACAAACATCGACTCCACCCAATCTGTTGTAAGCACTGTCGATCATGACATCCCTTGCTTCTCGACTTATTTGAGAAGTTGCATCCATCTCTGACCGCATAGTTTCGACCCGAAAAGGTCGACTCACCAATGGCGGCTCAGGGCGAGGCAACTCCACATTTCGCTTAGCGCCCCTACGGTCACACAATCGACCTTTCCCTGGACCAAAAAATTATGACGGAAGGTCATTGTAATTGGGTTTCATTTTCAAAAATAAATCTACGTAAAACAATTATGCAAAATAAACAGGAACCTCGTCGCTCCATGTGAGCCTTCCATAGGCCGCAAGGTGCCTATCATAAAAATAGTGAGCTATATTGGGGTGCTTGAAATATTTCACCTTCAGCATTTTTCTTTTTGGCCCTTCCTTGAAATTAAACATTGACTTCACCATATCTTTTGTAACTCTTTGTTTTACATCCTCCCATTTATCGGGACCCATTACTGTTTCATTTCTCTTTCTCATGACTTCTACAAATGTATCAGTCGTTGGCCCAGGATTTTTGTACACATTTACTATTTCGCCCAATGAATGTGTAACTATTTTGAGGCTTTTTCGGCTCTCAGCAGGTAGAGTCAAAGCCACAAGATCTCTCCGCAATTTTGCATGAAGTTGTTGACACATTTCTAAGGTGCATTGCGCCATGTTTCTTTCCCATGGTATATCAGAAATGTCGGCCGAATAAGTTGTGGCGGGTAGACAACCTTCTTCTTGAATGTAGCGTTCTGCCCTGCGTCTATTTTGACCAATATTTGGAAGATTTTCAGCCTCTGCATCAATATATATATATATAATTTTGTATATTATAAAAAACACATGTAAACAAATCTGTACAAATTCAATGAAAAAAATATTGAAATTGATGGCAACCTCAACATGGTTGGCTAGCATCTTCTCCACCCTGAAACTGTTGAGAACCAGAACGACCCTGTTGAGAACCAGCACCACCAGCCGTTGATTGGCCTCCGAGAGAATAAATATCACCACCTTCACACAAACTGCTACCACTTATTGATGGCCCTCTAAGGGGATTTGAACCACCACCAACCTCTCGAGAGGAGAGAAAAGCTTCATAAAAAAATATGAATTGATAATCAATTGAAAAATACATGCATACATATAAATACACGTGTACATATTCATTGATTAAATTGTGTTAAAACCATACCATGACTGGGTGAAACATGGGCATCCATGGCTGGAGTAGAGACCCTTCTCTTCTTATTAGCTCCTAAAAAGTAAAAAATGAAACTTATTAACAACTAATTTAACTCACAAAGTTGATAAAAAATCAATTCCATATGTACACACATGTATGGAGATTTAATATTATATTTAAATTTACCATGAACAGCATAATTCTCTCTCTCCCCTTAGGCCATACATATGAGGTCTTTTTATAGTCCCTCCAAGTAGTTTCAGCAGTTGGAAACAGTTGGCCACGGGCTGGGGTGGTTGAACTACCTGAGTAACCATCAACCCAGCGCGAAATTAGGGATTTTTATATATTTTTTAATCATTAAAATGGCATACGCGGAAAAGTCTAGCTGTACTCGCGTATACACGCGGAAAAAAACGGGCATAGTCGCGTATGAAGGATTTTCCACTGTTTTTAAGTGAATTTGTCCAAGTCTGTAGGAATGGGTGCCCATAAAGCCATGTAGCAATCATGAATCATGTCAAGGTGAGAAATGATGCTATAACAGATGCCCCCTAATATATGAGGTCAGAAGGGGTACATGATGGCCGAAATATATTATGCACATAGAAAGAACTTCGCAAGAACAAGAGAGGACTTCACCAGATTTCAGCCTGCCAAAACCAATGAAAGAAATCAGAGAGTCAACACATGCTGAGGCGGGCATACCCATGCTCAGTCAAAAATACATCATATATATAGAAAGTACTGAATAGATCCAACATGTATACAAGTATAACTGAACTGAAAGTACATAGTGAATCATCTGAGCAGGGCCCGAAAAAACAAGTCTGTATCAATGTCCAAGTATCACATATAGAAAGCTGATCAAAGATAGTGCAACCGGATGTCTGATCAAGTAACTGAATCTCCAAGTACCGGATCATAAGAGGCGGATCAAACGGTACAATCACGCAACTCGGGGATCAACATATAAGATGCTGCTGTGCTGAACTGCAACATATAAGGGTGGACGGCAACACTGGCAGAAACTGAGAGGACTGTCAACAGTGAACCGAGAAATGTTGATACAACCCGAGGTCTTCACCGATCACAACGGCACAATTCTACACAATGGGAATAAATGAGCTGAAGTCGACCATGTGAGAAATCGTTGGATTACCAGGCAATGATGTTTCCCGTTAACCAACGCGAGACAACCCACCGATAATGATAATGAGTGTCAAGGTGCCCCAGTACAATCTGACAAGTGTGGATGAATGAGTTGAAGTCGAACACTTGAAAGAATCTACCAATCAGGAGGCAATGATGAATCCTCACTGTCGATAGCGAAGAGTCGCCGCGGTAATTGTAAACCTAAAGTGCGACAAAAGACTCTAGACCTTATCCCCCGAGCAATGAGTTGGAGTCGATGGGAAAATATCTGCTGGAAGGAAGGCATTAAGGCATCCCACATCAGTCCAGTGCGAGTGTAACCCGCAAGCCAAGATTTGGAAGGAATCAGACGAAGTAGAGTGATGGAACCAAAACCGAAGTACGTTTCCGACGTGCACAAGATGAAGCTAGCGCACGGAAGAAACCCTCTGAACCAACCAATAATGAAAGCTGACACAGAGGCGAGAAATCCACCGATAGGGTCAAATGGAAATCCGGGTACTGCACGAATCCCAAGTGTGATAATGTGTGCTGACGTCGAACACAGGGGAAACCACTCAGTCAAAGACCCATGATGATGATCAAATGCTGAGCACGAGGTCACCTATCAATGATGGAAATAGGCCCAAGGTGTGGCTCTAGGTTTGCTCTCAGAGCAATGTGTCGTAATCGATAAGAGACAAACCTGCCGGCAAGAAGCCAATGGGGACCTTCTCAAACCAGCACGAGCAGAAGACCAAAACATCTGATGTGATAGAACATGATACTGACAAGACCGGGAAGGCCGCCGGAATAATAAGTCAAGAGACACTGCAGAATGGCTGACTCTGGTTGAACTTCCCTTGAACAAAATCACGACTCGTGATGACCATGGCAGTAAATGATGACACTGTATAAGTCTGTTATGCAAGAGGCAAAAAAAAACTCTCCATATGATTGGAAGAGATAACCAACCGAGGCAGGACGGACCAGTGAAACAAGGGAAAAAGTTGAACCTAGGTCAAACTAGAACCATCCCAAATGAAGGAAATATATATATAAGTATATGTGCTTTGTTCAAGGGCGACAAACTGACTCTGTACTGCCATCAAAAACGAAGATACATCCCGTTCCCGCTCTTTTTGTTATATTTAATTTTTTTGTCTTTTTCATAATAAACCTGAAAAAGAATAAAAGAATGCTATGATACAATGGATAGAACGAGTATCGAAAAAGCAGATGCACTAGTTTCGGGGGTTTGGAACAATCCTATGCTCAATGCAAGGTGGCGAAAACTGGTCAGTGATACTCAGAGGAACGTTCCATCCATGGGTACAAAGGTGTCAAGTCGTGATAGCTAAGTGCATGCAACGGTTAACTTGTATAGAAAGTCAAGGTCAAAAGTTGGCTTAAACATCGAGTCCAAATGAAGCCGGGTAAAGGCCAGGATAAACAAGTAGCCAATATGCAATGCAGTAATACAACTGAACGACACCAGGGAGCCTCTAGGGTATAAGCAGGAAAAAGGATAAGTGATGAAGAAGAATGAAGCTGGCAACACGAAGAACATGGCGGGACTAAAGAGGACTCCGGAGCCTACATAAAAAGCAGCATGGGCGACAAGTGATAGCGAGGAACTAACTAGGAAGCCCATGTAAAGGGAGGCTCTACCATCAAGTCATGATTTTAAAAATCGGCGAGTGAAAATGGTATAATACTCATGACACGATGGGATCGACCCTATCCCTAAGGCAAGTGATCGGTATGGAGGCTAGAATGCAAAGTGCAATAGTGATTCCCTAACCTATATGCCGAGTGAAGATCATTCTTACTGCCATGAGGTACGAACACATGGGTGTAGGAAAAATCTCGTTCATGTCAAATGTACTGAAAATATACCAAGCTGGGCACTTTCAAACAATCGAGTTATACGGCATAAGATAGATCGAAAAAATAAGCATAAAGGAAATTTTTTCGAAAATTTTCCAATTTTTTAGCCATAAATACACAAATTACCTCTCAAATGGTTCATTATTGCATAGCTGATTTGGAAAAAGAGCTCTGGAGCTAAAAAGTTGTTTCGTCAAACCAGCAACAACCGACCGTCGGAATTCAGCGAAACTTCAGGTAGGCTCCTAATTCATCCTGTTGATTCATTTTCTCCGTTTAAAATTTAAAATTAAGTGGATTTTTACCTGGAAACCCTTATTAAAAAACGCGTACCTGCGCATACGGGTTCAAAGAAGGAAAGCCGCGTGTACACGCGACTGGGCACAGCGAAACTAGCGTATGCGCAAGTCCGAATTTTAAAAATGAGTTTCTAATGCAAATTTTAATGAATTTTTCAGGATGACTATCTCTTGGAGGGAACGCGAGCATAGTGCAATAGACCAAGAGGTCATGGAAGATCGCACAGAACAAAATGTCCTCCGAAACTGTGGATTATTCAAATTTTTCAAAATGCCCAATATGAAAAGTAATGTGAGTTTGCTTGAAATGCTGGTAAATTATTGGGAACCGGATCAGGATTGTTTCATCATTGAGCAAATGCCACTACGCATAGAGGTGGAAGATATATACTTCATCACTGGACTCTCCAGAAGGGGAGACCGAGTGGATTTGCACGGAAAGCCCCTGGGAGGGTTAACCGTGGAGGACTATGTCCAACTCTATTGCATAGAAGATTCCAAAAAAGTAGGCACACAGATTGCAATCAGAGATATCAGGGACTTGCACATGAAGATCCTCCTGTTCACCATTGGCAGAGTGGCAGGATCTGCCTCACTTCATCAGGCGTCCAGGGCGCACATGAGCATAGCTGTAGAGTGCTTAATTCATGTGTATGATTGGTGCACTGCCCTGCTACTGAACATGAAACAACACCTGACCTCGATTCGCAAAACACATACAAAACACTTTGGCTATGGAACCATTTTGACTACATTCTTCTTCGAGAGAGTTCCAGCTTTGAGACCCAAAGTCATCTCCATTATCAGGCGGCCCTCGGGACCAAAAATTGCCGGGTTGAGCGGTGCTTGCAGTGAAGGGCGGGGCGGCGGAGGTACGGGAACTACGGGATGATGAGTTCTTCTTATGGTGGAGAGAACAGATCATCGCAGTAGATGACTATCCCTATGCCGGGATGGATTTCCGAGGAGATCCAGATCTAGTACTTCCACCCGGTGCAGCATGGGGAGCAGTTGGAAAGTTTTTTCAAAATATTTTAACTTATATGATTTTTTTTTGGATTTTTCAAATATGTATGAAAAATGAAAAACAAACATGTTTTTGGATTGGATTCATAATTACTGACAAAAAAAAATGATCATGTTTCAGATGTTGGACCAGTGCGTCCTGAGGGCCTAGCACGTCATAAACGCCGCAGAGGTGAAGCGAGGAGACGGCGGATTACGATGAGACACTCCCGAGCCGTTCGGAAAGACGGGCCCGGCCCGCCAAATCCCTGCGCTGGCTGTCTCTGAAAATTGTTGCGAACGCGTCCGGAGACGGGTTGTAAGTACCAGGGCCCAGGTTGAAGATGGCAGGTGTAGCCCTTGCGGTGATATTCGCATAGGAGCATTGGGCGGGATCCTCGAGAGTAGATAGATTTTACATATCGGATGATTGTATATTTTTTTGAGGCGAACATGATGGGGCATAAGCCCAAGTTTTTGTACGGCATTGATGGATCCAAAATTTTGTAAAGTTTTTTGACATACTGCTGATATATATACAGCGATATTTTGATGTGATGAGATAAATGTATCAAATGTATGATGTTTTTGATGATTAGATTTTATTGTATTGAATGATTAATATGCCAATCTAAAGCTTGATTAGCTAATGAGTTAGAAAACCAATTGTCAGCTCGAGGAATATGAATGAATGTTAAAAGTTGAAATGACCTTTGTAACAAACGTACCCTCAAGAACAATCGTAATAAAAATGGATCTCGTACCCGATAAGTGTTGTTCAACTGCGACACCACCAGCTGAGAGTCCACGAAAACTACCAACGAATCAACACCCAAAGATATTGCCTCCGAGAGTAGATGAATGAGCTGAAGTGTGATACGCTGCGTTATTGGAAAAGCGGGACCAATGCAGACCCTCTTGGTAACAGGTAAATGGGAAGGATGACCGGCACCCAGACGCACGGAAGATAAGTTAAAGGGTGTGTCTATTCGCACCATCGGCGAAACCATAATGACTCATGACATCAACACAACACACGAAAGCGAGATCAAAAACATCACCACATCCATCAAAAAATCGAAAATCAAGCAGATATGCTGGACAAAAACTACTATACAAAGCAAAATGCCAGGCCAAAGCACAGGCATAATACTTCTTCAAATAAAGCCCATTTCGGGGCTCCGGCAACTCGTTCCCTTCGAAATCAACCAAGGTATACGCTCCTTTTTTAAGGACTTTTTTAACGATGAAGGGGCCATACCACATAGACTTAAACTTTCCTTCCCCCAGGGCATCTTTTTCTTGGGCATAGACCAAAACAAGGTCACCTTCCGAAAAAACCCTGGGTTTGACCGCCTTATCGTACTGGACTTTGACTCGGTTTTTATGCGCTTCATTCATCGTGGCGGCATCACGACGCTGCTCATCGAGATGTTCCAGATGAAGGAGCCGTTCTTCAAGACTAGAAGTGTCAGGAAGAAGTTCAACAGCTAACTTAAGAGAAGGAATCTCGCATTCAATGGGAAATACGGATTCCACCCGAGTGGACCAAGCGAAACGGAGTAAAGCCGATTTGCGATTTTCCTTGGCCGTCTGTGTGCCCGAGTCTCGGATATAGCATAATGTGCCGATTGGATCTATGTTTATCAATCGTCAGATTTGAAGAATTGTCTTCAAGGACTTATTCACGGCTTCCACTTGGCCATTGGCCAGGGAATGTATAGATGAATGCTCTGTAGGAAACCCAATTTAAGAACAACTCAGCCATCATCTTGTTCACAGTGGCCATGGTCGGTGACAATCTCTCTAGGTGATATCTCAAAAGCAACTGATGACTTGATTGAAGAAAAAGTAACGATCTCTGCATCGTTCCCAAAAGTAGGCATAGCCTCGACCCACTTAGTGAAGTAGTCTATTGCTACGATAATGTACTTGTGACCTTTTGCCGAAGGTGGGTTACAAGTAGTAAAATCCATACCCCACTTTGTAAAAGGACCGACGGTAACGACTGGAAAAAGCGGAGCTGGATGAACGCGCATTTTTCGAGTATAAACCTGACAAGGATGACACTTTTTGACCGATTCAATACAATCTTTGAAAATCGAGGGCCAAAAGTATCCAGCACGCAAAATCTTTTGAGCTGTAGCAAGCCCAGATAAATGACCCCCACAAGCTCCACTGTGAGAATCATTGAGCACAGCCTCAGCTTCTTCGAAAGTTAAGCAGCGTCTTAGGATTGAATCAACCCCTCGACGGTGCAAAGCATCACCAATAATCAGATAACTTTTAGCTAAGTGACGCAGCTTACGACGCTCATCTTTCGAAAAAGAAGAGGGAAACTTCGCAGTCTGGAGATATACAATGATGTCCCCATACCAAGGATCTTGTGGAGAAATTAGAAACAAGTGTTCGTCCGGAAAGGACTCATCATAGATCATCACCTCTCCACAAGGCAACTCGGAGATCAATTCCGCAAAAACTAACGACTTCTTGGATTTGGCAGACATGAATTCTAGATCAAATTCTTGTAAAATCACAATCCATCTATTATATTTGCCCCCAATCACTCGCCTGCTGAGGACAAACTGAAATGGATTGGCAGCTGCCAAGACATAAGTTTTGCGAAGAATAATATAATGCCGGAGTCGCTGCACAGCATGAACTGCTGCTAAGGCTAATTTTTCTATCGGGGTGTATCGTGGTTCAGGTCCTACCAGTCCTCGACTAAGGTAGTAAATAACATGCTCAGCCAGAGCATCATCCTCCTGAACCAGAACCATACCAATGGTCGATTCTGCTGTAGCCAGATACAAAAGAAAATCTCTGCTATAATCGGGTGGACTCAGTAAAGGAGCAGAGGTCAATGCCTTTTTCAAGGCATCGAATGAGCGTTGAGCATAGTCGTCCCAAAGAAAAGGGACTCCTTTCTTCAACAATCTCATATATCCCTTTGTAATCTCAGCATAGTTAACGATAAACCTCCGAAGAAAGTTAGACTTCCCTTGGAGACTTTGAAGTTGACGGATTGAAGACGAGGGAGGCAACCGAAGTATTGCCTCAACCTTGAAGGGATCTACCCTTATCCCTTCATTAGACACGATAAATCCCAACAGCCGACCGGATGTTACCGCGAAAACGCACTTGTTCGGATTCAAACGAATTTTATAAAAACGACATCTCTCAAATATTTGCGGGAGGTGTCCTGGATGATCCATCCTCTTTCGAGAATGAGCAGCTAGATCATCTAAGTATGCCTCGATAATTTTCTTGATGTCGTGGAAGGCGTAGGACATGGCCCGCTGAAAAGTGGCTCCAGCATTTTTCAGACCAAAAGGCATTTTCTTATATGCAAACGTACCCCGGGGACAAATAAATGCGGTCTTATGTTGATCTTCTGGACGGATAGTAATTTGATTGTAACCAGAAAAACCGTCCATGAAGGAAAAAATTTCGTTACCGGCACACTCATCGATAATCTGATCAATGAAGGGTGTGGGGTAATTATCTTTAGGACACGCCTTATTCAGGTCTCTGAAATCGATGCACACTCGAATTGTTCCTTGCTTTTTATCAACAGGAACGGGGTTTGAAACCCATTCCGTCAGAGGAACTGGGAAAATGAATCCCGCCTTAAGCAGCTTTTCAACTTCAGCTTTGATAGCTGCTGCCTTCCTAGGATTAACCGGACGAAGTTTTTGCCTGACCGGCTTAGCGTTTTCATACGTCTTGATCTCATGTTGGACAATAGATGGATCTATGCCAGGCATTTCCTCATAAGACCAAGCAAAAACATCCCTATACTCTTTGAAGAGCTCGGTATAGATTTGAACTTCTTCACGGGAACATTCAGCTCCAATGAAAACGTTCTCAATAATGTTGGGATTCATGGAGATGTTCACCGGGATAGTCGGAGAGATCACAGCCATGTTCCCTTCAGCATAAACCTGTGCTGGTGCTAAGGGGCTCAAGACTGGGTGAACAGGTCCAGGAGACTGAGGACTTGGAAAACTAGCTTCGACTTCGCTCAAGTCGGGTAGGAAGTAAGACCGATGATGCAAGTCATCCCACGGTCTCTCTATACCTGTCATTGCTTCCAGGATGGCCTCTTCAGATGGAAGAGTGGTATCTAGACAATCATGGGCAGAAGAAGAAGTAAGCGTCCAAGCCGGAGCCACATCACCATCCAACTCTTCCGGCGAAAGAGGAGCTGGATCAGACTCTGCAGTGTCAACAATAGACTGATATGCGATCTCAGCTACAGAAATCAGGAATGCCATTCCACCCACTTGCCCTTCCTCCAAAGTGGTAGTTGGGGAAGGTAAGGTCCAAGGGTTCGAAAAATAATGAGTTCGAAAGAACTCTCTTCGAAGGGGAGCCTTGGAGGATGAAATAGCATTGATAGACACCTTAGGAGGAGGAAGATCAAAAGATCCCATCAGGGAAGAATACATTCCAACTCCCAGATTCTCGACAGGTGCCTTAGTATTGTCCAACCTAGGAACAGATGAGTCAGGAGGTGCATCCAGGTCTACAGGAGGACAGTCCAGTTGATCCACCGTAACTATCCTCCCTTCGTGGGGAAAACATACTATCCGAAATAGTGAAGATGCAATGGCATCCATATCATATATCCAGTTCCTCCCCAACAGAAGGTTGTAGTCCAAGGCTGCATCTACTACCTCAACCTCTATGTTAACGGTTTTGCCCCCAACACGGATGGGCAAAGCCGGGACAATACCATGGGGCCTATGAGAATGGCCATCGAATGCAGTAAGAATAGTGCTAGATGGAACAGCTTTGGGAGATCCTAGTGTCTTCCAGCATGCGAGAGACATCACGCAAGTAGAAGCACCTTCATCAACGACCGTGCGAAAGATATTAGTCTTCCGGTACGATGATTTAATATGGAAGGCCATATGATGAGGAAGTCTCTTCTTAAAATTCTTCATATCAAAGGTAATCAGAAGAGAATTTTTCGGATCAATAGCCCCAATGGCAGTGAGCAAAGCACTGCGCTGAGCCGGACAAGACTGGAGTACCTCTAAGGCAGACATAACACAAGGACTCTGCGCCAGATCTTCTACAATCGAGTAGTTCTGGGCAGCCCTCATGTTCGGATTAATCGTTGACCGCTTAGAGGATGCCTTCGGTATCCGAGGCATAGACTCGACAGTTGGCTTCGTGATATGAAGCGACTCAGTAGCATCAGGAACTTCCTTAGCTTTCGAAGATTCCTCTCCGCCATAATCACGGGATCTCGTAGCGACATCCACGTGAGCACTCATCATAAAGATATTCGATGGAATTTCCCCTTCCTGAGGACCTCCAGAGGAAGCCCCAGGATTTTAATTCGCGCCAGCAATTAATTGCTGCCCTTGGGGAAAAGGGTTTGTTAGCATAGCCTGGGAACTAGAAGAACCTTGCTGAGATAACAGGCGCTGAGCATCCTGAATTTTCGGGCAAAGATGCGTGAGATGGTCTCCAGCACAAAGCTTGCACGGAAATTTAACTTTCTTTTTCTCCTTTTGCCCTTCACCAACACGCTCGTTGGTCTTATTTGCATTGCCCTTCCCATTCTTGCCCTTCTTCTTGTTATTACGTCCCTTCTTCTTCCCATCGGACTATTGATTTCCTTTGGGTTCAGAAGATTGGACAGCATTAATGGACAAAGACTGGGAAGGTGAAGAATCAGCAGGCACAGCCTGACCAGAAGAAGCAGATTGTAAAGACAACTGCTGCAATTGAGAAAGCAGGCTGGCTGCACTACTACTGACCGATCCGACAAGTCCGTCACCATGCGGACCGGGTTTAGGTTTCGATAGATCCAATTTGGAGCGAGGAGCATTAGGCAAATACTTGTAAAGCATGCCAGACTGAGAATAGATCAACTCTAACTGCTGGGCCCTAAAGATGGCCTGCTCCTCGGAATATACCCCTGACATGGATACATCTTTTGAAATATCTGACTGTAGTGACTTCAAAAACCACTCGAGAAGGAACTCACCTGGAATATGGGCTTTGATAAGCCTCTTCCTTCTCCTCCATTCCTGAATATGATCAGAAATGTGAGTTGCCTCATCCTGCTTAAAATTAGCCAGGAGTTCGGTCCCAGCCTCATATCTGACAGGCCACTGGAAATGGTTAAGAAAAGTGACAGCCAGTTCTCCAAATGTGGCGAAACTGCCCCCAGTAAGCTCTATATACCACTTCGCGGCGTTTCCGGTTAAGGTGCGCTGAAATAATCTCAATCTAATCGAATCGTCGATCAGAGAGTTGGATGAACACCATAAGTGGAATGTGGTGACATGGTCTGCCGGATCTTCACCATTCTTACCTTCAAACTTAGGAATGTCTGAAGGAAGTTTGGTTGGAACCGGAGGCCTACCCGGACTATACTGAATCGGGTCATTAGTTAACTTCGCCAAGTCTGGCAAGTTTAACGTTGCCAGAAATGGTAATCGCGGCGGAGCCTGAGAATTCCATCCTTGATAGGATGGATTTCCCACATTCTGAAAAGAATAGCCTGGATTTGATGAGGCACCAGGTTGCCAGAAAGGACCCGTAGAAAACGGAGAAGAACCTCCTCCCCACGCCGAGTTACCAAGACCCAGACTAGTTCCCCCCGCTGAAGTATTGACTGAAGATGTAAGCCCCTGGTAGGGGTTCCATGCAGTAGATAGAGGAGAAAGAGACTGATAAGCACTCGATGCAAGGAAAGAAGCATTCCCTGGATGACTCGCGATGAACTGATTCCCTGCCCCCGACGTTGCAAACATAGGATTCCACCCCATAAAAGCAGTCGAACTTGGCCCCTGAGCCCAAGGATTGAAACTTTAGGTCTGGGACGTAAAAGGAAACGACCCTAAAGAAGGATTGGGACTAGGAATATGCCCAGTCCCAAAGGGGAAACCCTGAAAAGAAGCTGATCCACTAGCCATGTTGGACATGGGCGTAGATCCAGCTGCACCGGCGGTAAAGGAAAAAGAGGGATTTCCAGCAATGGACATCCCTGAAACAAAGGGACCAGATTGAGAAGCATATGCTTGGGTGAACCCCGAGCCAAACATAGCAGTGCTAGAAGCACTCGAAGATAGAGCAAGAGTGCCCCCTGCCTCGACAGAAGCAGGGGTCTGAATGCCCGCAGCACTCACGGTAGAAGCCGCGTTCCCGGTCGTGGCCATCGAAAGATAAGAAAGATATGGAAGATCCGGCGGTCTCTCAGACTCCGGTCCGACGTACTGAATAACAAACGGATGATCAAGAGGAAGAGGAGATGGACCTGTAGCTGCAGGCTCAGGTATATCTTCTATCTGAAAATCTTCCTCCTGAGGAAACAATACCCTCGAGGTGAGCGAAACGCTCCTCTCGGAACCGACACCGGAATCAGCAATGAAACCTTCAGACCTTAGTGGAGGATCTCTCTCGACAACGTCAGACTCTACAGGGTGAAAACCACCTGCTAGATCGCTCCTACGCCTTCTCGAAGAAGGCTCTGCACTCTCGGGAGATAACCCCCGGACTCTCCTCGAACGTCGGGGCGCTTGATCAACCACTTTTACAAATTTATTATATTAGACTCAAGAAAAGTGAAAAGCTAGGCAAGCTAGGAGCAAAGAGCACTCACTAAAATCAAAACCCTGAGAAACAGCAAGCAAACAGCCTCCAAGTATTTCCGCTCCGGGTGATAAGGACCGGACACCAAAATACAGGAAAGCGAAGTATAGGGCCTTCCGAAAGCAGTCTGGGATGATTAGGGCCCAGAACAACTAGCGAAGGTATCAGAAACAGTTACGCCGACCTCCTAACGACAGCCTTTGCCGGCTCAAGCACCCAAGCTTCGCAAGGGAACCCCCCAGAAGTACTGCTTAAAGTGATGCGACGTCTGCCTCAGGTACCACGGGTATTCCCCCCCGCAGTCACCTGTGTGGAACCTAGGAACGACAACTATGGACACCAATCCGTATCAGAAGCTGGGCGGAACGGTCTTGAGGTCAGATTCAGCTAATCGGAGGGGGGGTATCCCTCTTCTTAACCTTCACTTCCCCTCGCGCTTGACTCTCGGATGAGAGCTTTCCCAGTCCACTTCACGGAGTTGGATTTCGCTCAATTAGTAAACTTCTATGTCTGTTTGAGCGGCCTTGGAGAGTTAACTCTCCTCTCTCCTATTCCAAGGCCCTACAACCTAGCTAGTTGGTGATTGACACTAAATAAAACTTGCTGGTTGATTTTAGATTTAATCGCTTATTTTAAGGGCTGTTGTATTAAGTCACAAGGATATGGAGTTGAAACCAATGATGTTCTGACGCAAAAGAAATTAATAAAAACCTGACTACATGCACATGCAGTTCTTAGTCTTTCGATGAAGAGCAATTTCTATGTAAGTTCTACGAGGCTAAAAATGTATTTTTCTTTTCGAATTACAAACTCACACGCACAAAAAATTAAGAAGCTAACTAAATGATTCAATGCACCTAATGCAAATGACCACTAACATGTAAATTCTAAGATGCAGAAAGTCCCTTGAAACAAGGTGAAATTTCCCGAAAGGCTCCTTCAGTTTCAACTAATCTTTTGATATCGAGAAAGCTAATTCTTGCAAACAAGAACTCTTAATATAAGACACCAAAATACTCAAGAAGAAGAAGAAGAAATCAAAAGACAACTTCCCTTCACAATCAAGCAGGAAACTAGAAGCAAGAAAATTCACTAAAGTCCCAAAAGATGAAGCCAAACGAAAATGAAAAAGGCAACAACAAAAACAAAAACAAGCAACAATGTTTTTGAGTTTTTGATATGCAAAAAACAAAAAGCAAAACAAATGTTTTTGGACTTTTCAGTTTTATAAAACAAGAGCTTCAAGAAAACCAAGAACAACTATCTCAATCCAAGCCAAAATGAGACCGAATTTGAAGCATAAACTCCAACTATGCCCCTAAACCTTATAAAACTAATGATAGCAAGATTAATAAGGGCAACGGAAGACTAAAAACTCAATCAAACAGCCAAGAGAAATAGTGCAAATTCGTTGCAATACAAAACTCCAAAGAAACAAGCAAAGATCTTCGAAAAATGCAACAAAACCCTAGCTTATGAAACTCAAGAAAACCAATCGAAAAAAAAGCAAAGAACGCAATGCAAAGCACAACACAAAGACAGGAGCGAGTCAATGAGCAAGAGCTCTCTGTTCTGGTAAAGCAGAACAGCCAAGAACGCTCAGAAAGCGATCTTGGAACTCAATCCAGGAGTGCTAGCACCAACAAGAACACTTCGCCAAAAAGATCAGTTTTCGGACAAACGAAAGAGAACCAAGACTTAAAACCACTTCTGTCACACTCCAGTAAGTACAGAGACTCTGCAGACACAGGCCTCCACAGCCAGAAAAGACCAAAAACACCAGAATCTTGAAATTTCAAATTCAGCCTCGGTATACGCGACCTTGCAGTTATGCAACAGGCGTGTATACGCGTCTGTGTTGAGGGAAACCCGCGTATACGCGGTTCCTTCTACACAAACTCGCGGGTATACGCGACTGTGTGCCAGAAAAACTGCGTATACAAAGAAAGATAGTGAAAAATAAAAAGTACAAGTCTGGGAAAGGTATAAAAGCTTCAAACTGACTGCAAGAAAGCAAACTGGACTGTAAAAGACAGAAGAAACTGTTGGCAACCTACCAAACAGCTGAAACAACCCAACAGGAGAATCACAAAAATGTGATCCCCAGTGGAGTCGCCAGTTCTGTTTCGGGGATTTAACACCCTAGAGGTTGGTTGGGATTCAACCTCCACAGAGCAGGGGCGTACTACTTAACAGAGACTCACACGATCATGCACAGTCATGAAAACGAAATAGAGCAAAACGAGAGGTTTACCCGTTGGTCCTACGTTTGAAGTAGATCCACGTGGAGTTCAAACTCCCTGCAACCGTCCTTCCTCTTTCACCTGAAATACAAGAAGAAACCAGCACAAAGGACAAGTTGTACAGTATGTTTCTACTCTATATGTTAGCGAGATTCATATAAAACATTAAATAAATCATCATAAATGCTTGTATAACAAATATTCTTCACACATTAAAGCATACACTGACACGTTTTACTTCGGGAACAGCATGATACTTCTGTATTATAAAAATAGTACGAACAAAAGTAAGTGGAGAGATCACCTGATCCTTCCAAGGCCTTCGCAGACCGTCGTCCGGATCCGTCCAGCCCTTGCCTCGCTAAGACTCCTTCCAAACAGGTGCATATGAGATAACATATAAAGGGATGTATATCTCAAGGAAACAAGGGTTTCCTGAAGTGAACTGGGAAAGTGCAGGAGGCACGGGGAATCATACTTGGATAGGGAATACCAACAGAGTATAATAATAATAATTCTCTCTCTCCCCTTAGGCCATACATATGAGGTCTTTTTATAGTCCCTCCAAGTAGTTTCAGCAGTTGGAAACAGTTGGCCACGGGCTGGGGTGGTTGAACTACCTGAGTAACCATCACAGCGCGAAATTAGGGGTTTTTATATATTTTTTAATCATTAAAATGGCATACGCGGAAAAGTCTAGCTGTACTGGCGTATACACGCGGAAAACTCGATCCTGATTTCTGATCCCCCCTCTTGTAGAGATATGGGATTATGTTGATCTTTTTCGTTCATCCTCCATGATATATATATCTATGGTGGACATTTACAATTAATTTTTTAAATAAATAATTTAAATTAAATTCAAAATAAAGTTCGGAAAATTAATGTTTAATTTAGTGTAAACAAATTATGTAAAACACAACTTTCAAAGCACTAATTGATATGCGAAACTAAATTTAAGCAAAAAAAAAAGTTATAAAAATGATAAGTTCAACAAATTGTGTTTTACATGGTGGGAGCACACTTGGTGTAAAATTGAAAAAAACACATTGTCATTAAAAAAGAAGTGAAAATCCAATTAAACACAAATTTGTTGAAGTCCCCGCATTTTAATTTCATAAAAATGTGAAGTTCACCACTTGTTGCAAATGTGAAGTTCACCAAGTTGCGCTTTACATGGTGTGGTGGGAGCACACTTGGTATATAATTGAAAAAATCACATGGTCATTAAAAAATACACATTTATAAGTACACAACACACACATATCCAAGATATGTTACAATGTCGATCAATAAATTTTGAAGGAGAGCGTCTCAACACTAATTCATCTTTGAGAGATGAATCTTGAATTTTTTAAGAAGAGCGTCTCAAAACTAATTCATCTTTGAGAGATGAATCTTGAATTATTGAAGAAGAGTGTCTCAAAACTAATTCATCTTTGAGAGATGAATCTTGCATTGGCATTGCCCCGTATAATTCTAATTCATCTATTAATTCATCTTTGATAGATGAATCCTGAATTTGCATTGCCCCACACAATAAATCAGCAGACATCATATTCACATTTGTACAATGCCTTATACTAAAAAATTGAAATTGGCTAACAATATTGTTTTCTATTCCATGCAGTTCTTTTTAGCCTCTCCTTCTTAACTTGGTATACGCCATTAATATGGTTGCACACAAGTTCAAAATTGGTGAAAACTACAATTCCATTTGATCCATACTCCAACGTTGTTCCCAAGCCTTCTATCAATCCAATATAATATGCCTCGTTGTTTGGTGTTCTTCTTGGTATATTCATTTTCCTTTGGACGACTTTTTTAGTCACAATATTGGAAAGCACATATGTAATCACTGCATTCCCTGGATTGCGATAGCAAGAAACTTCTATGCATAATTTCCATTTTTCAACCATATTTAATGCTTTTTGTATCCCTAAAAAAAAACAAATTCAATAAAAATATATATATTAAATTGACATTTATTGCAAATGCATGGGAGAAATGAAAAACTTATATTTAGATCTATTCCAGAGATTGACTGTAGGGGCATTTACTAGATATGTCACCTTTCATAAAATACGAGATCTAGAGGCTACCTGGCCCTTTACAGACTCTGCCTATAGAACTAACATGGATATGAAAATGAAAAACTTCTAATTAGATCTATTCTAGAGATTGAATGTAGGGGCATTTACTCTTAGGTTAAAACCTATATGTTTTGTATCAAATCACTTTTGGTTTCAATGGGAAACTTTTATGGCTAATTTGTGTTTTGCATGTTGAATATAAAAGGTTTTTTCTCTCTCATTGTTTGAGACCATGGATATGAAAATGAAAAACTATATAATTGGTTAAAACCTATGTTTTGTATTAAATTAATTTTTTTTTCTAAATAAGTTATATACATGTTGAATATAAAAGGTTTTTTTCTCTCTCATTGTTTGAGACCATGGATATGAAAATGAAAAACTTATTTTTAGATCTATTCTAGAGATATGGCTAATTTGTGTTTTACATACATTGAATATAAAAGGTTTTTTCTCTCATTGTTTGAGTCCATGGATATGAAAATGAAAAATTTATATATTTAAAACTATTCAAGAGATTGATTGACTTGTAGGGGCATTTCCTCTTAGGTTAAAACCTATGTTTTTTATCAAATCACTTATGGTTTCAATGAGAAACTTTTATGGCTAATTCAAGTGTTTTACATGTTGAATATAAAAGGTTTTTTTCTCTCTCATTGTTTGAGACCATGGATATGAAAATGAAAAACTTCTATTTAGATCTATTCTAGAGATATGGCTAATTTGTGTTTTACATATGTTGAATATAAAAGGCTTTTTCTCTCATTATTTGAGACGATGGATATGAAAATGAAAAACTTCTATATTTAAAACTATTCGAGAGATTGATTGACTTGTAGGGGCATTTACTCTTAGGTTAAAACCTATGTTTTGTATCAAATCACTTATGGTTTCAATGGGAAACTTTTACGGCTAATTCAAGTGTTTTACATGTTGAATATAAAAGGTTTTTTTCTCTCTCATTGTTTGAGACCATGGATATGAAAATGAAAAACTTTTATTTAGATATATTCTAGAGATATGGCTAATTTGTGTTTTACATACATTGAATATAAAAGGTTTTTTCTCTCATTATTTGAGACCATGGATATGAAAATGAAAAACTTCTATTTAAAACTATTCCAGAGATTGACTGTAGGGGCATTTACTCTTAGGTTAAAACCTATGTTTTGTATCAAATCACTTATGGTTTCAATGGAAAACTTTTATGGCTAATTTGTGTTTTACATGTTGAATATAAAAGGTTTTTTTCTCTCTCATTGTTTGAGACCATGGATATGAAAATGAAAAACTTCTATTTAGATCTATTCTAGAGATATGGCTAATTTGTGTTTTACATACATTGAATATAAAAGGTTTTTTCTCTCATTGTTTGATACCATGGATATGAAAATGAAAAACTTCTATATTTAAAACTATTCGAGAGATTGATTGAATTGTAGGGGAATTTACTCTTAGGTTAAAACCTATGTTTTGTATCAAATCACTTATGGTTTCAATGGGAAACTTTTATGGCTAATTTGTGTTTTACATGTTGAATATAAAAGGTTTTTTTCTCTCTCATTGTTTGAGACCATGGATATGAAAATGAAAAACTTCTATTTAGATCTATTCTAGAGATATGGCTAATTTTTGTTTTACATACATTGAATATAAAAGGTTTTTTCTCTCATTGTTTGAGACCGTGGATATGAAAATGAAAAACTTATATATTTAAAACTATTCGAGAGATTGATTGACTTGTAGGGGCATTTACTCTTAGGTTAAAACCTATATTTTGTACAAAATAACTTATGGTTTCAATGGGAAAATTTTATGGCTAATTTTTGTTTTACATGTTGAATATAAAAGGTTTTTTCTCTCTCATTGTTTGAGACCATGGATATGAAAATGAAAAACTATATAATTGGTTAAAACCTATGTTTTGTATCAAATTACTTTTTGTTTCTAAATACTATATACATGTTGATTGTAGGGGCATTTACTAGATATGTCACCTTTCATAAAAGATGAGATCCAGAGGCTACCTGGCCCTTTACAGACTACCTATAGAACTACCATGGATATGAAAATGAAAAACTTCTAATTAGATCTATTCTATAAATTGAATATAGGGGCATTTACAAGATTAGGTTAAAACCTATGTTTTGTATCGAATCACTTTTGGTTTCAATGGGAAACTTTTATGGCTAATTTGTGTTTTACACGTTGAATATAAAAGGTTTTTTCTCTCTCATTGTTTGAGACCGTGGATATGAAAATGAAAAACTATATAATTGGTTAAAACCTATGTTTTGTATTAAATTACTTTTTTTTTCTAAATAAGTTATATACATGTTGAATATAAAAGGTTTTTTTCTCTCTCATTGTTTGAGACCATGGATATGAAAATGAAAAACTTCTATTTAGATCTATTCTAGAGATATGGCTAATTTGTGTTTTACATGTACATTGAATATAAAAGGTTTTTTCTCTCATTGTTTGAGTCCATGGATATGAAAATGAAAAACTTCTATTTAAAACTATTCCAGAGATTGACTGTAGGGGCATTTACTCTTAGGTTAAAACCTATGTTTTGTATCAAATCACTTATGGTTTCAATGGGAAACTTTTATGGCTAATTTGTGTTTTACATGTTGAATATAAAAGGTTTTTTTCTCTCTCATTTTTTGAGACCATGGATATGAAAATGAAAAACTTCTATTTAGATCTATTCTAGAGATATGGCTAATTTGTGTTTTACATACATTGAATATAAAAGGTTTTTTCTCTCATTGTTTGAGACCATGGATATGAAAATGAAAAACTTCTATATTTAAAACTATTCAAGAGATTGATTGACTTGTAGGGGCATTTAATCTTAGGTTAAAACCTATGTTTTGTATCAAATCACTTATGGTTTCAATGGGAAACTTTTATGGCTAATTTGTGTTTTACATGTTGAATATAAAAGGTTTTTTTCTCTCTCATTGTTTAAGACCATGGATATGAAAATGAAAAACTTCTATTTATATCTATTATAGAGATATGGCTAATTTGTGTTTTACATATATTGAATATAAAGGTTTTTTCTCTCATTATTTGAGACCATGGATATGAAAATGAAAAACTTCTATATTTAAAACTATTCGAGAGATTGATTGACTTGTAGGGGCATTTACTCTTAGGTTAAAACCTATGTTTTGTATCAAATCACTTATGGTTTCAATGGGAAACTTTTATCGCTAATTTGTGTTTTACATGTTGAATATAAAAGGTTTTTTTCTCTCTCATTGTTTGAGACCATGGATATGAAAATGAAAAACTTATATTTAGATCTATTCTAGAGATATGGCTAATTTTTGTTTTACATACATTGAGTATAAAAGGTTTTTTCTCTCATTATTTGAGACCATGGATATGAAAATGAAAAACTTCTATTTAAAACTATTCCAGAGATTGGCTGTAGGGGCATTTACTCTTAGGGTAAAACCTATATTTTGTATCAAATCACTTATGGTTTCAATGAGAAAATTTTATGGCTAATTTGTGTTTTACATGTTGAATATAAAAGGTTTTTTTCTCTCTCATTGTTTGAGACCATGGATATGAAAATGAAAAACTTCTATTTAGAACTATTCTAGAGATATGGTTAATTTGTGTTTTACATACATTGAATATAAAAGGATTTTTCTCTCATTGTTTGATACCATGGATATGAAAATGAAAAACTTCAATATTTAAAACTATTCGAGAGATTGATTGACTTGTAGGGGCATTTACTCTTAGGTTAAAACCTATGTTTTGTATCAAATCACTTATGGTTTCAATGGGAAACTTTTATGGCTAATTTGTGTTTTACATGTTGAATATAAAAGATTTTTTTCTCTCTCATTGTTTGAGACCATGGATATGAAAATGAAAAACTTCTATTTAGATCTATTCTAGAGATATAGCTAATTTTTGTTTTACATACATTGAATATAAAAGGTTTTTTCTCTCTCATTGTTTGAGACCATGGATATGAAAATGAAAAACTATATACTTGGTTAAAACCTATGTTTTGTATCAAATTACTTTTTGTTTCTAAATACTATATACATGTTGACTTGTTGAAGCCCCAAAAATCGGGTCTACAATAAGGGGGATACCCACCTGGTCCGGACCTTGGTTAGCAGCTCCTTTTCCGTTTGGTGTAGTGGGTCCGACTGGGGATAATGGGACCAGTTTCCCAATATGTGTGTGTGTGTTGAGAATATATATTTCCTCTCTAAAAAGGTTCCTAAGTGAAATGCTTTTATTTTATTTCTAATCTAATCATATGCAAATTGTATTCTAATTTAAACAGAAATATCTAATTCTAAACTAAACCTGGGATGTAATCTTCTTTATGAGATCTAAAATAATCTCGAATAACAACTGATAATAAAGATTATTCAACTATTATAAGAAAAGAATTCAATAAAGATAAACCATTTCATATAAAAAGTTAGATGAAACAGTTATGAAAAACATATCGCATAATAAACTATTCATACACTAAGCATAAATGAATAGTTATCATAGTACAGAAGTGCCAAATGATAACATAAGCATTCAAGCATCAATATATAAACAACTAAAAATAAATATTACTTTAACACAGAAGCAGAAATAGTTAAGAGATAAAAGTATCATTTATAACTGGTTCTACTCATGAGCTAGAAGCAATAATGATTTATCTCTTCCTAATCCAACATCTACTAAGAGTACAGAAATGCAACATCAGTAGCAGATATTAGACACAGATATCAATAAATCTCATTCCATTCATTCATCAAAACCTCCTCCGAGGGTGCAGAAGTGCATGTTCTGAGGATAAGTTTTTGACAAATTTCTGGACCCTTCTCTAAATGCATGAGAAGGGTTTAAATACTACTAACTAAATCTAATTATAGTTTATTACAAAAATTTAGGATTCAGTTTAAATGACCATCCTTTTTCTATGCAAAAATAAAGTAAAACTAAAACTAAATCTAAAATTAAAAACTATTAACTAACTACTTATGAATCTGGTCTTTGAATTTGCAAGCATCCAGCATTGATTTGAGAAGAGGGGGTTGGCCGACTTCAGATTTTAATTGTCCCGAAAAGACAGAATCAGCAAGTGATGGCGCGATCTTCTCAGCAGAATTAATGATGCAATTAAGAGCGCTGCATTGGCTGTGTGGTTTAACCAGGCACGTCCAGTAAGAATCCCAATTTAATTTTGTCAATTCTTGAATTGATTTTGCCTTCTCTTCAGCTTTATGTTTCCACTCTGTTTGCAATTGTTGTGCTTGTGGTAGGTATCTTGGAATAGTTTCCGAAATCAAATTAACTTTGTGCAAATTTTCATTTACACAATCAGTCATGTTACTTGCTGCTGTAGCTGCTTCCTCTGCTGCTTTTTCTGCCTCTCTGATCTGTGCATCCCAATTATTGAAGAGTATTTATTTATGACCATCATGGATAATTGGTGCTCCTACTCTTTTTCCTTCCTCTGTCTTTTTCCATGTCAAATAATTAGTAACTCTTTCATTAGTTAAATCATAATCATGTCGTAATTCTACGACATGATTAGTGATTTTATCACTTTCTTGACAAAAAGAGTTCCATTGCGAGATTTTCTGGAATAATATATCTTGTTGTTGCAGTAGTTGATTATTCAAAGAAATAGATTCTGAGATGAACTCTATAAGCTTGGGGTCGTCTTTATGCATCTCTTGCATAATCTGTATTTGTTTCTCTTTTTCGGCCAAGATTTTTTGATATCCGATCTGCATTTGTTGAAACTCTTGCTGTAACTTTTCAAATTGTATCTATGCTTCACTGTTAGCATGTGCTTGTTGCAATTGTTGTTGCAGAACTTGTATCTTATCCTCTTTTTCATTTAATAACAGTCGTGCCTCAGATGCTTTGTCAATAGTTGCGAAGGCATAAGCTCCTGTAATCTGAGATAATTTAGTAAGATTTTCAGTGGGATCCGTAGTAGGATCTTTCCATAAAACATCCAATTGTTCTGCATTAGTAGAGAGCGCACTTTCTAATTTTATCTTCTTTCTTTGCTTCCTTACTACTGCTTTATGTTGAGGGCTATAAAATATATCCAGAGGAGGAATTTCCTCTATTTTAAGTACAAGCTCAGCAGAGGGAGTAATGGGTATATGTTTTGTTTCTGTGACATTGCCACTTATTTCTGTAACCAAACCTTTTACTGTCTGTACAGGAGTTTGTATGTTCTTTCCTTCAACATTAATCAAATCATTAAATGATTCCCATTCTTTATCTAACTGAGTGCTAATGGATGGTTGTTGTACATTAAGAGGTGGAAGATTCAACTGTGGAGTGGTTGAGGTCTGTTGTTGTGAGAGCTCTTTTGATTGAGCTATATCCATCACTGAGCCTTCACTTTTATCCTGATCATATTTTTTAGAATGTTCAGAAATTTCTTTGTCAGACTTTGACTTAGACCTTTCTGAATCTGAGCTGCCACTGAGACTAACACTAGGAGTTGGTTCCCTTGCGGGTTCCAAACGCAAATTATCCAAAGGAATAATGGTCAATATTCTTTCTCTGTATACTTTAAACTCTTGAAATTCTTCTGGGGAGAACCGTGTTTGAGCTAAATGCAAAATTTCTTTAAATGAACTTTTTTCTTGAAACATATCATCAAAAAGATCTTCTTCTCCAGAAAATACTCTCACTTTGACTACAGTGGTGAAATCCTTGACAATACCATATGGATCAAATAGCCTTCTCGGAAACTTAAACAATTTTAAACATGTAACATTGCTTACTTCCTTAAACGCGTGACCAACATCAAATAATGAAAATTCTCCGCAGGACACAGGAAATTGTGGCCAAATGGATTTCTTTTTATCCTTTAATTCTTTTGTCAAACCTCCGTCTCCACAGGTTTGATATGCAATTTCCCGAGCTATGATTTTATCCGGAACATATAAGGGCAAAACATGAGGAGAAGCAAAGCTTCCAAAAACCCTCACATAAGTAAAAAATTCTTCTCCAAACCATCTTGCGATAGGGAGAATGTCTACTTCTGCTTCAGGGGACAACCTTGGGACATCCTTATTATACAACAATCTATACAGTGGAAACATTATGCTGTGGCAAATCTTGTAAAAATGAGGAATGAATTTTGACTCCCACAATTCTTTGTGATAAACATGGATGGGCAAGGGATCCTGAATTGTCCATTGCAAACCCATTAAAGGGAACTTAGAAACAAAGCAGATTGAATCCATAACATAGGTAGATAGATAAAAAGGAGGATAAATCCTCTGAGAGACAGTCCGTTTAGACCGGTAATTGAAAATAGCCTTGGCTAAATTATCAGACAATATTTTAGCCCAGTCCACAATGGTAGCGTTAACAGCAGCATTCAATAGGGGAAGCCATTTAGGCAAAAACTTATTAATGTTAGGCTTTCCAAAAATCCTACATAGCATAGCGGCAGCAAAAAAATATGGAGAAGTGAGTGAGCCAGTACTGTACATACCGTGTTTATCTTTCTTCAATGTTTCATCTCTTCTGGACCATTCTTTAATGCATTCCGCTAAGTTTGCATTTTCCTTGGCAAATTTCTCCATAAATTGTTTGTTGTAAGTTGCCTGAGGCTCCGGCAAATGATACATAAGCCTCAAATCTTCTAGAGTGAATGACCCGATAAGCTCTTGACCTTGAGTTTTGAACTGTCTGTCCGTAATATCAGTGTTATCCAGCACCCATTTTACCATGTCTGTATACGGAAGAATTCTAGGTCTTGCTACTATCTGGTGTAAAAATGAACAAGCCAGCTCTGTAAGAGATGCTTCAGAGGAATTACTTGAGCCCGCAATAGCCGCAACATCCATTACTCTTGGGTTTTCTTCTTCAAGTAAATTAAACATACCCTCCCAAGTGGTGATGCCAGCATCTTTGTTGCAAGCAGTGTTTGCGTACAAGGATGCCATCTCTTTATTTTCAGAACTCGGAGCTTTCTCTTTCTTTCCAGAACTTGGAGCTTTCTCTTTCTTTCCCATAATGCTCTGAAAATTTCTTTGTATAGTCTCTTGTTCTTCGCGCCTGCAGTTTTACGAGTTAAGTGAGAATAATGATATGAGAAAGCTGACGGGATAGTTTTAAATGCTGAAGGCGTATGAAATATATTATTTAATCGTGAAATAACCCTTCGATCAAAACAAAATCCTTTTTCATTAATAATTGACAATCCATTCATTAACTTGACATTAAGGCGCATAACGGGTCTCGATTTACGGAAAGATTTACTTCGTATAACGAGCTTTCAAGAATCTGGAATATTTCGATCTGCGATTTTCTTTGCAATATCGCAAAATCGCAATATCGTAAATCACAACTTTCGCAAATCGAAATCATAGCAACTTTCGCAAATCGCAATTTACGCAAATCACAATTAGTAACATCGCGGCATCGCAATATCGCAAAATATAACATATGAAAAATATTCGTTAATATATTTTCTGCGATATGCGATTTACGACAAATATTTTAATGCATAGTTATTGGATCGCGCTTATCGCAATTTAGAATATTTTGCTTTGAAAAATATATCTTATACTTTTTGTTGCGATGGATGTGATATTTTCTTCAAAGAAAGGTTTTATTCTAATCTATCATAAACTTAAGTTTATCTAAAGATTTTCTAAGGAATTTTCTTAAGTTAATGATAGTAAGTTTTATTTGAAAAAGAAAACAAGCACTAATTTAATTTTTTGGATTTTTTAAACTAAGGGTCCCCACTTATTTAGTATTAAATACTAAATAAGAAGGGGGGTTGTTGCTGGCCACAACATGACTGTAGGGGCATTTACTAGATATGTCACCTTTCATAAAAGATGAGATCCAGAGGCTACCTGGCCCTTTACACACTCTGCCTATAGAACTACCATGGATATGAAAATGAAAAACTTCTAATTAGATCTATTCTAGAAATTGAATGTAGGAGCATTTACTAGATTAGGTTAAAACCTATGTTTTGTACCAAATCACTTTTGGTTTCAATGGGAAACTTTTATGGTTAATTTGTGTTTTACATGTTGAATATAAAAGGTTTTTTCTCTCTCAATGTTTGAGACCATGGATATGAAACTGAAAAACTATATAATTGGTTAAAAGGTATGTTTTGTATCAAATTACTTTTTGTTTCTAAATGATATATACATGTTGAATATCAATTGGATGCACATAACATGCAAGTTATGTGCAAATGATAGATGATGAATGACCTAAGTGAATCTCCATATCAATTGGATGCAAGTTATGTGCAGATGATGGATGATGAATGAGGTGATGTTGATCATAACCTTTACATCTATATGATAGGAAGCTTGATATACATAACAAAGTTTAGACTAGATATAATTTTGGAATTCAAGTTATGTGCAGATGATGGATGAGAAATGACCTAAGTGAATCTCCATATCAATTGGATGCAAGTTACGTGCAGATGATGGATGATGAATGAGGTGATGTTGTTCATAACCTTTACATCTGTATGATAGGAAGCTTGATATACATAACAAGGTTTAGACTAGATATAATTTGGGAATTCAAGTTACGTGCAAATGATGGATGATGAATGACCTAAGTGAATCTTCATATCAATTGGATGCAAGTTATGTGCAGATGATGGATGATGAATTAGATAGTCTTATGATCTTACAATGGTCATTTTTATCTATTCTCTGAATAGAATTTTTGAAACCACTTGTAGCAAAAGGTTGAAGGATCTAGAGTCATATTTGGAGGCAATATTGAAGGACAGAATATATTTCAATAACAGTAAAAATGAATAATCAATATACCAAAGATAGCGGATAATAAATTAAACGAAGACTGGAAGACTAATTGAGATAAAAAAATTTGAGGAGAAATCATCTATTATAACTCTAACATTTGAAATAGTAAGATACTTGAAAGAGACTACAAACAATGGACTATAGTACCCAAAAGGTAGAAATTTGCATTGACAACATATAGGATTCAGCTGAAGCACATTGTGAATGACATGAAAAGTCTAGTGGACAATGTATAGTCCTACTTAGGAAAAGTCTTTATTGATTTATACAGTTATTAAAAAGAATCATTCTTTCTCGTGATAGAAATGAATACATATTAGTTACTTATTTTTGAGTTTTTTGGATGAAATGGGCTCTACAAGATATTAAGGTAAATCTATATATCTATTAAGTGTTTCAATAGAAGTGTAATAATAATTTCAAAAATAAAATATTCTACTTCCTTCAATCACTATTTACATATCATCATAAATTACCACTTCCTCACACAACAAGTCTTTGAGAAAATTCTGAAGATGGAATACATACCCACAGAGCCTCTTCTTAGAGAAGTATTTTAATATGTGAGAAACAAATTATGAATAGTTCTTGTAAGTTATCTTGTTAGAGAACCATTTGAACATGTGAGAAATAAATTAGGGATAGTTATTGTAAATTATTCACTTATTTGACTTCAAAAGAAGATCCTATGAAATTGAGTGCAATATCTATGTGGGAGAGTACACAATATCTAAGGAGAACTACAGAAAAATACTTCTAAAGAAGAAATAAAATTTAACAAGCTTAGTAGTTGTAATGGATGATTTGAAGTATTCAAGAGCATAACCTTTGGACAAAATGACAATTTAAATTGAGATCAAAGTCTTGCATTTCTGCTGAAGAAAAACATGTGACAACTAGGTTGTAGCCTTGTCTGGCTAAAGGAGTTCTTCAAGCTTTGAACCAAAATGGCAGAAAAAAAAAAGGACTATATATATACGTAATTTATAAAACATTATTCAAAGTAAATATCAAATGTAGGATACTTATTTGTTCTTTTCAGGCTATATCAATTATGGAATGGTAGAATGATTTAATGATATTTTATTACAGCATTTATCATAGCATTTATAAATTTTCCTCTGAGACAACAAAGAAGTGTTAACAGATGAATTATTGTACATTATTGATAAATAAATTCACTTGGGTATCTAAAAATGAATATGGAATGAGTCATTGTACATTATGATAAATCTTGTATTTAAATGACATTTGATCTATGAATAATATGGAATGAATCATTGTACATAAGGCAGAGAACTAAAAAAAGAAGAGAGCCAAAAAAAGCAGAGACAGTTTAAAGAGATAGTAGTAATAGACAGTCTTATCCTTATTAAACTCTATTACAAAGTTGTAGTAATTGACAGTCTTATCCTTATTAAACTTTATTACAAAGCTGTAGTAATTAACAGTCTTATCAACACATTTCCAAAAAGCAGAGAGCTAAAAAAGTGTATACAGTTTAAAGAGATAGTAGTAATAGACAGTCTTATCCTTATTAAACTCTATTACAAATTTGTAGTAATTGAAAATCTTATCCTTATTAAACTCTATTACAAAGCTGTAGTAATTGACAGTCTTATCAACACATTTCCAAAAAGCAGAGAGCCAAAAAAGCGTATACAGTTAGACTGATTCATTGGTTCTTTGCATGTTCCTTACTGGGCATCTCTCATTCATAACATGATTTCTCTTCTGCATAAATTCCCTACAGGATAACAGGGAGAATGTTAAACGTACCTAGAAATTCGCAGCAGAGGACGTTGAAGACAACGATCCCTGAAGACGCTGAAGACAACGATCCCTGAAGACGTCATGGAAAACCTCTGCAACAAAAAAATCAGATTAAAACCGAATTAAAAAAAAAAAACAACAAGAAAAAAATTACAGAATTTTAAAATTTGGAATATCTTACCTCCTCAGCGCGGCGCAAATCAACAAAACTCCTGCAGCGCAACAGCAAATGAGCTTAATTCGCATGGACAACAGTGAATCAGCAGGACAGAAATGAGTGCATGGGACAACAGAAAATCAGCAGGACAGAAATGAGCGCGCAGGACAACAGCGAATTAGCAGGACATAAATGAGCGCGCGAGACAACGGCAAATAAACGGGACAGAACTGAGCACGCGAGACAAAAACGAATCAGCGGGACAGAACTGAGCGCGCGAGAATCAACTGGATAGAAATGAGAGCACAAGAACCAGCTGGACAGAAATGAGCGCGCGAGAATCAGCGGGACAGAAATGAGCGCGTGATAAATGTGAACAGAAACCTGGAACAGGTTTCAGGCGATATATTTATAAAATACTAGTTCGGCTGAACTTTTTTTGCTAGTTTTCCAAACTCAAGCGAAAAATCTATTTGCCATTGCCGTCAGTACGTCGTCAATGTAAACGGCAAATGAAGTTCGGCCGAACTCCTGAATTGTTCGGCCGAACTATGACAAGAGTTCGGCCGAACTATGGAGGAAAAAAAATTTCTGCCTCGAATTCTCACAAAAGTCTTACCCATCTTCGAATTTTCACCCGTATGGTCTTATGAAAAGGTAAGGAAAAGTGATGAGAAAGAATGTCAGAGAAAGGACAATTCTGAGGTTCAACACAAATTCGATTCACATGTTCAAAACAAACTCGTATTCTTCTCTTATATAGTGATTCATGCTTTAATACCATGTAGAAAATCCCTATAGATTCAACTGATCTTGTAATATGCTAAAGCAAAATACTGAATCATTTCTACAAATTGCGGAAACCAATTACGATTGTACAATCACATGAACAAGAAAGAGAAAGAATTTCAATCGCACAACACAAAGATTTATCTAGGGAAAGCCTCAGCTAAAAACCTTGTTATTTGTATATTTCATTAAGTCAAGAATATGAAACAATAGAATGCTTCTCTCAGGCTTGAGAGCTCTCTGCACTATCTCTGACTGTCTCACTACCAACCTGGCACAAGCTTCTCTTAGCACACCTTTCTCTCACAAGATCCACGCACAAACTTGTGCTTCCTATTGCTTGGTCTCACCAACTCGTGTTCACCAAAAAAATAATTAAACATGTGGCTTCATTCCTCCTTTTAAAGGCAATGTTCTCTAATTAAGGAATGATTTATTTTAGGTCTTCTTTTGACTGCATGCACCACTTGTACAATTTGGATGATTATACAGCTGATAATACACTTCCCTTTAACTCAATTCTCAACTGGGTCTTCCTTAGAACTGACATGCAATAGTTATTTATAGCAAATTATCAGATATCTGATTGATCATGGCATGTGAATTAAATCAGATTTAATTCACTAGACCTCTCACTAGCTCATCCATCAGTTAGAACTAATTAAACTGATTTTAACTCAAATAATTAAGTTAAACAATTACAACTCAAAATAAATTGCAACTGGACCCCCTAAAACTTAGAGAGAACTTTGCATGCCTCTAGTTTGACCCTTAACTCGAATTGACTGAGTTAAATAAGTGTTACTGACTTAGTTAACTCGTACAAGTTTGGCATGTGATGTGGAATTACAATTTACTTCTAATTTAATTAAGGGGAAATTAAATTAGAATCCCTTTTGCTGCCATTTTCAATATTTCTTGTTGCCAATTTCAACAAAATAAATGTCTTTTCCATAACCATTTCTATAACTATATTTTTTCCATATAGATAATTCTTTACATGAAATTAAAAATGTATTTGACTGACTCATGAAAAATCTTATCATCTCAAGATAACATCCAAATTTTTGGTTTATGGCTAGCTAAGAACTTTTAATTCATTTTAGTTGTGACTTATTTTTCTTTGATTGTGGCCCTCTCGTCTTTAGATGACACTCTTTTTGTTTTGTTGGGGCATATTCTTTTTCCTTTGATGCTAGCTCCTTCTCTTGGGTCACGTTAATTTTCAATAATGAGGTCTTGAACTTACAATGCATCAATTTACTCCATTTTTTCCCAAAGGGAACAATATGATTGTGCATTTTCTTGTATGAAATCTCAATATCAGTATGGAAATAAAATGGATGTGGTGGCTTTTCCCCACCACGGGTGACCATAATGTGCCTCTCCAATGAAATGATAGTTTACATGTTATATCTCGACACCTGGATGGTCACGTGCCTTCTCTCCGCCAGGCGTACCATTAGTTTAATATTAAGCTTAAGTGGGCATTAACCTCGGTTGTGGGTAAGTATAGAAGTGGACATTTAATGATGGAGCGCCATCATCATCTCGTCATCTTGTCTCAGTGTGAGAGTCATGGCCTTAATTCTCTTGTGTGGGACTCTGTTATAGTTTTCATAATGTGTGGTGAGTGTTAGCACCCGAATTAGACCCCAGGCTAAAAAGGGAAAAACAGGGTAACAACTAAACCACGCTCAGCCTTGTAGCTAGCCCTACAAGGACAGGAGAGGGCTCTCTCCGTAAAGATAGATATTCAATGAAGCACAATAATGATCTGATATTAGGCTAGGTAAAAAGATGGGAAAAATATTTAATAAAATAAAATGAATGAATTTCAGGGATGTGTGGGATTAAATGGGACAGTTAAGACTGGGAAATTAAATCAGGACACAGGGTATTTCATGGGGCAAGATAGGCAGGATATTCAGCATTTAAAGTTTAATAAGGATGGGATGGAAAGACTGGTGAGGAGCTAAAAAGGGCACAATCAATGGATCCTTTTCAAACATAAGAAAAAACACAGAATATTGAATGATTTCCCAAGGCAGGGCATGAAAATGAATCATACCTTTCTTTCTTGAAAGCATTCAAAAGGAAATGTTTATGGATGAGAGGTGAAACATAACAACTTTCATATAAAACGAAGGAGAGAAACAAATGCTAAATGTCATACCACATGGATCCCACAAATCAGAGCTGCATCTCTTATTAATCCCTGTCGAACTGTACAATGGAGTGCAAAATGTTCTTCCACAACTATTCCCCTACTTCTAAGTTACAGAACCCCAGACCAATGATTTACAATTACAATAAATAAGCTGAAATGTGGGAACACAGATCCACAGAAAAAGGGAGTTGTTCTAACAGCTGAAGAACTGAAATGCAGTCATAGAAAGAAAAACAACAATCTGCCCCTGAAAATAAGGGACAACGATACTTTTGATCTCTTGAAAATACATTGTAGGAAAAATAGGCCATCTGATCCTATTTCTTTGCTGCTATAGAAAATCTTTGTTTTATTTAGCTCTCGGCCAGCTGACTGACGCTTTGCTTTCCTTTATTAGTTTGGAGAAAAATGACTTTTTAAATAAAATGATGTTCAAAACAAAACTGAAATGAAATTATATGCTTTGTGAAGGGAAAAAATAATTTTTAAATAGATAGGAGCGGAGGAAAGGAGGCGGGACCCGCATCGCAATCAGAATCGGAAGGGGTGGGAAGGGGAATACAATCATATAATAAAACATTTGAAAATATACATTGTGTTAGTGCCAATCGCAAGTGCTGATCGCAAGTGTCGATCGCAATTTCCGATCGGGAGGATCGGGGTATAATGTATATAATAATGCCGATGCGATTGGGGTGCGATAATTGTGGGCCGTCGGATGGAGTGGGGCGATCGACGGCTGTGGAATGGTCGGGAGTTTGTAATCGGGGAAGGGCTTTAGGAAGTGCCGATGAGAATGCTCCGATCAGCTGTGAGCCATCGGATCAAATGGCAAGATCAACGGTCAGAGGGGTAATTGGGGGTTGCAATCGGCGGGATTGTTTTTGGAGGCGTCGATCGAGTTTGGGCCATCCAATCAGATGGGCAGATCGACGGCCAGACTGTAATCAGGCGGAGTCCATCGGGAGATATACAATCAGGAAATCGCATCGGAAGTTATGGCATGGGCCAATCAGAATACACTTTACAAACGTTGCGATTGCGATGGAGGAGGGGCTGCGATCGGCGGAGGGGTGATGCGATTGGTCAATCGGAGCGATTTGGATCGGGGGTATTTAACTTTAATATAAAGTTAAAGCTATGGTGGGGAAGTGGTTATATTTAATCGCATATATGATTTATATGTTTAAAAGAATTTTATAATGCGATTTTGCAATCGGAGAGGGGAAAAAGGGATTTTATAAGGAAAATATTAAAACTTTAGACATAAAGTTTTAAGGGAAAAATGGGAAATAGGGGTTATTTGAAGATATAGGGAATTTTACTTCACTTAAGCATAAATTTCAATCCAGAAGTCAGTTTTAAGAGTGTAATATATCGTTGGAAAGATCTTTCCGGGCTCTTTCTGGTGGATCTTCTTGGAAGGTGATTTGATGCTGATCATGCTGCAGAAAACTTCTCTGAAGGCAGGGAGATGACTTTGTGGAGATGGCAGCTTTTTGATTTGTGACTTATTACATATGATGAATAATAATAAAGACAAAATATCATGTTTTCACCTCAAAACATGGGTTTGAGGTGAAAATTACATCACACTGAATAGAAAATATCTTTGATCTTCTAAGTTCTGTGACTTTAAGTTTATTGACTTCCTCATGACCTTGCTGACATTTATTGACATTTGACTCATTAATTTGACCATGGTGAGACCTTAGAAACTAATGAGACCCATCCTATGACCTAATGACATGTTTTTGAGAATGAAAGTGACTAATGACTGAATACCATAGAGAGGAGAATCAGAAAGTACCTCATGAGGGAAAACTGATAAAAATTTACTACCATCAATGAATCCATGACCTAGCGAAATGGTGAAATTTATTCGGTATGAGACTCCTAATATGCAAATGCAAAAGAGTAGTTTTGATCACTGATGGCAGTATGACTAAACTGACACTAACAGTGAGGTTGGTATCATCCATCTAGTCGTTGGTGAAACTATGGTAAAAGCAATTTACAATGTCGATGTTGAAAAGTCAACAAGAAATGTGTATCTAGTTTAATTTTCCCTTAATTAAATTGGATAATAAATTGTAATATTATCTCATAATCACTTGTAATAGTTAACTGAGTGTGATGAACTCAGTTAGCTCATGGAATTCGAGTTGAGGGTGGTTGGTGAGGCATGCAGAGTGATTCTATTTATTTTGGAGTCCAAGTTGCAGTTGATGTGTTAGTTTAATGCATGAGAAATCAGTTAACTCAATTAATTGAGTTAAAATCAGTTTAACTAGTTGTAACTGATTTTTGCACTAATGAGAGGTCAAGTGAATTAAATCATATTTAATTCACATGCAGTGATATGTCAAGTAACTGATGATTTACTATTAATAGTTGCATTCATGTCAGTTCTGATGAAGACCCAGTTGAGATAAAGGTTAAATGGATGTTAACTATCAGTTGTATTATTAGCAAACTGCCCGCATGCAGTAATACACCCATAGGATTGCCCATGAGAATTGCACAGTTTTGGAAGGCTGAAATTCTTAAAGAATGGGGATTGAATTTCACATGAATTGCACAATCAAGACAGGCTGAGCAGAGGCAAGAAATTGGCTAAGTTTTGGTCGATTTTGTCTGAATCAATGTGAGACAGTTGTGAGAGTGCAACAGACTCTTGTGAGAAGAGTGCATTGTAATTGTTTAATGATTCCTTGGTTGAATATACAATAGAGATAGAGGGGTTTTGAGCAGCAAGCTTTCCCCAGGAAAAATATCTGTGTTGTGGATTGATTTTCTTCTTTCTTTTACTTGGTGTGATTGTGCGATCGTGTTTATTTTCCGCAATTAATTTGTAGAAGGATTCAATATCTTGCTTTAGCATATCGCATGATTGGAGTGAATCCATTGGTATACATATTGTTTGTATAATTTCTACAATAGTTGTTGCAGTCATAATACTCTCAACCCCCAAACCTATAATGGGAATTCTCTTTTTTTCACCCGCATGGAGAGTGGGAGTGGCATTGCATCTATCGATGGGAACCTCATTTCTTGCAGAATTTCTCTGGTCGCTTAGGGGACCAACCCGTCAATCTGATTATCCATGTGATTTCGCTTAGTTTGAGGAGTGATTGGTATAGTCATGATTAGAAGAATCCAATAGAAAGATGGATGGCCGCTCACGCCCCTGACCCTGGTTCCGCTTCTTGGTTCACTGGTTGCGATCTCTCACTCTATGTTCTCAATCCTTTTTACTAGCTCATAGTCAAAATGGTCAACTTGGTTCTGGGATTTCTCTCACTATTGACTTCCATATGTGATCGGGATAACATTTCTCAGTCATGGTCATCTTCCTCCATGTCATGCAGGTTGGTTGTAGCTCTGCGAGCAAATAAAAAGCGTGGGTTCATGGTACCTTAGCAAGATATGGTTCATGGCTCGATGATTGGGTGTTAGCAGGCCTTCAGCAGTCACAAGTGCAACCAACACAGAAAGCCATAATGTTAGTCTCTGGTCAATTTTGGCATGCCACTGTCTTTCTAAATTGGATAGTCAGTATGTTGGTTACCAGTCAGTTCAAAAGTGTATATGTCTTTCTTTTACTTGTAGTTCAATCATGGATTGTAAGCCACATCTCAGTTTAGTGGGGACTGGCTTAGCCCCTTAGAGCCATAGTTTTTGTCATTTTCAAATTTCCAAATGGTCATATTTTTGTTTTTGAGGACAAATTGGTGAAGCACAATATTTGTAACTTGAACTTGAAGATACTTAACTTGTGTTTTTGGGTTGTTTTCTTGTCTAGGCGGCTCTCAACACAAGGCAATAATGCTTGTAAACTTCTTTCCCAATAATATAGTGTCGAACTTTAAACAAAAAAATGGATAATATGGTGGTTTCACTTAATAAAGATTCTTTACAAGAGATAAAATTGAAAAATCTTGAGACAAAGACTCAATGATTCACTATCTAAATGAAATATTGTCATTTTGACCAACAAAATCTTGATCATCATGGCGAGTAACTAAAGTAGTGTGATAAGCATGTTTGTATACATCCAAGCTCCTAAGTCCATGAAAAAACACTTGGAATAATGGAGAAATGTAGAATTCTCGAGATTATTTTATTATTAGTTATTGGTTGTGATTTAGTTAGATTAGATCTTATTTTTGAGAAATTTGTTTAATTTCCTCAATAAATTTCTAATCTTATTTATTTACAAATAATTTGATGAATGAATCAAATCATGTGGACACACTCTTCAGGTTGAATTGGGCTAGCCTGAGAGTTGCTAATTTCCTCCATATTCCATCTCTCTTAATTTTATCTTGGTATCACATCCCTAAAGCTCATGTTGGCCTTGCGAAATAACTGTGATTTTGTGGTGCTTTGAAGTTGTGTGTTGTTGGCTGATGTTGGGCTTGCGAATAACTATGATTTTGTGGTGCTTTGAAGTTGTGTGTTGTTGGAAAATGGAAGCATTGAAGCTTTAGCCATCTGAAAGAGGTAGCTTGTGGTGTGTCGCCTAGTTGAAGAGGCGTGAATCATGTGCAGTGTGTACTATGATCGTTGAAGAAAAGTTTTTAGATAAAGTCGCTTACACAACATAGTTCGCACACAAATTGCACCATCATTGTTGGTAGGAGTCTACATCGTTGTTGGGAGGAGTGCACATGCGAACCAATCCGTCCAAACAAGGAGATCCGGTGCATTGCTTCTGTGTTGAGGAGAAGTGAGACTGCGCTAGTCCATTACCAGATCATCTGAGCTGAGATGCGGGTGATCGTGTTTGCACTTTCCAGTGTTTGGAGAAGTCAACTATGAGAACGTCAGCCCATCTCATTCGCAGCATAGTGCATAGTGGTTGGAGCATATGCCAAAGTTGTGCAGCGTGTAAGGAAAAGATCTGGAGCTATGCAGAGGATGACCGCAACCTGTTGAGTCGTGGATCAGCCGAGGAAGGAGAGTTGCTCCATCTGCAACCGTAGTTTCAGGAGGAGTTGCGACTGTTAGAGCCGTGGATCAAGCCACCTGGAATTGAGGAGCTGTGATAGGCCACAGAGTATTTAAATATGTTGTGTGCTTGTGTGGAGGAGGCACAGAACCAGTCTTTACTTTGGACAGTGCGCCTATGTGGAGGAGTTGTCGACCCCTATTCACATTGTATGCAGTAATACAGGCATGTTCATCCGCCAGTGTTGCAGTGATCTTGGAACTAGCCAGCCAATCAGTAAAAAAATTACCTTGCAAAACCCGTGGTGTGAGCGGCCACGTTGGAACACAACGTCCGCATTGCTTTTCGAAAAGCACGAGGAGAGGTGTGTCTAGTGTTTTCTTTGGCACACTACAATCATATATTGTGTGGGTCCAGCAGAGTTAAAAGGGAATGATACTAGTCGATTTGTTGATATAATACCATTTACCGTTGAGAAAGTCCTTGGTATCAAAATTTGGAGGGGAGATCATGTGGCGTGTGAGTGGTCTGACTTTATTTTTTAGACTTCTTCAAATGTGACCGTTTTTATGATCGCTTTTTCATGAGGCCATTTGAAAGTATTTTTGGCTTGGGTAGTATTTTTGAGTCACAAGAATTTTCAGATGAACAAGATGGTTTGGTCAGGTTTTATTGATGACCAGAAGTATTAAGAATCACAATCGGTTTGATAAGATGTTGTAATTGAAGAGTTATTTGTTGATTATGAGGAAAGTTGGAAGGAACCTATTGTTGAAGATTTAGATGATGACCAAGGCAATACAAGACTGAAAACACAACAAAGACAAAAAGGAAACTAGAGTGTGTTCAAGGAAACTAACAATTCTTATCTAAGGCAATCATCATCTCAAAGCTCCAAAATAATCTAAAAAGGACAAAATACATCATATTATACATCTTTAATAATAAGGAGTATGGACTTTAATGGGATGAATCACATGGAGCACATGGAATCAGATAAAACCTTTTGTGGGTGGAAAGATTCCCATGCTCAAATAATTCATACTCGAAGTAATGCTTCAAGTAAGCTTGCACTCCCTAGAGCGTTATGTATCACCAATGATCAAGACAAACCACATCAAGTGGCCAACGTTCAGCCAAGGAAGGAAAAACATGACTTTGGGTGAATTTCTCCATTAAGAGGGGAACTTGGAATAATAGAGAAATGTAGAATTCTCCAGATTATTTTATTATTATCTATGGGTTGTGATTAGCTAGATTAGATCTTGTTTTTGAGGAATTTGTTTAATTTCCTCAACATATTTCTAATCTTATTTATGTACGAATAATTTGGTGAATGAAGCAAGTCTTATGCAGGCACTCTTCAGGTTGAGTTGGGCTCGCCTAAGAGCTACTCATTTCCTCCATATTTCGTCTCTCTTAATTTTATCTAAACTGAAACCACACTTTCCAATGGGTATGAATCGATTCTTGAATGCATTCACGATTTCCTTTAGCTCTGTAATCTTGTGTCACATAGTAGTAATTATGTATTTCTTTCCTAGAATCAACATTATTTTATGATGTTTAGAATCATATCATCTTGACCTTTACTCCTATGGCTTTCAAAGAGTTATTAAATAATTAAGATATTGAACAATTTGTTTACCTTCTTCAACATTGAAGGATATGTCTAGTAACAATTCGTTAAATTCAATTTGTGCAATAGCCATTACAATAGTCTCACAACAATGAAACAATTGAAAATGTGATCTAAATTAATGCATTTGTTCTATGATTCCATTCCATATTTATTACTTGGCATCAATCAAACATTTCTTTAGTGAGCCTTGATTCAATGACTTTTTCAAAGATTTATCAAGATCATCTTGAGCTTTTATTAACACAATTGTTTCCTTGTTTTTTTTTTTAACTGATCTTGCAAAATCTTCAACTGTGATTTCCCTCTCTTGATTTCATCAAACTTATTTTTATTTGACTTCTTGAACATCAATTCAACAACTTGAACTTCATATGATGTTAGTTTATCTAACATGTAATCAACATTATCTTCATCAGTAGAAATATTAAGAATATTGACAACATCTTCATCAAAAGCCTTTGATAGAGATTTAAACTCGAAATAGTTCTTAGCGAGCTTTCTATAATACTTATATTTTAGAGTCATATTCTTTAAAAGACTTTGCATTTTCTTTCTCAAACTATTGCAACTTTTTAATTAGCTATGAATTAGTTTCTCTTAATCTCCCATCATCTGACGCTAACAAATATTTCCCTTCATAAGCATTATTCGATTGTTTAGATTTTACTAATTCATCTTAATCTCCCATCATTTGACGCCAACAAATTTTTCCTTCATAGCATCAATTAATTCTTTAGATTTTATTAATTCATTTTAAGGAATCTTGAGCTTTGACCTAAGAATCTTTAATTCCACATATGTTGATTCATTAAAAAATTTATGTTTTACTGGTCTTAGATGGATTGGATAGAGTTATCACCTTGCTCTCTAAATATTGAATTCTTGTTCCATTGGATCTATTTATAATCCTTTCATTCTTAAGTTGCATATTAAGCTTAGTTACTAAATTTTGTATCTTTTTTCCTATCTATAGTGGGTTGAATTTACCTATAAGAAACCATTTCTCCAACTGATCATATTTGTTGCATTTACTTGATTTCAATCAACTTGTACAGATGTTGTTGTGTACTATGACCTCTTTGAAATCTTTGAAGTGTCTGGTTGGAAAACCGATAATCTAAACTTAATCATTTCTAGATAAGTTGATGCTAAGAATATGGGGGCTCTATGATACTCCAATTTTGATTATTTTTCATGGTTAATTTTTAGCTATTTGGTCTTTCATCACTACCTATAAATAGTTGCATTGTCCTTCCCAATCAAGATTTAAACTGAGACTCCTTGGGAAATATTGTTGCTTTACTCCTATTAATAGAATATGGTGTTCCTAACATAGGAGTAGAAGTGATCATGGATTCACCAATACAACCTTGCTTTATTTCTTGGGTTGTAATTCTTATAAAGAATTAATATGCTCCATGAAATATTCTTGACGGATTTCTTTAGAAACGTTTTGAGAGACATCAATAATTTGTGAAATAATTTCTTAAGGCTTTACATTTTTAGACTCCGGTTCATTTGGCATCTTCGATAGTTTCCTTTTATCTTGCTTCTTGTGTTATATCACTGCTTCATCTCTTAAATTCGTGTAACAAATATTTATTGGATGACATTGGAATCTTGGCTTGTTATGAGCACATTGCAATCAAGATCTTTAATATTAGTAATTGCACTAGGAATTCTTATGAGATTTTCATTTGTCATTTGTTCTGTTTCCATGCCAACACATGCTATGTACATTTCCATCAAAGATTTCACCTCCTCCTAGGTTTCTTCACTACCCATATTTTTAATTTCAAGGTTTGATGATGGGTACAAAATGCAGAATCCAAAGTTGTAAATTGTTTTGAAACCAAATTATATGGGTCATATTTCCAAACATTTCCTTTCTTCAAGTGAAAAGAGGAAATTATTCTAGAGATAACATGTGACTGACCTATGTTTTACAATGAAGGAGAAAACATAAAAAAGAAATACAAAAAAACATTTGATTGTTTGATATAGATTGTAAGGAAAACAGATGAGGTTATACGTGTGTGTTGGTGTTGGTGGTGGGGGGGGCTTGATTTACAACCATATACTCAAATCGTAGTGTAATATTGATATGATTACCAATATCCAAACTTGGTCTATAGACATTGTTGGAGAATATCATGAAACTCCATTGGCATTTAAGATGGAGCTTGTTCAAGGAGAAGAGTATATACATGAAATAAATATTAGTTGGAAAATTGTATGTGATCCCAATCTAATGTGGTTGATGAAAGAGTTAGGGTCCATTCAACAACCAATAAAGGATTACCGTATTCATCTTACTTCATAAGGTTAATACATGGGAAAGAGTCACATAGAAAATATAATAATAAGTGTATTCTGTAGAAATATCTAAATAGATTCAACTAATCTTGTAATGCACTAAAACAAAATATTGAATCAATTCTACAAATTTTGGAAACAAATTACCATTGCACAATCACATAAACAAGTAAGAGAAATAATTATCAATCGCACAACACAAGATGTATCTAGGGAAAGCCTCAGCTAAAAATGTCGCTATTTGTATGTTGCATAAATTCAAGAACATGAAACAATACAATGTTATTTCCCTTCCTGAGAAACCTTTGTACGCTATTGACTATCTCACTATGATCCTGCTCTGATCTAAGCAAGTTTGGTCCAATATTCAACCACTTTCTTGCCTCTTCCTGACCAGCCTTGCTCACGCATTCTTGGGCTAATTGAGCCCCTATTAATTAGGAAATTCCCAATTAATGATTGCGCAATACATCCAAGGCTTTCTAATGACCTCATGCATGACCTGTACAATTTTCTAATTATATAATTGATAGTTATCTTCCCTTTAACCCAAATCTCAACTGGGCCTTCCTTAGAACTAATATGCAACAGTTTTTTATAGTGAATTATCAGTTAACTGATTGATTACTATTTGTGAATTAAATCAGATTTAATTCATTGGACTTATCACTTTCTCATCTCTCAGTTAGAACTGGTTAAACTAATTTTAACTCAAATACTTGAGTTAACTAATTACAACTCATAAATAACTCAACTAGGGCTCCTAAAAAGTAGGAGACACCCTACATGCCTCTTATTTGACCTCCAACTCGAATTTAATTTGCTAACTAATTCTTCCTGACTCAATTAACACTTACAAGTTGTTATGTGATGGAATTATAATTTACTTCTAATTTAATTAAGAGAAAATTAAATCAGAAGCACCCTTGGAGTTCCATTTCAACACTCCTTCTCAACAAGAAAGGGATTATCTGCTACCTCGATCTTGTCTATGTGGAACTCGAATTTGCTTCTTAAGAGTGTCTTCATCAAGATGTTTGCATCCTGCTCCTCTGTGGGAATGTACTCTAATGACATAATCTTCCTCTGCACACAATATCTGAGATGGTGATATTGGATATCAATATGCTTGGACCTGTCATGAAAAAATGGATTAACTTAGAGTTTGATGCAACTCTGGTTATCACAATAAATCACTGTTGGATCCATCTGTCGACCAAACAAACCAACAAGTATCTTCCTCATCCATATGGCATCACATGTTTCCTGACTGGCCGCCATGTACTCAACCTCTATTGAACCGAGTGAATTGATCTATGTTTCTTATTGTACCAGGAAACTGTTGTTGATCCTATGTTGAAGATTCCCCTTGATGTGCTCTTCCTATCAGGTGGACTCCATGCCCAATCTGCATCTGTGAAGCCTTGAAGCTTCACTCCCTTTGTATGTTTATACCATAGCCCATATTTTGTAATGCCTCTGAGGTATACCAACACATGCTTGTCTGCCTTCCAAAAGAGCTTGGTAGGATTAACCATAGCTTGACTAAGTTTGTTAACCGCGTAGCATATGTCTGGTTTTGTGTTCACCAAATACATGAGTGAACCTACAAACTTCCTATAGACAGTAATGATCTACTACTTTGCCTGAAGTAGCATCCTCCTTCCTCCAATTTCCTGCTAGAGGAGTCTCCATGGGTTTGTTGCCCTCCATGTGGAAATTTCTAAGGATCTCGTTGGCATACTTGCCCTAAGATACAAATAGCTCCCCATTACTTTTACATATTTCCAATTCCATGAAATAGTGCAAGAGCCCCATGTCCTTCATCTCAAATTCTCTTGCAAGATCCTCTTTGCAAGACTTGATGAGTTGCTCATCACTTGTCAGTATCATATCATCGACATAAAGTACAATAATAAAAAACTTTCCTTCTACCATAATATGATAAATTTTCACATCTGCTTCGCTCTTAGTGAAGCCCAACTCGGTGAAATAGTTTTTTATCCTAGTGTACTAAGTATGAGGTGCTTGCTTCAACCCATACAGTTCTCTCTTGAGTCTTCACACGTGTGACTCCCTGTCGAAGGTCTCAAAACCTTCTGTTTGCTCAATGGACACCTCTTCCTCAATCACCCCATTAAGGAAGGTTGTCTTTACATCCCTCTAATGTATTTTCCATCCCATCTGCGCTGAGAGTGAAAGGATGGATCTGATTCATGAATACCTTGCGACTAGTGAAAAATTCTCATCATAATAAATCCCCTCCACCTGAGAGAACCCTTTGGCCATAAACCTAGCCTTGTGCTTCTCCACACTCCCATCTATTGCTTACTTCACCTTGTAGATCCACCTAGATCCTACAACTGACTTCTCCTCTGGTCTTGGGACAACTTCCCATGCACTGTTTCTGATAATGGAGTCATACTTCTCAACCATGGCATCAACACAAATTGGTTGTTGGACTGCTTCCTCAAAATAGTATGGTTCTATCTCTCTACCTTCGCTCATAAGATCCATTTATCTAGTGTACCGCTCTATGGACCTTCTCTGCCTACGTTGTGATGTGGGTGCTCCCACATTCTCTCTAGCATCAAGCAAAAACCTGCCAACCTCTCTGGTGTGCTTACTTCCATCTCAGGATGTCTCTGCATGAGTGGGTGCTTCCACTCTCTGCGCCTCTTCTTGTGGTTGCTCCACATTTTTAGGTTCTTCTTTTGGAGCCAATAGCTCCTCAAATGCATGCAACTAAAGCTCCCTCTCAAGGGAAATTCCCAAGGCCTTCTCTTCATCGAATTTCACATCTCTTCATACCACTGTCATCCTCTGTTGTGGAAAATACACCTGATAGTTGTGAAGTGTGTCATTGTACCCCACAAATATCCCCAACTCAGTTGTTGGTTCTAGCTTCCTCTTGACATCTTTGGTCACATGGAAATAAATTGATGAACCAAAAATTTAAAATGTGACACATCTAGTCTCTTGCCTGAAAATTATTCCTCTGGTGTACTCATCGCAAGTATATGATGAGGACTTCTATTCTTCACAAATATTGTTGTATTGCATGCTTCTACCCACAGATGCTATGGTAGGCCATGGTCATGCAACATAGCTCATGTTTCTCCCACAATAGTTATGTTCTTCCTTTTTGCAACCCCATTCATTAGAGACATATTATCCACCATTGTCGCTCCTCAAAGCCTTCACCTTCTTCCCTGTGTCTTTCTTGACAAGTGCTTTGAACTCACAAAACTTATAGAATGTCTAATGTTTATTCTGCATGAATAAAATCCAACACTTTCATGAAAAATCATCAACAAAAATTGCATAATACCATTTTTTTGTTGTGGAATTTTTCGGGAACAATCCACACACGTTTGAGTGATCTCTCTCAATGATCGCCTTTTCTCGGCTTTCCTTCTTATGAAAGGTGCCTTTGGTATACTTCCCTAATGTACACCCTTTGAAGGTATCTCAGTGCGCAAGTGTACCCTTTGAAATTCCTGTAGAAATCTATTGTGTAATCTTCAAAGCGACATGGTGTAGATGGCCCAATATCCTGTGCCATAACTCATTGATGTCTCAGCTCTCCACCTTCTCTTCTTTCATGCTCAAGGCAGAAAAATATTCTACATCCAATTTTTAAATGTTCTTTACACAAACCCCAATATTTTTCACCTATCTTGTGGCTTTGTGATGAAGGAATGTCTTTCCTTCACTGAATATCACATCATAGGCACGGTCTTCCAACATAGCAACAAAAACCAAATTATTCTTTAAACCGGGAACATACATGACATATTTTAATGTGATAGGATTACCTGACTCCCTCTAAAAGGTAATTGTACCTACACCGGTAGCGCTATACCTCCCTTCATCTCCCATCTCTATGTGCATCTTGAGATCCTTCTCCTCCAAGCTACTGAATAATTCTTTGTTGTCAGTCGTATGGAACGAAGCTTCATTATCTAAGTACCACACAAAACCCATCACTAATGACACCATGCATGCGATGAGGGTGAAATCTAACTCAAACTATGAAGCAAGTGCTTCACCGGCCGCTCTTCCTGAGATATTCTTGTTGGTCTTCTTGTGCGGACACTTTGTAACAGCTCATGACAATGAAAACATTTTACCTTTGACAAGTCTCGCTTCTTGCCCGCCTGACCAGAATCTAATTTGGAATGGGATGACTTCCCTTTCCCTTTCTTCACCTTTCCATCCAAGGCATAATTCTCATAATCATCATTCTTTGATGAGGATCCATCTCCAGTGTTCCACCAAATCTCTTCTTGTACCAAGTCAGACCACAATCTCTCTCACTCTGGTAGCTTCTCCCTCCCATTCACCGAGTCCTGGTAGCTATGCTAGCTTTTGGGAAGGCCTAGAAGTGCTAGTCTCTCCAAATCATCTTGGGAAACTATTACCCCAACACTTCTAAGCTCATCTCGACATTGAGTGAACTTTGTCAAGTATTTTGGAATTATGTTTCCCTTCTCCATATTGAAATTTCTGAGCTTGTCCTTCAATGCCAGCTTCATGTGTTCACTTCTATTCTGAAACATATTTTTTAAGGCCTTCCACATATCATATGGAATCTCCTTTGCATGGAGTTTCGAGACAATTTGACCTCGAACTCCTTCTAAAAAGGTCCTTCTCGCCTTTTCTACATTCTTCTTCCATGCATCAAGAATTTGAGCATATGCTACTGCGGGTTGGGGAATATCAATGTCTATGAATTCCTTTAGTCTGTTTTCCTCTATCACTACCTCCATGATGTCTTTCCATGATATTTAATTCGAATTTCCCTCAAGGGCATATTAGAGTCTCAAGCCAATGAAAGACATATTGATATGTTGCTGGTCTTGAAGAAAAAATCTGCAAATTCGATGTACATGTTCAAAACAAACTGTGGTTCTTCTCTTCTATTGTGATTTTTGCCATGATACCATGTAGAAATATCTAAATATATCCAATTGATCTTGTAACATAATAAAATAAAATATTGAATCAATTCTACCAATTGCGGAAACCAATTACAATCGCACAATCACATAAACAAGTAAGAGAAAGAATTATCAATCGTGCAACACAAGATGTATCTGGGGAAAGCCTCAGCTAAAAACCCTACTATATGTATATTGCATAAAGTCAAGAACATGAAACAATATGATGCCATTTCCTTTTTCCCTTCATGATAGACATATGCACTTTATTTACTGCCTCACTCTGATATAAGAAAGTTTGGTCTAATATTTAACCACTTTCTTGCCTCTGCTTGACCAGCCTTGCTCAAGCATCCCTAGGCTAATTGAGCCCCTATTAATCAGGAAACTCCCAATTAATGATTTTTCAATACATCCAAGGCTTCGTGATGACCTCATGCATGACCTGTATAATTTTCTAATTATACAACTGATAGTTATCTTCCCTTTAACCCCAATCCCAACTGAGCCTTCCTTAGAACTGACATGCTACATCTATTTATAGTGAATTTTCAGTTAACTGATTGATCATTACTTCTGAATTAAATCAGATTTAATTCACTAGACCTATAACTAGCTCATCTCTCAGTTAGAACTAGTTAAATTTATTTTAACTCAAATACACTAGTTAACTAATTACAACTCACACATAACTCAACCATGGCTCCTAAAAAGTAGGAGACACTCGACATGCCTCTAGTTTGACCTCCAACTCGATTTTACTAAGATAACAAAGTCAGTTAACACTTACAAGTTGTCATGTGATGGAATTACAATTTACTTCTATTTTAATTAAGGGAAAATTAAATCAGAAGCCCCCTTGGGGTTCCATTTCAACATATTATATATGATTAGTATCAATCCCCAAGGGTTAGCTCAATTGGTCAAGTCTCTATCATTAAAGCATCATTTTTATTAAGAGGTCACAAGTTCCATTCTTTCGACACTTTTGGGGTCAGGCTCCATGTTTGAGCCTGCAGGAAGTGATCTAGCTCTGGTGGATATGCCTAGTATAAATATTCCATGGACGTAACAGTCAATGATCCCTTTTGGTGGATCTGGCTAGTATAAGTATTCCATGGACATAGCATTAAACGATCCCTTCTGGTGGATTTGTCAACGATCACTTCTGGTGGATCTTCCTAGGATAAATATTACATGGACGTAGCAGTCAATGATCCCTTCTAGTGGACCTGCCTAGTATAAATATTCCATGGACATAGCAGTCAATGATCCCTTCTGGTGGATCTGTCAACGATCCCTTTTGGTGGATCTATCTAGTATAATTATCCCATAGAATATATATATATATATATATATATATATGATTAGTATCAAAACTTCTTGGAGTCATAAAATCCACATAGTTGTGGCCATAAATTTTTCAAATTTATATTCAACTAGAAGAGAACAAGATGGGGTGAAATATCATTCATAATACTTAACAAAACTCCATCTATGTTGGAATATTCATCATATTGAGTATAAGAGAAATCGTCGATGTTGGAATCTTCATCATATCTGAGTATAAGAGAAATCATAGAGATAGTTTGTTGAGAAAATGGAGCAAATGAAGAAGATCAAATGGGGAAAATTGGATATGGAGCTTTACTTTTGCAAAAATTGATGAATATTTCTTTTTATAATTTTAAGATATTCACTTTTGTATCTAACTTCTTCTTATGAATAAAATTATGAGGAGAGGGCAGAAGAATCATAAAAGAAATAGATTCTAGAGTGATTATTAAAATTTTCTCTGCACCATCTATAAAGGATGTAGATACAAAAACAACTACTACTATATTCACGACAAAATTTTCCACATAATAAAATTTACTTATATTGAGCAGGCATAGCTTAGTAAAGGAGGGTCAATGGAAATCTTGTACGAGGGGCCACCTGGGTGCTAGTATATGTGCTACGGTTTTCATGTGGAGCTCTAAAACTATAGATCAACAAGTTGGCAGCGCATCTAGTCTAATTCATCTTCCAACTGAGAAATTTTGGATTGGATTTGATGGACTTCCTCAGTCAGCCAGGATGAGAATGTTGGTTGATTGTTGAATAATTTTCTGGTGCAGGTCATAAATATATTCATAAATGTCAATAGGAGGGTGCAGGAACCTTGGCTAATTGTTGACTAATTTGCTGGTGCAGGGCACAAATCTCTTCATAGATGTCAGCAGGAGGGTGCAGGAACCTATTGCATGGGTCAGGGTTTCCGAAAATTGAAGGAGGCTCATCATTAAGGTTCATCTTGTGTTTATTTTCAAGTCTGCTAGGAGAACAACAGTTTCCCAAAGGAAAAATCAAATAGGCATGACACCAGTCAAGCAGACTTCCAAAAGCAAATATTTACACTGACCAAATTAATAGGAAACGTTGTGAGCAAGGCCAAGATGGAGATTCAAGGAACCAATCCAAAGTGTCATGTAGCATACACCCTCTACCAACTTGAGTTATGACAATAAACACATAGGGAAATTGAGAACCTTCTCGATTATAATTCGGAACCACTCCTAATGAAGATTGACCTTCCCATTTTTTTTTTAGGAACACTCGGAACTATTATGCTATTCGCTATCCTATTATACAAGTGATTTGCAATAGGGGAGAAGAAACTTAAACTAGCAGAAATCCAAGAAATTTTGAAATTGTACTTATGAAGAAGGGAGGGTCAGGAGCCATTCTGGCACTCTGGTAGGTGAGACTCGGCAAAAGGTATGAATGACTAAGTAATGCTCCAGATGAAGATAATACCACGGAGACTCCAATATGTATCCCATCGAACCACTTCTTCTGACATAAGCATTAACTCACCTTCCAAGAATGCAACCTCACTTCAGTGATATCCCATGATTCAGGAGATAACGTCATTCCATGTTTCATAAATTACTCCCATCAATTCGCCATCAGACCTGGTATGAAGATAGAAGAAAAGGAGCAGCAGAGTCCGGACTCAAGCATCTTCGCATAAATGTTCCCATTGATTTCATTCACCTAGGTTGCCACTTTAGTTGAAACAACCTGTATGCTACGCCACATGTTGTTCATTGGGCTATTCTCTAAGGGAGAAGACTTGGAAAGGAGCCCAATATTATTCACCTTGGCATAATGGTTGTTTAGTTCTAAACCTTCAATTCTAATGGTAGAGATGACACTATAACCTCTTTTATTGAAATCATGGGATCACTATCTTATTTAAAGAACCGTTTACATTACATTTCCCTTCTTCCACTCGGCATGCAAGGTTAGCGTGTGTGCTAGCTTCTTTTTTTTTACTTACGAGGATATGAAAAGAGGCCTTATCCGAAAATGACTCTAGAGAGAAATTAATTCTCAGAAGGAGGTTGGAAAGAAGGTTGTTATTTGAAAAAGAGTCTAAATGGAGATGTTGAATTGTGATAAGGTAATTTCTCGGAATTTGTAAGGAAGAGATGTTTTTTTCTTTGGTCCACTAATGTCCAAGGTAAATCTCATATTGTTTTACCTTTGGCTTCTTTAGCCTATACCCCAAGAAAAAATTATTTCCCCATTCCCATCGGGATTAAAGAAAATCCCTCTCCCTTCTTCACCTCCATTTTTTCCATAAATTACAACCAATTATTTATGTAAAAAAATCCAAAATTAAATAAACTAATATTTCTAAATATTTAAGTTGTAATGTGTTTTTTTGGGAAGAACTCCCCCAGTTGCCACTTTGTACGTCTTTGCACCATCATATCCATTGTTTAGATGATTGAAAGTTATTCCACCATTAAATCTTTCTAATTTCACTGTCATGTGAATGTTGATTTGTGCAACGGTTTAACTTGTTGATATTTATAATAGGTCATTAAGTCTCTTCCTTTTCCCTTTAAATAAGCGGGTCGCTCCTGCAATTTTCATTGTAATTTTCATTTGTATTTTCAAGAGTCACTAGGGTTTCAAGGGCACTCAGAGGCTTTGAATTCAATCTGCAGCAATCCACTTGTAATATCTAAGCATTACGCGAGGTTTGGTTACAGAGTTTAAGTTTCTACAGTATAAATTTCTGCAAACATGAGTTTTTCCGGTGCAAAAGGTGGTTGTGGAAAAGCCAAATCTACAAAGTCCGTCTGCAGAAGGTTGGCTTGTAGTTCCTGATAAGAAGAATCACCAAGTTCCTTAAGGTTATTATTGTATGACAATACACAATCAAAGTTCCAAATTATTAAAAGAAGAATGCATATCATATGTATTAATATGAACAGATTTCCTATCACGAGGATCAATGCCAAGAAGTGACACTGAAAGAAAGGATTAAATATTTAATGAATCGCCATGAGTTCCACCTGCGAGGGAAAAGACAAAATTTAAGATACAGGTGTTAGCTATGTCATTATTTGGACTCAAGACCTTTTTTGCAATGCATATTTACCAACCAAGAAGTAACGAGAACTGTATCAAGAGTTATATGCTGAGGATAAAATAGATGGAAGTTTACAGCAACTAGTTTAGTTATCCTCAATATTTGAATTTCTAATTTCAATTGAAAATGATTAATCTTATAAAATATCATCATCATAAGTATCCATCATATTGTTCATTGATCCGAAAACCTTTCTTCTGAGTTCTTACTGTGCATATCTATTTCAATAATTGAAGATGAATGTCATTTTAAGTTCTTTTAATGAATTGCAAAGTGATTCGAAATTAATAGAAAGAGATTATTTATAGTTCGACTGGTGGAAGAATATTTGTTGATGGAGGATCCTTTATATCTGCATTCAATTGGCACAAATTGTTCTGAATTGAAAAAAAAATCTGAGTGGTTTGATATTTATGGAAAGAAATTATTTATAGTTCAACGAATATTTGTTGATGGAGGATATTTTATATCCGCATTCAACTGGCACCAATTGTTATGAATTGAAATAAATATATTTAACATATTGTTTTCTCATAATAAATTTATATATATGTATGTATTTAGGGGCCTCGGACAAGTTGTTATTAATGGCTTTTTCTCAAACAATTTTCTTTCACCATATATATATATATATATATAGATATTTCAATTCTATGAATGAAATATTTTATTAACTATTGACATTGAAATATTTTATTTATAGTTATATTACTCACACTGAAATGTTTTTTTGTTATTAATAAGGTTTTTAAATCAATCACGCATTTTGAGAGAAAACCAATATTATATCATTTTTTATTGAAACAGAATTACATTATATCATTTTCTAATGAAGTAGGAAGACAAAAGGAATGGTTTAAAAAAACCAACAGTTAGTTCCAATCTTTATTTGTCTTCTTTCATTCCCAGGCCTTGACTTGTCAGGTACATTTCACAACTTAAATGCTTTCAAATTCAAATGATAAGAAATAGTAAATTCAAAAAAAATATTCAAATTGTGAATTTTACACCTTGTGCAACTCTTCTAATCATTATTACCAAAAGAGTTGAATAGTATAACCCCACCAAAATCAAAACTTGCAAAAAGAAATTGAGCTTACCACCATTCCTCGAATCAATTATATTCCATATCAATAGCCGATGAGATTATCCAAAGATTTTAGCTTATAGTAAAGAAAATGAAGTGCTCTCTCTCTAGTTTATTTAATTATTAATTTTAACGTGGGTGATTTTATGAAGTTTCTTTATAGTGCAAAACTAAGATGACAATATTTCATTTTTTTTTAAGAAAAGTGATAAAAATGGCAGGATCAAATTTATTAAGCAATATTGGTTAGCTCTACTATGAAAGAATACACAAGAAAATTTATTAAGCAATATTGGTTAGCTCTACTATGAAAGAATACACAAGAAGGGACTCCTTCCGCAAGTCACTCTACATTCTCATAACAATACAAACAATATATAGTTTACATGGTTATAGGGAAGTTAGAACCAATACCTAAGAAATAGGAACAAATTCTTAATCTAAGGTTTTGGAGAACCGACTCTCTCTAATTAAGTTTCTCCATTATCTTCAACACTCCCCTTTAATGGAGAAAGGTTTCACAAATATTCCAAAAATCTCCCTAAACAATTCAAATTTGATTCTACCAAGAGGATTAGTAAAAATATCAGCAGCATTATTACATGTATTACAACATTTGACGTGGATTTTTTTTCACTGAACTTTCTCCCTCACGAAGTGAAACTGTGTATCAATGTGCTTTATGTTTTTATGAAACACAGGATTATTTGCAAGTTTGATGGAGCTCTAGTTATCACATCTGATAACTATTGCATCTTTTTTTTCTTCTCCAGCATCCTGGAGAAGTCTCCTCAACCAAACTGCCTCACAATTCACTGCACACATCGCTTGATACTCAACTTCTGCTGAAGACAAGGATATTGTGTTTAGATTTTTGCTGCTCCATGCAATGTTGAGATTGAACAAGAAGATCCTAGTGAAAATTATGCACCTACACTAGGATGGAGCCTCATGCTATTTTTAGGTGGAAGTCTATTTTTAGACTGCATGAGCAAATTCTATTTATAGATGATGTCTATTTATAGATGGTGAGCAAATTTTATTTATAGATGATGTTCTATTTTTAGATGTATGTGCGACTTCTATTTATAGATCGCATGTCTATTTATAGATGCATGTCAACTATTATTATCCCTTAATAATAGTTGGACAATAAATATTAATCTATTCTCAATGAGCACTTGGAAATAGTTAACTGAAGTGGAAAATCAATTAGCTATAGGAAATTCAATTTCAAAGGTTGGTTGGTGGGACATGCAAGTGGACTTAGTTGTAATTGAGTGATTCGAAGTTGTAACAAAGTTGGATGTGTAGTTATGTGAGTTTTTTTAACTTAGTTAAGTGAGTTAAACTCAGTTGTGTTAGTTGTAACTAAACATACACTAGTGAGAGATCAGTGAATTATTTATTTAATTAATTCAAAATCAGTGGTCTCACATGCAACTGAAGATTTACTACTGTTAACTACATGCATGTCAAATCCAGTGGAGACCCAGTTGAGATGTAGATGAAAGGGACGATTTGACTATCATTTGTGACATTAGTGGGTGCACTCATGCAACCACACACACATTGGATGTGCCCATGATGATCATGCAGTCAAGGCAAGTAGGATTCCATTCATTCAGGGATTGCTATCAGCTGGGATTGCGCAGTGGAGGCAGGTTGTCTGGAGGCAGTAAATTGGCGCATATATTTGCCAATTTTTGTATGACAGTGTGAGACGATTGTATATTGTACTGAGAGATCTTGGATTAGATTTTTGTATGAGATTGTTTCATGATCCATGATATATACATAATATATGATAGTGGGGTTTTTTTTTTTTTTTTTTTTTTTGTAAAACAAGAAGGATTGTTTCTATTAAAAATATCATAGTACATATGGAGTGGAGTTACAATCATGAAAAGCAGGAAACCGAGGGAGCCTGAAGAAATCAACGAACCGTCACGGTTTCACGATGCTCTCAAGAGAAGCAGAAGAAGAGTAAGAGGAGCCAAGAAGACAGACAAAGAGCTCTATCCAGAGAGGTTAGAGTCCGCAATATGAATTTTCTTCCCTTTATTTTTTGTGACTTTAACCCAGCCGTCGGGGGGCGGGTGGATTGAAACCACTTGAAGATTTTTGTTGGTCCATGGAGGAGATTCTTTGTCCAAGTCGGAGGATTTGGACTCATGCGTGCATTTCTGGAGATTCGAGGAGGCAGGGAGCCTCTTGGGGACGATCGAGGAAAGTGATTGCTACTGAGTATGAATCTCATCATCTGATTCACATGCTTCCTCATATAAGCTGGAGGACTCAATGTCCTCCATGGGAGGCGGATCAAAGGGTTTCCAACTTTTATCTTTCGGTTTGTGTGTGTTTTTTTTCTATTGGGCTAGAAATAAAGTGCAAGAATTATGAAGATGTCCAGTTTGATGGCAATGCCGACAGCGGAACGTTGTGTTTTCATAGTCTAAATTCTGTGACCATGAGAAATCCCCGAATTTGAGAATGATTTGGTCAAGTAAGCCTTTGTCGATGTCAATATCGGCACATATTCTGGCATAGGTGTAGATTTCCTTCAGGCCTCTTGAGGGATCTATAGCAAGAAAGCATCCCAGAGAGTTTCCAGTGGCTTGGAAGGCCGTACGGTGCCAAAGGTGAGCAGGCAAGTTAGGAAGCCTAACCAGATTGGAAGTTTAGTGATTACTGTCGTGGAGGGATCAAATTTTGGGAACCAGGGGGTTAGGAATAGCCCTGCTTTTCCCCAGAACTAAGGACCACAAATGAGGATTATTTGGTATTCCTTGCTATCAGAAAAAATAACGATGAAGAAGCCCTTGGAGAAAAAAATGACCTTGCAGCATTTGGTCCAAGTAGAGTGAATCCATCTGTATAAGTCTTTTTTGCAGGACCAAAGTCCATTGAATCTGCAGATGAGGGAATATTCTGTATAGAATTGAAGTTACTCTTCCAAATCCAGGTGGGATATTTCTACTGATGGCACTTCCTCCATTTTTTCTACCAAGAAAGGCTTGGGTGCCTCTGGGGGAGGAGCATATTGTTTGGAGGGCTGAGCATTTACCACTTCTTTGTAAGAGAAACCCTTGGGAGCAGAGGTTTTTCCTGTTGCGCCTCCCCTCATACGGAGGGAAATATTTACCGTAGCATTATTTTCTATATTGTAAAATGAAAGAGGGAGACGGTCATCGAGCTATTTACCTGCATGAAGGAGATGCAGAGATGAGGAGGGGATCCCCAGCCTGAGTTCAAGGGCCTTTGAGAGGTGAAGCATCAGGTTTTAGGATTGGACCCACAGAAGTAGGGTTTTTCCTGTGAGAAGAACAATATGAATTTGAAATGCCTGTGGTGGTGGATTTGGGGTTTCCTTGCAGTTAGAGCAGAAATTTGGAACGAGATCGGAGGGCTCACGGCGCTGCAAAGCAGTCTCCTTACGCGATATGGGAAGCTGCAACCTGCGGTCGCCCAGGAAAGAGGTTGTCGAGGGAAAAAATAGAAGCGGAGGGCGGAAGAGGAGTGTTTGCCGGCTGGAGCAGTCATCGCAGCTGGACTCTGCACATGAAAGCAGCCAATCTGCATTGCGTCGAGGAGGTGATCCTAAGCCATCTACGGGGGCAAGCGCACTCAACACGGTGCGGAAGAGAGCGATGCTAGTTGTGGACAGGAAGGCCAAGGGAAGAAGAGGTGGGGAAAATAAGAGGATATCTGAGCCTCCGTCACAACCCACACAACCGTCTCCAAGGGAAAACCCACAAGGGAGCACCGATGCATGATTTATGAAGCCACCATGGGCAACCAGGGCTGACTGTATCACGACAGCGGTAGAAGAGCCAGAGGCGCAGGCGGCACTAACCCTAGGAGCCATCGTTTCAATTCAGCTGAAATATGAAGATTTATCTATATATGATAGTGGGGTTTTTAGCTTTATGCTTTCCCGATAAAAACAAATGTGTTATGTGTGATTGATCTTTCGTCTTGATATTGCAATTGGAGATCGTGTTTTAAATTCCTAAGATTTTTTTTGTAGAAGCGATTTTGTATTTAACAGTGGCATATAATTGTTAGATCGGGAGAATACAGGCAATACATAATTGTATTAAAATTTCTACATGGTATTAGAGCACAGAAGATTGCAATTTTGAAGCAGAAGCTGAGTTTGTTGGTAGAAACAATTCGAATTTGCAAAAATATTTTCTTAGTGCTATAGTTGAGTAAACATCGAAATGGATTTCAGTGGCTTTCGTCTAGAGTATGCACTTGAGAGCAGCTCGAACTACATTTCCTGGAAGGACGGGATGGAGGCAGTGCTAGAAGATAATGGCTTGAAGGAATTCATCGACAGTGATGTTCCTAAGCCCACTTTGACCGATGTTGCATTACTTCAGGCATGGCAAAAGAAAGTGAAAAAGGCGAGAAGGATTCTGTTTGAAGGTGTACGAGACCACATTGTCTGAAGCCTTCATGGGAAAGCCACACCATATTCTATGTGGAAGCCTTTGACGAATCTTTTCCAAAGCAGCAACGACCATAGGAAATTTGCGCTAAAAGATAAACTCAGGAAGATCAACATGGAAAAGGGCGGCAATATTCTAAAGTATCTCACAAAGTTTGTCCAATGTCGGGATGAACTAGGGAGTGTGGGAATCACTATTTTTTATGATGATTCGGTGAGCTTGGCTCTCTTGGAACTTCGTAAGAGTTGGCACAGTTATGAAGACTTTGTCAATGGACGGGAAAAACTGCCGAATTTCAAACGACTGTGGTCGGATCTAGTGCAGGAGGAGTTCGGGCAAAACACCAGAGATGGCTCTTCATCAAATCATGATGATGAAGAGGATTGTGCTTTGGTTTCCAATCCAAGGAAAGGGAAGGGGAAGAAATTCCATTCAAAATCTGAGTCTAAAGGCAAGAAGCTAGATTTTTCCAAGGTGAAGTGTTTTCACTGTCATAAACATGGCCATCTCGCTACTAAATAAGAAGGTTGTTGGAACTGCAGCTGGTGAGGCCCTTGCCTCGCAATTTAAAATTGATTTCTTTTTGGTCGCATTCATGGTGTCAAGTGCATTGGGATCAGTGTGGTATTTGGATAGTGGCGCTTCATTCCACGTGACAGGAGATCAGGAGCTTATATGTGACTTGGAGGAGAAAGACCTCCAAATGCATATAGAGATGGGTGATGTTGGATGATACAATGCGACCGGAATTGGTACCATTAGCTTTGAGAGGGAGTCAGGTAAACCATTTCAATTGAAAGATGTTATGCGTGTTCCAAGTCTGAAGAAAAACTTGGTCTCAATCGCAATGTTGGAGGACAAAGGCTATGACGTTGTTTTCAGCAATGGAAAAGCTTTCCAGTGACATAAAACAACAAGTCAAGCCAAGAGGATAGGGATTCGAGTTAATAATATCTACAAGATGGAGGTAGATGGATGCGTTGCCATGATGGGCAAGGCAGAAAAAGTGGTGAGTCGGGATGAGGGTGAATTAAGGCATAGGCGATTGGGCCATCTTCATCATGGATCCTTGAAATTCATGCAGCAAATATCTACTAGAATTATAATGGGAACACTTGCCCAGTTATATCAGTGCAAGGGTTGCACCATGGGGAAGTATGTAAAGTCCACCTTTCATGAAAAGGAGAATCGTGCTTCGGTGATCTTGAAGAGAGTTCACATAGACGTGTGTGGACCATTCTCGGTTGCTTCAATAGAAAAACATAAGTATTATGTTATTTTTGTTGATGAATTTTCTCGTAAATGCTAGATCTTCTTCATGTAGAAGAAGGATCAAACATTCTCAAAGTTCTGTGAGTTTAAGGCATTGGTGGAGAAAGAGTCAAGGAATAAAGTGAAGGCTTTGAAGAGCGATAATGGTGGAGAACACATCTCTAACAAATTAAAATACTTCTGCAACAAAGAAGGAATTTGAAGAGAACTTATAACGCCTCATAACCCACAGCAAAATGGGGTCGCGGAGAGGAAGAACAGAACGATTGTGGGTGCAGCACAAGCGATGTTGCATGATCAGGTCCTACCAATGCATTTGTGGGTGGAAGCATGCAACACTGCGGTTTATGTGAAAAACTGTTGTTCTCATAGATTATTTGGCATGAGTACACCTAAAGAAGCTTTCATTGGTAAGAAACTGGATGTTTCTCACTTTAAGATTTTTGGCTCATCTGTTTATGTGCATGTGACTAAGAACACCAAGAAGAAGTTGGAGCCGAATGCTAAAGTTGGGATATTTTTGGGTTACACAGAAACACCCCATAATTATCATGTGTATTTTCCTAACAGTAATATGATTGTTATGCGACAGGATATAAAATTCGATGAAGGCAAAGCCATGCGGTTGTCACTTGAGAGGGAGCTAGACTTGCATGCGGAGGAGGAACTGTTGGTTCCAAAAGATGAGTCTCTAGATGTGGATGAGCCACAAGAGGAGGTTCATGGAGTGGAGGAGTCCACTCACATAGAGCCAAACATCAGAATAGGTAGAAGGCGTACCATAGAAGCTGATAGGCTTAGACTTGATGCTGCATAGAATGTAGGAGCCCTACTTCACAGCGCAGACAAAGACAGTCTTTTGACCGATTTACTAGACACATGGATCTCATGATAAAATGTATTGTGACTGAGCCATATTCCTTTCAGTAATCAGTGTAGGAGCCCACATGGGTAGATGTAATGGTGGAGAAGTATGACTCCATTGTCAGAAATAGTGCCTGGGAAATTGTTCCAAGGTCGGTTGATAAATCAGTGGTAGGTTTGAGATGGATCTACAAGGTAAAGCAAGTTGTTGATGGGAGTGTTGAGAAATACAAGGCCAGATTTGTGGCTCAGGACTTCTCACAGATCGAGGGGATTGATTATGAAGAAACCTTTGCACATGTCGCATGGTATTCTTCCATAAGGGGCATCCTTTCTCTCTCAGCGCAGATGGGTTGGTGCATTCATCAGATGGATGTGAAGACTTTGTTTCTCAATGGGATCATTGAGGAAGAGGCTTACATAGAGCAGCCTGAAGGATTTGAGATCTTCAGCAGCGATTCACATGTGTGCCGACTCAAAAGAGCATTGTATGGGCTGAAGCAAGCACCCTGTGCTTGGTACACTCGAATAGATAGCTATTTCACCGCAGTCGACTTCACCAAAAGTACAGCGGATGCAAACCTATACCAAATTGTGATGGAGGATAAGATTTTAATCATTGTTCTTTATGTTGATGATTTAATACTGACTGGTGATGAGTATTTGATACACTCATGCAGGGAGGACCTTGCAAAGTAGTTCGATATGAAGGATATGGGCCTCGTTCATTATTTCCTTGGATTGGAAATATGGTAGCGAGATGGTGAACTTTTTGTGTCTCAAGGCAAGTATGCAAGGGAGATCCTAGGTAAGTTTCACACGGAGGGCTGGAAACCCATGGAGAATCCTCTTCCAGGAAACTGGAGGAAAGAGAATGCTACATCTGGAGAGGTAGTGGATGCTATATTCTATCAACAGTTAGTGGGTTCTATAATGTATTTAGTGAATATGAGACTGGACATATGTTATGTGGTTAACCATCTAAGTCAAGCGATGGTTAAGCCTACCAAGATCTTTTGGAAGGCGGACAAGCATGTCCTGAGATACCTGAGGGGCACATCTGAGTATGGCTTATGTTAAAAACAGACGAATGAGGTGAAGTTGCATAGCTTCACGGATGCATATTGGGCGAGCGGCCCAACAGACAAAAAGAGCACGTCAGGAGGGATCTTTAGTATCGAATCTATAGTTGTTTCTTCGTACAGTAGGAAGCAAAAAACTATGGCACTCAATTCGGCAGAAGCGGAATACATGGCACCAAGTCAAGCTGCATGTGAGGCTATCTGGGTGAGAAAGATCCTGGTTGGTTTTTTTGGTTCTCATTTAGATCCAAAAGTGATTCATTGTGATAATCATAGTTGCATTAAACTCTCGATTAATCATGTGTTTCATGATAGATGTAAGCATAAAAATATCTGGTATCATTATATCAGAGATTGTGTGCAGCAAAAGATCATGTTGCTTCAATACATTCCTACGGAAGATCAAGATGTAGATATTCTGATGAAGGCGCTCACTAGGAGCAAATTCGAATACCATAGAGACAAGATCGGGCTGAAGGATAATCCCTTTCTTGTTGAGAGGGAGTGTTGAGATTCAACAAGAAGTTCCTAGTGAAAATTATGCACCCACACTAGGATGGAGCCTCAGGCTATTTTTAGGTGGAAGTCTATTTTTAGAATGCATGAGAAAATTCTACTTATAGATGATGTTCTATTTTTAGATGTATGTGCGAATTCTATTCATAGATCACATGTCTATTTATAAACGCATGTCGACTATTATTATTCCTTAATAATAGTTGGACAATAAATATTAATCTATTCTCAATGAGCACTTGGAAATAGTTAACTGAAGTGGAAAATCAGTTAGCTATAGGAAATTCAAGTTCAAAGGTTGGTTGGTGGGACATGCAAGTGGAATTCGTTGTAACTGAGTGATTTGATGTTATAACAAAGTTGGATGTGTAGTTATGTGAGTTTTAAAGTAGTTTAACTCAGTTAAGTGAGTTAACTCAATTGTGCTAGTTGTAACTAAACATACACTAGTGAGAGATCAGTGAATTAATTATTTAATTAATTCACAATCAGTGATCTCACATGCAACTAAATATTTACTACTATTAACTACATGCATGTCAGATCTAGTGGATACCCAGTTGAGATGTAGGTGAAAGGGATAGTTTGACTATCAGTTGTGACATTAGTGGGTGCACTCATGCAACCACACACACATTGGATTTTCCCATGAGGATGGCGCAGTCAAGGCAAGCAGGATTCCATTCATTTAGGGATTCTTATTAGCTGGGATTGCGCAGTGGAGGCAGGCTGTCTGGAGGCAGTAAATTGGTGCATGTATTTGCCAATTTTTATATGACATTGTGAGATGATTATATATTGTATTGAGAGCTCTTGGATTAGAGTTTTGTATGATATTGTTTCATGATCCATGATATATACATAATATATGATAGTGTGGTTTTTAGCTTTATGCTTTCCTGGTAAAAACATTTGTGTTATGTGTGATTGATCTTTCTCCTTGATATTGAAATTGGCAATCATGTTTTAAATTTCGAAAGATTTTATTTATAGAAGCGATTATGTATTTAACAGTAGCATATAACTGTTAGATCAGGAGAATCTAGGTAATACATAATTGTATTAAAATTTCTACATGCAATGACCCTGGACCAAATGTTGAATGAATAACATGTTATGGATCTCTTGTAATCTACATTTCCAACCTAATCAGAGTCTAAAAAACCTATCAATTTAACATCACAAGAATTAGTATATATAGCGCCTTAGTCTAAGGTTCCTTGAAGATACCTTAAGACGCCTTTCGCTGCAACCCAATGACTCTCAATTGGCTTGGACATAAATTGGCTCAATACACTAACTGCATAAACCAAATCTGGTCTAGTAGTGGTCAAGCAGATTAAACTCCCAACCAATTATCTATAAAATGTTGCATTTTCCTCCTTAGAACTGTCATCACTCTGAAGTTTGGTATTCTGTTGTAATGGAATTTTTGCAGCTTTACACTGATCCATCCTGAATTTTTCCAGTAGAATCCTGACATACTTACCCTGTGATATAAAATTTTGTCCTGAATCTCTCTAGATTTCAAGACCCAAACAGTAGCGTAGCTCACCGAGGTCTTACATCTCAAACATTTGTGACATCTGCTCTTTGATTTTTTTTAATGAGTTCATCAGCATTTCTTGAATGATAAGATCATCTTTATATAAATAAATCAAAACAATTCACCCCTCTTTTTCACACATAGTATACATATTAGGATCATTTTTTCTTTTTTTGTAACTGTGCTACAAGAAAAATGAATCAATTTTATCATACCATGACCTGGGAGCCTGTTTTAGTCTATAATGCTTTATTCAATCTACAGACTAAATGTTCTTTCCCATGCTTAACAAACCCCTCAGGTTGCTCTAAATACACTTATTCTTTCAACTCCCTAATTAAAAATGCAGATTTAACATCTAGCTGGTGTATCATCCAATGATGTTTGGTAGCTAAAGCAATTAACATTCTAATTGTTTTTAATTTGGCTACAAGGGCATAGGTTTCCTCATAGTCTATACCTTCTTTCTGCGAATACCCCTTTGCAACCAGCCTAGCTTTATATTTATCCATACCCCCATCTACTTTAAATTTAGGCTTGTATAGCCATTTGTAACCTATGGTTTTTTTTCCCTCAAGTAATTCAACTAACTCCCAAGTTTTGTTTTTTTAAGTATTTATTCATATTCTTCTTCCATGGCTACCCTCCATTCATTATATTCACTAGCTTCTTTATAACTAGAGGGTTCAAAAATATTTAACATGCTAGTTATAAAATCATTCTCCCTATATCTTGCTGGAAATTGTGTTTGCCTACCTAATCTCCTAAGTGTTGGAGTGGAATCAAACATGTTCTAATTATCCCTTGATGGACTTAGCTCGATGACTTTATCAGTACCTTCTGCTTATTCCTTTATCTATTGTTGTTGCTCATGGTTGTCTCTTGTTTCAGTACTCCCTTCTTCCACCAACAAAGGAATGTCCCATTCTTCATTGATGTTATCATTATTTCCATCATGAACCTGCTCATGAAAAACTACATCTCTACTTCCAAAAAATTTATGAGTAGAGGGATCAAACAATTTGTAAGCTTTAAATTCAGTACAATACCCAAGAAAAGTGCATTTAATGGCCTTTGAATCCAGTTTCTTCCTATCCTCCTTTGGAACATGAGCAAAATATTTGGATCCAAAAACTCTTAAATGTTTAATTGTAGATTTAAAACCTAATAAGGCTTCAAATGGAGTTTTAAACTTAAGAATTTTTGTTGGACTCGTGTTCTTCAATATACTTCAGTATTTATCGCTTCAGCCCAAAATCCATTAGAAAGATTCTTACCTTTCAGCATGCTGCGAACGCACTCCACAAGGGTTGTTTTTTTCCTCTCTACAAACCCTGTTCTGATGAGGAGTATGGGGTATTGTAAACTGCTACAATATTCCATGGTCTTTGCAATATTTGCTGAAATTAGCCTTCCTGTATTCTCCCCCTTGGTCCGAGCAGAGAATCTTGATGAATTTACCTGTCTACTTCTCAATCATGCTTCTGAACTGTTTGAAGTATTCAAAACTATGACTCTTTTTAATGAGAAAATGTACCCGCGTGAATCTTGTACAGTCATCATCAAATAATAAGAAATAATAAGCACCTCCCAATGACCTTGACTTCATTGGCCCACATAAATCAGTGTGGACTAACTCTAGTATATCTCTCTATTTTCTATCTACATTTACAGGAAACTCATCTTTGTGCATCTTCCCAAGAGCACATTCTTCATAGTCAACATGAATTTGATTTAAATCAGGGAGACCATTGACCATACCTCTCTTTTGAAGTAGCAAAAAATCATTGAAATTAATATGGCCGAATCTATGATGCCATAAATTTTCTGCAGTCATACCTGATGATGTCAATGCTTGATGTGGCGCAATTCTCACATCCAGCTTGTAAATACCTCCCACTCAAATCCCTATTGCAATTGTCTTCACACAATCCAAAAAATCCTTAATAACACAATATGATTTAAATAATTCTACCTTAAGGTTTTGATCTGTTATCATTGAAACATAAATAAAATTATTATTAATTTCGGGTACATACATCACGTTTTTAATGTGCCTAATACTTTCATTAGGCAGTATTACAGGAACATTACCATGCACTTTCATTTGGTACCCTCTGTCGTCACCAAGGTATATTTTTTCTCCATTGCTGGTTTCTTTGAAGTCTTCAATCCATTGTATGTTACCTATCATGTGGGTGGAAGCTCCTGAATCCACATACCACATATAAGCTTCATCATTCTCATCAAATTCAGCCATAAACTATTTGATGTCTTGGTTATGGTCATCATCAACAAAGTGCCCTGCATGTCTCTTGTATCTATGTTGACCTTCATTTAACTTCTTCTTTCGTAAATGTTTAGGCATATGGCCAATTTTACCACAATAGAAATATTTTATTTTTGAATAATTCATATTTGATGACATACCTTGAGATGGAGTCGGCTTTCTTTGTGGTGTACCTCCACCTCTCTTCCTCTATTTTCCTTCCCTCTGAAGGGATTCTTCTTCTCCATTAAAGCAAGATCTAAACTTTGGGGTTCGGGGTCATCCGTCTCTCTTCCTCTTGCATCAGGATCCCTGTCAATTCTTCAAATTTGGGGGTTTTCTCTCTCGCATTAAAGCCTATCATTAACGTCTGATAGTTTTCAGTCATACCATTCATAGTAATTGTTACCAGATCAATGTTACTTACTGCCTCCCCTATGTCACCAAGCTTGTCTTTGAGGTCCTTGATGCGAGAGATGAACACAATTACTAATTCATTATCCTCCATTTTAATGGAGAGAATCTTTCTTTTCAGGAACAGTAGGTGATTTGTGTTTATGATTTCGTACATATCCTTGAGAGTTGTCTAGATCTCGTTTGTTGATTTGCATTCTCTGATGTGAGGGATAATGCAGTCTTTGAATGACATTTTCAACATCGTTTTCACCTTTTTCTCCCTCTTCTCCTAATCCTAAACTGTCGTAATTGATCCGCCTCTTGCAACTATAGGTTTCAATTCATCGACAATCACGATCCCCCATGCACTATGCCCTTCCAACATAGTCTGCAACTTGAATTTCCAATTAGAATAATTGGAACCATCAAGCTTATTGCTCTCGTTCAAGTATGCCTCAATCATTTGGGTATTCATCTTGACACTTAAAAAAAATGACCTTCAGTAATTGACAAAAAATTGGATCTACCCCGGATCCACAAAAAAAATGTCAAGAAACAGATTTACCTGATCTTTGACCACTCTGGCAGGCTGCTCTGTGCATTGCACCATGGGCTCACGGGCTCCCCTGCCACGGCCTCTTATGTTGTGAGTTCACGGGCTCCTCTGTCACGGATCACGGTTGCAGCGATCCTCACGCAGTTGATCAGTGATCTGCTACTGCCTCTTCTGCCATGGCTCATCAACTCCTCTAGCACGATCTCATTGGCTCTTCAGGCACGAGCTCTCTAACTCAACGATGCTCCACAACACGAGCTCTCTCGCTCCTCCAACATGAGCACACTAGCTCTTCTTTCGCATTCACTACCATATCAACATTGGGATCTTCCCACTTTGATGTCGTGCTGGCACGTTGGGAAAATTTCTGAAAAATTTCGTAAGGGTCTCACAGATCAGCGGGATCCTCTCATGTGATTTCGTGCTGGTTTTGGAGATCAACGCTTTTCTTGCGCACGGGTCCGCGATGGTCTTTGCTTTTGTGCCTCCAACAAATGTGTTGCTCTTAGTGTTTCCTTCAAATAAAAAACAACCTTGCTCAGGCCACCAAGGGCTTCTCTTCTGCCGCCTGAACACTCACAGGGATCAAAGCACTCTAGCTTTGATTCAGCCCTAGAGCTCTGATACCATGATAAAAATGGCAAGATCAAATTTATTAAGCAATACTGGTTAGCTCTACTATGAGAGACTACACCAGAGGGACTGCATCCACAGGTCACTCTACATTCTCATTACAATACAAACAATATATAGCTTACATGGTTATAGGGAAGTTAGAAACAATACCTAAGAAATAGGAACAAACTCCTAATCTAAGGTTATGGTGAACCGACTCTCTCTAATTAAGTTTCTCCATTATCTTCAACAAAAAATGTATTTGTAAATGTGACCAAATGCTCTGTGTATATTAAATATTGATTTCTTCTTACAAAAATCATTTATAAAATTTCATTAAAAATATTGTTATTTTATTTCATAATTATTAATTATACTTTTTATTTTTTCTCTTTTCTCATTTTAATAATTTAATATTAATTTAAATCATTTGGTTATTAATTTCTATAAAGATTATTTATTTAGATGGTTTCCATTCAAGGTTTAGGGTTTACCAAATCTTTGTTATTATAATAAGTTATACATTATATTGTTTTTATAATAAATAAATTTTTTTTATTATTTTATTTCATAATGGTTAATTCTTCCTTTTTCTTTTTTCTTTTTATTAATTTGTTTAACAACTATTTTTTTTTAACCTTATACTTCATTCAAAATTTAGGGTTTTCTATAATTTTTTCTCTTCTCATAAGTTATATATTAGGCAATATGTTTTGATAATTAGCCTTTGTTACTTTATTTCATTGTTTTTTTTTATTTTAATTTTAATTCTTTGATTATTATTTTTTTTAATCACTATTTTTCCTAGAATATTTAATTTATGATTGAATAATGACTAGAAATAACCAAATGATATGTGAATATAAAATCTCGTTCTCAAAAAAAATTATTAAAAATATTAAGAAATTTCATATAGACTTATATGATTTTAGATTCATCGAATTATGGTTTGAAAAAAACAAATGATCCATGTTAATAAAAACATGGGAAGGGAGCTCGATTGGTTTTAGAAGAAAATTAAGTTTGTAAATATAACTCCACTCAAGGTTACTAAATTTTGGTTCTTATAATAAGTTATATTTTTATTTCAAAAATGGTTTTTTAATTCAAAAATGGTTTACAAATACATTGTTGAAACTTTCTATAACCATATTTTAATATTTAGTAGTTATTTAGAATTTCTCTTTAATTGCTTTCATCTTTTAATAAAAAAATTTATAATTATTAATTTTCCTTTTTCTTTATTCTCTCTTCCAACTCTTTTTATGGTGTAAAATTGAGATCATACTATTCCATTTTTTAATTTACTAAGAAAAAAATATTTAAATATTTAATATAAATTTATATAGTATTAGATTATTAAAATTATGTTATGAAAATATCCAAATAATCCATGTTAATAGAAACTATGAAAGGGAGTACAATTGATTTTAAAATAAGTATAGGAGATTATCAAAGAATTTTTAAGATAAAAACTATGTAAATGTGACTCCATTCAAGTCTAAAAGTTTACAATATTTTTGATCTCATGGTATCCTTTGATTATTAATTTCTTTAATAATTATTTTTTTTAGATCATTTAATTTATTATCTCAAAATTATGCACGCTTTGAGTGTAATATTTTATTTTTTCCCTTCGTGTGTGGGGGGTGAATATCTAATGTGGCACCTTTTGAGTCATACAAGCCATATTTGAGCCTCTACCAATAGCATGTACGGATGCTCAACAATGATTAATAGAAGGCACTAAAGCCTCCTGGATGGATCCACCACACAAATGTCACTACGGGGTTTTCGTCTTGGGATCAAGCTAGAACTGGCCACATCAAGTTCTCAACAAACACACAATAAGGTAGACAAACTCAGGATGATCCAAATGCCTAGCTCCTATCCCCTTTAATATGCTTTATGAATTCTCTAGAAACCTTATTTTATTATTTTCCCTCGAAAAATGAGGAATATACCATGGGCGGATCTCATGGGCAAATACCATGGGTAGATTCTGTCCATTTTGACCATATCAAGAAAAGGGAATATTAAAAATCCTCCTGCCCAAATATTTTTTTCCTTCAATCAATCCACTTCTATCCACAGTAAACGCGTTTGTTTATTGATACTAGGATCTCATACAAACCAGTGTGATATCCCATGCCTATGTGTTAGATGATCCTAAATGGATCCTTTGATACCTGGATCCCAAAAAATCCTCTAAAAAATCCTACCCTCAACAGAATCACCTGGATCCCAATGCCACCTAAGTCATGGAACCTGTGGGTTATGATACCATCTCAGCCCTATATCATTGTCCATGTCTAAGCGCCCAAGCTTCAATATTCCCTTGGCTAAGAGTATCCTCCTAGGAGTCATATGATCAATAGAGTTCCAACTCATCATATATCTCGCCAATCCATCCTATGGGGCGGATCTAATGCGTGAATGTTTGCACATGGAATAAGTATACTATGTTGATGATGCCTGATGCTCAACTCATGCTACTCCACCTGGTCACCCAACATGATCCATTTGGAGAACTTTGCCTTGTTTTCCCTAATGTATAAAGTTGGTTTGGTAGTGTTGCAAGCCCTATCTATGTACTCATGTAGAGGGTTTATATGGAACTCCAAACATTACTCCTCTTGTTGCCTTATGAGGGTCTTGAGACGTTCCTCTACACTAGACAACTTGGCTGCTGACTCATCACACACCCATATGAGCTCCTCAATTTTTTTGTTCTCATGTAAGACAGTTTCTTGGGATGTCCAGACTCTCTTCTTCAACATCATAAGATCTTCTTGGAATGATTGATCTTTTACCGAAATTTCTCTACTAGAAATATTGGCGCCCTATTGAATGTCTCTATATATGTATGTATCATATGCCCCACTATCATAGCTCCAACTTGAGCTTTTGACCGACTCTCTAGGAATGGTTCATCTTGCACATTATGTTTTTCATGTTCCCCCTCGTGATCATGCTCATCATGTTGGTTCACTATTCTTGGCTCCTTGCTCAAGTTTCCCTGGTATCCTCCACCTGTGAATACAATTTTTTGTTCATCCTCTCAGGTTGTCAAACATAGATTCATTGGTGGACTGCTATCTATAATAGTTTTCTCACGTTATTTATCGACATCCTCTTGGAGACCTATGGACTCCATTGTATAGGAGTCTACATGCACTTTTGAATGTTTTTCATCTTGCAAATCCCTCTGAATAATATCACACTATTGCTCACCATCCTGAAAATCAATAGACCCAACTATACAAGACTCCCCATGATCTAAATGAATCTCCTCTTGTTTTGTCCTTGTTGCCTCCTTCCTATGATTGGACATGAATGGTTAATTGCCCAAGATACCTTACAGATAAAGCATAGTCATATCCTTCTTAGTTCATTCTTGTTGCAAGTTTTACCACCTTTTTTCTTGCTTCCTTCATCAATCCTTGTTAGCTCCTTCTTGGTCAGCACACTTTTCATCAATTTTATGTTTTCCTTGGCCAACTTCTCGACTAGATCATAAGCAACTAGTGATACCATTGGTTCCTTCCTCCAAATGGTAAAAAATTTGGAACTTAGTATCTTGCAGATGTCAACATCTCCTTCTAAGAACAAGGAGACAAAATCTTGCATGCATGTTTTGACATGGTCTGGATGAGCTGATGTAATGTTGGTGTAAAATTTTTGGAGCAACTAAAGGATCAAGTCGTCACATTCTAGATTCAACATGAATGTGTCAAATCTGAACTCTATCACGAGTTCTATAGTTTTGTGCCACTTTTGAAAGACTTTAGGAAGCATAGTATTGTTCGACACTTGAATGATTTCTAATATCAGCTGCAATAATCTCCTTGATGATGCCATTATTGTAAGGTGGTGGTGGTGATGTTAAAGCTATGATCTTGTTGATACAAGAAGCAATTGTGAGTCTAACCTTTTCACAAGAATTCTCCAAGAACCTGGGTTGTATTAAAGCAAGAATGGATGGCTTCAAGGCCCAAATTGACGTTTTCCAATCTGATTGCTCTATCAGGCAGAGAGCCTTATCTAATGTGTCCAACTGTAGGAGGACATCTTGAGACTTTGCATCCTGCAACTTGGATCCAAGCTCAAAGAGATGCTTTCTTTTTACATCTTTCTTCTAGATATCCTTTGAGTGTTGAAGGATAACATGGACTTTCCGAGAGAAAGGCTTGTTGTTCTACTCTTGCTTTTGATTATAAGTTGTTGCCATTTTTTATACAAAGAATCAACTAATGCATTACTATGTTGATTCTTATAATGTTTCCAAAAGTAAAGTGATAGCATTATATATTGGCATCAATAGATTCAATACTTAGCCTTCATTCTCTCTCTCAGAATTTCTTCAATAAAATTGATTTACCATTGAATTCTCACTAATAGAGGAGAAACAATTTGTTGCAATAAAAATAATAACCCAATGAAAGAAATTCTTCTGCCATAATTGCTGGGAATACACCCTCCAAAATCAATCCTTGCAATAGTTGGTGGTTTTTTTTTTTTTTTTGAAATTAAAAACCTAAACCGGCCCTACTTTACTAGTGTCATTAAGTAATATGTATTATCCACGAGAGTTTCAAAGCTTTATATTGTTAGTATGAATCTTTCATCAGAAAAAGACCACTTTAGCTATGCATAACAAATAGCCCTAACATCAATTATGGCTGCCAATATCTTTAAATCTATAGTTAGGTGCTCCAAATAAAGCTGCACAAATCCAGATCTAAGCATAAAAGACATTAAGCAATGAAAATAAAATGTCACTCCATGCATCCAATAGACAAGACAAGAACGATGTATTTGAAATAATTTTTTATATTAAAAGGGGGCACCTGAGAGGAAGACAAGAAAGGTGTTTCCGATTCTCCTCAATGGGATGGGTTCTTGAAAGTCCTCAGCATTTCAGATCTAAAATTTCTCTCTCTTGTTGGTGTAGAAAACCCAGACAAACATAGAACTCAAAGGGAGCTCACAAGTCAAAAATGGAGAATGTGACCAAAAGTATAGATCTAGAGTGATCTAATGCAATGGAAGGTGACTAATGAATGGGGAAAACCCTTCTATTTATAACAACATATTAGGGAGGTCTAGAACTTGGTGTATGAATAAAATATTATTAATCAAATTCTAGAACCACCCTTTAGGAATATTTTATTATATGTGTTGGAGGGAAAAGGATTTTTGACTTGGGTCAATTCCTTTATTTATAAATAATAAATAAATAAATGATTTAATTATTATTTTAAGGAAATGGTGGGAATATAATTAAATAAATAATTATTTATTTAATTATTTATAAATGATTTAGTCAAATTTAACTAGGAATATTATTTAAATCAGGATTTAAATAACTTATTCCTAGGAAATAATCAAATAAATAAGGATTTATTTAATTGATTTTCTTGTTTTGGGTTAAATATGACCAGGAAATATAAACAAATATAGGTTTGTTTATTATTTCGTTTTGGGGTTTCCTGTTTAGACCATAAACAACTTAATAAAGATGTTTTACTAAGTTATTTCACATAGTGAAAGCAATTTTACTTAGGGTAAAATTGGTCTTACATGGTGTACTTGGGTTCATCTAATGATAATAGGTTAGATGACCAAAAAATGGTGTAACATATATCATTCGAATTTTAAACACTCGCAAATAATCTTCCTTCCAATAAAATGACCAACTAATACCAGATTATTTTTACCTAGAGCTCAACTTATAATTTTTTTTTGGGGAATTTTATTAATGTATTTCTCACTTTTTGATTTTTTTTCTCCTTGGAGTGGGTTTCCCTGGACTCCTTTCTTCCATGAAAACCAGCCACTCATTCACTAGGCTAATTTCCAAGTGTTTTCAAATAAACCTTCTTTCCTCTTGATCATTTTAAAAAATAAATGTGCCATCATTGACTTAATAGCACCATCATTGTCAATGCAAGAGACAATGCATCCCCAATTGGATGAAAAAAACATCATTGAGGCCTTCTTCATACTCTCCACCTATGTCTTTCACCATCTACATTCTTATTGAATGTTACAAGTGGCTAAACCTTGTGCCCACTCACCTAAAGTGTCTAGTGCCCCCTCCGGTGAGAGCAACTGCTATGTGCTCCTATTTAGCATATTTTGATTGTTATGTAGAGTGACTGAATTAAGGAGAGGCTCAGATATGTCGACTCTCAGTCGAGTTATATAATCAAACTTCTTTATCTTCCCCCTTCACCAATCATGCCTTGCATACTCATCCCCCATCCTTGACACTTGTATTAAGAAATATGCTAACTGAACCTGAACCTGTGCAAAAGCCCTAGATGCACCTGTTGTCTTTATCCCCAACATGATCGCATCTAATATTTAACCCTTTGCATGATCTTATTTTCAAACACTTTTTCAACCTTGGATGCCACCCACGCAGCCAATTACTAACTTGCTTACGATTTTTTCATGCATGCAGAAACCCTCTGATCCATTTGTGCCCTTCCTCCTAGATCACGAGTGCACCTGGGCTTGAATATTGTTGGATAGGCAGAGGATCCAAACATACAATAACACAAGTATTTCACACATGAAGCACAAACAAGTTGTGACTCTCTATTAATCAACGAACTTCAATCACTCTCAATCACAATGAATACAATGAACCCGGTGAAGGGTATTTAACCTAAATTGACATACACACACTCACATAAATCAACTTGATTAACTCTCACTTAACTCACTCTCTAACTCACTCACCAAATTTATCTATCACTCAACTCAACTAACTCACTTAATTGATTGTCTAACAATGCATGCGGGAGGTAATTACATATTTTAACACTCCCCCTTAATTACGAACACTAAACTTAAACATAACTCATGACAACTCAAACATGTCTGCTGGTTTATGTCTCAGCTACACTTACAACACCCAAGTTTAATTTGTGAAACTCAAACAAATATACTGCTAATGGCTTTGTAAATATACCAGCCAATTGATCACTAGATTTACAAGGCTTCAAGTGAACTTCTCCATTGCTCACAAGTTCTCTAATAAAGTGATATCTAGTATCAATATGCTTGCTCTTTTGATGAAACACACTATTATTGGATAGTGCAATCACTGATGTGTTGTCACAGTATATCGTTGTTGATCCTCGTTGTTGCTGCTTGAGTCCATCCAATACTCTTCTTAACCATATTGCTTGACATGCTGCTGAATTTGCTTCTACATATTCTACTTCTGTTGATGATAGTGTCACAATGGGTTGCTTCTTAGATGCCCATGCAATCACACCTGAACCAAGATGAAACACATAGTCGGATGTTTTGTTCCAATCATCCAAACTTCCTGCAAAATCACTGTTGTGTGTCCAATCAAATTTTTATTTTTTGTACTTGCATACATTATGCCATAATCTCTAGTTCCTGCTATGTATCTAAGAATTATTTTTCCAACACTCTAATGTGTGTCTTTGAAGGCTCCATAACTCTAGAAATCAAACTCACTCCTTGCATAATATTTGGTCTTGTAGCTGTGAGATACATGAGGCTGCCAACCAATCTTTTGAATAGAGTTGGATTGACATCTACTCCTTCATCATCCTTACTTAACTTTGTATCTGTTGCAACTGGTGTAGGTATAGGTTTGCAATTGTCCATCCTGAATCTTTTTAGCAAACCTCTTGCATATTTATTTTGACAAATAAAAATTCCTTTTTCAGATTGCTCAACTCCAACACCAAAAAAATATTTCATGAGACCAAGATCTGTCATCTCAAATTCTTTCATCATGGTTGTTTTAAATTCATCTAACTCAAGATCACCTGTAAAAATCATGTCATCAACATATAAGAAAAAATTTAAAATATGTCCATGCTCATTTAACTTTGTTTATAAGGTAGGCTCAATGTTGCTTCTGCAAAATCCATTCTTAATCATGTTACTGTCGATTCTAATATACCATTCTCTAGGTGCTTGCTTAAGTCCATAGAGTACTTTCTTCAATCTATAAACTTTATCTAGTTTTCCTTCAACTTCATAACCTGGAGGTTGTTGCACATAAATTTATTCTTCTAAAATTCCATTCAAGAAGGCTGATTTGACATCCATCTGATATACTTTCCACTTGTTCTGAGCTGTTGTCGCTAGAACTGCTCTTACAGTATCCAATCTGGCTACTGGAGAAAATGTTTCCCCAAATTCTATTCGCAGTTGCTGCGAGAATCCTTGTGCTACAAGTCTTGCTTTAAATATTTCAATCTCACCTTTCTCATTCACCTTTTTCTTGTACACCCACTTCACACCAATGAGATTTTTATCGTTTGGTAAATCAACCAAATCCCATGTATCATTCTTTTCATTTGAATCCATCTCTTCATCCATGGCTTGCACCCAATTTTCATCTCTGATTGCTTCTTCAAATGAAGAAGGTTGGAATTCCAATAATGCAAAATTTGAACTAACATCCAAATTATCATAAATATATTTTAAACTTCTCACATTTTTCTTACCATTTCTTGATTCATTATCTAATTGGTTGCTTGGAGAATTCTGGTTTGTTGATCTGCTTTAAGATCCATGCTGCTCTAAAAATCTTGGAGTCCTTGCTGGTGTGACTCTATTTTGTGTCTTCTCTCTGGATTCTTGCTACTCCTTTTCTTCTACATCATCCTCTTCCATCAATGGTTCTTGTGCATCGGTTGGTGTGTCTACAGTCCCATTCCATGACTCTTGTTCTTTGAACATAACATCTCTGCTAATGATTGTCTTCTTGATGACAGGGTTATACAATTTGTAAGCTTTTGACTGCTCACTATAACCAGTAAATATGCATTTTTCACTTTGATCATATAGTTTTCCTCTTATTTTCTTAGACACATGTACATAGGCTACACATCCAAAAACTCTGAAATGAGATACACTGCATGAATTACTCTACCATGCTTCCTTTGGTACTCTATTCATCACACTCTTTGTAGGAGATTTGTTTATCATATAAACAACACATGCAACTACTTCTGCCCAATACTAATTAGACAAGTGTCTTTCTTACAACATGCTCCTTGTCATGTTCATGATTGTTCGGTTCTTTCTCTCTGCTACGCCATTCTACTGCAGTGTGTATCTAGTTGTAAATTGTCTTTTGATTCCATGTTGTTTGCAGTACTCATGGAATTCTTTCAAATAATATTCTCCACCACAATATGATCTCAATACCTTGATCTGTCAATCACTTTGGTTCTCCACTAAGGCTTTGAACTCTCTGAACTTTGCAAAAGTTTCAGGCTTCTGCTTCAAGAAGTAAACCCAAGTCTTCCTGCTATAGTCGTCAATGAAAGTGAGGAAGTAAAAACTTCCACCAATCGACTGTGTCCACACAAGTCTGTATGCACCAACTCAAGTGGTTTCTTTGCTCTGTATGAAACTCCTTTTGGAAAAATTTCACGGTGTTTCTTTTCCAAGATGCAACACTCAGAAGTGCTAGTAGGTTATTTGATGGGAGATAATCCTCTCACCATCTATTTCTGCTAAAACAATCTTAAACCGGAAAAATGAAAGGTCCAAAGCGAAAGTTTCATAACCAGTAATCATTAGAACATGCAGTTGTAAAAGAACTAACCTGATCATTGTAGTTCATAATTAGAGGAAAGAGTATGTTCCTCGTCATTTTCACCTTTTCTATTAGTTGCTTGCTTGGGGATTTGTCATAAACAACACATTGTTTCCCCTTAAAGATAACTTTGTAACCTTTCTGCGTCAATTGACCAACACTTATCAAATTGTGTTTAAGTCCAGGGACATAATATACCTCTGATATGGTCTTTGTATCCCCTTGCTTGGTCGCAATTTTGACCACTCCTTTTCCACCTACATCCACAGTCTTGTCAATCCCCAACTTTATCTCTGTCTTCACAGATTCATCCAAATTTGCAACCAAATTCTTGTTGCTTTTCATGTGGTTACTACAACCACTGTCTAATAGTTAGACCTTATCAGATGGTTCATGCATGGTGTTGCATGTTAGGAACATGGAGTTAGTATTCTCTGTACTAACATTAGCTCTCCAATCTCCTTGATCAGTTATCTTCTTCCTACAATGATGAGCATAATGACCAAATTTATTGCAATAATAACATTTCACCTTTGATTTTTCAAACCTTTGATTGTTGTGAAAGCTTATGCTGCTGCTACTTCCACTTTGATGCTCATGCTCTTCTCGGCCATCTCTCTAACCACCATAGCCTTTGCCTCGTCCTCTGCCTCTCGATCGACCTCTACCTCAACCTCTTGAAATATAAACTTGACTTTTGAAGGCAGTTTCTAAAGTGGAATCCTTATTTCTATCTATCCTTGCCTCATGCGATGGAAGTGATCCCATCAACTCATCAACTGTCATTTTTTCCAAATCCTTGGCTTCTTTTGTGGCTGCTACTACAACGTCAAACTTGGTAGGCAAAGATCTAAGAATCTTCTCAATCATTGTTCGATCTTTAATATCTTCACCATAGATTTTTAACTGATTGATGACAGACATGACCCTATTCATGAAGGAATCAATGTCCTTTGTCTCCTTCATCTGAATACTTTCAAAATCTCTCCTAGTATTCTGCAATTTAACAATATTGACTTTGGCCATACCTTGATAGCTTGTCGCCAAAGTTTCCCAAAGTTTCCCATGCTTCCTTTGCTGAAGAAGTTATCTTATCTTCTGGAACACTGCTTGGTCCACTCCCTACTAGATAAGAAGCAACACTTGAGCATTCTTCCTCTTGTCTTTCTTCCATTGTTCCTTGTCTACATTACTGAGGGCCCGTTCTTCTACGTCGTTCTGAGGTTCTGCAAACCCAAACTTGACATGATCCCATACATCATGCGCTTTTAACATGGTATCCATTTTAATAGCCCACACATCATAATATTTCCCAGTGAAAGAAGGAAGTTGTAGCTGAAAACTTGACGTGGCCATCTTGCTTCAAAAAATCTTCTCTGATAAAAAAACCCTAAATTTCTCTTTTTCCTTTTAGAAACTTTGCAAAGCTCCTTTGAAAAAAAATCCCTTACAATAAAGCCCCAATATATGTTTTTATATAATAAATCTTTTTTTTTAATTTATATATACAAAATATCTTTTATAATAAAATCTTTTAATAAAGACTTATTATAATCCTTTCATACTCCTTTTAAAACATCATAAGAAATCTTTTATAATATGAGTTCTTAATTTTTGAAAACTTTAAAAAAACCCTTATAGAGCTCACTTGCTTTATCATTTAAATCATACCAAATCTGCTTGACTTGCTCACGGCCAGTGAGCTTTTTAAGATGTAAAGCTGTAAAACCGATTCCACAACCCCCCCCCCCCCCCGCGACGCGAAGAAACTGCATAATAAACTATATTTTAAAGAAATTTTGAGTTTCACGAAATGTCCTTAGTTTTCAAAGGAAAATTTGCGGACCTCTGCGTTTGCTGCACTGAAAACGTGCAAACCTCTGCGTTTGCAAAAAATTTAAAAAAAAAATATTGCCGGCCTTCTGATGTTGGCCTTCTTCTCTAGCTCTGCTCGCCCACAGATATTCTGATCCTTCCTCAGCTCTGATACCAATTTGTTGGATAGGCAGAGGATTCAAACACACAATAACACAATTATTTCACACATGAAACAAAAACGAGTTGCGGCTCTCTATTAATCAACGAACTTTAATCACTCTCAATCATAATGAATACAATGAACCTGGTGAAGGGTATTTAACCTAAATTTACATGCACACACTCATAGAACTCAACTTGATCAACTCTCTCTTAACTCACTCACCAAATTTATCTATCACTCAACTCAACTAACTCACATAAATGATTTTCTAACAATGCATACGGGAGGTAATTACATATTTTAACAAAGATAAGGGGTATACACAAATAAATAGTTACACAGGATCAGCCACCGTCCTAAAAGAACGATCTACACAAGAACATGGATAGCCATACCAGATCAAACAGAAGCAGTGCATTACCGAATAGAAGTGGCCATTCGAAACAGGCGATGTATGATGTCCATTGGAGGTTCTATACACAATCTACCCAACCTCTTGGAAAATTCTCAAAACAATAACGAAAGGAAAACCTAACCTTCCTTGGAAGCTACCGCTATCTTAGGAGTGACTTAAGAGAAAAAGGCTAACCAAATTCGAGAAATAAAATCGATATGTCTACAAACTTAGCTTTTGCATTCAAATTTGATTCGAAACCCCGCTTTTAGCGAATAAAATTGCACTGCAAATGTTTTCCCGACATGTTTCTATGTAGGATCCCAGGTTCTACACCTTATGTCGCCATGCAGATCAACTAAAGCAGATTACACCAAACACATTGGTGCATCATTGTTTGCTGGATCAACTTATTGGATCTATTGTGTGCTTGTGATGCCTACAAATATCAGGATTATCCCTCGTCTCCTACATGATCGGTTGTTTGAATAGCGAATTGAATTTGAGGCTCAATTTTTTGTGCACCATCGTCCTTGGTGTGTTATCTATATGGCGCCCTTACACTTGCAAGTTAGTGGATCGACCCACTATATGAGCCAAATGCTACCAGAAGTCCAACTCGACCTTATATGAGCGCCAGCCTATGAAGTCTTCACTCTGTATCAATAAGCCAATGGTTTTGTTAAATGGCTCCTTCTAGATGACCTTATATTATTGTTGAACAATGTATAGCCTGTAACCTTAATAGAAAGACTTTATTGTAAGAGATCTTGTCTGTCACCCCCTCTGCTGCAAATAGCCCACGATCCTCAGCTTTATTCAACTGCATTTGGCCCTCCTACCAATCTCACGATGTTTTAGTGGCATTTTGTTCCTTAACTCCTACAACCACGGCCACAACTACTGACGACATCCCATGGATCCTACGATTTCCATTTATCCAGCCCTGGTTTAGCCTTTCGCGCTCTGAACCCTGAAATCAAGTGAACACTTAATAACCTCTGATATAATGATTAGATAATTGGTGAAGCCAATGCCCTGAAACTTCTGAATATGATCAACACCAGAACCCTAAAAATAAAAACTCAAATTTTTATTTTTTTTCGAAACCCTCTACCTCAATATAGATCTAGATCCGTTACTCGAACGATAGTAGGAAAATTTTCAAAATAAACAAACTAGGGTGATGTTAAATACCATCGAATATGGAAATGTTGGTTGTTGGCTATGGTGAGAATAAATTCACGGGAGTTCTCTCCACAAAACTCTCAGGATGACAAGATGCATTGCTTTGATACCACTGTAAGATCCCAAACATCAAAATTTTTAGTAGATGTGGCACACTTGAGTGTTCTAATTAAAATGCTTGCAATAAAAAATATCAAACACAAAAGGGATCTAGCATATAATTCATAATGAAGCCCCCTGCTAATAACATGTATGGATGCTCAACAATGACTAATCTAAGACACTGAAGCCCCTACTTGTGAATCTTGGATGGATCCACCACACAAATTTCATAGCTGGGTTTTCATCCCTGGATCAAGCTAGAACTGACCACACCAAGTTCTCAAAAAACACACAATAAGATAGACAAACTCAAGATGATATAAATGCCTAGATCCTATCCCTTTTGATAGGCTTGAGGGACTCTCTAGAAAACTTATTTTATTATTTTCTCTCGAAAAACGAAGGCAAATGCCATGGGAAGATCCCATGGGAAAATACCATGATAAATACCATAGGTAGATTCCATCCACTTTGACCATATCAAGAAAGAGGAACATTACACACAGGTGGTATGGGAGGGGATTTTTTCTCAAAAGAATAACATTACACACAGGTGGCATGGGAGGGGAGTTTTTCTCAAAAGAATGCCTTACAACGTAATAATGATGAGTTTCGTCATTATTTCCTATTTATGACACTAACTGAAATGTGCAGTGAATTGTATTATTAGACTTGGACATTTGACAACATTTAATGTTAGGATTAGTTTCGTCGTCATTTCCTATTTATGAAACTAACTAAAATGTGTAGTGAATTGTATTATTAGACTTCGACATTTGACAACATGTAATGTTAGGATTATCATGTGTAGAGAGGGTTTTTGCTTAGATAATCTAAATGTGGTTGAAGGGATAATCATAATTGAGAGTATTAAGCTCTTTTCAACATGACATGAGGTTTCTATGTGATACCTCATACGTAATATTTTATCATATGATGTTGAAGGGGTAATCATAATTGAGAGTATTAAGCTCTTTTCAACATGACATGAGGTTTCTATGTGATACCTCATACATAATATTTTAGCATATGATGTTGTATACAGTTATTGATAATGGGATCTTGGATCCATATGATGAGTAACTAAGAAAACAGTGTTATCACTAAATTGGTTGTGGACTCTTCCCTCTAAACGTTTTTAACATGTGATTATTCTTTTAAGTTTTCTCCATAGTCTGCATGTTCCTCTAAAAAAAATTCAACCCAAATTAAACAATGATGTAAATTAATCTTGGCAAACAATTATCATGGCTCACAAATATTAGAGTTTGATGCGAAGGTGAGGTGAAGGGATAGGTTAGCAATAAAGAAATATCTTATTGTTTTATTGTTATATTTATATTGATTGCATATCTAATGACTATAACCATATGGAAAATTGATATATTTATATGTGAGGGTTCAAAGTAAAGGCTACCTCTAAAATATTCGAAGTTTTATATACAATTGTATCCTTCAGGATACCAAGTAAATAGAATAATTAAAAACAATATTATATTAATATCATTATATTTGTAACTTTTTATTTATTTTCACAAGGTGGTGGTGGGAAGGCCAAGTCTACAAAGTCCATGTGCAGAAGGTTGACTTGAAGTAAATCACCTTGCCTAAAAATGTCAATCAAAAGAATGTGACTAGGGAAAAGAGGGGTAAAAGCCTAAAGTGAACTATCATCCATTTTCAACTTACTAAAAATGAAGTGCTCTAACTCGACGCTATCTAGATTTGAAAATAGAAAAGAAGTAAAACTAATCTACCTATGATGGAACGACATTATTTTGGGTATCCTTTGTACACGTAATTGTAAGTGTTTGAAAATTTAATAAAAGTGAATTATTGATATTGTGAGTTAATTATTTTGGAAGTTTATCTTAACTTAGGTGAATGACTCTACAACTAATTGAAAGAAACAAAAGTTATTTTCTAATTTTTTTTTTTTAAATTGACACCAATCGCATCCTTTTTCATCAATACTACTCTTCCCTAAGCTACCTCCTTACAGTGTTTCCTTTGGAACATATTGAATAACAAGTAAAGGATCCTCTTGTGGAGTCTCTTGACCTTGTCCCCATCTAGGATCACAAAATATATTCACCCTAGGGTTCCATTATGTCAATCCTACCAGTCTTGTATTATACATTTATCGAGCCTATTTTGATACATCCTGCACATGAAATTCCAGTTAGAGTTGCTTTTACTAAATTCAAGAAATGCTAAAATAGATTGGTTATACTCAATAGTAAAATGTAAACATAGTGAAGAATTCCTCGGAATTAAAATCCCAAGTACAAATTCGTGTGACTATGGCTAATCCTATAAAACTAAAAAATAATCATAAATTGATTCATTTGGAATAGGAAGAACCCAGTAAAATTCAATATCAATCTCAAATGCATACAAACATTTACAGACACACAAAGATATAAAAAGACACACAGATACAACTACTACAATTACAAGAGTATTTAGGGAGTTTTTATCTTCAATGATCTTTTGTATGTCACAATTCTTCTTGAATTTATGCCTTACGACGTTTCCTTTGCAACATCTGGTGAAATTGCTAGTTAGAACCATATACCAACTTATTCATCGGAAAATATTTTCATCAAAAATTCATTCTTTTAATTACAATATCAAAAAAATTTATCAAAACAATTAGTGAACAATTTGGTGTACTTACTCTCTTTGTCAACAAGTTTGCATGAATAAGTCTTATATTGTAGTAAAATCTTCTAATATTGTTGGTGGTATAATTTTAATGAAATCTCTCCTCCTTCAAGTTTGAATATGGAAAAAATCCACAAATCCCACACACATGTGATAATTAATAATGCAAATCAATCACTTCCTTAAAAATAGCAAATTTGATGAAGGAAAGATGGCAATAAATAACCAAAACTAAGGTAGATTTCTTAAAGTAGTTTCATGTTTTCCAGAAAAAACCACCATTATAACATTTTCAATTTTGAATAAACCAGGTATAAACCCATAATGTGATTCAAATGATAGCAATATCATTAAAAATCAAGTTCCTTCCAATCCAAAACAATCCTCTATTGATAGATCAACTAAATGTGCATCGTTATATTTTTTGGGTTGTGCAAAAACCATTATAGTTTGAGAACATCTGGGACCAAAACATAATTTAAGCATTAGATGCTTTCATGATCACCCATTATATTTTTTAGATGTACAGAATATTGTCATCTTCCAAGTAACTCTTAATCCAAAATAAAGTTGAATATTCTGCTTTGATCACTCTCAGTCATCCAATTTTTAAGGGGAATGAATAACATCAACACTCATGTAAGCTACATCGTGAATTAAATATTGATAATTAGATTGGTTGATTCCATACCATCTAATCTCTTAGATTCACAAAACCATATTAAATATTGGGAAACTTTTGTCTCAAAATAAATATCATTAAGCAATTCTTCAAATTATAAGTCATTTAACGTTTTTGACACAACTTCCCTCATTAACCCCTAATCAACTTCACTCACAAAATGTGATTTGAATCATTAGATTTATCTACAAAATATATGACTTAGAAATTATGTAATAAGTTTGACCACATATCCAATTTCAAGCTAGATGAAACTTAATATGCCATTTGAATATAAAAAGTTGCAATCAAAGTTCGATCATTTTTTCCCAAATACAAAATCCATGGAACAAAATTTTAGAGAAAGGAGGAATTGACTTAGTGACATATGAGCTACAACACTACACAATGGATATAACCATCTCATCTCCCCTCAAAATTAGGAATCAACATGATAATACCTCCTACTCTAATTAACTCACCAATATAACCTTAATAAGAAATATTTACACCATCACCAACGAATCACCCTAATTAGGATAGCATATATTACATCTCTATATTGTTTAGGACCATAACACATGATTATTTCTCATCATTTGTAGTGTAGTTAACCCAAAAATTTATAGAAATCACATAAAACGTAGTGAAAAACCAAGACCAGAAAAGAAAAGAGAGATAATCCCTAAGAAATATCTCTTTGATAATAAAAAATAGAGAGTTGTGTTTACTTGCCTCTTTAAGAGGGCTATCTTCAAGACAAATGTTTCAAATACAATGACACTTCTTGATATAAAATTACATAACCTTCTACTCAAGATAATCCATAACACATGATTATTTCTCATCATTTGTAGTGTTATTAACCCAAAAATTTATATAAATCACATAAAACGTAGTGAAAAACCAAGACCACAAAAGAAAAGAGAGATAATCCCTAAGAAAGATCTCTTTGATAATAAAAAATAGAGAGTTGTGTTTACTTGCCTCTTTAAGAGGGCTATATTCAAGACAAATGTTTCAAATACAATTACACTTCTTGATATAAAATTGCATAACCTTCTACTCAATATATAACTATCCATATAGAATATTAAGTACCTACAAGCCCGCTTATAATCAGGATCAACTAAATAATTGTGACTTTATTGATAAACACGACCTCTTTTACAATGACAAATATTAAATAACTATTTGATGGGCCTTATTCAAGGAAGGTGGCCTCGTACAATAATAAAATATATAAATAATGGGATTATAAATCAGTGTTTTCCTCAAAGATGAAGGCAGAAATTGTTGAAGAATCATTGCCAGTTTCCATGTGGCATCTTATGGCTGCATTTTTTTTCCACTAGATTAATACTTCTTTGTTTTTGTGCTAATGTGATTGAAATTTTTTGCTATCCAATATTGCTTCTGGTTCCAGCCAAGTTGAACCATCTTCATTAAGTTTTGGTAGGTTAGTCTACACTTTGCAATTTAATCCCAAAATATTCTTCAAATAGGACACGAAACACTAAATGAATATTATAGTAGGAGGGGAGAGCTTGATCCAGGTGGATATTGGTGGCCACCCACCAATTCCACTTGGGCCCCACCATTGTTTCTTTTATTTTTTCATTTTCCTTAATTGTAGCACAATTTACTATTTTTAGCAGTTTTTTGGGTCGTGAACTTTCGGAGTTGTTTTGAGACCCTAAACGACGTTTTTGGGGAAAAATGAGAGAAACATGGAAGTTACTTTTATGTTTATCACATAAAAATTTGTATTCCTCAGATAGATATTTCTAACAAGGTATTGAGCACGTCAAACAAAGATCGCATGCCAAAGTTGCGTCCTCAAGAAATTGATGTACCGTTTTACCCAAACGAGGCCCATGGTTTTGGCGCTTCATCTCCTAGGGTTAAGTTTTTAGATGTTTATGGTTTTCCATTGTTTTTCAATAATAAATAGGCCCTCGAGCCTCATTGTGACATGGTATAGAGGCTGTAGCCACCACATCTCTTCTCAGAGATAAGCTACCAACGCCCTAGCTAGTTTATTTCCATTCTGTGTGTAACAAATTTTAGTTCTTTGATATTAATGAAATGAAGTGTTATTTCCCCTACATATTTGTATTTATGATTATATGTGTATTCTATTGCATTCATGCATAAATTTGGATCAGTGGTATCAAAGGGATCTGATCTTTCTTGATCCTTCTTTGCATGTCCCTAATGAGGTCGGGGTATAAGGAGTTAGGGCTCGATCTGGTTGAAACTTTGCAAGATAAACCTTGCAAACCCCGATGACCACCCATGGGGGATGGAAAGAAATACGAGGGAGCAGGAGAACCTATAAAAATATTCTTGAGGAGGCCCTTGAAAAACAAAGGAACACGATGATGGATAACTTTTCCTAGATCCTTCAACGATTGCCCACTGGCGACGCATATGCATCCAGCAGCCACTTTGGAGGCGCAACAACTTTTGAGGCACAATTAAACTTTGAAATTCCCATATTTGATGGCCAAATATATCCAAACGCCATAGATATATGGTTGAATATATTAGAAGGATATTTCTCGGTTCATGACTTTTTCGACTGGGAGAAGATTACTTTTGCACTCCTCAAAGCCGCCCCCCATGTCAAGGACTGGCAGGAAACCTATTATGATAAAAAGGACGAGGGGGAACCTTCTCTATTCTCGGTCACACCCACTTGAAATTATTTTTGATACGCCATCAAGGAACAATATTATCCCATGGGGAGATATTAAGACAAGTACATACAATGGACTAAATTGCGGCAACAAAGGGATCAAGATGTGCATGAGCTAACAAATTTGTTCCACCCTGTGCACAAAGTTGGGTATCAAATATTTGGAGAAATATTGGGTGTTGAAGTACCACAGTTTCTGAACAGATACATTCAGGAGCAAATTGAGTTCCTCAACATATCCTTGATTGGTATGGCATACCGGTATGTTGCCAAAACTTAGCATAAATTCAAATAGAAGAAGTGCGACTTTCGATTTGCAAATAAAAAACAAGAGAAAGGTGCCTCCAAACCGTAGAACAAAGGACTGAGCCAAGGCATGGCGGCCCAAGACAACCTTCCAAATATTTAAACAAATAACAACACCACAAATCTGAAGAAGGACATAGGAAAGTGGTGCGAGTTCCATAGGAGCTCCACCCACAAACACAAGTAAGTGTTAGGCCAAGAAATCACTGGTGGCCGAGATAAAGGATTTTGAATATGATGCATGCTCTAACTCTAAATCAGAACCCAACAAGGGGAATGACAAAGGGAAGCAAATTATCGATGCAAAGCACAATTCCATCGTTGCCACCACAAAGATCCAAAAGGATGAACCGGAAGATCCAGAGGAGGAGGACCGTCTCTTCCACTCCTAAATGTGGGTAAAGGGTTCCTCGCTATATCTCATTGTCGACAGCGGGAGCCAAAAGAACCTCATTTCAGTAGAAGCCATGAAGCGGTTGGACTTTCCGACCACAGCACACCCACAGTCGTACACCATCGGGTGGCTTCACCAAGGATGCGATCTTCACGTCAGCCAACAGTGTTGCCTTCCCTACAGCATTATGCCCTTCATAGATGAGGTACTATGTGACATTGCTCCTCTTGATATCTGTGATGTATTATTAGGCCAACCATACTTGTGGAAGCGACATGTTGTGTATGAGTCTCGGCCTCCTGCTGTTATTTTTACTTTAGGAAATAAGTTGTATAGGATACTAGAGGTACCACCGCCTACCGCTATCTCTTTGGTTACTACAAAACAATGTAGTAAGCTCATTTCCAAAACCGGGAAATTTATTTTCATGATGATCCCACATCCGGCCAAGTTCATCGCCATGTGGGAGCCCGATTATGTTGGTGCAGAAGAAGGGTGGGACTTGGAGACTCTGTATTGACTATCGGGCGTTGTACAAGATCATTGTCCAGAATAGGTACTCAATCCCATGGATTGAAGACCTTTTGGATCAACTCAAAGGGGTGAAATATTTCAGCAATATCAACTTGAATTTAGGGTATCACCAGGTACCAATCGAATCCTCTAATGTGTGGAAGACTGCCTTTAAAGCCAAGGAGGGCCTTTTTGAATGGTTGGTCATGCCTTTCGGGTAGACGAATGCTCCAGCAACCTTTATGAGGCTGATGGACGACATCTTGTGGCCATTCACCAATTCATTAGTATTCATGTACTTGGATGCCATCCTGATCTTCAGCAAGACTTGGGAAGAGCACCTCCACAACATCTGGCAGGTCCTCCAAACACTGTGGCAACACAAGTTGTGTGCCAATTTGGAGAAGTGCGCTTTTGGCATGACCAAGTTCAGTATTTGTGATACATTATTGATGAATGTGCGGTGTATGTGGATCCAACCAATATCCAATTCATTCGGGATTGGCTAGCCCCAACCACTCTAACAAAGCTTTGCAAAACCACTCTAACAGAGCTTCGCAGCTTTCTCAGTCTTGCTAATTTCTACTGCAGGTTCACGTTGGGATTCTCTCATATCACTTGACCCTTGAGTCAAGTCACCAAGGGAGGAGTGAAAGAAAAATTATTTTGGTTGGAGTCTCAACAGAATGCGTTCGTGGAATTCAAACATCGCCTTTGCTCTGCCCCAGTGCTCACATTGCCAGACTTGCAACAACCATTTGAGATCGAGACACATGCCTCTGACTATGCTATTGGGATAGTTCTTACTAAGCAGGGGCATCTATTGTCATATCACAGTGAGACATTGTCTGACACAGTCCGCAAGTATCCCACTTATGACAAAGAAATGTATTCTATTGTGCAGGCTTGTCGACAATGGAAGCATTACATTTTGGGGAAGGAAATAGTCATCCACAAAAACCACCGACCCGTGCAGTTCATACAGACACAACGGAATTTGCAGAACGATCGCCATCATAAGTGGTCCACATATCTGCAACAATTTCATTTGAAAATAAAGTACAAGAAGGGAAGCACCAATAATGTTGCAGACTGCCACAGTCGACCACCTATCATGGTGCTAACCACCATTCTCAACTCTTGTGGGCATGAGACTTCTGATTGGCCGCTTCTCTACAAGAGCGATTCAGAATTCGGCCACACATACAAGAAACTCTTGGAGGGCACGCAAGTTCCAAATTTTCACCTCTAGAATGCACTGCTATGTCACCAGAGACACCTTTGTGTTCCTTCAAGTGAGCATGCTAAGATGATTTGGGAAGCTTACTACAATTGTGTCGCTGGGAATTTCAGGGTCAAGAAAACAGTGATAGTACTGCAGAAGGATCTCTATTGGTTGAACCTTCGATAGGATTTCAGGAAGTACATCATATCATGCACTGCTTGCACCATTTCCAAACCGACCATCAAGAATCAAGGCCTCTATACTCTGCTACCTACCCCTGGTCGACCTTGGGAATCCATCTCCATGGATTACATGTTAGGCCTTCCTTCTACTAATCATGGAAATGATTGTGCTTTTGTGGTCGTCAACATATTCTTGAAGATGGCCATTATGGCGGCCTGTAAGAAGAATATCACAGCAGAAGCCACTGCTAAACTCTTCTTTGAACGAGTGTGGGTGCACTTTGGGATCCCACAGTCTATCATCTCAAATCGGGACAACAAGTTCCTCAGCACATTTTGGTCCAATCTTTGGTCAATGCTGGACACCAAGCTCACCAAGTCCACAGCTTTCCATCCTCAAACTGATGGCCAGAAAAAGGTCGTCAACATGATGATCATACACATTTTTCACATGTACAATTAAACGCATCCACTCACATGGGATGTGAGCCTTCCCTATGTACAACAAATTTATAACTAGGCTCTCCACAGCTCAACCAACCACAACCGCTTTCAGGTGGGAATGGGATTCCAAGCACTATGTCTCATTGACGTAGTCATGCCATTTGCAGCTACTCGGGTCGATTCAGCTCATGTCCATTATGAAGCTGACAAAGCGAACAACTTCATTGAGCACATTCAGCACATCCTCCAAGCAACGACATGATCAACATCGGGTGCCACACAACTTCCAGGTGGGTGAAAAAGTGTGGCTTCATTTGCAGAAGGAGCGCCTTGTTGGATTCCACCGCAATATTTTCCCGACCTGATATGGGTCGTACACCATCACCAAGGTTATAGGGGCCAATGTCTTCAAGCTCAGTATTCACCATTCCTTGGTCTGCAACGATTTTTCAATGTGGATCACCTTCGGCCCTACTTCCCACCTCTATTGGACACCTCCGAAATTGCAAAACAACTCACACCAAGAGAATTAAACAAAGACTACGTGGAAAAGGTCACCATAGATTGTATCATGGACATGCAAATCAAGAAAAATCACCAGCATAATATTCAACTATATTGGATTGTCAAAGTTGGCCAACTCCTACACCAAGGCAAGTGGTTCACCAGGGACCAAGTTCAGCAGAATTTTCCTCATCTCATGGAGGAACTCAACGAAATGGGGACCATTGCTTCCTAAGGGGGGAGGAATGATCGAGGTGGATATTATAGGTCACCCGCCTATTCCACCTGGGGCCCCACCATTGTTTCTTTCAATTTTTTTGTTTCCTTAATTATAGCACAATTTACTATTTTTAGCAATTTTTCGAGTCATGAACTTCCGGAGCTGTTTTAAGGCCCTAAACGATGTTTTTTGGGGAAAACGAGAGAAAAATGGAAATTCCTTTGATTTTTATCACATCAAAAGTTGTATTCCTTGGATATTTCTTTCTAACGAGGTATTGGGTGCGTCAAACAGAGATCGTATGCCAAAGTTGTGTCCCTGGGAATTTGATGTACCAATTTACCCAAATGGGGCCCATAGTTTTGGCGTTTCATCTCCTAGGGTTAGGTTTTTTTATTTTAAGGGTTTTCAATTATTTCTCAATAATAAATAGGCCCTCGAGCCTCATTTTAACACAGTTCAGAGGCCTGTAGCTGCCACATATCTTCTTAGAGATAAGCTGCTAGCGCCCTAGCTAGTTAATTTCCATGATGTCTATAGCAAATTTCAGTTATTTGATATTAATTAAATGAAGTGTTATTTCCGTCACATATTTTTATTTGTGGTTATATGTGTATTCTTTTGTGTTCCTACATAAATTCGGATCAGTGGTATCAGAGCGGTCTGCTCTTTCTCGATGCTTCTTTGCATGTCCCCAATGAGGTCGAGATATAAGGAGTTAGGGCTTGATCTGGTTGAACCTTTGCAAGATCAGTGCCTCAAACCCCGATGGCCACCCATGGGGGACGAAAAGAAAGATGAGGGAGCAGGATATCCTATCAAAATATTGCTCGAGCAGGCCCTCGAAAAACAAAGGAACGTGATGATGGATAACTTTGCCCAGACCCTTCAACGACTACCCACTGGTGGCACATATGCATCCAGCAGCCACTCTAGAGGCGCAACTCCTTTTAAGGTACAAGTAAACTTTGGCATTCTCATATTTTATGGCCAAATAGATGCAGACGTTGTAGATAGATGGTTTAATCTATCATAAGGATATTTCTTGATTCATGACTTTTTCGACTGGGAGAAGATTATTTTTGCACTCCTCAAAGTTGCCCCCCATGTCAAGGACTTGTGGGAAACCTACTATGAGAAAAATGACGAGGGGGAACACTCTGTGTTCTCGGTCGTACCCACCTGGAATTATTTCCGACACGCCATCAAGGAACAATATTATACCATGGGGAGCTATGAGGACAAGTACATACAATGGACTACGCTGTGGCAGCAAAGGGATCAAGATGTGCATGAGCTGACGAATATGTTCCATACCCTGCACACAAAAATGGGTATAAAAGGTTTGGAGAAATATTTGGTGTTGAAGTACCGCAGTTTTCTACACATATACATTTAAGAGGAAATGGAGTTCCTCAACATCTCCTCACTTTGTATGGCATACTGGTATCCTACCAATATTGAGCGGAAATTCAAACAGAAGAAGCGAGAATTTGGATCTGTGAATCAAAAACAGGGGAAAGGTTCCCCCAAACCATAGAACAAAAGAAAAATCCAAGGCAAATTAGCCCAAAACAACCTACCAAAGCCGCAAGAAAATAACAACATCATGAAGCCAAAGAATGACACGGGAAAGTGGTGTGAGTTCCATAAGAGCTCCACCCACAACACAAGTGAGTGTCGGGCCAAGAAGTCATTGGTGGTTGGGATGAAGGCTTTTGAATCAGATGCATGCTCTGACTCTGAATCGGAACCTAACAAGGGGAATGAAAAAGGTAAGAATATTATCGATGCGGAGCCCAACACCACCGTTGCCACCACGAAGATCCAGAAGGAGGAACCGGAAGATCCAGAGGAGGAACGTCTTTTCCACTCCCAGATGTGGATAAAGGGTTCTTTGCTATAGTTCATTATCGACAGTGGGAGAAAAAAGAACCTCATTTCAATAGAGGTCGTGAAGCATTTGGGCTTGTCAACCACAGCACACCCACACCCATACACCATCGGGTGGCTTCAACGAGGACCGGATCTCTTTTTTTAGCCAGTAGTGATGCCTTCCCTATAGCATTAAGCCCTTCATGGATGAGGTATTATGTGACATTGCTCCTCTTGATTTTTATGATGTATTATTATGCCAACCATGCTTGTGGAAGTGACATGTTGTGTATGAGTCTTGGCCTCGCGTTGTTATTCTTACTTTGGGAAATAAGTTGTACATGTTATGAGAGGTACCACTGTCTACCACTATCTCTTTGGTTAATAAAAAACAATGCAGTAAGCTCATTTCCAAAACTGGGAAATTTTTTTTCCTGATGATATGCCCTCAGGGCAGGAAGAAGACTGTGGCCACAACCTCCAAACGGGGCTCCTACGCACGACACCAACAAATGGACAAGGTCATGGATGAGTATGGGGACATCTTCACCTCACCCGCAGGGGTGCCTTTGCACTGTCAGGTCAAGCACACCATCGATCTGACCCTAGGTTCGCCATTTCCCAATGGAACGATCTATCGAAACTCTATTATAGAGAACGATGAAATCAAGAGGCAAATTCAGGAGCTATTGCAGAAAGGTCACATCTGGCCAAGTTCATTGCCATGTGGGAGCCTGATTGTGTTGGTGCAGAAGAAGGATGGGACTTGGAGACTTTGTATTGACTATCGGGCACTAAACAAGATCATTTCCCGGAATAGGTACCCGATCCCACGAATTTATGACATTTTTGACCCACTCAAAGGGGATAAATATTTCAGTAAGATTGACTTGAATTCCGGGTATGACCAAGTACCAATCGAACCCTCGGATGTTTGGAAGACTGCCTTAAAATCCAAGGAGGACCTTTTCGAATGGTTGGTCATGCCTTTCAGGTTGAAGAATTCTCCCGCAACCTTCATGAGGCTGATGGACGATATCTTGCGTCCATTCACCAACTCATTTGTAGTAGTGTACCCTGATGACATCTTGATCTTCAGCCAGACTTGGGAAAAGCACCCCACATCCGATAGTTCCTCCAAACACTGTGGCAACACAAGTTGTGTGCCAATTTTGAGAAGTGAACTTTTGGCATGACCGAGTTCAGTATTTGGGATACATTATTGATGAGTGGGGGGTGCATGTGGATCCAACCAAAATCCAAGTCATTTGGAATTGGCCAGCCCCAATAATAGAGCTTCACAGCTTTCTGGGTCTTGCTAATTTCTACCACAGGTTCATGTTGGGATTCTCTCATATCACTTGTCCCTTGAGTCAAGTCACCAAGGGAGGAGCGAAAGAAAAAATCTTTTAGTCAGAATCTCAACAGAAGGCATTTGTAGAATTGAAACATCGCATATGCTCTGCCCCAGTGCTCAAATTACCAGACTTGCAACAACCATTTGAGATCGATACAGATGCCTCTCACTATGCTATTGGGGCAGTTCCTACTCAACAGGGGCATCCAATGGCATTTCACAGTGATACATTGTCCGACACAGTCCGCAAGTATCCCACTTATGACAAAGAAATGTATTACATTGTGCAGGCTTGCCGAAAATGGAAGAATTACATTTTTGGGAAGGAAATGGTCATCCACATAGAACATCAACCCCTACAATTCATACAGACACAAGGAAAGTTGTAGAACGATCGCGATCAGAAGTGGTCCACATATCTGCAACAGTTTCATTTGAACATCAAGTACAAGAAGAGTGGCACCAATAATGTTGTAGATTGCCTCAGTTGACCGCCAATCATGGCGCTAACCACCACTCTCAACCCTTGTGGGCACGAGACTTCTGATTGGTCGCTTCTCTACAAGAACGATTTGGAATTCGACCACACATACAAGACACTCTTGGAGAGCACGCAAGTTCCAAATTTTCACCTCCATGATGCACTTTTATGTCACCTAGGATACCTTTTGTTCCTTCAAGCGAGTGTGCCAAGATGATTTGGGAAGCGCACTATAGTCAGGTCGTTGGGCATTTCAGGGTCGAAAAATAGTGGCAATACTGCAAAAGTATTTCTATTGTCTGAACCTTTGACAGGATGTCGAGAAGTACATCAAATCCTATAGTGCTTGCGCCATTGCCAAACTGACCATCAAGAAGCAAGGTCTCTATACTCTGTTACCTGCCCCTGGTCGACCTTGGGAATCCATCTCCATGGATTACACGTCGAACCTTCCTTCTACTAAGCATGGAAATGACTGTGTTTTCGTGGTCTTCGACAGATTCTCGAAGATGGCCATTATGGCGACCTGCAAGAAGAATATCACAGCAAAAGCCACTACTAAACTCTTCTTTGAATGAGTGTGGGTGCACTTTGGGATCCCACAGTCTATCATCTCATATCAGGACAGCAAGTTCCTGAACACATTTTGGTCCAGCCTCTAGTCATACCAACTTCATCAAGTCCAAAACACTTCCCATCACTCCTATCCCTCAAAATCATCATTTTCCACAAGCACTAAACCCTAATTTCCTCTCCCAACGAGCTAGGGTTTGCTATGGAATCATAGAAATATTAGTAGAGAAGGAACAAGGTAGGTCATATCAATAAGTATGAGGCCATTCCAACTCATAAACATCATGTCTCCATCATTTTTCAAGAAGTCATTCCAAGCGACAAATCATTTTCCACACATAGGGCTAGTTTTTCTTCAAAAATATGTTTCTGACCAAATGGAGATGAATTTCACAAAAATGAAATTTTTTTTTTTAATCATATACCAAGGAAAAAAAACCTCCTTCAATTTTTACACAGGTGTTATGGTTTTGCAAGAATGCTAAAAATATTGTTGCTACAGGAGAGTTGCTACACTTTTGGAGTGACCTTGGGAAAATCAATTTTTATCCTATTTGGAGTGTCAAAATGACTGGCTTGATAATTCACATGATAACTAGATAGAAATATATTTCCAATGAGCTATAATTAGCTAAATTTGGAGTTGAGGAAGGCCTCCAAAACTTTCCTACAAAAGCACACTGCATTTTTGCACCCCCATTCTGCACTTTTTTACTAGTCTTGGGAGAATTTATTTTTGAGGGGATATACTTGACCATTTTCAGTGCTTGATAGGTCCATTGTCTAGCCAAGAGAGATATATTTCCAACGAGATATCATGACCTCAATTTGGACACCGGGAAGGCCTCCAAAAGCGGTCTGCAAGTTGGCGTTGCGCTTTAAGAAAGTGGCGCTACGCATAGGCAACAGGCGCTACGCTTAGAGGATTTGGCGTTGCCTTTTTCACTTCAGGCATTGCGCTCCTAGGCTTGGTGCTGCACTTTTTCCTAGAAAGCCCTAAAATCCACAAAAAAACCCTCAAAATCTTCCAATTTTTTAGCATAATCTTGTTTTCTCCTTTATCAATTAAGTGATACAAAATCATTACCTCCTTGCTTTCCTAAATGTCATTTTTATGGTGTTTTTATTCATAATAAAAATTAACTAAGTGTCTAGTGGAAAACCCTAGTATCACTCCCTCACTCTCAATTTGCTGTCCATAAACCCCACAATACCTTCCTACATCACTATTCAACCCATCCCTACCCCTACACTACTCTTTCCTATTCCCTAAATCCCTTCCCCATAAAACCCTAAGTCTTAGGCTTTAAAATTCCTAGGCAACCACTATACTAAACCTATAATCCAATTATCATTTTCAACTCCCTAATTATCTTAAACTCCAATCAGCTCCCATAGTTCTCTAAACCCTTCCCCCATCTCCCTAAATTTTCCTAGAGCTATCCCTATTCCCTAAACCCATCCTCACTCCCCATTCCCATCTACATAATCCCTAGGGTTTATAGGCCTTCAAAACACTATGGAGGAAGATAGATACTATATGGAAGAGGAGGATAGACAAGAAGAGGAGGATAGAGAAAATATAAGGCCTCACAAAGGAGGAAGATGGCAAAACACTACTTCAAGAAAAATCAAATTGCAAGGTCAAAGCTCCAAAAGGCCAAATCAAGACTTGAAACCCTAACCAAGAAAAATGAAGGGGACAAGCTTGATATTATTGTTGATGCATCACTCATTGCCTAACACACCTCATCAGAATCCCATAGAAGAAATTTGAATAAATTGGGCAAATTTTGAAATTTTGGGAAATTTTGTTTTTTTGGCAATTTGACACAGTCAAACTGGCAAAAGCGCTGCGCCCTAGGAATTGCGCTTTTACTAGGGACCTCCAATGGAGAAACTGAAACCAACATTGGATTTGAAAGGCCAAATAAAGTCATGACCACTTTAAAAAACTTTTTTGGGTCAAAGAGGCAGTCAAAAGGTCAAAAAACACTAAAAAAATGACCTTTCTACCCTGTTTTGATGTTGGCGTTGTGCTTTTGACCAATCTTGGGAGAATTAGTTTTTTGAGGAAAAAATCAGCTCCATTTTGGAAACCAAGCATATATTTGGAAAATATACTGGATATTATTTCCAATGAGCTATCATGAGCTCAATTTGGACACATTGAACCCCCCTCAAAAGTGAAGCTGAAGATGGAGCTACTCTCCGGACAGTGGCGCTACGCATAGGACACATTTTCTCAGTTTGCTGATATTTTTCAATTTTCTCAAAATTTTCCAGTTTGAACATGGTCAATGATATTTTTACCAACGTAAATCATGAATTTAAAATTAATTATGATGTGGTTGACTTACCTAGGGGTAAATATATTATGTGAAAAGTTTGATGACGTGTAATGAATCAGTTTGAAAAAAGTGAGAGATGAGTCAGTTTGACCTCCCTACACTCTAATTATTTAGCTCAGTTTTTGTTGGAAAACCTCCTCAACTTGGGAATTCGACCCCTGAGGTTGGGAGAGGTTATTTGAGGTCTATATCATGTACTTTTTTACTCATTTCACAGGTTGGATGTTGTTTTATTGATCAAAGACTCTAGTGTAATCAGTATTTGGTAGGAAATTAATGAAGAGTTGCAGTTATTTCTTTGGGATACCTGGGGTATGGAAAATTTAGCATTGTTTTTCTTATGTCTCATTATGTATGAATGTTTTTTTCCATGATCATTTTTATTTCTATGATATGCCGGTTTTCAAGTTGATAAACATAATACATGTCTCATGCTCTGTTTTGGGAAAATCTTCATAATTTTTTCATCTTCTTCAGTTTAGAAAGAATTCATGCTCAGCCTTGCTCTTTGTAGCTCCTCATCAGTCTGATCCATCTCACCCTGAAACCCTAAAGTGGTATGTTTTATACCTACCTTTCCCCATTGAATCTCTGCAACCCTAACCCTATTTGCCCTGACCTAGCCTCTTTGACCTAATTCACCCATCCATTAAACCAAATTCAAAAAAACCTGTGTACTCATACCTAGCCTAAAACCTTAATTCATCCAACCCTCTTGGTTGTGACTTTGTGGAGAGAACCCTCTCTAGTTTGGTAGGACTAGCTACCAAGCTAAAATATTAGTTTGCAGTTACCTCTATTTTGACTCTTTCTCAGCCTTAGAGATCCGGTGGAGTGAAAACATACTGGCGTCATTTCCGGGGAGGCGAAAAGACAAATATTCCCTGGGAAAGAACGAAAAATATTAGATCTGATTACTGATGGTGAAAAACAATCAGGCACACGAAGGCTGAAATAATCCTCTTGGAAACTCCAAATCAGTTCCGAAATCAAATCTAAAGACTCCACTAGAGGATGAACCATGGCAAGAAATATGAAAGGACAACATGGGAAGATCATGTATTCAACTTTCATTTTCATTCAAGACATCATGTTCTTTATCATGAAATATTTCTTCTCTTTTCCTGAGAATGTCTAGAAAGTTTTCCAAGGTATCTTATATTTGAGAAAAGATGATGGACCTCCATTAGATTCCTCTCCTTTGAAGGTTGTAAATACAAATTCTCCATGCACCTTTGGTCTTGGTCCAGACCCTTTTTCTGAATCATATGATGACCATCTTCAAATTGATGAACCTCAAGAGATCGAGACTGATCCGACAATTTCTGTACATACTCCTACACCTTGTAAAATTCTAGATAGATACAAACCACTTATCTTACCTCTTATACTCCATGCTTTCCCTAAAAGTCATTACCTATATCTGCCAAGGTTTGGTGGTGAATGTGACAACATAACTACTGAGAGATATATGCTGAATTTTGAGACTTTCCTCAACCTTTTTGAAGTTGACAAAGAGGATGTCAGTATTAGGATGTTTTCTCTTTCTTTGCAAGGAAAATTCAAGAGTTGGTTCAAAAACCTGCCTATTGCGAACATCTTAGATTTCCCGCAGTTCGTCAAAGTTTTCCTCGACAAGTGGGTGGTCAAAGAAAACCCTTTCCTAATCCTAAAAGAGTATGACCAACTGAAAAGACAGCTAGGGGAGACAATACAACTCTTTTCTGCCATATTTAATCAAGTTTATTGTTCGATACCTGCCAATATAAGACCTCCTCCTGGCTCATCTCTCTTACATTACCCGGATGCCTTTGATCCGAAAATGGAGTTCGCGTGAGAGAAAGGAACCTTGCAACACTTGAAGAGATGCAGAATAGTGCAGTAGATGTAGAGGCTAATTTGGTGATCAGAAGGGCAAAGCTGAAGGAAGAAGAGAGGGAGAACATTTCAGAGGTAAAGCTCGACATTTTGGTAAGTACAATAGAGGAAATGATGCAAAATATCACCATGAGAGATGAATTTGTTGTTCAAGATCACCATGTCTCACTTATTAAATAAGAAGAATTTTCTAGCCTTAAAAATTATCCTGCTAATCCCAACTACCATAATTCAGAAAATGGATTTGTAGATCAATCCGAGGAGAAACAATTTGTTGATATAATGTGTATATTTGATGACATTCCTTCTTTTTATGATTTGCCTAAGTTTGATTAGTATGATGAAAATTAGGTTCTCCAAACAGAAGCTAACCTTGCAGACCAATCAGTAGCTGATTTTTGGGAGGAAGAAGTTATTTTTTAGTAGCTCGAATACAGTGATTAGCCGATGCAACCAGAAATTAGCAGTCATTAAGTTTTGATCTTGACAATCAAGAGGGAAATGAAATCCTTGATGAAGACTCCTTAGCTCTAGATTTGCAGCCACCAAATTCCATTGAATTTCAAATTGTAGATGAAGGCTTGGAAGCTGAAACATATGATCAAATGATGCAAGATGATTATGTACCATTATGTTTTGAATCATTTCATTTTTTAAATTAAAATTTTCGCAATGTCTCTAAAGCAAAGGATGAGCAGTAGAAAGTCATGCAGTCTCATTAGAACAAATGGAAAATAGGTTGCAGCAGTATTTTCAGTTTTTCATCACCCAATAGCTGATGTGTTGGATGATATCTGTAGTAAATGTCCTTATCCATTAGCTAACAGTGAGCTCGGAAAGAGTGTTGATATAAACTTGATCGGACAACTTTGCAGCATGAGTCTCATTACAAATCTCATCCGAACATTTGCAGGCATTTCAGGAAGGTAAGGGTAAAGTTGAAAGTTCATATTCATGTTATGAAGACCTCCTAGAATATAGCAGTAATGTGTTAGATGGGCTGAAAATCAATATGTATTCCTATGAAGATCCTTTTGCAGCATTCTTGAGGTCAGTTGGTGGACTCATGCTTTTCAATTTCATTAAGATTCAATCTGGTTACAAGTTTTCATGGGAGTTGCCTTTCAGTAGTTTTCTCTTCTTGCTCATAAGCAATAACTTGCATAGAATTCCTAGCAGCCAAAATGCTTGCGTGGTTGCATTTATTGTTCCATTTCACTTGATCAAGTGATGAATGGATCAGTTAGAGTAGGCTTTATTGAATAAGCTCAATTTTGAGAATTTTTTTTAGTATTGAGTCAATTTACAGTCAATTTTGAGTTTGTTTTGAGTCAGTCTATTTCATCTGAGTTATCAGTTTTTAGTCATATTTATTAGTTTGAGTTTTTGACCGTATTGGCCCAAATGGATAAGGCTTTTTGGTCTACGATTTTCTTCACAACTCTTTCAGAGCTATCATCCCCAATAAGGCCAATGTTAGTGTCAGTATTTGCATCCTGATATCAGTGATCAAAAATCCTCTTTTCATATCATTTTAGGGCTCCCACTCAGAATTTTTTTATCATTCCACTAGGTCATGCAAAAATTTATTCATTGATGGTAGCCCTAGTCCAAAAACATCACTCTTACTCAAATTTGATTACTTGGTGACATAGTTTCAAACCTTGCTAAGTGTACACCATTCATAAAGTCAATATCAATCATGTCATCTTGAAATTTAGTCTTTCAAGGTCTCATTAGGTATTTTAGGGTTTTTTCAAGGTTACCATTAGGTCATTAGGGTTTCCAAGGTTCAATAAAAATTCATTTCCATTGCATAAGACAAGAAAATAAAGGGTGATCCAATAACATCTCTTCACCATATGAAGATGATTTGTAAAGAAAAATCCTTGTTTCAGCATGTAATTTTGGTTTTTAGATGTAATTTTTAATTTTTATTATGTAATTTTATATCATTCAAAATGTAATAAGTTCTCATGGTTCCAAGGTAGCTGCATACTCAAGGTTCCATCAGCCAAATTAGTCAAAGTTTGAAAAGGCATCAGTGTTCCTAAACACTTCCCATCACTCCTATCCCTCAAAATCATCATTTTCCACAAGCACTAAACCCTAATTTCGTCTCCCATCGACTTAGGATTTGTTATGGAATCATAGACATCTAAGAAGAGGAGGCATAAGGGAGGTCATATCATCAAGTATGAGGCCATTATAACTCATAAACATCATGTCTCTGTCATTTTTCAAGAATTCATTCCAAGGGACAAATCATTTGCCACACATAGGGCCAGTTTTGATTCAAAGTATGTTTATGACCTAATGGAGATGAATTTCACAAAAATGAAAGAGGTTTTTTTTAATAATATACCAAGGAAGAAAAAACTCCTTCAATTTTTACACATGTATTATGGTTTTGGAGGAATTCTAAAAATATTGTTGCTATAGGAGAGTTTTGGAGTGACCTTGGGAAAATCAGTTTTTCTCCTAGCTAGAGTGTCAAAATGACTGGCTTGATAAGTTAAATGATAACTAGAAAGAGAGATATTTCCAAGGAGATATCATGAGCTCAATTTTGAGTTGAGTAAGACCTCCAAAAATTTCCTACAAAATCACACTTCATTTTTGCAACCGCATTCTGCACTTTTTTACCAGTCTTAGGAGAATTGATTTTTGAGAGGCCATACTTGATCATTTTCAGTTCTTGATGGGTCCATTGTGCAGCCAAGAGAGATATATTTCCAAAAAGCTATCATGAGCTCAATTTGGACACTATTAAGGCCTCCAAAAGTGGTCTGCAAGTTGGAGTTGTGCTTTCAGAAAGTGGTGTTGCATGTAGGCAACAGGCGTTGCACTTAGAGCATTTGGCATTGCCTTTTTCACTTCAGACACTACGCTCCTGGTCTTGGTGCTGCGCTTTTTCCCATAAAGCCCTAAAAGCCAAAAAACATCCTCAAACTCTTCCAAATTTTCAGCATAAGCTTGTTTTCTCCTTTATCAAGTAAGTGATACAAAATCATTGCCTCCTTGCTTTCCTAAATGTCCTTTGTCTGGTGTTTTTCGTCATGAGAAAAATTAACTAGGTGTCTAATGGAAAACCCTAGTATCACTCCCTCACTCTAAATTTTTTGCCCAAAAACCCCACAATACCTTCCTACATCACTATTCAACCCACCCCTACCCATACACTACTCTTTCCTAAAAACCCCTTCCCCATAATACCCTAAGTCCTAGGCTTTAAAATTCCTAAGCAACCACTATACTAAACCTGTAATCCAATTATCATTTTCAAATACCTAAGTATCTTAAAATTCCATCACCTCCCACAGTTCCCTAATCCCTTCCCCCATCTCCTTAAATTTTCCTAGAGCTATCCCTATTCACTTCTTCACTTCCCATTCCCATCTACCTAATCCCTAGGGTTTCTAGGCATCCAAACACTATGGAGGAAGACAGAGACTATATGGAAGAGGAGGATAGACAAGAAGATGATTCCTCACAAAGGAGGAATATTGCAAAACACTACTTCAATAAAAATCAAATTGCAAGGTCAAAGCTCCCAAAGGCCAAATCAAGACTCGAAACCCTAACCAAGAAAAATAAATGGGATGAGCTTGATATTTGTGTTGAGGCATCACTCATTGCCTAACACACCTCATCTGAATCCAACACAAGAAAATTTGGAGAAATTTGGGGAAATTTTGTGTTTTTTGCAATTCGACACAATCAAATTGGAAAAAGCACAGTGCCCTAGGCTCTGTGCTTTTCCTAAGGACCTCCAATGGAGAAAATGAAACCACCATTGGATTCAGAAGGCCAAACACAATCAAGAAACAACTTTTCAAAACTTTTTTGGGTCAAAGAGGCATTCAAAAGGTCAAAAAACACTCAAAAATGACCTTTCTGCCCTGTTTTGGAGGTTGCCATTGTACTTTTGACCAGTCTTGGGAGAATCAGTTTTTGGAGGGTCAAATCAGAACCATTTTGGAAACCAAGCATAGATATGGAAACTATATTGGGCATGCTTTGTAATGAGCTATCCTGAATTTGGACACTTGGAATGCCTTCAAAAGTGAAGTTGAAGATGGCGTTGCGCTTAGGATAGTGGCGCTGCGTGTAGGACACATTTTCTTAGTTCGCTAATATTTTTCAATTTTCTCAATTTTTTTCCAGTTTGAACATGGTCAATGAGATTTTTACCAAAGTAAATCATGAATGTAAAATTATTTATGATGTGATTGACTTACCTAAGGTTAAATACATTAGGTGAAAATTTTGATGACATGTAATGAATCAGTTTGCAAAAAGTGAGGGATGAGTCAGTTTCACCTCCCTATACTCTAGGTATTCAACTCAGTTTTTGGTGGAACACCTCCTCAACTTGGGAATTCGACCCCTAAGGTTGGGAGAGGTTGTTTGAGGTCTATATCATGTACTTTTTTACTCATTTTATAGGTTGGATGTTGTTGTATTGATCAGAGACTCTAGTGTAATCAGTATTTGGCAGGAAATTAATGAAGAGTTGCAGTTATTTCTTTGGGATACCTGTGGTATGGAAAATTTAGCATTTTTTTTCTTATGTCTCATTATGTATGAATTTTTTGTTCCATGATACATTTCATTTCGATTATATGTTGGTTTTCAAGTTGATAAACATAATACATCTCTCATGCTCTGTTTTGGGAAAATCTTCATAGTTTGTTCATCTTCTTCAATTTAGGAAGAATTCATGCTTAGTCTTGCTCTTTATAGCTCCTCATCAGTCTGATCCATCTCACCCTGAAACCCTAAAGTGTTAGGTTTTCTATCTAACTTTCCCCATTGAATCTCTGCAACCCTAATCCTATTTTCCCTAACCTAGACTCTTTGACCTAATTCACCCATCCAGCAACCCAAATTCAAACAAACTCGTGTACTCATACCTAGCCTAAAACCATAATTCATCCAGCCCTCTTGGTTGTGACTTTGGGGAGAGAGCCCTCTCTGGTTTGGTAGGGCTAGCTACCAAGCTAAAATATTGATCTATGGTTACCTCTGTTTGGACTCTTTCTCAGCCTTAGAGATTCGGTGGAGTGATAACATACTGGTGTCGTTGTCGGGGACACAAAAAGACAAATATTCCCTGGGGAAGAATGACAAAGATCAGATCTGATTGTTGATGGTGAACAACAATCAGGCACACGAAGACTGAAATCATCCACCTAACGGCTCCAAATCAGTTTTGAAATCAAATCCAAATACTCCACTAGAGGATGAACAAACGGGGCCCACAAACCCTTAACGCTCTAACTCTTGGGGTTATATTTTTGGTTGTTTAGGGTTTTCGCAAACCCCGATGACCTCCCATGGTGGATGAAAAGAAAGATGAGGGAGTAGGATGTCCTTTAAAAATATTTCTCGAGGAGGCCCTCGAGAAATATAGGAACGTGATGATGGATAACTTTGCCTAAATCCTTTGACGACTACCCACATGCGACACATCTTCCTCCAACAACCACTCTGGAGGCACCACTAACTTTAAGGTACAATTTAATTTTGAAATTCCCATATTTGAAGGCTAGATAGATGCAGATGTTGTAGATGGATGGTTAAATTTGTTGAAAGGATCATTTTTGGTTCATGACTTTTCCAATTGGGAAAATATTACTTTTTCACTCCTCAAAGTCGCCCCCAATGTCAAGGACTGGTGGGAAACCTATTGAGAGCAAAAGGACGAGAGGGAATCCTCACTATTTTCAGCCGCACCCACTTGGAATTTTTTCCAAGATGCCACCAAGGAACAATATTACCCTTTCAGGAGCTATGAATATAAATACATAAAGTGGACCATGCTACAGTAAGGAAGGGACCAAGATGTGTCAAAGTTCAAAAATTGTTTTCATGCCCTTCACACAAAGTTTGGTATCAGGGATTATGAGAGGCATTTTGTACTCAAGTACCGCGACTGTTTACACAAGTACATTTGGATGAAATGGAGTTCCTAGTCATCTCCTCGCTCAGTGTTTCCTATCGATATGTTGTCAAGATCGAGTAGAGGTTTAAATAGAAGAAGCAAGACTTTGGATCTGCGAATCTGAAGCAAGGGAAATGTGCCCCCAAACTGTAGAACAAAGAAAAAAGCCAAGTGGGGTGACCCAAGATAATCCGTCGAAGTTGCAAGAAAAGAAAAATACCATGAAGAAAAAGAAGGACACGATAAATTGGTGTGAGTTCCATAAAAGCCCCACTCACAACATGAGCGAGTGTCAAGCCATCAGTGACTGGTGGATGAGATGAAGGCTTATGAATAAGATGCATGTTCCAAATCTGATTCAGAACCCAACAAGCAAAATGACAAATGGAATCAAATTATTGATGTGGAGCCCATTCCCACCGTTTCCACCATCAAGATCCAGAAGTATGAGCCCAAAGAACTAGAGGAGGGGGAGTGTCTCTTCCACTCATAGATGTGGGTGAAGGGTTATTCGTTGTAGTTCATTGTCGACAGTGGGAGCCAAAATAACCTCATTTAAGTAGAGGTCGTGAAGCGGTTGGCCCTACCAACCACAACACACTCGCGGTCGTACACCATCGGGTGGCTTCAGCAAGTACGAGTTCTCCGCGTTAGCCAATAGTGTCGCCTCCCCTACAACATAAAGCCCTTCATGGATGAGCTACTCTGTGATGGTTCTACTCTTTGTGATGTATTATTAGGCCAACCATACTTTTGGAAGCGACATGTTGTGTATGAGTCTAGGACTCGCAATTTTATTATTACTTTGGCCAATAAGTTGTATAGGACACTGAAGGTAGGACCGCCTATTGCCATATCTTTGATCACTACGGAGCAATGCCGTAAGATCATTTCTTGGATTGGAATTTTTTTTTCCTTGTGATTTTCCCTAAGGGAAAGAAGAAGATTGCAGCCACGACCTCCAGACAAGGCTCCTCCACACGACAACAACAAATGGATAAGGTCGTGAAGGAGTACAGGGACATCTTCACCTCACTTGTAGGTGTACCTCTACATTTTTAGGTCAAGCACTCCATCGATATGACATTGGGTGCGCCGCTACCCAATGGAACTATATATCGACGCGTTGTTTTGGAGAAAGATGAAATCAAGAGGTAGATTCAGGATATGTTGCAGAAAGGGCACATCAGGCCAAGTTCATCACCCTATGGGAGCCCGATCATGTTGGTATATAATTAGGATGGGACCTGGAGACTTTGTATTGACTATCGGGCTTTTAACAAGGTCACTGTCTGGAACAGGTATCCAATACCCTGAATTGATGACCTTCTGGACTAGCTCAAGGGGGCCAAATATTTCAGCAAGATTGACTTATAGTTCGGTTATCACCAGGTACCAATAAAATTGACTTAAATTTTGGTTATCACCAGGTACCAATCAAACCCTTCGATGTGTGGAAGACTACCTTCAAATCCAAGGAGGGCCTTTTCGAATGGTTGGTCATGCCTTTCGGGTTGACGAATGCCCCCGAAACCTTCATGAGGCTAATGGACAACATATTGTGACCCTTCACCAACCATTCATGGTGGTCTATCTGGATTACATTATAATCTTCAACCAGAGTCAGGAATAGCACCTCCACCATATTCGATAGGTCCTCCAAACATTGAGGAAAAACAAGTTGTGTTCCAATTTGGAGAAAAGAACTTTTGATATGACCTAGGTTCCATATCTGTGGTACATCATTAATGAGTGAGGTGTGCATGTGGACCCAACCAAGATACAAGTCATCTAGGATTGGGCATCCCCAACCACTCTAACAGAGCTTTGTATCTTTCTAGGTCTTGCCAACCTTTACCACAAGTTCATGTTGGGGTACTCTCATATCATTGGGACTTTAAGTCAAGTCACTAAGGGAGGAGCGAAAAAAAAAAAAAATTTATTTTGGTCTGAATCCCAACAGAAGGCATTCACCGAGTTGAAGCATCACCTCGGCTCTGCATCAGTGCGTACATTACCAGACTTGCAACAACCTTTTGAGATTGAGACAGATGCCTCCGACTATGTTATTGGTGTGGTTCTTACTTAATAGGTTTATCCAATGACATAACACAGTGAGACACTTTCAGACACAGACTGAAAGTATCCCACCTATGATAAAGAGATGTATTCCATTGTGCAGGCCTGTTGACAATGGAAGCACTATATTTTGGGGAAGGAAACGGTCATCCACATAGACCACCGACCCCTGTAGTTCATACAGACATAACGGATGTTACAGAACGGTCACCATAAAAAATGGTCCACATGCCTACAACAGTTCCATTTGAACATTAATTACAGGAAGGGAAACACCAAAAATGTTTCAGGCTACCTCAGTTGACTTCCTATCATGGTGTTGACCACTGTGCTCGACTCTTATGAGCACGAGACTTCAGGGTGGCCTCATCTTTACAAGAGTGATCTAGAATTTGGCAACACATACCAGACACTCCTGGAAGGTGAGAAAGTTCCAAATTTCAACCACCAGGATGCATTTTTATGCCACCTAGGACACATTTGTGCTCCTTCAAGCAAGTGTGCCAAGATGATTTGGGAAGCACACTACAGTTAGGTCGTTGGAAATTTTGGGGTATAGAAAATAGTGGCATTGTTGCAGAAGTATTTCTATTGGCCGAACCTTTGACATGATATTGGGAAGTACATCAGATCCTACACTGCTTGTGTCATTGCAAATCGACCATCAAGAAGAAATGCCTATATACTTTGTTGCCTACTCCTAGTTGACCTTGGGAATTCATCTCCATGGATTGCATGTCAGGATTTCCTTTTTCCAAGCATGGAAACGACTGTGTTTTTGTGGTTTTCAACATATTCTCTAAGATGGTTATTCTGGTGGCCTGCAATAAGAGTATCATAGCAAAACCCACTACTAAGATATTTTTTTGAACGAGTGTGGGTACACTTTGGGATCCCACGATCCATTATCTCAGATTGGGACAACAGGTTCCTAAGTACATTTTGGTCAAGTCTATGTCGATGTTGGATACCAAGCTCACTAATTCCACAACTTTCCACCCCCAAACTGATGGCAAAATAGATTTCGTCAACAAGATGATCGTATACATTCTACACATGTACAACTCGAAGAATCCATGCACATGGGATGAAAGCCTCCACTATTTCTAGCACAACTACAATAGATCTCTCCATATCTCAACTTACCACAACCCCTTTCATGCGGGGTTGGGATTCCAGCCACTATGTCCCATTGATGTGGCCATACCATTTGCAACTACTTCAGAATATTCATCTGATTTCCAATTGAAGCTGACAAGGAAAAATCTTCATTGAGCGCATTCAACACATCCTCCAGCAGGTCCATGACATATCTGACAGAGCCAATGCTAAGTACAATCAGTGACATGATCAGCATCAGGTGCCACACAAGTTCCACATGGGCGACAAATTTTGGCTAAATTTACAGAAGGAACGCCTTGCTAGTCCCCACCGCAAGCTTTTCCCGCTCTAATATAGGTTGTACACCATCACTAAGGTTGTCGGGGACAATTCCTTTGAGCTCAACATTCCATCATTCCTTGGTCTGCACCTAGTGTTCAATGTGGACAACCTTCGGCCATACTTTCCACCATTACTGGACACATCTGACATTGCAAAAAAACTCACACCAACAGAGTTAAACCCAAACTGGATGGATCATGCCACAACTGATCAGATCATGGAAAATTAGATCAAGAACACTCGCCAACAGAGGATCCATCTATATTGAGTTGTCAAAGAGGGCCAAGTCCTTCACCAGGGCAAGTGGTTCACTAGGGACCAGATTCAACAAAAAATTCCTCACCTCATGGAGGCTCTACACACAATGGAGACAATTACTTCCTAAGGAGGGAGGACTAATCCAGGTGGATATTGGTGGTCACATGTCTATTCCACATAGAACTCCAGTCAGTTTCATCAGTTTCCTTGTTTATAACAACATTTACTATTTTTAGCAGTTTTTCAGGTCATGAACTTCTGGAGTAGTTTTGACCCCCTAAATGGTGTTTTTTTTTAGGTTCGCAGTAGACCCATAGCCATAGGAAAATGCATATTGTAAATCCTATAGTAATCAAAGAGATATTTCCAATGAGGTATTGTATGCGCCAAATAGAGATAATATGAACAAGTTATGACCCCAGGAAGTTGGCTGCCCAACTAACCCCAACGGGGTCCACAAACACTTGGTGTTCCATCTCTTGCGGTTAGGGTTTTGGTTGTTTAGGGTTTTCCCTTGTTGTTCAATAATAAAAATTCCCTTGAGCCTAAATGTAACACAATTAAGAGGCATGTAGCCACCACGTCTCTTCTCAGAGATAAGCTACAATCGCTCGAGCTAGTTTATTTCCATTATGTATGTAAGCATATTTCAGTTCTTTGATATTAATGAAATGAAGTTTTATTTTTGTTGCATCTCTGTATTTATGTTTATATCTATATATTCTATTGGGTTCCTACATAAGTTTGTATCATAACAAATGTTGGAATTTATGTTCTCCTACAAATGAACTCTAGAATCCATGTCTAAGTGTTGTGTAAATTCCCAAGTTCTATTTGTTCGCCACCCTTGATCTCACATTGAATGTGTGTTGGGTGAGAACCTGAGTGAGATGACCACACATCCTTGGCCACAAATGTGTTATGGTGTGCTGTCACGGGTGGTAGGAGTATATGTGTTGAGAGAGGAGGCACCTAGATTTGGGATGTTTTCTCAATCTCTTTTAATTTACATTCCCAAAATGAAATTTTCAACACTAATATATTTTCATGTCAAACTTATAGGACGATTGATTTTTTACTTCTTGGATGATTTCCTTTGTTGATATTCAACAAGAAGATCCTAGTGAAAATGAAGCACCCACACTAAGATGGAGCCTCGGGCTATTTTTAGATGTATTTCTATCTATAGATGTATGTGCAAATTATATTTATAGAATGCATGTCTATTTATAGATGCATGTATACTATTATTATCCCTTAATATTAGTTGGATAATAAACTATATCCTATTCTCAATGAGCACTTGGAAATAGTTAATTGAAGTGGAAAATCAGTTAGCTAAAGGGATTTCGAGTTAAGTGGTTGGTTGGTGGGACATGCAGGTTGACTTAGTTGTAACTGAGTGATTCGAAGTTCTAACAGATTTGGAAGTGAAATTATGTCAGTTTTAAAGTAGTTTGACTCAGTTAAGTGAGTTAAACTCAGTTGTGCTAATTGTAACTGAAGATACACTAGTGAGAGATCAAGTGAATTAATTATTAATTCATTCAAAATCATTGGTCTCACATGCAACTGAATATTTACTACTATTAACTGCATGCATGTCAGATCTAGTGGAGAACCAGTTGAGTTCTAGGTGAAAGGGAATATAACTATCAATTGTGACATTATCCGGTTGCACACATGCCAATTTTTGTATGACATTGTGAGACAATTAGCTCATGTACTGAGAGCCCTTGGATTGGAGCTTTGTATGTAATTGTTTCATGATCCATGATATAATATACAATAGAATATAGTGGGTTTTTTAGCTATAATATTTCCCCATGAAATTATATGTGTTGTGTGTGATTGATCTTTCCTCATGACATTGTAATTAGCAATTGTGTTTATAATTCTGCAAAGATTTGTAGAATCGATTATGGATTTAACAGTAGCATATTGTTAGATCAGGAAAATCCAGGACATACATGTATTTTGTATAATTTCTACATGGTATCAGAGCACAGGAAATTGCAGTAGTGAAGCAGGAGCTAAGTTTGTTGGTGGAAAGAATTCAAATTTGCAGAAACATTTTCTTGATGCTACAACTGATTCAAGATTGAAATGGCTTTCAATGGCTTGAGGTTATAGTATGCACTCGAGGGAAGCTCGAACTACATTACTTGGAAGGATAGGATGGAGGTAGTACTCGAAGACAATGGCTTGAAGGAATTCATTGACAATGATGTTCCTAAGCCTGCTTCGTCAAAATTTTCCAATTTTGATGCATGGCAAAAGAAAGTGGCAAAGGCAAGGAGGATCCTGTTGGAGGGAGTATGAGACCACATTGTCTCAAGCCTCCATGGGAAAGCCACACCATATGCTATGTGGAAGGCTTTTATGTATCTATTCCAAAGCAGCAACGACCATATGAAATTGGTGCTCAAAGATAAACTCAGGAAGATCAAGATGGAAAAGGGCGACAACATTCCAAAGTATCTCACGAAGTTTGTCCAATGTCAGGACGAATTGGGAAGTGTGGGAATAATTGTTGCTGATGATGATTTGTTGAGCTTAGCTCTCTTTGGACTTCCTATGAGTTGGCACAGTTATGAAGACTCTGTCAATGGACGGGAAAAATTGTCGGATTGGGAATGACTATGGTCAGATCTAGGAGGAGTTCAAGTGGAACACCATAGATAGGTCTTCATCAAAGCATGATGATGAAGAGGATTGTGCTTTGGCTTCCAACATGAATAAGGTTAAGGGGAGGAAATTCCATTCTAAATCTGACTCTAAAGGCAAGAAGTTGGATATGTCCAAGGTGAAGTGTTTTCACTGTCACAAACATGGGCATCTTGCTACTAATTGTCCACAAAAGAAGAAGAACATGAAGGCTATTGGAGTTGTAGCTGGTGAGGCCCTTGCCTCGCAATTTGAGCTTGACTTCTCCTTGATTTAATGCATGGTGTCAAGTGCATTGGGATCAGTGTGGTATTTGGATAGTGGCACTTCCTTTCACATGACGGGAGATAAGGAACTTTTCAGTGACTTGAAGGTGAAATATCTCCAGATGCATATAGAGATGGGTGACGACGGATGGTACAGTGATACCGGGATTGGTACCATTACCTTTCAAAGGGATTCATGTAAACCATTTCAATTGAACTTCTGGCGATGTTGTGCAGTCTTGATGTTTGGAGACCAACAGAAATATGACGTTTTTAAGATGGAAAAGATTTCTGCGACTAAAAAATAGGTCCAAGCCAGAGATAGGGATTCGAGTTGAATCTCTATGATACGTAGGTAGGTGGTTGTGTTTCCCGGAAGTGGAAGGTGGAAAGGTGGTGAGCGGATGAGGAGGCGAATTATGGAGCAGAAGACAGGAACTTCTTCTGGAACATTAGAAGTCATGTAAAATATCTCTTTTGGACTTCCAATGGGAACACTTTCTCAGTTAGATCAGTGCAAGGGTTGCACCATGGGGAAGTATGTAAAGTCCACCTTTTATGAGAAGGAGAACCATGCTTCGGGGATCCTTGAGAGATTTCACACAGACGTGTGTGGACCGTTCTTGGTTGCTTCAATAGAAAAACATAAGTACTATGTAATATTTTTTTATGGCTTTTCTTGTAAATGTTGGATCTTCTTCATGCAGAAGAAGGATCGAACATTCTCAAAGTTCTGTGAGTTTAAGGCATTGGTGGAGAAAGATTCAGGGAAGCAAGTGAAGGCTCTTAGGAGCGATAATGGTGGAGAATACATCTCTAACAAATTCAAGAACTTCTGTAGCAAACAAGGAATTCAAAGAGAACTCATAGCGCCTCATAACCCACAGCAAAATGGGGTCGCGGAGAGGAAGAAAAGAATGATCGTGGGTGCAACACGAGCGGTGTTGCATGATCAAGGCCTACCAATGCATTTGTGGGTGGAAGCATGTAACACTACAGTTTGTGTGCAAAACCATTATCCTCATAGAGTACTTGGCATGATTACACCTGAAGAAGCTTTCACTGGTAAGAAACCGGATGCTTCACACTTTAAGATTTTTGGCTCATCTATTTTTGTGCATGTGACCAAGGACGCCAGGAAGAAGCTGGAGCTGACTGCTGAAGTTGGGATTTTTGTGGGGTACACAGAAACACCCCATAATTATCGTGTGTATTTTCCTAATAGTAGAATGACTGTTGTGCAACGGGATATAAAATTCGATGAGGGGAAATCCATGTGGTTGTCGCTTGAGAGGGAGCTCGACTTGCATGCGGAGGAGGAATTGATGGTTCCCAAAGATGAGTCTCTAGACGTGGATCAACCACAGGAGGAGGCTCATGGAGTGGAGGAGTCCACTCACGTAGATCCATCCATCAAAAATGGCAGGAGGTATACCACGAAAGCTGATAGGCTGAGACTTGATGTTGCACAGAATGTAGGAGCCCCTACTTCACAATGCAGACAAGACAGTCTCCTGATCGATTTACTGGATACATGGCTCTCATGAGCAAATGTATTGTGACTGAACCATATTCATTTCAGGAAGCAGTGCAGGAGCCCACATGGGTGGATGCAATGGTGGAGGAGTATGACTCCATTGTAAAAAACAATGCTTGGGAAATTTTTCTAAGGCTGGTTGATAAATCAGTGGTAGGTTCGAGATGGATCTACAATTTAAAGCATGTTGTTGATGGGAGTGTGGAGAAATGCAAGGCAAAATTTGTGGCCCGGGGCTTCTCACAGATTGAGGGGATAGATTATGAAGAGACCTTTGCACCTATCACAAGGTATTCTTCCATAAGGACCATCCTTTCTCTCTCAGCACAGATGGGTTGGCGCATTCATCAAATGGATGTGAAAGTTGTGTTTCTCAATGGGATCATTGAGGAAGAGGTGTACATAGAGAAGCATAAAGGTTTCGAGATCTTCAATAGTGAGTTGCATGTGTGCCGACTAAAAAGAGCGTTGTATGGGTTGAAGCAAGCACCCTGTGCTTGGTACACTCGGATAGACAACTATTTCACCGGAACTGGGCTTCACCAAAAGTGAAGCACATGAAAACCTATACCAAATTGTGGTCGAGGGTAAGCTTTTAATCATTGTTCTTTATGTTGATGATTTAATATTGACTTGTGATGAGCAGCTGATACACTCATGTAAGGAGGATATTGCAAAGGAGTTCAAACTGAAGGATATGGGCCTCCTTCATTATTTCCTTGGATTGGAAATATGGCAGCGAGATGGTGAACTTTTTGTGTCTCAAGGCAAGTATGCAAGGGAGATATTGGGTGAGTTTCACATGGAAGGTTGCAAACCCATGGATACTCCTCTTCCAGGAAACAGGAGGAAAGAGGATGTTACTTCTGGAGAGGTAGTGGATTCTACTGTCTATCGACAATTAGTGGGTTCACTAATGTATCTAGTGAACACAAGACCAGATATTTTCTATGTGGTTAAATAGTTGAGTCAAGCTATGGTTAAGCCTACAAAGATATTTTGAAAGGCGGGTAAGCATGTCCTGAGATACCTGAGGGGCACATCAAAGTATGGTTTATGGTACAGATAGACGTATGGAGTGAAGTTGCATGGCTTCACGGATGCAGATTGGGCAGACAGTCCATCGGATAGAAAGAGCACATCAAGGCGGATCTTTAGTATCAGGTCTAAAGTTGTTTCTTGGTACAACAGAAGCAGAGATCTGTGGCACTCAGTTCAGTGGAAGCGGGATATAGGGCAGCAAGTCAAACTTCATGTGAGGCTATCTGGATGAGAAAGATCTTGGTTGGTTTGTTTGGTTCTCATATGGATCTGATAGTGATTCATTTTGATAATCATAGTTTTATTAAACTCTCGATTAATCTTGTGTTTCATGATAGATCTAAGCATATAGATATCTGGTACCATCATATCAGAGATTGTGCGCAGAGGAGAATGATGTTGCTTCAGTACATTCCCACGGAAGATCAGGATGCAAATATTATAACAAAGGCACTCACCAGGAGCAAATTTGAATACCATAGAGACAAGATCGGGGTGAAGGATAATCCCTTTCTTGTTGAGAGGGAGTGTTGAGATTCAACAAGATCCTAGTGAAAATGAAGCACCTACACTAGGATGGAGCCTCAGGCTATTTTTAAGTGTACGTCTATTTATAGATGTATGTGCAAATTATATTTATAAGATGCATGTCTATTTATATATGCATGTCTATTATTATTATCCCTTAATATTAGTTGGACAATAAACTATATTCTATTCTCAATGAGCACTTGGAAATAGTTAACTAAAGTGGCAAATCAGTTAGCTAAAGGAATTTAGAGTTAAGTGGTTGGTTGGTGGGACATGCAGGTTGACTTAGTTGTAACTAAGTGATTCAAAGTTGTAACAGAGTTGGAAGTGCAGTTATGCAAGTTGTAAAGTAGTTTAACTCAGTTAAGTGAGTTAAACTCAGTTGTGCTAGTTGTAACTGAAGATACACTAGTGAGAGATCAAGTGAATTAATTATTAATTAATTCACAACCAGTGGCCTCACATGCAACTGAATATTTACTATTATTAATTGCATGCATGTCAGATCCAATGGAGACCCAGTTGAGTTCTAGGTGAAAGGGAAGTAAACTATCAGTTGTGACATTATCTGGTTGCACACATGCAACCACACACACATTGGATGTTCCCATGAGGATTCCGCAATCAAGGCAGGAAATATTGCACTCATTCAAGGATTGCTATCAGCAGGGATTGCGCAGTGGAGGCATGATGTCTGGAGACAGTAAATTGGCTAAGGAACTTGCCAATTTTTGTATGACAGTGTGAGACAATTAGCTCATGTACTGAGAGCTCTTGGATTGGAGCTTTGTATGTAATTGTTTCATGATCCATGATATAATATACAATAGAATATAGTGGGGTTTTTAGCTATAAGCTTTCCCCGAAAAATTATCTGTGTTGTGTGTGATTGATCTTTCTTCATGATATTATAATTGGTGATTGTGTTTTTAATTCCGCAAATATTTGTAGAAGCGATTTTGTATTTAACAATAGCATATTGTTAGATCAGGAGAATCCATGACATACATGTGTTTTGTATAATTTCTACATCCTTTTCATTTCCCAGTAGCAACATATCATCCACATACAAGACTAAATTAATAATATGATCACCAACTAATTTGAAATATACACAATGATTTGATTTTCTCCTTGTGAAGCCCAATCCCAATATATAAGTATCAAACATTTGATACCACATTCTCAGTGATTTATTTAACCCATACACAAACTTTTTCAGCTTCTATACCAACTATTTATTTCCCTTCATCATAAATCCTTATGGTAGTTTCATGTAGATTTATTCTTCTAGATCCTCATATAGGAATGTTGTCTTCATGTCCATCTATTCTACTTTAAAATCAACAACAATAAATAAAATCAATCTAATAGAAGTTAACTTGATAATAGTATAAAAACTCTCACCAAAATCAATTCCGTCTATCTAGAAATAACCTTTTGCTACTAGTTTAGCTTTGTATTTCTCAACTTTTCCTTATGCATTCAACTTCTTCTTAAAAGCCCATTTATTGCTTTATCTCACAACTCCACTAAATCCCAAGCCTAATTTTTTTTCTACGGATGAGATTTCTTCATCCATAGCCTTTTATTCCAAAATTTTCCATCCTTCGAATCCACTACCTACCTAAAAATTCTAGGATCATCAACAATAACAAACAAAGAAAATTTTGAACATAAATAAGGTGGCGTATACCTTATAACTACCTTTTTCCCTAACCAATCTCTTCAATTTTGGAGTATGTAGTTCTTTTTCTTTTTATTCATGTTCTTCTATAGAGTTTGATTCGTCATCATTTAACTCAAACTCTATCTTCTTTGTTTCTTTCTACCTTGGTAGGACTTCATATTTAACAACATATTTGGTTTCTCTAAATACCACATCTTTATTATACACTGCCTTCTTAGATTGTGGGTTTGAAAGCCTATGACCTTTCAGGACATCTTTATATCCAACAAAGATACACTTTTTGACTTTCTTATCTAGCTTACTCTTATTCTCCTTTGTAACATGTACATAGGCATCACAACCAACTAATTAGAGATTTTTAAGAGATGGTTTCTTACCAGTTCATACCTCATGTGGAGTCATGTCATCCATTGATAATGGGGGCAATCTATTTACCAAGTAGTATGTAGTGTCCACTACCTCTTTCCATAATTCCTATCCTAACTCAACATCACTAAACATGCTCCTTGATTTCTTCATAGGTGTCACATTCATCATTTCTACAAATCCATTTTGTTGAGGTGTGTATGTATTCTTATACTTTACTATATCGCACTTTTAACATAATTTTTTGAATTCATTTCCACATAATTCTCCACCATTATATGTCCTCGGCACCTCAATTTTCATCTTTTTCTACTTTTCCACAACAGCCTTAAACTCTTTGAATTTGTAAAACACTTCATATTTATTCCTAAGGAAATAAATCCATGTATTCCTTGATAAATCATCTATAAATGAGAAATAGTAGACATATTTACCCACATGAATGGAACCAACATGGGTCTAAACATATCACTATGCACTAACTATGATATTCCCTCTACCCTCATAGCACCATGTGAGAATCTTACCTGACTATGTTTCCCATATAAACAATGTTCATGGAAATCAAACCAAAAGGAGTAATAAACATGCCTTCTATCATACCATTACCATGTAGTACTCAAAGGCGTTTTTGTTTGATATGTCTCAGTTTTTAGTGCCACAACATATTATTTTCTCTAGATATTGTAGGAATTTTTCCTTTTTCGGCTCCATTCTTAGAAACAACTTAACTATTGCACCATCACTAACAATGCTTCCTAATAAGTTATATATATTTGCAATCAAAACTCCCCTTATAAATACCATTTCTCCTTGAACCATCATCTAGGTATCCTTTTCAAACACTGTTTTTACACTGATATTGATCATATTGCTTACAAAGATCAAATTTATGGCCAGTACTAGGATGTTCAAAATTCTAAGTAGTGTTATAATTAATACATCCATGAGATTCAACTTGATTTTTACTCCTTGTATGATTCTAAATGTCAAGTCATCTCATAGGAAAACATCATTTCCATCATATATTTCATACTTGCAAAACCACCTCCTGTGACGAGTCATATGAAAGGATGCACCTGAGTTGAATAATTATGCCTCATGCTCTACATGTGTACTTGAAGAAGCCAAGCACACATCCCGTCCTTCATCTAAGGAGGTTTCTTCTTATATAGAAGAAACATGATTAGATCCCTTCCCTTTCTCAATAATTTGAATCTACAATATTTCTTTCATTGCCCTTCTTTTCCACACCTCCAACATACCTTTATAAATTTTCTTGGATATTTAGATTTTCCTCTATATTTAGATCTCCCACTTGATGATTTATTTTTATTTCTAATATGGAACCATCCTTTTATTGAAAAGTCATCTATGTTATTGAATTTCCATTTTTTTCGTCTCATTTGCTTCGTTGACAAGGATGAGACTATTTCATTGAAACTTAAATTAGTTGCATTATTACCTACAACAACAACCATATTATCCCACCAATCTAGTAAAGAACACAATAAACTCATACACTTATATTCATTTGAAATATTCATATCAACATATAATAGCCAAATTACCATAATATTGAAGGTGTTTAGATGTTATATCATTGAGTCTCCATCCTTTATCCTCTAATTATACAATGTTTTATGTAGGAATAAATTGTTCACCGTGGACTTAGATTGATAAACAACCCCTAACTTGTTCCACAATGCCTTCATTGTAGCTTCTCGTGAAACATTTAGTAATACTAAATATGAAACATACACTTGTATTGTGCTCTTTACCTTTCAATCTAACATTGTTTGATCATTTGTTAACATCCTTGTTGGTGCAATACCCAGATTCAATATGATATTAATATTTGTCCACCAACATATCATCCATTTTAAGCTTCCATTGCTCAAAACTTTGCCCACTGAAATTCTCTATCTCTATCTTTGAACTGCTCACCATTTCCTTTCACCACATAATTGATTCCACAAATCCCCCATTATAACAAGGTCAACAATAGGCCTGAGCCAAGCCTCTTAGCCACAAAAGCACCCCCCTAAAGCCAAAACTGCTATGACACCAAATGATGTTTTAACCCTATATAATTAATTATTGCAAACATAATATTAATAAAAATATAAAAGATGCAATGGCACACACACACATTAACATATAGATTTTTATCTTGGAAACCAAAACCAGGAAAACGATAAATATTATTCAATATATTCTTCTTTATAGTATTTAAATACAATATATGTTGCGGAATCCATGAATCACCAATCCATTTACCTTGGACTATAATATAATTGTAGTTCCTTAATGGGAATTACAAATACATGGATTGATCCACCATGTGCCACCAAACCACTAAAATTGAATATCATGTGTCGAAAACCACCCTAAATAGACAGAAAAAAACCACCTAAATATTTTTCCAGGGGTGCTACCCCTAAATCCCCTAAGCAAGGGGGGCTTCACTCCCCTTGTTACACCCGTGTGACCCTCCCACTATGCCCGATGCAATGTACAATGTGTGGGGTTGGTTATGCATAGAAAATAGCACATACCTTGAAAAATAACATTCCCATGGTAAATGATTCACCATTTCATTTTTAACACAAAAAGGTCAAAGGTCATCAGAGATGCCACTTTTAGCTAGTTGAGCCTTAGAGGGAAGAAACTAGTAAATCACTAGCCAAACAAACATTTGTATCTTTTACTACATCGACAATAACCACACATTATGAAATTCTAAATCCATTAATTCTTAGCATCAAATAACACCTAGCTTGTGTTAATAACTAGATCAAGCTCATGTTGCCCATGTAAAATGAAGTACAACACATAAGAGTTGTATTTAGCCAAGGGGTACCCATGAATTTGATCCTAGTTACATAAAATGTGTCATGCCCATGAATCCACTTCTAATTACACCAAATGGTTTTTGACATGTCAATATTCATTTTGAATAAGTCTCCCTAATGGATGAGGCCAACTATCTCCATGATGGTGGTTTATTAACATAAGCAAGGGCGTACTCACAAGCTAAGGTTCACCACTTGTTCCAAGAGTGATTCTTGGCATCCAACAAATCCATCCAAAGAAAATCCTTTTCTTGCTCAATAAGTGATGTGGAAAATGAAGAAGATATGTAAATTAGGTATCATATAACCTCGAACTCCAAATTGGTCTTCTAGCCAACACCCACCCCACATGATTTCCTGAAATTTACCACCTCACCAAACCCAACACCTTTTTCCAATATAACCATATACTATTGAAAATTTCCCTACAATCTAAAAACATCAAGGCACTAAAATGATATAACATAACCCAAAATATCCCCTAATCTTGCTAATATTTTGTGCAATGTGTAACTTGGGTCTAAATAATGCCTTCCATGGAGAATATCCCTCCAAACATCACATCACCCATTTAGTTACAATCATACTCCTTTTGAGCCACCATATCAATAAAACCAAGCCCCCCCCCCCCCCCCCCTCCGCATCCTTGGCATAACAAAGACAACCCAAGGCACCATTGGTGGATCTCTAGCACCACCAGACTTGGCAAACAAATACAACCGTAAGATCTGCTCTAGCTTGTGAAATTGAGCCCAAATGGGAAACCAACATGACCCATATTATATATAATAATCTTGGAGTATCCTTCCAACCACAGTCAACTTTCCAACAAATAAGATCTTAGTTTTTCCTAAGCAGAAAGAGAAGCTTACACTACAAATGTTGGAGACACCAATCTCATGTGACATCTAGAGAGAGGTCAAAACCAAATGGGATGTCGGGATATCTCACTACAATGCTTGAATGTATAAAATTCCAATTTGGGGCGTGTTGAAGCCCCTGAAATCATAGCTTCAAACATTGGGGAGACCACCCGGTCCGGACCTTAGTACAGCTCCTTTTCCATTTATGCTAGTGGCTCCGACTAGATAATATGGGACCAGTTTCCCAATAATAAATGGAATGAGTTGGTCATGAGGTGTTTGTATAATTGATGATGAAATTTTGATATTTAATCTACTGCTTGATAAATACAAATAACTCTAAACTAACCCGGGTATTTAAGGATGAACATGATTTAAAAAATAATTGCATTTAAACAAACAATCATAAAGATGACTTATTTATTTAAAAGAAAGATGAGATTTCATATGATGATAACTCTGTTTAAGAAGTTAAACAAATTTATAATAACGTATCGTATTCACAGATTTATATTTCTATATTTTCTATACATATTATGAAAGATAACATTTCTATATTTTCATAAATGATATAATAGAGAAATGTTTTAGAAACATATATATATAAACAATAGCAATTTTAATGGGAATATTTGATCGCATAAGAAAATTGAAACAGAAATGATAGAAATACCAAATACATTTAAAATTCTTTGATGCGATTTGATACTCTGATCATGTTATTTCACTTAGAACTATCTCCAAGACGCAAAAGTGCAGACTCTTAAAAATGATTCCTCAGAAAATCACAGAATGTGATCCATCATAAAAATAATATATTTACAAGTACAAAACTGTATCTTCCAAGTCAAAAATTATTACAAATTCAAGACCCCTTTCTAAATACATGAAAGGGGTTTAAATAGTACTAAAAATTCTAACAAACTATCCTAAACATGGCTTAGATGTTGTTGTGAATACCATATCATGAAAGCTGGGGATGAGATTTTACAAAAATAGATTGGCGTTTCCCATCAGAATAGATCTAAGATACTTCCTATGTATCTGATGTGTGTAGTTGGCATATCGATAACATATCTTTGACTTCTGGCGGATGACTCAAACGAGAATGTAGTTGTCCGGTGTAGGTGGCTTCAGAAAATTCTGGAAGCATATTAGCAATAGCATGGGAGAGGCATTTCATAGTCAATTGCTGGTTGTGTGGTTTGACTAGATATGACCAGAATGTATCCCATGTTAGCTCTTGTATTGCATCAATTTGTTGGTACCAGCTTTTCAATTCTTGCTCCCATTGTTTTTCTAATTCTTTGACCTTCGAAAGTTGACCTGTAATGTGATCAGAGATTAAGTTAGCAGTATGTAGGTTATCATTGATTAACTCTACCGCATTGTTCATTAAAACTCTCGCCCTGTAAATGGCTCTCTCTGTTTTAATTAACTGTGCCTCCCATTCTACAAACAGAATTTCCTTATGTGCTTCTTGAATTTTAGGCAAATTAGCTGTAATTCCTTGATCTGTTTCTTGCCATGTGAGAAATTCTGAGATTTTATCATCGGCATCTTCAAATTCAAGTCTTGAGTTTGTTGTTTTATCTGCAAGTGACATGGTTATTTCACATAAAGGATCAACCATTGTTATCTTCTAAGATAAAATATCAAGTTGTAATGATAACGTTTTATTTGATTCAAGTGCTTCCTTCTTGAATTGATCTACCTCGGGATAATCTTTAAATCTTTGCAGATTTGCTTGCAATATTGCATTCTGTTCCTCCTTGGCCATTTTTTCTCTTTGAAGCAATGTCTGTAATTCATTTACCTCTTGGGACAGTTGTTGTTGTTTTTGTATAGCTTATTGGTCAAGCCTTTGTCTTTCAGAATTTAACTTTTCTTTAAGTTCCTCATTCTGTTGTCTTTCTTCAACTAATTTCTGCTCTAGCTGCACTATTCTTTGGTCTTTTTCCTTTATTAACAAATTTACCTCGGAAGCTTTATCTATGGTAGCTGTTGTATAGGCTCCTGCATTCTGAGATAGATTTTTTAAGTCCTATGAAGGATCAATTTTGGAGTTTTTCCAAATAACATCCGTCAATTCGGCCTGGGAAGATGATAATAGATTGTGGTCAAGTTTTCTTTTCTTTCTTTGCCTCTTAACCACAACTCTATGCTTTGGACTGTAGAAAATGTCCAGAGGTGGTATATCTTCAACTCTTAACACAATATCCTTAGATGGATTCTCAGGAATAATTTCAACATATGGAGTGTTGATATTACCGACTGTTTCTTTAACTGTGATGATAGATGTCTATGTTGTATTCATCTTCTGGAAATCATTATGTCCTTTGATCTGTTGATCGAACTGTTCACATTCTTTTGAATTAACATGTATATCAATATGGGAGGAGATGTCAGCCTTTTTTCCTGTGTTTACCTGTTTAGTTTGAGTATCAATATTGTTTCCCTTTTCTTCTTTTTTTTCTTCTTGGGATAACAGAGGAGTCGTTTGTAACTGGTCAAGAGGAATTGTCAGTAACCTCTTGTTTCTGTAAAGTGTGAATTTCTCCATATCGCTTGTTTCTAGTTTTGAACTTGCTTGTTGCTGAACCTATGTAAAATCTTCAGCTAAGACAAATAAGTCATCGAAACTATCATCTTCATGTTCAAACTTGGAAATTTGTACTGTATATGTAACATTAAGGGCGATTTTCTTCGGGTCATATTGCCTTAGGGTGATGAATGCTAGTTTCAGTTCTTTAATTTTCAAGGCTTATTTTTCTGCATGATTGAAATCATTGAGAGCATAAGATCCACTTTTGAGAGGAAATGTAGGCCACATTTTTTTCTTGGAGGTCTTAAGATTTCTGGACAAACCTTTCTCTGTAATCTTATAGGAAATTTCCTGAGCTAGTAATTTATTAGGAATGTATAGAGGCAAAACATGAGGGTTGGTTACACTTCCGAATATTCGGATGTAAGTGAAATTCTCCTCTCCAAACCAATCTCCAATTAGAGTTAGGTCAAGGTTAGCCTTATCTGATAGCCGCGGAGGGGGTTTGTTAAAAATGGCTTGATGAATAGGCAGTATAAATCCATGGAAAATATTATATACATGGTTTCTGTAATGGGATTTCCACAAATATTTATGATAGATATGGATAGGAGTGGGGTCCTGAGGAGTCCATTTCCATCCTAAAATGGGAAACTAAGAATTGAAGCATGTGGCATCTATAATGTAAGGAAACATATGAAATGGGGGTGTCGTTCCGGTAGACATATGCCTATTCCTTCTATAATCAATAATTTTATTTTCTATTTTATCAGATAGGATGACTGACCAATCCATAATATAAGAATTCACAGCAGTATCAATTAGAGGTACCATTTCAATAGAAAACCTTGCAGAATTGGCAATCCCAAAGAGTCTGCATATCATGGCAACAACGCAGCAATAGGGAGGTGCTAGAGATTCTACAGAGTACTTACCTGAGGATTCATGCTTGTGTTTCTCTGGAGCTTGCCTCCATTCTCTAATATGGTCTGATTCTATTTCATTTTTTGTAGTGAAATCCTCTAGAAATGCTTTGTTGTAGATCTTCTGAGGCTTTGGTAGATGATACATTTCCCTGATATCCTCTGATTTAAAGGATCTGAACATCTTCCCACTAGCTATAAAAAATGCTCCGTTTGTGATCTTTATGCTTTCTATTACCCATCGTACTAAATCATAGTACGGAAGTACATTTTCTCGAGCCGCTACTCTATGAAGATAAGAGTCTGCCAATTCTTTGAGGGGATTATCTTCTTCTGAGTCCTCATCTGGCACTGTCGCTTTTTCTTCTGTCACAATGGAATTTTCAGCTTCAAGCAGATTATAAGCCCCTTCCCAAGACATATTTCTGATACCAAGGAATGTGGTATCAGTTATCAACTTAACTTTGGCCAGATTTTCCTTCGGGATGGTGGTAACCTTTGCTTTCCTAAGCTTCTTCGACATTTTCTCTGACTTAAAGCATTTTAATAGGTCTGCAAATAAGCGGAATAGTTGTTCTACAGATCTGTAAATAAGTGGGAAATGAAAAATTGACTTAGAATTAGGAGGAAAACAACAAAGAATAAATAGCTTCATGTGAAAGGAAATCATTTAAAGGAATGTTATTTTATTGAAAAAGACAATCTGCAAAGGATTTCGTTCATGAATTAGACTTAATGATCTCCATCTTAAAAATTAAATGCCTTTATGGAAAGTCACATCGCGCATTCACATTTGAGTTAATGTCATAACTTATCTGATTTCCAATCAATGATGATCGTACATCGGGGATCAGCAATTTCAATGTCTCGGTTTAAAGATTACCGTTTGAAGCTTCCAATTGCGATCACCGATGAGTAATGTGATTTGGAGCGATGAGCGATGAGCGATGAGCATTTGTTTTTAATTTATCGCGTCGGAACTTTTGAAATGACCTCATAAGGATGTATTAAGTTTTCCGCCGATTCGCGATTGCGATTGGACTTATCGCATCAGAACTTTTTGAAGGGGACCAATTGTGATATAATTTTTCCGATTTGTGATTGCGATAAGACTTCATCGCATAGGAACTTTTTGAAGTGAATATTTAACCCCTTATGTTTAATATGATATGAGTTTTTGCGATCCGATCTATCACATCGGAATGATGGAGAAAGCTTTTTGAATTTATTCTTATGTGATATGCGATATAGCGATTCACTTTATCGCATCGAAACTTTTGGGCAAATGACATACTGACCTTTTCCTTTCATATTTTATGGAATGCGATAAAGGCTTATGTTTAGGCTTTGCTTTGTTTTATGATTCATTTGATTTCCTTTTAATATTTACATATATACAAAGGTCTTTCTTTAATCTTTGCAATAAGTGAAGCTAGGAAAAATTGTTGAATCTAAAAAGAAAGAGAAGAAATAAAAGGGGACCCATTTCTTATAAAATTAATATAAAAATTTTTGAAATGGGGAGGGTTGTTGCATAGTACAACAATTGGCGATTCACTGGGAGAAACACTTATCTCTGAAAAAATAAAGTGAACACTAAATTTTTTGTAAGTAGAAAGATTTAAGGACAAAGAAAACTGTCTCAGAAAAATTTAAATAAAATCTAACTCTGAATGAAATTAGGAATTATTTACAATTTCTTTTTAATCCCTTAAAATAAAAACATTTTTGGTTTCATCAAGCTTTGATTGGTTGATAAAGATAAAGTAGGGGGATTCTCCAATTTAGCTTTGTAATTTACTGTTTCGTCATAGGTAGTGCCTCTGCTGCCCGCAAACGTCTATAGTCTCGATAGGGTTACCTTTTAACCATTAATCATCCATTATCCCATCCATCTAAGAGTATAACTTTTTAAGAGATAAATTCATAAAGATATTGTTTTTTTTGTCTCTTTTATTCTTTTAACTTAAAATCCATTGTCCTGGTTTGGGAGCCAGCTGATAACAATGCCATTCACTAGTTGTAACTAAATTGAACAAGCTGGCTCGTGATGAGACCCCTTGTCTTATAATTATAAGCCATTACCCTATTTTGGTATGCAGTAGTGGTAATGTCAGTTTGATTACTTCCCTGTGATCATGGTAAGTAGGCTCGTGATGAGACCTCTTATCTTTTATATTAGACACACAATTTTTTAGAATTACATTCTAAAAAAAATCATAACCTTAGTGGATGGGGTGAATTATTTTCTCCTTAAGAATCAATGGATGACTTTTTAGAGTTTTAAGTGAGAAAAAATTGGAAAAAGTCTTTACTTTTTATAAATAACCTCTCTCTACTTTATAATCTTTCGAATGATTTACAATATTTTCAAGGTTTCGAAAGATTTTGCAAATATTAAAATAAGTTTTCAGAATTTTAAATTTTAATTTAACTTTCCAAAATTGTAATCACTTCCTTGAAAATTTCTATCTACATAAATAAGTATTCACAGTATTTTCTTAAAGATTTTGTTTTGTTTAATAGTAAAAGGTCAATGGAAAACTATTAACAACATTATTTGTAAAACAAACAAACTTGCATAATGCATATATACAGGTAAGAAGGGGTTGCCTTCTTAGGAAAATATTTTTTTCAAAATAAGTCCATTCACAGGAAAATAATCTCTCTTTCATGTTAGATCTTGTAATATGAATGTTGATGAGCCTATCTTTTCAATGATTTGGAATGGTCCAAGCCACTTTTTTTGAAATTTAGTATGTTTTCCTTTATCTTCGTGTGCTTTGTCCCATTTCAAAACAAGATCACCAATTTGTAATGTTTTAGATCTAGTAGAATTTGCATCAAAAGAAGATTTTATAAGTTGTTGATGTTTAGCATGAGTGATTTTGGCTTTTTCCCTTTCTTCATCTAATTTGAGGATTTGATCAAATCTTAGTTGGACAGAAGATGAAGGATTTTCTTCAATAAATTGTACTAGGGCTAGAGATGGTAATGCTAGAATTGAAGGTATTGCGGCTTCTTTCACATACACAAGATTGAAAGGTGAAGTATCGATTGAAGATTTCTGAGTTATATGATCAACCCATAGTGAAAAAATCAGAGATTTATGCCAATTCTTTTGATTTTTATCTATCGTTCTTTTGATGATTTTAATGAGATTTTTATTAGTTGATTATGCCAATCCATTACCTTGCAGGTAATAATTTGCAGAATATTTTAATTTGAAACCTCTTTTGAGAGAAAATTCCACTATACTATTTCCAGAAAAATAAGATGCACTATCAAAAACAAGGGCATTAGGTACACCAAACCTGGTAATGATGAATTGATCAATGAATTCAATGATTGCATCAGAATTGGCTACCTTTAAATGAATTTATTCTACTCATTTCGTGAAATAATCTGTGGTTGTAAGGATGTATCTGTGTTGCTTGGAAGAATGTGGAACAATTTCTCCAATAATATCAAGTCCCCATTGTTCGAATGGTTTCTCAATGCTTACTGGTTGTAAAAGAAAAGTTGGTTTCCGTTGTCCTCCACTAGCAGTTTGGAAAGTCTTACATTTCCTTACATAGTCATGGGCATCTTTAAACAAAGTAGGCCAATAATATCCAGCATGAATTATCTTGTGAGCTGTAGTGTCTCCTCCAAAATGTCCACCTGCTGGTCCATCATGTAATTCCTGCAAAACCTTGTGTGCCTTAGTTTTTTCCGAACATCTTAGAAAAATGGAATCATAATTTCTTCTGAATAACACATCATCAATGATTTTAAAATTTTTAGCTTTTAATCTTAAAGCACGCTTACTTTTATAGTTGAGATTAGGAGGAGCATACCCATTTTTTAAGTAAAAGATCAGATCAACATATTGAGATTCAGAATTTATGATACTTATCTCGTTTACTTGAACAGTATTATCTTAATCTTGATGTTCTGGAATATTGGAAGATCCTACTAATAACCTGCAAAAACCTTGTCCCCTAAAAATTTTAGTTGGTTTAATTTCAATATCATATTCCTGTAATGCTGTTACCTAATTGGCTCTTTTTTCTCCTACTTCTCTTTGTACTAGCAATTGTCTCATTGCAAAAAATGGGACAATGACTTTTGTATGCATTTTTAGGAGAAATGGCCTAAAATGTTTTATAGATATAAACACAGCAAAAGATTTTTTTTCTACTTATAAGTAGTTAAGTTCAGCTCCTTGCAGATTTGAACTAAAGAAGGATATAGGTGCTTCAATCTGCTGATCATTGAGTTTTGTCAAAACGACAGCATAAGATGTTTCAGTGGCTAGAGTATACAAATTAAAATGATTAGAAAAATTAGGAGTAATCAATGATGGAGCATTAATAATTGCCTGTTTGATTGAACCAAAGGCTTATTTTTCTTTATGTCCCCATTTGAAAACTGAATTCTTCCTAATCATCGTTTGTAATGGTAAAACTATATGAAAAAAATCAAGAACAAATATTTTTACAAAATTTATCTGTCCTAAAAATGACTGCATGGATTTCTTGTTATGTGGCAAAGGGATATCAGAAATATCCTTTATTCTGTCAGGGTCGATATATATGCCATCCTTAGCTACAATAAATCCTAAGAGTTTCCCTTCATTAAGAGCAAAGAATGATTTTTTTGGATTCAAAGAAATGCCATACCTTTTACATCGTTCAAAGATCTGTTTTAAATCATGTATATGGTTAGTTCTTTTCTTTGAAAAGACGCTTATGTAATCTAGGTAGACAACAACTGACCTATTAATCAAACCTTTGAAAGCTATATCCATTGCTCTTTGGAAGGTAGCTCCAGCATTTATCAAACCAAAAGGCATTTTTTGGTACGCATATGTTCCCCATTTGGTTCTGAATGTAGTTTTTAGTATATCATCGGGATGCACCAGTACCTGATTATATCCTGAAAATCCATCAAGAAAAGACATTAATTCAAAAGCAGCTACTGATTTAAGTATCTGTTCCATTGTAGGTAGTGGGAAATTATCTTTTTGACATGCCTTATTGAGATTTCTAAACTCCATACAAATCCTAATATCTCCATTCTTCTTCCTAACAGGTGCCAAATTTGAAACCCAATTCGAATGTCTAACAGGGAAAATAATTTTGGCTTTCAAGAGTTTATTCAACTCTGTTTTAATTTGACTTTCCAAGTTGGGATGAATCTTCCTTAACTTTTGTTGAACTGGTTTTACATCGGAGATCATTGGAATTGTATGCTGAATGATAGAAGTATCATAAGTTCTCAAATATTCGTAATTCCAAGCAAAAACACTTTTGTATTCATTTAGAAGTTTGATGAAAGAAAACCTTTCCTCTTGGGTTAGCCTAAGTCCTAGATTGACATTTTGTGGTTTAGATTTAGTACCAAGATTTATTAACTCAAACTTTAAAGTAGAACTTTGAAGTTTGGCATTAGTAACCTTTTTGAATCTATCTTTGATAACATAGAGATCTTCAAGTTTTACCACAGATTTCGGAATGGAATTTTCATTATTTTTTGATTTTATTTGAAGATCATGATCACTTTCATCAACTATTTGATCATCATAAGATTTCTCCGAGGTTAAGAAGTTTAGGATATATTCATCATGATTGAAATATTTCCAGTTGGTAACATTATCAGGGATAGATGGTCGAAATATTAATTCAACTAAAAACCTATCTGGACTATAATCCTCGGCTGGAAGGAGCTTAGAAGCAACATTAGCTAATAAATCAACTGTTGAATTCTGAGATCTAGGAATAGGGGAAATATTGAATGCTAGAAAATGAGTTGTAAGATCTTGAACAAGGGTTTGGTAATGTCTGAAAGACAATGAATAGTATTTCTTACTTGCCTGATGACAATTTCAGAATCACCATATACTTTCCGATATTTGACATTCAACCCTATTGCTTTATAAATTCCTTGAATCAAGGCTTCATATTCTGCAGTGTTATTTGTACACTCAAATTTTAGTCTGCATGACAACATATTTTTTTCCCCTTCTGGATTAACTAAAGTACATCCTGCTCCTGCACCATCATTGGACTTTGATCCATCAAAATACAAAGACCAAAATAAAGACTTATCTACAGATTTATTTACAGATTGATCAACAATATTAATACATTTTGAAGTATCAGTATGTGAAAAAATTTCAACTTGTGAAGTGAAACTATTTACAAAAAAAGGTGATTGTTGGGCATTAAAATTTCTGAAGAATGATTCGACTGAGTAATTTCCAAGAATGTTATTATTAAAAGCTACAGGTTGATTTTCTTGTTCAAATTCTGTTACTGTATGGGTCATATGTTTCTCCCTTTCAATCTTAATCTGATTTGGCTTCCCTTTATAGGGAAGCCACATATGAGACCAATCAGTAGAAATATAACCATGGATTTTTTCAGACCAATCCCTGCTTAAGATCAAACCATAAAACTCAAGGATGTTAGCAATCAATATATCAATTCTCTGAACTATTCTAGGATCGGTTGCTAGCCTAATAATGACTGAATTAATTTCTCCTAAAACTTGCACTTTAGTTCAATCTAATTGGACAATATGAACTGTGGATTTTTGGGGTTCAATGTTTAATTTAGAGCACACTGAGGTTGGTATTATGTTTGATGATGCTCCTGAATCTATCAAGAAGTTATGTAAATTCCTATTACATATCTCATAAGTTAAAATAAAAGGAGGTGTCTGTGAATTATATCTATCTCCAATAAAAACAGTATCGGTAGCGTCTACTTTATCGGGTGGCTTACCTTATCCTTTGGCTGCTTTGAATATTACCCCATTTGGAAGAGGAGAAGCAGGAACTGCATTTAATTCTTTTAACAACAACTTTTTTTGATGTTTGAGTTTGCTGAGTTCATGCAAAGAAGTATTTGCTATATTCTTCTTCATATCTTCTATAATGTTATAATCCATAGAATCAGACACTACTAGCGTTTTAGATGTTGATGGAGAATTAGAAGATGATTATTGATTTTGGGTAGGTGAAGGAGAATATTTCTTTACAGGAGTTTTATCTTTAGTAATTGGAGTTGAATTTTTCTTATTGGGAGATGTTTGAACAGGTTCTATTGCACTCTTACTTCTTGTACTCACTAGGAGAGCTTCTTGTTCATTTTCGTTATCTGAGTTAGGAAAAATAAAATCCCACATCCCATGGCATTCAACTAATTCTTCTTCTTCGTTTTCTTCTGATGATAGAAGTGTATCTTCTTCTTCCTCCTATTCTAAATCTGACTCTGCATTAGATATTGCATTCTGTGGTTTAGATTCAGTTGTCTCTTTTCTTTTAAAATTCCTAAAGGGCCTTTTAGTGGAAGTTTCAGCTACTTGTTTCTTAATTTCAACCATTTCATTGGACATAGTCTTCGGGACTTTTTGTAATCCTTCCATATCATATGGATCTTTAGGTGCTTTCTTCTTCGAATCATCTTTGAAACTAACTTTTTTGGATTTTTTCTCCTCATTAGAATTCTTTTTATCTAAAGCAATGATACGTCTTTCTATTGCAATTGCTTCTTTCATGTTTTCGGCTAGTGTAGGTTTAGCAGCTCTATCTACAAAGATAGCTATATTTGAAGGCAAAGCTGATATATACCATTCACTTCAGTCTTGCTCACTAGGTTTTGATGCTGTAGGAATTTTATTCAACAACTTGTTAAATCGAGAGTTGAAGTCTTTGATGAGTTCTTTGGATTCTGCTCTCAAATTGGAGAGATAATTAATCAGAGTCGCTATTGACCTATCATCTCTGAACTTGGTTAGGAATTGTTCTTGAAAAATATCCCAGCTAGTAATGGATCCCGATGGTAATGAAAAATACCAAGATCCCGCAGCTCCTTGCAAAGTGTATGGAAATAATTTGACCACAGCATCTTCTTGTGTTACTCCATTTAAATTTACAGACAACATGAAGTTGTAAATGTGTTCTTCAGCTAATATGCCAAGGTCGGGACTAAACTTTGGTAACCATTTTTCAGGATTAGCTGGTAATTGACTCAAAGGTGTAGGCATTGTAATAGCTCCTGGATTAGTCCATGGTCTCTGTGCCATCGTTGTACTAATGGTAGAGGAAGTTGGAGGAACAGTTGAAATTGTTTGAGTAGGTGTTGTTGAAACAACTGTACCTTTCTGGATTGTGATTTGAAGCTGGGAAGTAGATGGAAATGATACGAAATATGTAGAAGATATTGATGAAAGAGTATCACTATCTGACTCAGAGGGTGTTTTTCTAGCTCTTTTTCTACTTGGCAGGGGAAGTTCAGTTGGTGAAATGCCAAGCTTTTCACTTTGCAGTCTAGTAAGAGGTTGGGAAGAAATGTATTGTGAAGTCACACTACCTTGGGATAATTCAGATTCTTCTTGCGATAATGAAAACCCTTCAATTTTATGAATTAAAGATTGTACCTCAGGAGATTCAACATATAACTCTTCTGATATGTTTAGGGTTTTGGCAGTGGGTGTAGTAATTTTCTTTTCAACTTCTTCCCTAGAGATTTGAGATGAAAGAGAAGTTGACGAAGGTGATGAGGGTGAATTTCTCTCGAAATGGCTTGTGGATTTGGATTTAATTTCCATTCACAGCTTAGCGCCCTCCTTCTAGCACCAAAAATGTTGAAGCCCCTGAAATCCTAGCTTCAAACTATTGGAACACCTAATCCTACATAGGTAGGTGTGGAATGCGAAAATTCATAATGGAGTCCAAGTGACCTTGGAATGTGAAACCAAGAGTCACACCATTGTACTATAAATGTACATCTTTGTATAATGGAAAATAAGAAAGCCTCACGCTTATATTTCATTGTGTTTTGAGTCTCTTGTGTGTGTGTTCATCTTTCTCATACACCATGTGTGTGTCTTAACATGGTGTTTAACATGGTATCAGAGCGAGCGATTGCTGGCCCTGCTCCAAATTGAGTGAGCCATTTGTGTTTATGGCCTGTGCATATCTGCAAAAATTCTTGGCATTTTTGCAGCACTCAGAGTTTTTTTAGCAGTCCTTTTTGCCGCATTCATCAATCAAATATTTTCTGCAGCATTCAGAAATCTGCTTTGAAAAGAAGAAGCATTCAGAAATTTTATCTTGGAGAAGAGCAGCATTCAAAATCCGTGGCAGCACTCAGAAATTGGTTTGGAGAAAAACAACATTGTGCATCTGAAGGTTTTCTCACTGCTCATTCTTCCTGCAATTTCTGCATTTTAATTTCTACATCATTTTGGAACTGCTGGAAAAGTGTTTAAAATGAGTTTCTGGAAAATTCTGGGTTTTTCCTAGAAAGAATTCTGAGTTTTTCTACTGAAAATTTCATCATCTCTGCATTTTCTTGCTGCTGGCCTATTAGAAAATTTTCTGGGTTTTATTGGCAACCTGCTGTTGCATTTCAGTACTTGAAATTTGTACTGTTTCCCTCATTTCTGCAATTTTTACCAGCTGTTTTAAGTGGAATCTCTCTCTGCTGTTATATTTAAAAAAAATAAAAAATAAAAATCTGCAACTTGTCCTTTCGGCCCCCCCCCTTTACCTCTGCAACCCATCGCCATTACAATCTACAACCTACATCCCACTTAACTCCATCCCTACGCAAACACCAAACCAACCCTTATCACTCCACTCTCAACGCATACCCATAGTTGCAAGCGCCTCCTCGTCTCACAATACCTGCAAACGCGCCTCACTCATCACCCTAACTCGCGCCTCACCACTCAACTCTTCATACAACCCCTTTTACATCTCTCCCTCTACGACTACGTCGGCCCTCCAAACCCCATCTACCCCGTCGAACCACGATTCCCTCCGCCCTCTACGCACTCCGTTGTTTAAACCTGCTCACAAACTTCTCCCCTCTCCTGCGCAGCCTCCTCAACGACTCCACCTACAATCCCTCCCTCTCTCTACGCCTGCACGCTACCCACAGCGTTTGATGCCCCTCCCTGTCGACTCGCTCCTACACACAGTGTTCCCCATGGTGGTCTCCCTTCCCCCACCTGTCAACGCGGCCCTCTCCCATTCGATAAGCCGCTCCTCCTTATCACTCCACAACCCTTGTATACTCTACGCAAATCGCCCTCACATCGAACCCTCCCCTTATCGCTCCTCTCAACACTCACCTTACCTACAACACTCATTTTAAAATTTTAATTTTTTTTTTAAATTTGTTTTAGTATACGCCCCTTCTCCCCCCCCCCCCCCCAAATATAAAAATCCCTCCCTCCCATTTCAATAAATTTCCCACCCTTTTTAAATTCTTTCTCTTTCAATTAATCCCATTCCCCTCTTTTTTAACTAATTCCCATTTTTAATTAATCTAAAAAAAAAAAAAAAAAACAGCAGAGAGAGAGACAAGAAGAGATATGAACAGCAGAAAAAGAGGAAATGACATATCAGTGAATGGACTGAATACATAGAGAAACGAGAAGATTTATTTTTTATGATTTGTGGCATAAGGGTGATTTTTTGAAGAAATTGACATTTGAAGACGAGTTGTTATTGGTGCAAAACAACTCTTTGAAGGAAAATTCAGCTGCCTTAAAGAATTCTTGCATAGTGTTTTCAGCTGCACATATTTTTTAGAGATATTGTATTGTATTGACATTGTATTGTGAGCGGATATTGCTCATTCATAGCTGCAATCAGTATTTGAGTTGTTGAAAAAATTGTCGATTGTCCTCCATCATTTGAGGAGCGGATTTTGTGCTTTGAGAATTCCATAGTTGGAAATTATTTGGAGTCATTTGAATATGTTGTTGAATCACATTGTAAACGGGTGCATTTTCGGTTGAAGCCGACACCCTTTCATTTTTTGAGCCTAAGTTGTTGAAAATGGCCAAAATCAATGAGGCATTAGAGTTGTTGAATAACCTCATTCCTATTCGAAACATGATATGACAAAAAACGAGCATGTCTGCTCTTGTAATATTCGTACATGTTTACTAGATGCACAAGAAAAGATTGAGTTTTTGCAGTTGGAATCTCAGCTTCAACAAGATGAACTTTAGCAAAAGAGTCACCATTCTGAACCTGTTTCTATTCAGAATATTGTGAAGGACTCTCATCAGAAGAAAGAAGATAAAGTTGCAGTTGATCCACATTCACCTCCTTGTACTAAAGCAGATTTACATGCAGATGCAGCTGTGCAACCTGCACTTCTCAAGCCCATCATCATACCTTGGGAAGAGCTTGTCCACAACAAGTACGCAGAATCGGTTCAAGCTATGACTTCGCGTCAATGTCTCAGATCCTTTACCATACCAAGTACATCTTATTTCGTAGTGTTTTGATTCCCGTATGACAGCTTCTCACCTCGTTAAAATACCCAGATCCCGTTCTACAACAACAACAACAGAGTTGGAGTGTTCCTTAATTGTCATCGAGTCGCTATATGAAATTGTCGCACTTGACCATCCACGGGCACCGTGGCTCATGACACCCATTCTTCAGACAGATGCTTCAGAAACAAGCCTCTTGCAAGAACAAAGATTCATCTTGGATGGATCGCTTCTTGGCAATGGGCATCAGCAGCCAAGAAGATGTTTACGACACATGTTAGAACTTGTTCAAGAATATTGAGCAAACTTGCAGTTGATTTTTCGCCATCATCTCACCTTGTCCCTGACAGGGGGAAAAATGGTGGTCATGTACAAGCTTCGACGTCAGATCAAGTGAGCCTGAGCCACAATCTCTCATTCCATGTTCATAGTTGTAGCCAAAGACACAGCAGTTCAAGCGAGCCTGAGCCACAATTCGTCATTCCAGATTCAGAGATGTAGCGAGATACATGGATGCCCATGAGCATGCCTTCGGTTGGTGGACAACCTTAAACCATCATATTTCGTTGGTGGACAACCTTAAACCACCACAGGTAGTAGACCTCCCTTCTTTTAGGTCTAAGGTCTCCCTTTCATATATGAGGAACACTTCCTCTAGAAAAAGCCTTCAGCTTCTTTCCAGCATTGGTTGAGTTCCAGGAATTGCTTCAAAGCATTCCAGATTTGTTGGTAATCCTAAAACCATCACAAGTAGTAGACCTCCCTTATTTTAGGTTGAAGGTCTCCCTTTTTTATAAGGGACAATTCCTCTAGCAGAAGCTTTCAGCTTCTTGCCAGTTTTGGAAGAGTTCCGGGAACTGCAACAAGTTTTGCGTTCCAGTGTTGGTGGTCATCCTTAAACCACTTCTTTTTTCCAACATTTCAGAGAGTTGATTCAGCCCAAGTGTTGCCATGCATACTTTGCAGATTTGTATTACAACTCTCTTCTTGGACTCACACATACCCCTTCGGATTAAGGGGCGATGTTGGAACACCTAATCCTACATAGGTAGGTGTGGAATGCGAAAAGTCATAATGGAGTCCAAGTGACCTTGGAATGTGAAACCAAGAGTCACACCATTGTACTATAAATGTACATCTTTGTATAATGGAAAATAAGAAAGCCTCACGCTTATCTTTCATTGTGTGTTGAGTCTCTTGTGTGTGTGTTCATCTTTCTCATACACCGTGTGTGTGTCTTAACATGGTGTTTAACACAAACATTGGGGAAACCACCCGGTCCAGACCTTAGTATAGCTCCTTTTTCATTTATGTTAGTGGCTCCAACTGGATAATATGGGACCAGTTTCCCAATAATAAATGGAATGATTTGGTGATGAGGTGTTTGTATAATGGATGATGAAATTTTGATATTTAATCCACTGCTCGATAAATACAAATAACTCTAAACTAACCCGAGTATTTAAGGATGAACACGATTTAAAAAATAATTTCATTTAAACAAACAATCATAAAGATGACTTATTTATTTAAAAGAAAGATGAGATTTCATATGATGATAACTCTATTTAAGAAGTTAAACAAAAGTTATAATAACGTATCATATTCACAGATTTATAGTTCTATATTGTCTATCAATATTATGAAAGATAACATTTCTATGTTTTCATAAATGATATAACAGAGAAATGTTTTAGAAACATATATATATATATATATATATATATATATATATATATATATATATATATATATATATATATAAACAATAGCAATTTTAATGGGAATATTTCATCGCATAAGAAAACTGAAACAGAAATGATAGAAATACCATATACATTTAAAATTCTCTGATGCAATTTGATACTCTGATCCTGTTCTTTCACTTAGAACTATCTCCAATACGCAAAAGTGCAGACTCTTAAAAATGATTCCTCAAAAAATCACAGAATGATCCATCATAAAAATAATATATTTTGAAGTACAAAAGTGTATCTTCTAAGTCAAAAATTATTAAAAATTCAGGACCCCTTTCTAAATACATGAAAGGGGTTTAAATAGTACTAAAAATTCTAACAAACTATCCTAAACATCGCTTAGATGTTGTTGTGAATACCAAATTATGAAAGCTGGGGATAAGATTTTACAAAAATAGATTGGCAGTTCCCATCAGAATAGATCTAAGATACTTCCTACGTATTTGACGTGTGTAGTTGGCATATCAATAACATATCTTTGACTTCTGGAAGATGACTCAAACGAGAATGTAGTTGCCCGGTGTAGGTGGCATCAGAAAATTCTGGAAGCATATTAGCAATAGCATGAGAGAGGCATTTCATAGTCAATTATTGGCTGTGTGGTTTGACTAGATATGACCAGAATGTATCCCATGTTAGCACTTGTATTGCATCAATTTATTGGTACCTGCTTTTCAATTCTTGCTCCCATTGTTGTTCTAACTCTTTGACCTTCTGAAGTTGACCTGGAATGTGATCGGAGATTAAGTTAGCAGTATGTAGGTTATCATTGATTAACTCTACCACATTGTTCATTAAAACTCTCGCCCTGGAAATGGCTCTCTCTGTTTTAATTAACTGTGCCTCCCATTCTGCAAACAAAATTTATTTATGTGCTTCTTGAATTTTAGGCAAATTAGCTGCAATTCCTTGATCTGTTTCTTGCCATGTGAGAAATTCTAATATTTTATCATCGGCATCTTCAAATTCAAGTCTTGAGTTTGTTGTTTTCTCTACAAGTGACATGGTTATTTCACATAAAGGATCAACCATTGTTATCTTCTGAGATAAAATATCAAGCTGTAATGACAACGTTTTATTTGATTCAAGGGCTTCCTTCTTGAATTGATCTACCTCAGGATAATCTTTAAATATTTGCAGTTTTGCTTGCAATATTGCATTATGTTCCTCCTTGGCCATTTTTTCTCTTTTGAAGCAATGTCTATAATTCATTTACCTCTTGGGACAGTTGTTGTTGTTTTTGTATAGCTTGCTGGTCAAGCTTTTGTCTTTCAGAATTTAACTTTTCTTTAATTTCCTCATTCTGTTGTCTTTCTTCAACTAATTGCTGCTCTAGCTGCACTATTCTTTGGTATTTTTCCTTTATTAACAAATTTAACTCGGAAGCTTTATCTATGGTTGCTGCTGTATAGGCTCCTACATACTGAGATAGTTTTGTTAAGTCCTTTGAAAGATCAATTTTGGATTTTTTCCAAACAACATCCATCAATTCTGCCTGGGAAGATGATAATAGATTGTGGTCAAGTTTTCTTTTCTTTCTTTGCCTCTTAACCACAGCTCTATGCTTTGGATTGTAGAAAATGTCCAAAGGTGGTATATCTTCAACTCTTAACACAATCTCCTCAGATGGATTCTAAGGAATAATTTCAACATCTGGAGTGTTGATATTACCGACTGTCTCTTTAACTGTGATGATAGATGTCTATGTTGTATTCAGCTTCTGGAAATCATTTTGTCCTTTGATCTACTGATCAAACTGTTCACATTCTTTTGAATTAACATGTATATCAATATGGGAGGAGTTGTCCGCCTTTTTTCCTGTGTTTACCTGTTCAGTTTGAGTATCAATCTTTTTTCCCTTTTCTTCTTTTCGTTCTTCTTGGGATAGCAGAAGAGTCGTTTGTAACTGGTCAAGAGGAATTGTCAGTAACCTCTTGTTTATGTAAAGTGTGAATTTCTCCATATGGCTTGTTTCCAATTTTGAACTTGCTTCTTGCTGAACCTGTGCAAAACCTTCAGCTGAGACAAATAGGTCATCGAAACTATCATCTTCATGTTCAAACTTGGCAATTTGTACTGTAGATGTAACATTAAGGGCGATTTTCTTCATGTCATATTGCCTTGGGGTGATGAATGCTAATTTGAGTTCTTTAATTTTTAAGGCTTCTTTTTTTGCATGTTTGAAATCATTGAGAGTATAAGATCCACTTTTGAGAGGAAATGTAGGCCACATTTGTTTCTTGGAGGTCTTAAGATTTCTGGACAAACCTTTCTCTGTAATCTGATAGGAAATTTCCTGAGCTAGTAATTTATCAGGAATGTATAGAGGCAAAACATGAGGGTTGGTTACACTTCCGAATATTCGGATGTAAGTGAAAATCTCCTCCCCAAACCAGTCTCCAATTAGAGTTAGGTCAAGCTTAGTTTTATCTAATAGCAGCGAAGGGGGTTTGTTAAAAATGTCTTCATGAATAAGCAGTATAAATCCATGGAAAATCTTATATACATGGTTTCTGTAATGGGCTTTCCACAAATATTTATGATAGATATGGATAGGAGTGGGGTCGTGAGGAGTCCATTTCAATCCTAAAATGGGAAACTCGGAATTGAAGCATATGGCATCTATAATGTAAGAAAACATATGAAATGGGGGTGTCGTTCCAGTAGACATATGCCTATTCCTTCTATAATCAAGAATTTTATTTGCTATTTTATCAGATAGGATGACTGACCAATCCATAATATAAGAATTCATAGCAGAATCAATCAGAGGTATCATTTCAATAGAAAACCTTGCAGAATTGGCAATCCCAAACAATCTGCATATCATGGCAGCAACGTAGCAATAGGGAGGTGCTAGAGATTCTACAGAGTACTTACCTGAGGATTCATTCTTTTGTTTCTCTGGAGCTTGCCTCCATTCTCTAATAGGGTCTGATTCTATTTCGTTTTTTGTAGAAAAATCCTCTAGAAATGCTTTGTTGTAGATCTTCTGAGGCTCTGGTAGATGATACATTGCCCTGATATCCTCTTATTTAAAGGATCCGAACATCTTCCCACCATCTGTGAAAAATGCTCTGTCTGTGATGTTTATGCTTTCTATTACCCATCGTACTAAATCATAGTACAAAAATACATTTTCTCGAGCCGCTACTCTATGAAGATAAGAGTCTGCCAATTCTTTGAGGGGATTATCTTCTTCTGAGTCCTCATCTAGCACTATCGCTTTTTCTTCTGTCACAGTGGGATTTTCAGATTCAAGCAGATTATAAGCCCCTTCCAAAGACATCTTTCCGATACCAGGGCATGTGGTATCGGTTATTACCTTAACTTTGGTTGGCTTTTCCTTCAGGATGGTGGTAACCTTTACTTTCTTAAGCTTCTTCGAAATTTTCTCTGACTGAAAGCATTTTAACAAGTCTGCAAATAAGCAAAATAACTGTTCTGCATATCTGTAAATAAGTGGGAAATGAAAAAGTCTCATAGAATCGGGAGGAAAACAACGAAGAATAAACAGCGTCATGTGAAAGGAAATCATTTAAAGGAATTTTATTGAAAAAAAAAACAATCTGCAAAGGATTTCATTCATGAATCAGACTTAATGATCTCCATCTTAAAAATTAAATGCCTTTATGGAAAGTCACATCGTGCATTCACATTTGATTTAATGTCATAACTTATCTGATTTCCGATCAATGATGATCGTACATCGGGGATCGGCAATTTCAAAGTCTCGGTTTAAAGATTACCGTTTTAAGCTTCCGCTTGCGATCGTCGATGAGTAATGTGATTTCGAGCGATGAGCGATGAGAATTTGTTTTTAATTTGTTGCGTCGGAACTTTTGAAATCAGCGCATAAGGATGTATTAATTTTTTTGTCGATTCGTGATTGCGATTGGACTTATCGCATTGGAACTTTTCGAAGGGGACCAATTGTGATATAATTTTTCCGATTTGCGATTGCGATAAGACTTCATCGCATCAGAACTTTTTGAAGTGAAGATTTAACCTATTATGTTTAATACGATATGTGTTTTTGCGATCCGATCTATCGCATCAGAATGATGGAGAAAGCTTTTTGAATTTATTCCTATGTGATATGCGATATAGCGATTCACTTTATTGCATCAAAACTTTTGGGCAAATGACATATTGAGCTTTTCCTTTCATATTTTACGGAATGCGATAAAGGCTTATGTTTAGGCTTTGCTTTGTTTTATGATTCATTTGATTTACTTTTAATATTTACATATATACAAAGGACTTTATTTAATATTTGCAATAAGCGAAGCTAGGAAAAATTACTGAATCTAAAAAGAAAGAGAAGAAATAAAAGGGGACCCATTTCTTATAAAATTAATATAAACAATTTTGAAATGGGGAGGGTTGTTGCATAGTACAATAGGGCGATTCAACCAAGGGGATTATCAATGCACACCAAACAATACTTATTTTTTTGATCACTAAGAAGTGCCCAAAGGCCTTGTAGAAGACAACTTAATAATCTCTAGCACCATCGATTAAATCTTAATCAACACACACATAAGTAAATGTGTCATTTGCAAAATGGATGTTCTCCATCTTCGACTTGTTAGGTAAAAAAACACCTCATAAACATCCTTTCATATGAATAACTTCTAATAAGTACCCCAAGGCATCTACCATCAACACATAAAGATATGGCACTGATGGGAACCTCTACCTAATAAACTAATGAAGAAGAAGAAAGGGAGAAATGGGGCTATTTACTGAAAAAAGGTAGATGCACAAGAAAAAATAGTGTTCACCATCCCTATAATTTAGACTAAATCCCAAACATATTGACATTCTAGTGATGAAGGGCCAATTAGTATGATTATATACTATGTCAAAGTCAATATTTAAGAAGAGAGCATGCTAGTTATTCTATTAAAATGTGTTTTAATGTTGTCTAGTGGCTTGATATATTTTCGTACTTAGTGCCTTAATGATGATCATTATAACATCATTTGGGGAGCATTTATACATGTAGCATGGCCTCACTAGAATTTTGTAATACAACCCATGCACGTGGAGATAGATCTGGGAGTTATTTGGGGTAACTTATCTTAGGTGATGGTGAGCTACACTCTTAGGTCATCCTTATCCACTACTTCTCCATTATATCTTGATGGGATTATTATCAACCATTATGGGTTTGTTGATCTCCAACATTGATTGTACCTTACGAACAATGGTTTAGGTTTCTCTTGGTTACTCAAGAAAAAGTGGAGGGTGGCCTATGATATTGATCATAAGCGTAGACACTATGTGTCCTTAGGCTATATTGTCCATATGCATGAGATTTGTATGGATCCTATTTGAACTCCATAAATGTGTGTGCTTGGGCTATTGTTTTTGGGAGAGTTATATGAAAATAAAATGTCCCTGCTTTCATAGATGTTCACCCACCTTGTGGTTTTACCACATAAATCTCTTGTCTTCTCTTTGTTATTTGATAGATCTATTTTTATTTATTAATGCTTTCCTTGTGATTTTAGATAGGATAGATCTTGGTTATATGTTTCTACATATGTTCATGGTCTCATAGCCATATATCTAGCTCCTTGGATGAGCTTCTTTATTTGTTGAAATCTTGAATAAGAGATCTAATATCTTCTTACATGAGCATTCAATAATAGTGATTGGAGTTTCTTTTTTTGTCATCAATTTACAGGTAAATCTAGTTTAATTTTTTATATTTATTTGTCTAAATTTTTAGATATGATTTTTTGAAACCAATTTTTTAGTTGCAAATTTATATTTGAATCTTGTGCTTGGTTTTTTCAAACTCCAAGTTTTTTCATTATCGGATCAAACATTACCATTACATGTGGAGCATGCTAAATAATTAAAATCAATGCTAATGTTGCTAAATTTGGTCTATTTGGGTCACATCTAAGATTGCAGATTTAAGGGAGCACTTCAAATCTGTATAAATTGGTATTTAGTTGGGCTCATCAAATTGTACAGATATGTCGTGGGTTGTTTAATTATCCAAAATTGACCATTTTCTTGCCACAATTGGCCTTCATTTGCATTAGATATTGAGAATTTCTTATAACAGACATATGTTCTCCAATCCCTCTAATATATTTCTAAATTAGTTATTCAAGAATATACCAAATGAATTTGATATTAAATACATAAATTTGATCATTTGGTTAGAATAATATGTTATTTTGGTTGTTAAGACGTTTTGGGTTCACAACCCATTCCCTCTCAATTATAATTAACATTTTGTTGAATAGCTTTATCATTTCAAAAACTCACCACACCACTACTATGTGGATTCATCCACCTACCAACATGTTCCACATCAGTAGATACATCCAAACATAACTTGTCAATGTAGTTATTGTGTGTCATTTCACACACTGTCACATGTCATTTTCGACATTTTCCATGTTAGCATTTTGTACATGCCATGTGAGCTTCTAAATATTTCCATGCTAGCATGTACTGGGTACCATATAGAGCAATCAAAGGCTAACACATGGAACTTATGGCTTAGCTTGAAGGGATTCGCTCCAAGATTTTGAAGTTGATTTTTAAATTTCCATGACTTTGTAATACAATATCAACTTTGAATGCAATTTTTTGCAAACACTGCAATTTTTAGTTCTCTACATAGTGACATATTTGGACCCAATGAATTTTCTATTTGATGATGGTGATTATCATTTGTTCCCAATAACTCAAGGTTAGAATTCATTTTTGGAACTTAAAATGGCCATAACTTATCGATAAAGATAATATTTTGAGTGGATTTTAAAAAATCATAAAATTTCATATTATATGCAATGGTGATATCAAATTATGTTGATTTAGCCATATGATTATTAAGGATAAAAATGGTCATATTTCTTCTTTGTTGGATTGTGAGAGTAGTATGTTTGAGACAAGTCTTGATGGAAAAAGTTTACTACTTTTCTTAGCACTGTGTATTTGTGATGGGGAGACCATTTTACATTGCATGCGGTACATATCATAGCACTTGATGAACTTTATGATCATTGTGAAATCATGATCAAGTTCTTGATTGTTGCACTTCAGTTGATCATTAATCTTTTCAACTTGTTGGATCACAATCAGCTTTATATTTTTCTATCATTCACATCTTCTTGGAGAGATTATTCTTTGACACATTATGGACTTTCCATGATGATTCATGCCTTTTCTCTTGGAGGATATTTCTTGTAGTTAGCTCTTTGTTTGCTTCACTCATTCCATAATGGTGTGTGTGAATACTTTGGATATAGATTGATTATGGAGATTTATACTCTCTCTTGAATTTATTCACACTTCATCATGAACAATCGTTCTACATTGGTTCTTGATGGTAGTATTTGTATTCTCATTGCACCAAATTTAGGACTTTGTCGCAACTTATTGATGGCTTCATACATTGTACCACTATGTAGCTCATCCTTGAAAATAACAATGTTGAACGCTATCTTTTACACTTATATAGAATGGATACAATATGTGGATAAGGCCTTAGATACTAAGCAACAAAATCACCCCTTATTATGTCCCACATCACCTTATAAAACTATCAAGGAAATCAATAAATCTCAAGAGATTTTCCTTTCTACATAGTGCAATGAAAATCTCATCCATCGTAAATTATTTTTCCAATATGTCACAGTCTCCAATAGATAATTTATAGCGGGTGATCTAAAAGGAGTGTATGTTTATTGTGCTAAGTGTCCTTTCAGTAATAAAAACATGTACAATTTGTCTCCATTTGTTTGCTTAAGGAATGAGTGTTTTTGCCATGAAACATAGATTAATTTTTTTAACTTTAAGCATGAAAATAAACCTAAATTACACTAAAAAACACTGTATAACAGAGAAAAACAATCACACATAAGTTTTACACTATAGGCATGATGAAGCGGTTCACCCCTCTCGGGCTAGATCTGTTGGTCCAGCTCCCAATGACATGTCCCTCTTTGTCATTATGCTCAAAATTGAAAATTACATGTGTTTACAGGTCTCTAATAGTTATTTTCTCTACACCAATGGCTCCATAATGCTCAAATTAGTCTAGGTAGACTCTTGTTTCACCCAAATTGGTTGAAATTTGACCTCCCAATGCATTTTTCCCAATGACAGCTAGAAATTCTCCATTAACTGTGGAGAACTGCAGTTAACTGTCACTAAAAATAGAAAAAAACCTAAATTTAGGGTCCGTGCCAAAATTCCCGTTGTTATAAACCATTTGAATTAAATATTAGTGGTTAGTTCGAGGTGGTCACAAGCCGATCCCCTGCCTAAAACCACACGGTTATGGGCTTTAACAATCTGCATTGAAGTTGGAGCAGAACCATAACTCCATGTTCCATTAACCGTGGCATTTAAAACCCACCAGAATGCACCCATGTGACTGTTATGTTTTTTCGTCGGGGTTTACGTTTTATGTAACCATTGTATTATATGCCAACTGAACGCGACATGTGACCATGCCCGTCGAAACCGCTGAAGTTACAGTTTGTTGCCACCGCCACCTGAAGGTTTAATGTTGCGGTTTTACATGTGATAAGTTTGGAGGTTAATGCCACCGGTTTGTAAAGTTCGTTGCCACGGTGTTTTAATGTTTCATGTAACCAGTAATGTTGGGGCCGCCAGCGCGTTGGGACCACTGGAAATCCCCCCCTCCGAATACACATTATGTTAACCATAAATTGATGTGGGTAACTATATAGGTAAGCAAAAACTGATAGGTGGAATGGTTGAAGACTTTCGCGGGCAGGGCGGAGGTCCTGGGTCGAACCCCCCCACCCCCCCCCCCCCTTGACTCCACAATAATTTTACCATAGCCTCCTGAGGACACGTGGTAGCCTCTGGTCTTGCCACGTGTCTCTCATCCAACGAACCATTCAAAAATGTGCAAACCATCCAACGGTCAAAATCACACTTCCATACCACAAAATCAACGGCCCAGATTAAGCCATGTGGCGTGATCTGATTGGCTATAAGAAAAGGGAATATTCCCTAGAATATACCACCTATTGACTGTACCTACGTGTTGACTAGGCACCCCAGTCACAAAATTTTAGTTGCTTGGGAAAACGAACAAAATGCGATATCTTCCTCATACGACATCGGTTTTTCAAACCGTTTATGGCGCCGGAATCGCAACAACGAGACCTTTCTGGTCACTCAAGTTTGGTCTTGTTTCTAGCACTTTCAATTTTGAGCATAGCACATGATCTCCTGATCACACCTCCCCACTGGGAAGCTTTTGGACCCCAAAAGCTCTCTATATTACTGAACATGAAGATGAGGAGATTGTTTCCCCACTCTTCCAATCTTTATCCACTGAAATTTACCTAATTTTATTAATTGGATCTTTTCATGAAAAGAAAATTTTTTCCTTGATTCCGTCGACCAACCATTGTTGTCTTTGACACTGTCATGCTGCACATTTTTTGAACTTGCAGAACAACAATCTAACTTTGTAGTAAACATATTGTTTCTACATTGGTCTATAATCAAAGGAAACTTGGAATTGTTCTCACCTTGCACTTTTTCCTTATGGAAATTTTTTGCTGCTTTTGCCTTGAACTTGTGTCGACTCTTGGCCAAGTTTCTTCGCCATTGTACCATGCCTTTCGAAAACCAGCAATGAACATTTCTGAATCATGTGCCTTCTTTGACAAGTTGCTTTGTCCTCCCTTTGACCTTTTCAACTTCTTGCACTGACACTTTGATTTCAGCACCGTTTAACACCAATGTCGATTGCTGCAACTGCTTGTCATCTTCTTTCAAAGAAAACCTACTTTCAAACTGAAACATCTCATTAGATACATCAGCATTTTTTTGAAAATGATGATGTAAAACATCTCTTTGTTTAATCATCATCAATGTCAAGTTTTGGCTTGCATTTACTAGCCTCTTCATTTTCCCTGCATTAACTAAATAAGTGTCTAGTTTCTTACGATGAGCTCTCACAATATACTCCTTGCCATTTTTGAATAAATGGTATTTGTTCTCATGGCGATGGAAGATTGCTTTCCTGTCATACAAGTAAGGACTGACCAACACCATACCTATTATATCAAGCGGAACAACATCTAATTCAACTGTGTCAATGAAATGTGCAGTTATTGCAAAGCACAACATGCACTTCTTTGAAACCTGTAAATTTGCATCCTTACAAATCCGACCATGCACTTCTTTGAAACCTGTAAATTTGCATCCTTACAAATCCAACCATGTGGATATGGTTTTGGATGTGGAATGGTCTCAAGATTAAGTTTTTTGAACAAGTCTTCAGAGATTAAATTTTCTTGTGACCCACTGTCAAACAATGTGTCAACCTTGGTATGTTTGGAAATGACCCTCACATGAAACAATTCAATTCTCTCTTCTTCATTTGGAGCTTGTATGTGACAGTTAGATATACTAGAACTGGGTTTAGTTTCAATCTCTTTCCCCTTCATGTTCTTTAGTCCCATAGCTATGATTTTTGTTTCATCTCTTGAATCTGACCCTAAGTCTTGTTCCACTATTGCAACAATTTTTCCTTTCTCCTTGGCTTTCTCTTTGGCCTTCAAACTTTATGGTTTCAACTCAGGATGAAGTTTCCAACAATGGTCTTCATCATGGCTAGTTTTAGAACTATTTTTGCAAAATAATTTTCCCTTCTCTTTTCTGATATTTGCATTTCTCTTTTTCTTCCATTTGCCTTTAAACTCATTTTAATCATTCTCATCTAAGTTTGTTTTCCCCTTGCCTCTAAATGTGTGGCTTGTACACAAACTTCATCTAGGCTTGTAGGGTTAAACATGAGGATAGTATGTCTTAGGTAGGTATGTAAGCCTCCTATATACTTGAGCAAAGTGTCATGGCTCTGCAAATCTACTCCTAATAAAAGAGCTCGTCCCCTAAATTCTTGAGTATAAACTTGTACATTTTTTCCTTTCAATTTTTTGAAAATTTTCCAGTCCATTATGGCTTTCTGAATGTGAGCTAATGGATAAAACTATTGTTTTATTGTAGAAATGAAATCAATCCATGATAAAAGAATCTTACCATATTTCTTGATCTCCTCCTTTGTCTTGGCTTCCCACCAAAAAAGTGTTGCACCTTCCATTCTCAATGAAGCTAGTTGGATTTTGGTATCATCATCATGAAAATTTTGGATTCTCAAATAGACCTCGAATTGCCTAATCCAATTATCTAGCTTTTTTGCATTGACTTCACCATTAAACATTGGCAATTCAAACTTAACATCAAGTTTTATAAAAGGACTTTTACCCGTGCTCTTTGACTTGTATGGCTGATGTATTGAAGATGAAGTAGAGGATGAAGATGAGGGTGATGATGGTGACTTTCCACTATCTCCATTTCCTCCATTGCCCTTCTTTGATTTATCTTCATCATTGTGGCCTCCTGATGATCCCTGACCTTCCTTGTGAAGTTTGGATCTTTCTTCTTCTAGTTTCTCATTCCTTTCTTGATAAAGGACTCTAACCATCTCAGTCAAGTCAAGAAATTCTTTTCTGTACCCTATTTCTTCTTCTTTGGGATCCATCTCTTCCTGGATTTATCCTTCTCCTGGAGGCATGCTTAATGCTACTTCTGCTTCTTTTGGAGGTGAGCTAGGTGGTGGAGAATGTGGCAATCTTGCCCTCCTTTGTTGTGGCTCACTTTGAGAACCTCTTGCTTCTACCAATTTGCCCTCTCCTCTCTTAAGCTTGAGCCTAGTAAGCATGAAAAGCCTTGCAAACAGTTAAACAATATTTGCACACAAAAACACCAGAGATTAAACTCTAGCTCTAATACCAACTTGATTTGAAAGGAGTGTATTAGTTTGTTGTGCTAAGTGTCCTTTCAGTAATAAAAACATGTACAATTTGTCTCCATTTGTTTTCTTAATGAATGAGTGTTTTTACCATGAAACATAGATGAATTTTTGAACTTTAAGCATGAAAATAAGCCTAAATTACACTGAACAATAGTGTATAATAGAGAAAAACAATCACACATAAGTTTTACACAATAGGCATGATGAAGCAGCTCACCCCTCCTAGGCTGCATCTGCTGGTCCAAATCCCAATGGCATGTCCCTCTTTGTCATTATGCTCAAAATTGCAAATTTCATGTATTTGCATGCTTCTAATGGTTGTTTTCTCTACACCAATGGCTCCAAAATGCTAAAATTAGTCTAGATAGACTCTTGTTTCACCCAAATTGGTCGAAATTTGACCTCCAAATGCATTTTTCCCAATGACAGCTAGAAAATCTCCACTGACTGTGGAGAACTGCAGTTAACTGTCACTAAAAATAGAAAAAACCCTAAATTTAGGGTCGGTGCCAAAATTCCCACCGTTATAAACTGTTTGAATTAAATATTAGTGGTTAGGTTGGGGTGGTCACAAGCCGAACCCTCACCTAAAACCACACGGTGATGGGCTTTAACAATTTGCATTGAAGTTGGAGTGGAACCATGACTCCATGTTCCGGTAACCGTGGCATTTAAAACCCACTAGAATACACCCATGTGACTGTTATGTTTTTCCATCGGGGTTTACATTTTATGTAACCGTCGTATTATATGCCAACTGAACGTGACATGTGACCATGCCCATCGAAACCGCTGAAGTTACAGTTTGTTGCAACCGCCGCCTGAAGGTTTAATGTTGCGGTTTTACATGTGATAAGTTTGGAGGTTAATTCCGCCGGTTTGTAAAGTTTGTTGCCACGGTGTTTTAACATTTCATGTGACCAGTAATGTTGGGGCTGCTGGCAGTCCCCCCCTCCGAATACACATTGTGTTAACCATAATTTGATGCGGGTGACTATATAGGTAAGCAACAACTGATAGGCGGAATGGTTGAAGACTTTTGCGGGCAGGCTGGAGGTCGCGGGGTCGACCCCTCCCCTCGACTCCACAATAATTTTATCATAGCTTCTTGAGGACACATGGCAGCCTCCAGGCTTGCCACATGTCTCTCATCCAACGAACCATTCAAAAATGTGCAAACGATCCAACGGTCAGAATCACACTTGCGTAACACAAAATCAACGACCCAGATTAAGCCACGTGGCGTGATCTGATTGGCTGTAAGAAAAGGGAATATTCCATAGAATATGCAACGTGTTTATTGTACCTGCATGCTGACTGGGCATCCCAGTCACAAAATTTTAGTTGTTTGGGAAAACAAACAGAACGCGATATCTTCCTCATACGATATCAGTTTTTTGAACCGTTTGCAGCGTCGGAATTGCAACAACGAGACCTTTCCAGTCACTCAAGTTCGGTACTGTTTCTAGCACTTTCAATTTTGATCATAACACATGATCTCATGACCATAAAGCCACCTAATAGTAGCAATCCCTAGAAGCCAGAATTTAATTTGAAAAAGTATAACGACAAAAATTATTCTAAAAATTATGACCACACATACCTCAATTTTCATTCAAATTCTCTTAAAGAGAGTCATCAAGTTTAGTAAAATCTAATGGAGACTTTATGAGGAGCCACCCAATAGTAGAAGTCCTTGGAAACCATAATTGAATTTGAAAAATTATAAGGAGAAAAATTATTTTGAAAATGATGACCACACTTAACTCAAATTTCAATCATATCCTCTTGAAGAGAGTCATCAAGTCTGTGAAAAGCCAAACACCCTATCAACAACCATTTTCTTCATAAGAAATCAAAGGAAAATTTTGAACTGAATTCACTCTCCTAAATCTAGTGAAGGCAGGAGATAATCTGAGCCCCCTTGGCTATGTACTCCTCCTCTCCACACACTACCAATTCTAAGTGCATCCTCCTATAGAGTAATGTTATGTATATCCTTGCATTAAAGAGCAATTTTATGCAAATCCTCCTCTAGGAAGATACAAACCTCCTCCAAATTTTTCCTAGCCTTTGGATGCACTCAACAATATTTGTGAGCCATATTCTACCCCCACCCTATCATAAATTTGATAATCGGCAGAATATCAACTCCCCCTGAAAACATCTAATCCCTATATGACAGTAGGGCAAGGGATGAGGTTCTACATGCAAAGTATGAGAGTACAAGATTTAGGAGAGTCCAAAGGAGAAACATTCTACTTAAACAAGGAAGGATTTATATCCAATACATGCCCGATCAAAATAGAAGTTACGATGGATGAATAATACAAGATAGTAACCTCAACTAAAACATTTAATGGATGTAGATGATTAGAAAATGAGATGTTGTTCCAAGGGCCTACATATAATCCAATCTTGCTTGGATTCTATCATTCCCTTGTCTAAAACTAGATTAGTTGAACCATCCATTATAATCTAACCCCTTTTTTTCTTAGTTAGGGTCAAAGAGTTGAGGTGTTACTTTACATATTGACTAAAATTGCTTTTCCAAACCACTGATGTAATATTCCCAAATGGGAAAAGCAGGAATATAGTGCAAAATGTTGGAACAATAATGCAAATCATCATATAAAATAAAGAGGCCAATATGGAGACCTTTCATATGTTATAACAACAACAAAATATGCATAATAAATGGGCCATAAGATGTATAATAAGAAATAACAAGCCTCCAATGGAGAAAATCCCTCAAAAGAGGTGTTGCTACTATATATAATGAGCTAGAAGTCTGCTACAACATTGTTTTAAAGGCACTGCTACAAAAAATGGTTATACAATAGATCTAAGGTTGATATGTGCCTCAAAATATAGATCTACTACAAATCTGAGCAGTATACAACCTCCTTTGAAGAACCCCTTAAGGGTTTTCAACAAACACCATGTACAAGATGGGGATCTAGGCCCTAGGGCTAAAGATCCACTGCAAAATACAGATCTGGAAAGTGTGGCTGATATGATATGATCAATAGAATAGCCTCCTCCAATATATCCTCTAAATGAAAGGCAGATCCCTTTCACTATAAAACCAACTCTCCAAATGGTGTGTCAAACCACCCTGCAACTCCTACAGAAATAACGTAGATCTTGAAGTAAACTGCGCTGTAGGGATAAATAAATAGTTGGAATGATGCCAAGATCTGAAAATATGCACAAGGGCCTTCTTTAATATCCTCCCAATGAAAAGGAAGCCTTCTCCACTGAAAATGAGCAATGAAATGACCCAGATCTAGTCTCCACTGCCGCAACCTGCAAAAAAACTCAACCCTCAACAAGATCTGTGTTGTAAATGAAATATGAAGCTTGGCCTTAAGCCTGATAGTGGAAAATGTAGTACAAGACTCCTCCAAGATATTCTCAATGGAAGAGGTGGGATTCCCGAACAGGAACACCATGTGCTAAATAGCTCTCAATCTCAGCTAAACAGCAAGAGAAAGATATATGTCTAAACAGACCATATATTCAGAAAATTCATATACATCAACATACTCAATATGGATGCCATCCTCTTCCTTAAATAAAATATGAGCTTTCAAACCCTAAGCCCCATCCAATAATAGCACTACTTCCATGCAAATCATATCCATCTAAAACTACGTTGTCTTTCATTGATGACCACTCCTCCATGACAACGTTGTTGATTTGGTCGAAGTTGACCCAGTCAAGGTGTTCCAGCCCCTTTTCACACCTAAAGGTGCTCAATTAAGCTGCCAAGATCTATCCTTTTCACATTGGCATTGATTTATTCATTATTAAGGAGAATTATTGACCTCCATTGTTCTCTTATTCATAAAACAAAGTAGCAAAACAAAATTTAATATTCCAACTAGCTCATGGCTCATTGGGAATATTACAGTCCTCCCTTCCCAAATGTTGCTTGTCCTCAAGCAACTGACAAGGTGAGTGATGCAACTCTCCATCATTGGTGACACCAACATGTGATAAGCTTCCTTCATAAACTAAGTATCTACCAATCCATACATCCATGAATTTCTCCTCCAAAGTTCTTATGAGATGCAAATAATTCATCCCACAAGGAGACAATAGTTCCGATGAAACAAACATGGTTTTCCCAATGTTCTCCCTGAAACATGTAGCATAATGAACATGGATAAATTCTCTCCCATAGGGCACATACATCCCTCCCATCCTCCCTCCAAACATTCCCATAAAAAGTATAAGTACATCATCAATGTATGGGATCAAAACTAAGTACATACAAGCATAAATTTGTACAAATGTAGGTGGGTCATAGTCCCACATGTGGAACCAGCGCAGTAAATCTCTTGACTGCATCAGATAATGATATGGTAAGTGGCTTCCCCGCCACTTACTTGCTGCACAAGTCTTCTCACCATGGCTGAAAGAGTGAGATATGTTTGGTGTTTTTGGAGTGCACCCACAATGATACAAAATCTCTCTATGTCCTCCAAGGGAATGGCCATGTTCAGAAATGATTATGGCCCAAAGTTGTCCATAAATTTTATATGGAATTATGCTCCTTCTTGGAGCTATGGCCTGCATATACATGGTAAAGGAATGCAAGTAATCATCAAATGAAACATTATGTACATAAGCATGTTCCTTACCAAAAATTCTGCTCATACAAATGGAGTGGTTTATAGATATATCCCCTCTCATTCCAAAAGAGGAAAGAGGTGGCTGAAATAACTCCTTCATTGAGTCATGTCTCTCTTCCAACTCCACATGGTTCATGCATCTTTGAAAATGTTGATATAGTTCCTCTTCAAAGCCTTCCCAAGTGTAGCTTTCCATGATAGTGTTGTAGGACCTCATGGAATAAGTATGGCTAAAAAATAACTCTTCATAAGCCCTTTGTAGAAAATTCTCCTTGAGCTTGGAGGCTCTAGATAAGAATATCCTGCCATGATAATAGATGACTTCTTCTTGGGCTGAATAGCCCTCTTCATGTAGCTGGTCATCAAGTATCATGCATGTAAAAAGATTCTTGGAATAATCCACCAATAGTTGGGATTTCCAATATGGATCAATCTTCCATAGTGACAACGCTGATAATCTATCACAAAGAACATATTTCATATGGATGCCCTTCCATTTGACATCTCCTATGCCAAAGGTATATGTTGGAAGATTTCTATTCCTCCCATGCTTCTCCTCTTGCATATGCACATGCTCAAGTAAAGATTGAAGCTTTTGGAAGTTAGTCTCCCATGGGAAGCTATCATCCAACCAAAAATTCCTGGGTTTATCCAAGGCATGCATGTGTGGCCACCATCATCTACCATGTATGGAATATTTCTCCTCAAATGAGAACATCTTTTGAGTCTCCATAGCCAAGGAATGGTCTCCTTTCCCCATGATGGTGTCATCCTATAATCATACAGCATTTCCTCTCAGCGCAGTATGAGATGTGAGAGTGGGTAATGATGATAGTGGGAGAATGCCTCCCTCCTTCTTGAGACTACCCAAGACTCTCAGCGTTGTATCATGGTCTTCTAATGCTCCCATTCCTCCCGGATCTATGAATGGTGCATCATGATGTGAGACATCTCTCACCAAATCTGGATCAGGTGGCCTCCTAGGTGGTTTACCACAAGATAATAATGTCCCATGAAGCAATCTCATAAGAATAATAGATTGGACTGTTAGTTCCTTGCTTCCATTGTGCAAATTCAACTATGTTTCTTGTGTGGAAGTTTTATGATAGTTGGGTACCACTCTTAATGATGCAAGAGTTCCTCTAGTTGGAGAAATTGCTCCATCCTCACCCCCTAGTGGTGGTGGATCACCTCCTACTATTACAGCGCTGTGACCCCTCTCTTGTTCTTCTTCTTCTTCCTCCTCATCATCTGAGAAGACCTCTATGTAGTGTGCCTTTCCTGCTACACATCTATGTCCGGGTGCCCAAGATTCTTGGCATGTGAAGCAAAGCTTCCTCCTCCTCAAATCTCTTCGAACATCATCATCAAGAGGTTTTTTATTTTGGCTCTCCTTTGAAAGAGGAGCCTTCTTATCTTTTCCATTTGATGGAAAATAGGGCTTATGCTAAAATGTTGCCTTTTCTTTTGGCAAGGCATCTTGAATATCTCTAGCCCTTTCAATGGCATCTTGAAGGGTAGTGGGCTTGGTAGACTTAACCAACCCATGAATAGGGTCATCTAACCGATCAATGACCATATACACCCTTCTTGTTGTAGATAAATTAGGAACCATAACAGAAAGTCTCAAAAATTCAGAAATATAAGTTTCTGGATTACCTGATTGTTTTAGCTTTGCAAGCCCCATGAATGGTGCTTCAGGATCTCTTCTATCAAACCTCTCCACCAGCCTCCTTGTGGGCTCTGAATATACAGTCACATTGGCATGACCCAATGTAGACAAGCCATGGAACTACCAATCATGTGCTTCACCCTCAAGGTGCAGCGCTGCTATCTTAATGGCCTCCATTTCTAGAACTTTTTTCAACTGGAAGTAGATTTCAAGCTTCTCTACCCATGATTTGGCAGTGCACTTAGATGACCCATCAAATTTGGGTAAGAAAATCTGCCCATACTGCGGTGTAGATCATGATTCTGTATGAATCCACCACTTCTATTGTGATGCCTGGGTATCCTATTGTCCTTGATTTGAAAAAATTCTTGAAAACTCAAGTTGTCCTTGAATATTTGAGTTTGAGACTCATATTTTATAAAATAGCCTTCAAGGGATTCTTGCTCTTGAAACCCTTCATTTCCCACAACCAAGAATGTAGGCATTGTAGAGCATTGGGAAACGTGTTGTTGTTGCACTGGTCGATCACTCTAGTGATGAGAAATGTCGGAGCCTTCACCATGATGAAATTATTTAGGGGATTCCTTATATCTATCCATCCTTATCTCCTTGATTTCTCTAGCAATGTCTTGCATGGCTCTAAGAAGGATCTTTGGAAACTCCTTCTCTTCATCTTCTCCTCCAGATAAAGGGGTTTTATCCTTGTCTTCTTTGTCATTTGTATAATCAAACTTCCAGTGTCTTCTTCTTTGATACCTCTTCTCTCTATCAGTAAGAGAATCTCCTTCTTCATATGACATATTGGCTTTTCAAGATGCATAGGTTGTGCCAAGATTATGCTTTGATACCACTGTAATATTTCCAAATGGGAAAAGCAGGAATATAGTGCAAAATGCTGGAACAATAATGCAAATCATCATATAAAAGCAAGAGGCCAATATGGAGACCTTTCATATGTTATAACAACATAAAAATATGCATAATAAATGGGCCATAATATGTACAATAAGAAAGAACAAGCCTCCAATGGAAAAAATCCCTTAAAAGAGGTGTTGCTACTATATATAATGAGATGAAAGTCTACTACAATGCTGTTTTAAAGGATCTGCTACAGAAAATGGTCATACAATAGATCTAAGGCTAATATGTGCCTCAAAATATAGATCTACTACAGATTTGAGCACTATACAACCTCCTTTGAAGAACCCCTTAAGGGTTTTCAACAAAACACCATGTAAAAAATGGGGATCTAGGCCCTAGGGCTAAAGATCCACTGCAAAATACAGATCTAGAAAGTGTGGCTGATCTGATATGATCAATAGAATAACCTCCTCCAATAGATCCTATAAATGAAAGGTAGATCCCTTTCACTAGAAAATCGACTCTCCAGATGGTGTGCCAAACCACCCTACAACTCCTCCTACATAAATAACGTAGATCTGGAGGTAAACTGCACTGTAGGGATAAATAAATAGTTGGCATGATGCCAAGATCTGAAAATATGCACAAGGGCCTTCCTTACTATCCTCCCAATGGAAAGGAAGCCTTCTCCACTGAATATGAGCAATGAAATGACCCATATCTAGTCTCCATTGTTGCAACCTGCAAAACAACTCAACCCTCAACAAGATCTGCGCTGTAAACGAAAGATGAAGCTTGGCCTTAAGCTAGATAGTGGACAATGTAGTACAAGACTCCTCTAAGATCTTCTCAATGGAAGAGGTGGGATTCTCGATCAGGAACATCCTATGCTAAACAACACTCAATCTCAGCTAAACAGCAAGAGAAATATATATGTCTAAACAAACCATATATTCAGAAAATTGATATACATCAACATACTCAATATGGCTGCCCTCCTCTTCCTTAAATAAGATATGAGCTTGCAAACCCTAAGCCCCATCCAATAATAGCACTACTTCCATGCAAAGCATCTCCATCTAAAACTGCGTTGTCTTTCATTGATGACCACTCCTCCATGACAACGCTGTTGATTTGGTCAAAGTTGACCCAGTCAAGGTGTTCCAGCCCCTTTTCACACCTAAAGGTGCTCAATTAAGCTGCTAAGATCTATCCTTTTCACATTGGCATTGATTTATTTATTATTAAGGAGAATTATGGACCTCCATTGTCCTCTTATTCATAAAACAAAACAACAAACAAAATTTAATATTCCAACTAGCTCATGGCTCATTGGGAATATTACAACTAACCATTGTACCAACACCACCTTCCCAATCACCATCCCTCATATTAAGTGACCGCCAATAATCTAGTTTACATTAGACAAGAAGAAGGCCATCTAGTGCCATAGTTGACATTGAGCCAAATTGGGGTTGGGTGTATAAACTGAGTAGAACACCAAGAACCTACCTTGAACCAATAGGGTAATCAAAACACCCTATTGACAAGCTCACAACCATTCCTTACAACAAAATTCTGTAAGTAGGAGGAGATAACAAGGACCAATCCACTTCCCCTATATACAATCTATGGTCGAAAAGGGACCATTTCAATAATAACTCATTATGCCGAGAAGCATTCTACACTCTAGTATGGAAGAGATGTTTTAGTGAAGTGTTAAGTGAGAAATTAAAAAAGAAATAAAAAATTAATGTCCACTCATTTAAATATTCAACTATAGGGGACATGTTGTTGTGAAACATTAGATGAAAAATTAAAAATAATTTCGACTCAATTCAAATATTCAAATTACACACACATATTAATATTATGCACATGTAACATAAATTCAAATTCAAGACATCAAACAATCAAATTAATTAAAAAAAATATGAAGGTACATATCCAAAGGAAATTATGAAAGAGAATAATAAAAGATAACAAAGGATATATATATATATAAATGTGAAATATATGTAAAAATATAAATAGTGATTATAAATATCAATATGTGGGTACAATCATAGCAAAATTATTCTTAGAACTTTAATTAAAAATTTTAATTAATAAACATATAAAAACTTATTAGTTTGAATTCCCCCCCCTCTCTTTCATCACACATATATAATCATGTTAATATATATATATATATATATATATATCTCAAAAAAGATCCTCCACACATACATATATAACTTTTAATAAAACTAAAAATAAAAATATTTACTATATAAAAATGTGAAAATATTTACTGTATAAAAAATGTGAAAATTATATAAAAATAGTATTATAAAAATAAAATAAATTATTTTTAACTCCAAAAATAATTAAATATAAATAAATTTTTTCTCAAATTTTATATAAAAAATAAATTTGTGTTCAAGAAAATTTAATCCCTTTCATTATTATTTGGTAAATATAAATTCACTCAATTTAAATATTCAAATATGGAGATATGTTTTTTTTTTACAGAAACGGTTATGGAATATTATTGAAGACTTGGCCTAAATGCCAAAATTATGTTTACAAAGTGTAGAGCCATAGCCCAAAGTACCTCACCACTTAGGATGATTATGGGGCTTATGCTTGACCTCCATCTCTTGAAAGATGCTGCTATGAAATCAATTTCAAAATTTTTTCCAAGTTTATGGATACAAACGAATTGATTTAGGAGAAGACAATAAAACATGACAGCTAGTTAATTTAAGGAATAGGTTCCCATGTTTCTTCTCCATCCCTCTTCATGTCCCCAGCAGAAAGAAGGGATGCTTTATTGGCTTCTAGATCCGCGTCCTTGTTATTAATTCTCAACACATGGAAGAAATTCAACTTCTGGAAAGAGTTTCCCAATTCTTTGATTCTAGTAATCAGCCTTTCCAGTCTTAAATCCCGTGATGGAGAATTTGACACAATAGCATTTATTATGATCTGAGAGTCGCCTAAAACATTTGCTTCCCCGATGTTTAAGGCTTTGAGTAGCTTGAGGCCTTGAAAAAGAGCTAATGCCTCAGCTTTATTGTTGGATGAACGGCCCAAACCCCAGGCAAAGGAGTGAGCCTTTTTTCCATCTGATTTTAAAATGACACCTCCTGCACCAGCCTTTCCTGGATTGCCCTTTGCTGCCCCATCAGAAAAGGGAATGTCTCAATTGATTTGTGATCCAATCATGAAAATTTGTTTCTGTTTCCCTTATTTGCCAAGCTTTGGGAAGAGAGACATTACTTACAGCTTTCTGAAAATTCAGATCAAGGAAAGAGCCCCAGTCTATATCTCGCTGACTAAGACTAGAATCATCTTTTAGATCTCTCAAGCATTCTTTTAATTGGAATTTTATCTTGACTTATACTGCTTTGGGATTCTACTCCATATTTCTGAAGATTCTTTTGTTCCGTTCGAGCCAAATTTTCCAGCAAATTATTTTGGGAAGAGAGGACCATGCAGCTTTGATTACCTTATTTTTTGGAGGGGGACCAGGGTACCTATTCAACCATTTTGTGAAAAGCTTAGGAGTGGAGCTTGGGAGAACGAAATTGGAATTCAAGTTGCTCAGCAAGTCAATCCAGATTTGCAACGAGAATCTGCATTCCAGCATCAAAGGGATCACACTTTCCGTTTTTTCTTTACACAGGGTGCACCTTGAAGGTCTGTGATACCCTCTCTTCTGCAAGTTTTCATCTATCAGAATTTTGCTGTGGCATAATAGCCAGCAGAAGTGATCGATTTTGGGCCACAAGGGACAGCTCCATATCCCTTTCCATGGCTCCGGGTTTGGTGGAACGTGAGGCCTCTCCCTCAGCTTGTCGTATCCCAACGCAACGGAGTACCCCCCAGCCTTCGAGCCCCATCCTCTCGTGTCTTTTTTACGTGCCAGGGTGGGCGCCATACCATGTAGATTTCCAAGCAGTGTTTGCCATTCATGCTGCAACTCAGGTGGCACATTAATTTGACTACAGCCTGCCCAGTATGGACCTTGCCTAATAGAAATGTCCCACAGGGATTTATACCCCGCTTCCTCCATCCAATTGCGCAACGCACAGAGAGAGTTGTTGTCTGCCAAGGGGTCATTATTAATGATTCTGTCAGTCCATAAATTTATTCTTTTACCGTTTCCAGGGATCCAAAATGCATGTTCTGTGATAAGAGATTCAACTTTGGCATAAAGTTTTAGAAAGGGCGAGTTGGGTTGTTGGAGCGGTTTGTCCAAACAACGAGTACGTTTTCCACTGAAGTATTTTCTCCATAGTGCTAATTGGGCCTAGCCTGTCTTTGGCGCAATGATTTTCTAGAGAATTTTTGCCCCCATAGCAATATTTTGATCACAGAGGTTCTTGAAATTCAAACCCCCTTCCAACAGAGGTTTGGATATTGTCTCCTAGTTGAATAAAGGTAGCTTGTTTTTGCTCTGTTTGCCTCCCTTCCAAAAGAAGCGATGAATGTACTCCTCCATCTTTCTAAGTATGCCAACAGGAGCAAGAAGAACAGAGAAAAGAAATAAAGGGAGACTTCTTAGCATGGATTTGATAAGAACAGACTTTCCCGCAATGTTGAGCCAGGAATAAGCCCAGGCTTGGAGCTTGTTCTTGAATTTCTCCAATTGAGGAATCCAATCTTTACTGTAGGCTCTTTTAAGGAAAATTGGAAGGCCTAGGTACTTGAAGGAAGACCAGGAAGGCGAGGTAGCGAAGCCCAAACATCTAGCTATAGAGGAAAGCAAGCTGGGCAGAGTGTTCCAACTGAATATGTGACATTTTCCCTTGTTTAAAACGCTGCCAAAGGCCTCACAAAAATCATCCAGAACTACTTTGAACCTGGAGGCTGAAAGCACAATAGCAGCCCCCAGCAACAAGGTGTTATCCGCAAAAAGGGCATGGTTAATATTTTTTATCCCTCTTGCTATGCAAAGCCCATTGATTTCCTGATCTTGCAGCTTCTTGTCTAAGAGAAAACTGAGAACCGAGGCTTGGAGGACAAAGAGCAGAGGAGAGAGAGGTCACCCCTGCCTAAGGCCCCCTGTGGCTTGAAAGAAGTCAGCATCTTTGCCATTCACTAAAGGAGCGATCTAGGGCTCTAAGATGCAAGCCCGGATCCAATTTATGAAGCTCACACCAAATCCAAACTTGCTCAAGACATTAAACAAAAAAATATTCCTTACTCGATCAAATGCATTTGCTAAATCAAGTTTGACAACCATACCTCTTTCGTTGTGGTGCAAGCTGGAGTGGATTGCCTCTTGGACTAATGTAAAGTTGTCCATAATCTGCCTGCCATGAATGAATCCTCCTTGATTCTCCGAAATAATTTTGGGGAGGATGAGCTTCAGTCGATTCAAAATTACTTTGGTAATTAGCTTATAACCAATATTGCAAAGGGAGATCGGTCGGAATCTGTTGAAGGTTCTGGCTCCTTTCTCCTTAGGGATGAGGGCAAGAAATGCAGAGTTAGTGCTGCCTCCAATTTTCTGGCATTCTTGGGAATTTTGGACCATTTTGAAGAGATCTTTTTCTACTACCGGCCAACAGACTTGAAGAAACCTGGCTGAAAATCCTTCTGGTCCTGGAGCCTTGTCGGGATCCATAGCGAAGAGGGCATCTTTGACTTCATTCTTGGTGACTTTGGCTTCTAGGAAAAGATTCGTGTTGGCTGAAATTGAATGAGGAACTACATCAAGCAGATCTGGATGATGGTCTGGATCCATTTCCTCACTATACAGGCTTTTGAAATGAAAAAAGGTTGCTTTCTTGATGTTTTCAAAATCCTTGTGAGTGACATTCTCTTCCTTGATCTCGGAGATGGAGTTGAAACATTTCCTGGCTTAAGCTTGCTTGTGGAAAAAGGAAGAATTCCTATCCCCTGCTTTAAGCCAAAGGCTTCGGGACTTTAGCCTCCAGTATTCTTCTTCAGCCAAACAAGCCTTATGGAAATTTTGCTGGAGGTGGGCCTCTTGTCTAAAATCTCTTTGGTTATAACAACATCCTCCACTTGGAGTTGATGGGTTTCTAGAATGTTTTGAATTTTTTTCCTTTCTGTTGCTGGATTGGGCAGCATTTTGGCCCAGTGTTTCAGGACCACTTTCACTCTTCTGAGTTTTTCCTCCTAGACAAAAAAGGGGGAGCCTTTGACAAGCAGCCTCCAACAATCCTTGACTAATTGCATGAAGTCAGGCTTCTTGGCCCAGAGGGGACTGAATCTGAAAGGAATAGGGCCCGGATCAAGGTGAGCCTGAAGATTAAGCTTGATGGGCTTGTGATCCGAGATGCTGCTAGAGAGAATATGCATTCTAGGTTCTAATCCTAGCAAAAGGAAGGATTGTTGAATGAATAATCTGTCCAGTCTGGCGGCAATATGGCCTGGACCTATTCTTTTGTTAGACCAAGTGTACTTACCGGAAGTTGGCTTGATGTCCAGCAGGTCCCAGTCCTGCATTAGATCCTCCGCCCATTCCCTTGCCAGATCTCGAACAATGCTGCCTCCTCTCTTATCTGACTAGAGAAGAGTGAGATTGAGATCGTCGGCAATGATGATATTTTCCAAGTTTACTAGATCTGCTTGGCTTCTTATAGAATCCTAGCAGGCCTTTTTTTCCCCAGCATTGGTTGGGACATACACATTGAAGAGATAGAAAATATCTTTGTAACCGAGTGCTGCATTTGTAAGAGTAGCCAGTGAGTATTCTAAGTCTCAGAAATAACTGAGAACTTGCTATCGTTCCAGAGGGTGCCCAACCCTCCTAAGGCCCCATGGCTAGAGATTGCTTTTGCTTCACTTCTGTTCTAGAGTTTCTTACTTGCTTGCAGGAAGACTGTGTCTTCTAATTTGGTCTCCTGGATGAGAAGTATGTTAGAGACTTCTATCCTTATTAAGCCTCTAATGCTTCTTCTTTGGCTATGCTCCCCACACCTCTACAGTTCCAGGAGATGATCTTCATTATTTATGTTTCTGGTGGGCTCCCTTGGAGCCTTGGGGCTGATTTCTTGCCATATTCAGTTTTGAAGCTAACAGCTTCTCGAGAGTTGGCTGGCTGCCCTGAAGCTTTTCTTTATACGTTTCCTGCTCTCTTTTTTCCCTATCGGTCTTTCGGCCTCTTGTGGATCTCCTTACTGAGGCTTGAGACTCTCCTATTTCTCCTTCCTCCTCTGAGTCTTCCAATTCTTGTTCTTCCTCCTCAACTTCTAAAGGGATACCTTTGGAGCTTTCTACAACACTTGTTCCCTTGAGAGAAGAGGTGGGAGTGCCTTTTTTTGGAGAGACTGGTTTTTGGATCTCGACCTCCTGAGAAACCTCTATTTGCTGGCTTAGAAGTTCAAACTTGTTTTCTTGCCCCTTTTTGGGAGGGGGCTTCTGAGCGGGGACCTGAAGAGGGCCTTCTCCATTGGGACCTTCGATATTTTGAGCTTTGTGAGAAGTATTTGAACACTTGACTTGGTTCCAGCCCTCCTCCTTACCTTTCTCTGCCTCAACATTGGACGAGCATCCTCTAGAAAAATGCCCATAGACATGACATTTTTGGCATTTGAAGGGCAGCTGTTCATAATCAAGTTTCTGCACATGAGACTAGCTGCAAAAATTGATTTTAATGGCCTCTGGGAGGCCCACCTCTAGATCTACTTCTACGCAAATTCTGGCACAGTCATATTGGTCTTTGTTGTTTGCCCGATCTAGAAATTTCCCAAGGGCGTTGCCGATGTGCTTCAAGGAGTTCTAGTTCCAACAGTGAACTGGGAGGTTTGGGAGCCGAACCCACACCGGGACCGCCGTGGGAACATCGACAACAGGATCGAAGTCCAGTGTCCATTTGTTAAGATACAGGCCCTAAGGGCCCATGAAGAAGGGGCCATTTTGGAAGATCAGATCCTTATCATCTTTTGAGGAGAACTCAAAGAGGAAGAACCCTCGCCCAAGGAAATAAGAGGTAACGCTGTGCTTGATCAGAGGAGCCCAGTTCTTGTTAACCTAGTTCTCGGTAGATTTTGGAGAGGGCCAGAGCCTAGTGAATTGGCCAACGAGGGCGTGATCAGCTAAGGACAAAGCTACTTGAATGGGGGTCTCTGGAGGAAGAGAGATTTCCGGAATATCTTCAAGTTTCTTCACAAATTTGGCTGCTTTGATTTTTTTCTTCTGGGGCAGTCTAGCCAGAAGCCAGTTGAAGGAGTTAATGACAGAAGGAGGAGGCTCCTTGGGCGAGCCCTGCACCTCCATGAGGGTGAAACCCTAGGGAAGGCCGCTACTCAGGAACGCAGCCTAGCTGCGCAAATCAGGATGCAGACGGACCTCACGCGCGCGATGATCCAAATGATACTATAAATATGGGGATATGTTATGAAGGATTAGATGAAAAATTAAAAAATAATGTCGTCTTAGTTAAAATATTCAAATCACACAAACACAAATATATCATGCACATATAACATAAATTCAGATGCAATACATCAAACAATTCAAATTTCAAATTAACAAACAAAATTATGAAAGCTAATATCAATTAAAATAAATTATGAAAAATAAAAATCTACAAAGCCCTAACTAAAAGGAAAAAAAGGAAATATATTCGTAAAAGACAAGAAAATCTCTTACACCTCTTTAAGGTGACTCCTAAGAAATTCTGGAGGCAGATACTAAATAGGAAAACTAAATATAATAATAAAATTGCTTTACACGACTGGAATTCCTATCTTAAAAAGCTTTATGAATCTCCAAATGCTAGGGATTTTGAAACCCTGCTCACAACGAAAGAAGTTTTCTCATTAGAAGACATTGATTTTGGGGTTAAACGCCTGGCAAATGGGAAAGCTAAAGACATTGAAGGTTACCGGGCTAAAATCTTAAAAATTGGAGGTCCTGTCCTCATCCCCCACATCCACAAGCTTTTCAACCAAGCGGTCAAGCAAGGGTTCCCTAAACCTTGGACTCAGAGCCTCATTATCCCTATTTTTAAAAGTGGGGATACAAATAACCCCTCTAATTATCAAACAATTATAATCAACCCTGTCTTAGCCAAGTTATATGGTATTATTTTGGAAAAGAAGTTGAGCATTTGACATGAAAGTGAAGGTAAGCGGGCTAGAGGCCAAGCAGGTTTAGAAGGTAGCACTCAACAGCGGACCACCTCGTTACGCTTATGATCATTGTGGAGGAATGCTGCAATGATAAATCCAATCTCTTATGTTGCTTTGTGGACTTTAGAAAGACTTTCGATACAATTCCTAGAAATAACCTATGGAATAGATTAGAAGAGCTAAATGTTCCTTTCGAGCTAAGAGCAACCGCTATAAGGTTATACGAGAATGTAATTGCCAAGTTAAAGAGTAATGAGGGGTGGTCGAAAGATATTAAGTGTAATATCGGAGTTAAACAAGGTTGCCCCCTCTCCCCTACCCTATTTGGCATTTACATCGACAAGCTAGAAGGTTGTTTAGAGGAAGCAGGATGTGCTGGCACGATCTTAGCTAGGATAGTCATCATCCTTCTTCTCTATGCTGACGATATTATTCTTCTTGCAAGGTGCCCATCTGACCTTGATAAGCAACTTAGACTTCTTAAGGATTTCTACTCTACCATGGGTATGTCTGTTAACACTGACAAAACAAAAGTTATGATTATCAAATCCAAGGACACTTACGCTAATTTTATGTATGACAATAGTAACTTGGAGGAAGTGTCTTCTCACAAGTACCTAGGAATTGATATTCATCACAAGCTCAACTAGAACTATAGCATTCAGAAAAGGATTAATGGGGGGTGGAAAGCTTATTTTAGTCTTGAAAATAATTGTAAAACGACAAACCTCGTAATGTGGGATAGAAAGAAGTTTCTCTTTGAAACTTTAGTCACTCCTGTTATCTTATATGGATGTGAGGTTTGGGGTTGCAACATCTCTAGAGAATCCTGGAGAAAGATTGAGCAAATCTAGAAGCGTTTTATAATGTATAACCTTAAAATTAAAAGCAATACACCCTATCCTATTCTCCTTATAGAAGTGGGTCTTTCACTTATCGAGAGCCAAGCTATGACAAGGCTTCTGTTGTACAAGCACAAGCTCAATAACATAGAAGACCATAGACTTCCTAAGCTAGCTTTAAATTCCAGCCAAAACCACCTAAGGCTTAAACGAGGTTGGTATAAAGACACCAGGGCCTGGTTAAACCATTGGGAGATCGACGAGCATGTTGCATTGCAAAACATCAATAACATTAAAAAAATTGTGCTTTAGAAAGTTTAAAAAGAAAAAATGTGGTGTAGAAAGATCTAGCAGTAAAAGAAAATTAAGGTATAATAGAGGGGTCATTAACCCCAATAGCCCACCTTAGAAAGAACAAAAGCATCTCCTACATTTTTAAAACACAAGCTCAAAGAAGACAATTAATACAGCCAAGATTAGAACGAACTCTCATGAGCTCCATAGTGAAACAGGTCGTTGGACAGTTCCTAAAACACCATGGATGGAAAGGATCTGCCATCTCTGTGAGAATATGAACATCGAGGATGAAAATCACTTCCTATTAGAGTGCCCCGCGTACAACCACATTAGAGCTCAATTTCATAATCTTTGTTGCAATACTGACCTTCCTAGCCTCTTCAGATGTCAAAATTATAGTGAGTTCGGGAGGCTTCTCTCCAAGCTTTTTGAGCATAGGAATAAAATCTTAAATCAAATTAAATAACTCTTTTCTTTAGGTCCGATAGACCAAAGATTGGTTTCAGTGGACGTTAACCATCATCATCATCAGTTATGATATTTTAGAATTTTATATTCCAATTTAATTAATAAACACTTATAAACTCAATATTAATTATAATTTTTTGTAACTAACTATATATACAAAATATAAAAATATAAAATTATCATATAACATATATATATATATATATATATATATATATATATATATATATATATATATATATATATATAATAAAACATATCATTCTCATATATATGAAATTAAAAATAAAAATATTCAAATCTATAAAAAGTAGAATTGATATATAATACGAATAATAATTTTATTAAGAATTAAGTATTATTATTATTATTATTTTTAAATTATATATAAAAAATATATATTTTAAAAAATTCAAAATTTTAAATATTTTGTAAATTCAAATTAAAATAAATCTATAATAATATAGATAAAAATTACCACATCCAACATTCAATGAACAAATTAAATTAAGAAAACTTCCTTCAATGAAGAGTGAGGATTGGGCACTCACTAAACTTGCTGCTCAATGCTCTTTCTTTGACTTTCTAAACTTTGGGGAAAAATATGAAAAGTTTTCGGATCAAAAAAGATGGGGGCTCCTTGTCATGTTTGCAAACCCAATCACAATAAGAGTAACTAAGACCCAAGACCCCACAGACAAAATGGTGAACTTGATGTCTTAGCGTTTTAAGATTTATTTTATTTAAGGCAGTAGAATTTTTTTTAATGGATTCGGGCATATGCCCACCAACAACATCTATTAATCACTGGATACTTTCTGATCAATCATTTGTTTTTGAGAAGGCATCTTCTATTAAAGGGTGCCCGGTACACTACATAGTCCAACGATACCTGCTACACTCCATAGTCTAAGATTGGAAAATTAGGTGTTTCGAATTGAAATGAACTCTAGGCGAGGCATCTTCTCTCAAGTAGAGGTGAGAAACAAGAGCAGTGGACAGCCAAGTCTGGTGCAATTCCTTCAATGAGAGAAGAGGGGGAAGACAGCATTTCTGGATGAGATTACTTACAGTCATGTCAAGACAGATACAAGCGTTGAGCATATCTATAGTACTCAGTCTGAGCATTGTGATTGTGATTTCTGATTCAATTGATTACGCTTGCAAGGAGCATGATGTAAATAGTGTATCATATGGATTCTGCAACACATCGCTGCCTATAAAGGAGCGCGCTGAAGATCTGATAAGGCGTATGACTCTAGAAGAAAAGGTGGGACAGCTGTCGAATGGAGCATCCGATGTGCAGAGGCTGGGAATACCCAGATACGAATGGTGGTCAGAATCATTGCACGGTATTGCAAGTAATGGACCAGGCGTCAACTTCGATGGTCCCATACCCGCAGCAACTATTTTTCCCCAAATCATCCTATCTGCAGCTTCATTCAATTCCACTTTGTGGTTTCGCACTGCACAGGTCTGCTAAACATTCTTCCATCTTCTTCACCTTCTCATTAAAAATCTTAGCTTCTGATTCAAACATCCATCACGGAGGCACCCGCGGATGCTTTTACTGTTTATGTTTTCTTAATGTCTTTCTGGGCTCCTGTTTTTGTGAATATCTGTTGTATGCATGTTCTGGATCTTTCCTTTTGTCTATGTTTATTGCTCAGACTTTTTCTTTAGAGATAAACATAGCCATAGATATGGAAGTCTAAACAAAATTACAAGTAAAGATTTAAGAAGTCAACTCCATAATGTTATTCGTCGAATGGGCGAGATATCGATGGATATCAATGTTCCCATATTTAAAGATGGGCCAGCAGACGCAAACGATTGACTCAAAAACTACAACACAGCAGTCCCATGATTACAGGACAAAGTTATTACCCAAAACAAATGGACAGTTACAAACTGTAAATTGTCATCAATGCATGCAGTTTGAACTTTGAAGTTGTAAACTGTGCATCTGAACAATGAATTCTTAATTGTTCTTAACATATTTGAATTTTATCCTTTGATGAAGGTTTTGATAGCATGTTTAATAAGGATCCGGGAGATCTTTATCGATTGCTAACAAGATAACAATAAGGAATATGCAAGAGAATGAAGGCTTATTATGAAAAGAGACAGAAACACAGATGATCACTTAATGTATTGATCCTCAATAAGGTGCCTTGCGGTCTTTGGGCTTTCCAGAAAACGTTAAACTAATAACATGCCCTTAACCACTGTAATCAAGCTCCAACCTCGAGATGCCTTGCGTTATTGAATGAATCCTAATTTCGCATAGGGTGCATGCCCCATTCAAGATGCTTGAAAGCATGGTCCAGTAAAAAGGAACAACGGAAATTCTGACATGTCTTGCGTGGGCTGACTACCAGAAAGGCACGCCATTCTTGTAAGATGTGGACTGGACGTTTGAGTTGGATGAAATGTAGATATTAAGCAGACAATTGTCTAGTGGGCACCATGGGCTGCCATTGATCCGGTTGAGCCAATATGATATGTTTTCCAATGGTCAAGTCAAAATTGCAATGGATCTACAACATGGATACCATTAAACAAAAATGACGATGCCTAATGAATATTATGGTCTATATTTATTTCTCTATTAAGCATTTAAGAGAATAAGAAACTGACAATCAATCTCATAAACATTCATTACACAATACACAGAGGTTTTAAGGAAAGATCTCATGGGAAATACTCTCCATTTATTATCAATCTTAGAGTGTCAATTGTTGAGCATTTACAACTACAAACTCGCATGACCTTTTAGATTCTGTTGAGAAACCAATAAGCTAGCAAATTAGGGCTGATTTCTCTTACTTAATAATTGTTTGTGAATATTTGTTGGCTTTTTATTTCTTTAATTATGTTCTCTTCATCAAACAATTACCAAAACATAAAACATGAAGATCACAAAAGACAATGAACACAAAGATGTAGGCTCCAAGCCACGGAAAAACCCCACAAGGGGGAAAATCCAACCAACTTCTCTTCTTATAGAATCAGATGAAAGTGAGAAATCCAAGACTAAAAAACCAAGACCAAGACCTCCCACAAGACCCAGGTCAGCCCTCCTTCAATCCTTCCTCAAGCAAGTCAAATCCAACAAAGTCAATGCTGGTCAACGCCTTTCAAATCTGATCAAGCTCTGAATTTTCGGCCTCTGCCACAGATCTGAAATTTTCGGCCCTTGCAGAAGTTTGAAATTTCGCACATGTGGCAGATTCTAGGGCAGAAATCACAAGTTTCTCTCTCCTTTGACCTTCACTCTCTCTCCTTTGACTTTCACCCTTCTTCCTTAGACTTTTGCTGGTTTTTCTCCTCTTGCTTGCACAGAAATTGAAGTTGTGAATTGGTGTTACAATGAGGTCGAATTGCTCTCTATATATACACATCCAGGGAGTCGAATTGCTCTTTTTATATATACACATCCAGGAAGTCGAATTGGTGCCTTTCTGGGCCGACTTGTCCAGACAGGGCTGACTTGGTCTTGTGGGTGACATATTGACTCTTTTGACTCAAATAAAATTCTTTTTTCCTCATTCTTTCAAAAGTCCAAATGGGACTTGACTCAAGTACAATAGATTGACTTATGACAAATTTTATTTTGACTCAATAAACCCTAGAAGTATGAAGAACATGCTTAACTAATGAAATAAAAAACAATAATAATAATAATACTACTTCCTTTCTTTTCTTTTTACATGAGATACATATTGATACAAGTAAAATGATAATTATGAAGACCGAGCCTAGTTACATTTTTCAACAGATTCCACATCCATGGCACTATGTTTCACAATGCTTGGTACCCCTGTTAGCAAAGCTGAGTTCTATCCTTTGCATAAGGAATTTCTTTCTGCTCCTTGCTGCGATGACTTTCTAAGTTGGTTGTGATACCTGTTGCATCAAAATCTACAACACTATGAGGTGGAGGCCCATTGTCACCACAAAAAACCATCTCCTGGTCTTTAGCAGACTTTCACCACAAGGGAGGCTTCCTGGAATTCGTCACGTAATATGTATTCTAAGTCTATGGCTCAAAGGTGACAAATGCATAGGCTCAAGAAAGGCACTCAACTTAAGGACAAGGCTCAATCCAACAAAGACAAGGCAAAGCGTGCACCTCAAGAGGCCTATCTAGGGCACTTATGACCTAGGGTTTAATTAATAGGGAAGGACAAAGGTTTACCAAGGTGCATAAGACTAAGAAAAGGCCTGATAAATATTGATTTGATCAACAAGCCTTTAAGAAGCCCTAAGTTGAAGCCTATGGTTAGGTTAGGGTTTGCCCTAGGGCTTGTGAAATCAACCCTAAAATTCAAAATTAACCGTGGAAAAGATTGGATTTTGATGCAATGAGACTCAAACCACGTGTATAACCTCACCACAGGCCAATACACTCCTCCTAGTTGAATCCGACCCTATGCCCTAGCCTAATGGCTTGCCTTGAAGGGCTGAAAATGTAAAAGAAAGGGAGAAATAGGTTTTAAAGAGTTTTTCTATGATGAGAGGTCATATGTGTGGATGCCAGTGCTTGATCCTTGGGTGATGGAGTCTAAGGGAAACCTACTTATAGAGATATCAAACCCTTGTATGGAATAAGGGCAAGAAAAATCATAGTTTTCAAAACCCTAGCTACCACTTTATGAGGGGATAAAATCACGAAGAGAGCTATCTTTAAGATCTGGAAGGGGTGTCACGACACACATGGAGAAGACATAAGATATGAAGGATACATGTGAATGCCTATATTATTCACATGATATACATTTTATAATACATTGGAGTGACCGTTGGATTCCATATTCCAAGGTCTCTTAGACTCCCTTTGACTGCTCACATTCCACACCAACCCTTAGAGGATTAGGTGTCCAACATTCCCCCCCTAATCCGAAGGGGTATCTATGAGTCCAAGAAGAGAGTTGTAATACAAAATGTGCAAAAATGCATGGCAGCGCTAGGCTGAATGTGCTCTCTGAAATGTTGGCATAAGGTGGTGGTTTAAGGATGACCATCAACACTGGAACGCTTAGTGCAGCTTCCGGAACTCTTCCAAATCTATCAAGAAGGTGAGGTCTTCTACTAGAGGAAGTGCTCCTTAATGCTTTGAAGAGGGAGGCCTTCAACCTAGAAGAAGGGAGGTCTACAACCTGCATAAAAAAGGAGAACCTCAACCTGAAAAGGGAGGTCTCAACTTGCATAGATGGTCTAAAGGTTGACCACCAACCAAAAGGCATGCTCAAGGGCATCTCAATCTCTTGCTACAACTCTGAATTTGGTATGGCAGGTTGTGGCTCAGGCTTGCTTGAAATTTTGTGTCTCTGGTTACAACTCTGAATCTGTTATGGCAGGTTGTGGCTCAGGCTTGCTAGAACTTTTGTGTCTCTGGCTACAACTCTAAATCTGGTATGGTAGGTTGTGGCTCAGGCTTACTTGAATTTTTGTGTATCTGGCTACAACTCTGAATTTGGTATGGCAGGTTATGGCTCAGGCTCACTTGATGTGGCTTTGAAGCTTGTATATGACCATCACTTCTCCACTGTTAGATACAAGGTGAGAAGATGGAGAAAACTCAACTGCAAGACTATTCAATACTTTAGAACAAGTTCTGACATATGACTGAAATATCTTCTTAGCTGTTGAAGCCCATTGCCAAGAAGCGATTCATCCAAGATGAAACTTTGTTTTTGCAGGAGGCTTGTTTTTGAAGCATCTGTTTGAAGAATGAGTGGTTTTATGACAATGCTTTCATGGATGAAGATCAAAACAGTGATCTTTCATATGGCCAACTCGGTCACAATGTTGGCATATAACATACTGTTGATGCTGCTGTGGAAGAGGAGCATAATATGGAACATCTGAAGGTGAATTGTCATGAAGGAATCCAACACTCTGAAACTAGATGGGCTTTGAGTAATCTGGAATATGAAAGGACACATCCTTGTCATATCCAAGACCAGTTCTGTGCTTGTTATGAACAAGCTCTTCCCAAGGTTTGATGATGGGCTTGGGAAGTGCAGAATAAAGTTCTGCATATTTCTGTACATCTGCTCCTGAAATGGTGTTAAATTTGGACAACTAGGTCCAAACTCCATGTTATGATGCTCAGATTAAGAGGCTAATATTTTTGTTGGATTCCTCTTTCGGAGAGGTGTAAAATCCATATATAATATGTCTTAATCCGATGAGCAAAACATTTATTTTGAATTTATTATTCATAATAAATTATATGTGCAGGTCGGCCTTAAGGTTTCACACCCCCAGCAGATGTGTCACACGCCCCAATGATGGATATAAATACAGGCAAAGTTGGAGAGTATTTCATCACAACACAACTCACATCTTCTTCTCTCATCTAAGATAGTACGAGCTCCTTGGAGGACGAGTTCAGCCCACACGTGTGAAGGAGAAGAAGGACAAAACTGTACGGCTGAGCTGAAGGACGATTTTCTGCAGTTAGGGTTTTGCAGAAAGTTTGACCAGCGTTGACTTTGGTCAACGCATGGTCCAATTGGGCTGAAAATTTGTGGGAAGTTCGATTTTGGAAGGCCGTACTGTTTGGCACAGAAATCGAGGTCAAAGGGTTGACCAATTTGCTGCTGCGTTGACTTTTAGCTTGCTGCCCTGCGTTGACTTTTTCAGGACATCGTTGACTTTTTTGGAGTTGAATTGGGTTGACTCGTTTGCTGATTGGAGGACTGTTGTGACACATTCTGGGTTGGCTGACCAAGGAGACTTTGCTGGTTGAAGCATCCTGTTGATCGCCGTAACGCACCACCACATTTTTCCTGTTTCTGATTTGTCTTCTGTAAGATCCACTTATATGTTCTATCTGCATTTTACTTAACTAATTGTATGATTGCTGTGAGAAAAGTAAAGTTGCTCCTAGCATAGAACATCTACAAAAATTTACATGGTATCAGAGCTGAGGTGAAGACAAACTCCATCTTTAGCAATCACCACCGGAAGAAATGGGTTCCACTAGTCTTGAATTCAAGGAGAATGACAAACTGACTAGAAGGGATGACTTCCATGCCTGGAAGATGATATTAGATCTCAAATTGGAAGATCATGATCTCTTGGATCATGTGACGGGGAAGATTCAAGAACCTCCATCAAATGCTACCGCTGCTGTTAGAAACAAGTATAAGAAGGGAGAAATCAGAGCAAAGCTGTTGATCAGGGAATCCATACATAAGAGTCTGGTTGCCTATATATCTGAACTAGGCACATCCAAGGAGATGTATGACAAATTGATCCTCATGTTCAAGGTAAACAATGTGAACCAAGTGCTATTTCTCAAGAACAAGTTGAAGAATATGAAGAAGGGCCGGGATGAGTCTATTCAAACTTTCTTTCTGAAATTGACCGAAACAAGGAACAATCTGCTAGCTATTGGGGAGACAATAGCTGATCGTGAGATGGTTCTCACCGCACTTGGAGGACTCCCATATGAATGGCAAGTATTCACAACTACCATTCTCAACAATAATACCACTCCTAACTTTGATGAGCTTCTGTCTAGATGTATGCAAGAAGAAACAAGGATGAAGGAATTCGATAATGACAGAAATGCTGCCTATGGTGCTCATTCCCGAAAGAAGAACTCTGGTGGTTCTAAGGACAAAGGAAGGACAAAGACTCAAGAGAAGAAGGGTAAATGTTTCACTTGCCATAGGCCTGGACACTATGCTAGAGAATGCCCCTTCAAGAAGGATTCTCCCGATGGTGACGATAACAACAACAACCGAAGGAATGGGAATCGAAGAAATGACAAATCCAAAGGAAAGAGGAAGGCTCACTTTGGTGGAAACAATCAACCTTCTAAAAGGTCTAGAAATACCAGGTATGAGGAGTCTAATGTTGTTGATAAAAGAAATGAGTATATTCTAGTATCTGCTCTCTCAGCTGCATCTCCGCCCGACACTATGGATGTCTGGCTAATCGATAGTGGTGCCTCAAGACACATCACCGGATTCAAGGAAGCACTTTCCGACATGGTTGAAAGGGATACTAATCTAGTAATTATCCTTGGGGATAATGCCACTTATCCTGTGAAAGGGACAGGGACTGTGACCCTCCACTTGTCTCAAGGACAAGTCCTACGTTTGCAAGATGTACTCTATGTACCTAAATTGAAGAAGAACCTTGTGTCTGTATCTGCCATGGAAGACAAAGGATTTAATGTAACTTTCTCTGATGGAAAGGTGCTCATGTGGAAGGAGAGCTTCAAGGAAGCTATCTCAATTGGTTTTAGAGTTGGTACACTCTACCAGGTTGGAGGGAGTCTGTTGGGAGCTATGACTTGTGATACTGTCCGACAAACCGAACTATGGCACCGAAGATTTGGACACCTTCATTACAAGGCCCTTCCCGAAGCAAGGAAGGTGGTGACAGGGATGCCTGACTTTGGAAATAATCATGAAGGTGTATGTAAGGGTTGTGCCGAAGGAAAACATACAAGGGGACCTTTCCCCTCAAGTGCCACAAAGACATCTGATATTTTGCAACTGGTCCATTCTGATCTATCTGGTATGTTGCCCGTGACATCCCTGGGAGGATGTTCTTACTACATGACATTCACTGATGACTTCTCTCGCAAAACCTGGATATACTTCTTGAAGAAGAAGGATGAGGCTTTCATGTGGTTCCGTACCCTTCAAAGCCTTGGTGGAAAATATGACCGGAAAGAAGATCAAGATTTTGAGGACCGACAATGGCACTGAATATGAGTCAAATGAGTTCAAAGACTTTTGCAGAGAAGCCGGCATTAAGAGGGAGACTACCACTGCATATACTCCTGAGCAGAATGGTGTTGCTGAACGCAAGAATAGGACTATTGTGGAAGCTGCCCGTGCCATGCTATGTGACCAGGGTCTACCAAAGTTTCTGTGGGGAGAAGCTGCAAATATTGCTGTGTACATTCAAAACCGATGCCCTCATTCCGCTTTGGACTCCAAAACTCCCGAAGAGGTTTTCTCTGGTAAGAAACCTGATGTCTCACATTTTAGAATTTTTGGATGTCCTGTCTTTTTTCATGTGCCGAAAGAAAAGAGAAGTAAGCTGGATGCTACTGGGAAGAAAGGAATGTTTGTGGGCTACAGTGAGACTTCTAAGGCATATAGAGTCTATGTACCTAGTCAAAGGGAAGTAGAGATAAGCCATGATGTCACTTTTGACGAAGATGCTTCCCTGAAGAAAGTAGTAGATCTTCCTAGATCTGGAGAAAATCATGAAGAAAGACCTGGAAATCTGGAAGAACCACAGGATGAGACTATGCCTGATATTGAAGGACCAATGGACCCTATTGATCCATCTCCTTCACTGGGAAAGAAACCATCATGGCTCAGGGACACCCTCGAAGATGCTGAGGGTCATGCTGCCCCAAGGGGGACATTCCGAGAAAGCAAGAAGCCGTGTAGATACCAAGGGTATCTAGCTGCCATGAGTACTATTGTACAATCTGAACCTGGATCTTTTGAGGAAGCCGTAAAGCATCGAGTTTGGAAGGATGCTATGCACGAAGAATATGAGTCCATAATGAAGAATGATGTCTGGGATGTGGTCCCGAGACCGAAGGACAAATCTGTTGTCACCGTGAAATGGCTCTACAAGATCAAACATGGATCTGATGGGAGTGCTGAAAAGTTCAAGGCAAGATTTGTTGCCCGTGGCTTCTCTCAAAAGGAAGGAATAGACTATGATGACATATTTGCACATGTGGCACGATATACCACCATTCGATCAATCATAGCCCTTGCTGCTACGCAAGGATGGAGTCTTCATCAGATGGATGTCAAGACCGCTTTTCTGCATGGTGCAATAAAGGAAGAGGTGTATGTGGAACAACCTCTGGGATTTGAAGTTCGGGATCGAGACACTCATGTCTGCAGGTTGAAGAAAGCCCTCTATGGATTAAAGCAAGCACCCAGAGCTTGGTACGAGAGGATGGATAGTTACTTGATGAAGCTGGGCTTCACTCGAAGTAATGCTGATCCGAACCTTTACTTCAAGGTTGTGCGGGAGAAGCCTCTCATTCTAGTGCTGTATGTGGACGACCTCTTCCTGACAGGTGCTGACCCTCTCATTCATCAATGTAAGAGGGAGCTCGCTGCTGAGTTCGAGATGAAGGACCTAGGACTAATGCACTACTTCCTAGGCCTGGAGGTCTGGCAGAGACCTGGAGAGATTTTCCTTTCTCAAGGAAAATACATTGTGAAGCTTATGGAAAGATTTGGGATGGTGGACTGTAAGTCCGTGTCGACACCGATGGAACTCAACTTTAAGAAGTTGAGTGGCAGCGCTGTTGGGCCTATCTTGGCCAATCCTACTGAGTATCGTCAACTCATAGGAGCTTTGATGTTCTTAGTGAACACCCGTCCGGACATATGTTTTGCAGTGAACACTTTGAGTCAACAGATGGTTGAGCCTCATCATTTTCACTGGGTTGGTGCCAAGAATATTTTGAGATATCTTCGGGCACGATAAACCATGGGCTGAGATACACTGTCGGGAGTGTGATACTCCGTGGATATACTGATGCCGATTGGGCTGGCAGTGTGGTGGATCGTAAGAGCACATCTGGATGCTGCTTCAATCTTGGTTCTGCTTCGATCTCATGGATGAGCAGGAAGCAGAAGTCGGTGGCTTTGAGCACCACGGAGGCCGAATACATTGCTGCTAGTATGGCCTGTTGTGAAGCAGTTTGGTTGAGGAAGCTCTTTAGTGAGCTGTTTGGACATGTGCTAGATACCACTGTGATACTCTGTGACAATCAGAGTGGGATTCGTATGACTGAGAATCCTGTGTTCCACGACCGATCCAAGCATATTGATATCATGTACCACTTTATCCGGGATATGGTACAGCGAGGCGCCGTAAGGCTCGATCATATAGGAACTGATGAGCAGGTCGCGGATATTCTCACTAAGCCCCTGGGGAAGGTCAAGTTCCTAACCTTCCGTGAGAGTCTTGGTGTGGTGGAAAGACCCTATGATGTGGGTCCTGTTGGACGATGAGCTCTGGGAGCTCTGGGGGGCTTTGGGGATAGCTTCTCGGAGCTATAAGCACTCATAATGCTTTTGCCCCACCTTTGTGATTATTGAGCTGGTTCGCCTCTCATTTGTCTGTGCCCCGTATGCATCCTACCCATTGAGTTCAGGGCTCATGGGAAGTACCTCTCATTTGGCCAATGAGGTGGGAAAAGCTAGAGACCATTAGCAAAGACTGATGGACGCATCAGAGATTGCCGTACTCTCTATCTAGGATGGCACGATCCAACCACTTGATCTGGGATCAAGTTTAGTGAGGTCTGGGACCTCTGCCTGACTTCGGGTCAGATGAACCAACTTTGGGTTGGTTGGATACTCTTCATGAGTTTGATAGAGGTTTTTGAACCTCTGGACTGATTATGTCAGTCGGGGGATGATGTCTTTGTGACTGACCCACTTCTGTTCTGAAATAAAGAGGCCAGCAAAGCAAGTTACGGCGGGATGACGCACGATGTTTGATTGCACTGATGGATGGAGTTCTCCCTAGTTGAGAGGGAGTGTTAAATTTGGACAGCTAGGTCCAAACTCCATGTTATGATGCTCAGATTAAGAGGCTAATATTTTTGTTGGATTCCTCTTTCGGAGAGGTGTAAAATCCATATATAATATGTCTTAATCTGATGAGCGGAACATTTATTTTGAATTTATTATTCATAATAAATTATATGTGCAGGTCGGCCTTAAGGTTTCACACCCCCAGCAGATGTGTCACACGCCCCAATGATGGATATAAATACAGGCAAAGTTGGAGAGCATTTCATCACAACACAACTCGCATCTTCTTCTCTCATCTAAGATAGTACGAGCTCCTTGGAGGACGAGTTTAGCCCACACGTGTGAAGGAGAAGAAGGACAAAACTGTACGGCTGAGCTGAAGGACGATTTTCTGTAGTTAGGGTTTTGCAGAAAGTTTGACCAGCGTTGACTTTGGTCAACGCATGGTCCAATTGGGCTGAAAATTTGTGGGAAGTTCGATTTTTGGGTCGCGTCTTGTTTGGCACACGAAATCGAGTCAAGGGTTGATCGATTTCTTGTTGCGTTGAATTTTAACTGGCATACTGCGTTGACTTTTCGGGACGAGGCGTTGACTTTTTGGAGTTGAATTGGGTTGACTACGTTTGCTGATTGGAGGGTTCATTGTGACACTCTGGGTTGGTGACCAAGGAGACTTTCTTTAGTTGGAAGCATCCACTGACAAGTAACGCACCACCACATTTTTCCTGTTTCTGATTTGTCTTCTGTAAGATCCACTTATATGTTCTATCTGCATTTTACTTAACTAATTGTATGATTGCTGTGAGAAAAGTAAAGTTGCTCCTAGCATAGAACATCTACAAAAATTTACAAATGGGTACTGCAACTGCAATTTCTTGTTGCTTATGGGAGTCTGTCTCAATGTTCTAAACAAAAATAGGTTCAAAATTATGACTCCATTGTTGTAATTCTGCTCTCTGAAGCTGAGATTCAAGCTCCAAAAGGTTAATGTTATCTTATGCATCTTGTAAACAACTCTAAATGTCAATGAGAAAATCCTTGCCGATTTTGATTGTATTATCCATAGTAGAGAGTATCAGATTGTTCAATAACTCTATTATTCCACCAATTGGAGCCATTTTTTTTCAACCAACTTAAGCTGAGCAAAAGCAACCTTCTAGTTATAATGAATGCACGAACAATATTGGTGCTTCTTTCCTATGAAAAATCTCCACAAGGGAAAATATATATGTGTACTCAAGGATTTGAGAGAGTTATTATTTTCAACTGCTAGCAGCTAGGCAATTTTGATTGAAAACTGGTTAGAGGCCAAATTTATCTGCTAAAGTTATTCTCCTAATCGAAGAAAGCAATCTTCAATAATCTAAAACTGTTAGTTGTTCGACTACTTGAGCTCTACAATGATGTGTAGACATACATTTTGGTTATCTCAATTATTTGCAACAACGATTTGTGTAATTCAAGCTTCTGATAAGCAGGTCTCCAAAACCAAGAAAAATCCGAACTGGTTCAGTCCCTTTTAGGATATTACCAATGTCAATAGCTCGGTAACAACTCACGGTAGAGAAAGTGGAAAGCAATTTTTGTCTTGTAGCAAACTCAGATAAAAACTCACCTTTTTGAGCAAAACACCAGATTTATGAAATCCATGGACATCCTAGTAGATTCTCTAGGGTATAAAGCTCTTTAAGAGACGATAGAACCAAGAGAAAATTGCACGAATACACCACAACTCAGACTCACAAATTTATAGACAATGGCAGCTCTTCTACTATGATTCAATGCACAGATAAATCAATGCATATAATCCAACAACGCTGGACTATGGGTTGGATTATGGGCAACTGATACAACATAGATATTCCATTCAATGCACATACCATGAACCAGACACACAGATAATTACTCAAAATAAATCACGGATCTCTGGAGATGCATACACAGTCGACTGTCACTGCTCGTTGTTCCTGCTACTATCAATGCTATAATATCAGAAAATTCAAGTTGAGAGAAAACGATGCTATAATACCAGAAAATTGAAGTTGACAGAAAATTGAGCGGAAAATTCCACACTTGTTAGCTGCCATGATAGACTATTTTTACTGTGGATTGAATGCTCGACATGGCATAGGTGGTTTGATGTTGGCTTTGTGCGTACTTTTCTGCGAAACAGGGCACCTGAATTAGAGAGCGATACCGAATCAGAGAGCAATACCAAACGCCCTCGATGTGGCACGGGTGATCGACTCTACAGTGTGTGTTCAGGGGGGGGAGTGATGACAGTTGGAAGGAGAAACCACCAGGGCTGTGGGAGGAGAAACCACCGGGGTTGCGCAGGTTGTGAAAATTCCTAGATCTAACAATCTCAGGAATCCTATTGCAACCAACTGAATCTACTTCATCTACTTGTAAATTACATTACACAGTTATTTTCAGATTACTTCTGGAAATATTGAAGTAAATTACTGAAGAAAAGTACACTTAATTAAATATGATTCTGAAACAAGACACTGAGCAAAGAAAAAATACACACAGGACACCTTTTATTTTGGACGAAAGTCCACAGAAAAACCCAATGCGGGAAAACCGGTGCAGCAGATCTGAGGGTTTGTTATTATTAAGCAGCAGTTTCTGAATACAATCTCTGGATGCCTCGTTGGCTATCCAGTACAGAGAAATCACGACAAACAAAAATATAGTGAGTTTTACCTGACACAGCAAGTCCTAGCTGATTTGGTAGCTGAATTGACGAAACCCCAATACCCTTTGCACTGCCTTTGCGCAGTAGCTGTGTAGGCCTGCGTGGGGACCTCGGTGGACTGCGTCACCTCCTCTCTGGGATCGATCTGCTACTCGGAAAGTCTAGTTCCAACCTTCCTGGCTCAGAAGCCTGATCTCCCAACAAATCTCTGATTATCTCTCGAAAACACTGCGTTGCCTCTGCGTGTGCCTTGCGTCGGCCTGGGTCACCCCTTCTGGGTGCTGCGTCACACTCTCTGGAGGCTGCACTGGTTCCTCTGCTGGTTTTGCTGCCTCTCTGCTTAGTATTCTTGGTCCTGGAGAAGATCCTCCGACCAAAACCGTCTCTGCCCCTCTCTGCGCTGGAATCACTTAGATTTGATCTTTGTCCGAGTGCCGCTCCGTCAGAAGAATTCAATCTCTAGATTCACTTAGTGTGTCTCTCCAAATGACCCTCAAGCCTTCCTTTATAGTCTTCTCGTTGAGACATCAACGACTGAGATTAGATTTCTAATCAACGGCCAAGATTATAACTTGACTTGATCTTCGCTTTTTCTAGATCATTCTCACTCTGTTTTATTAATACCCTTTAATTATTTAATTTCCCTAAGTTTAGACTTAGGGTCCCCATTAAAATAATTAATTTTTACAATAAAAAATATTCCGAGTGGAATTTTCACAAACGGTTTCTGGGTTCTTTGGAATACCAGTGCTTAAGCCTCTCCACAAGTTTTGAGACTTAGAGCACTTCCGATGCTACCAAAAATCAACACAGGTGTATACCACCCTTTGTGGCTCTGTGGGAGTAGAGTCGGGGACGAAAGGTGATATGAGGAGTCGGGTAGTGTCAGGTCCAGAGTATGATACCAAGGAGTTGTGTAGTGTCGGCTGACTAGAACCAGGTGATGCCGAGGGTGCGGGAGGATGGAGCGGTGTATTAACTGATCGGGAGGTGCATTAATGACCAGGAGGTGCATTAATAACTGGGAGGTGCATTAATGACCGGGAGGTGTAGGCAACTATGTGGGCATAGTCGTATCAGAACGGTGGTATGAGTGCAACCGCGCCAAAAATGAGTGCACAATAACAGTATGGCAGAAGAAACTGAGGTGTGTAGTTCAACAGTCAAGAAAGAGGGAATCCATAAGAGTAACGATCACATACAACCGAAGCAAAATATGTTATAGCTTATGTACATGAATTCCAATTAGGCACAACAGAGATGGTTCCGCAAAACAGATTTTTTTTGACCATCAGTGAATTAATGGAGTGTTATGTACAATGAGCAGAAATGTCATAATTGACCTGCACATAGAGGCCACAAAACCAATGGATCAAATATGGGCAGGACAGGAGTACACCTGCTCAGATACCATGTTAGGACATACATGGAGAAGACAAAAGATATGAAGGATAAACGTGAATGCCTATATTATTCACATGAAATACATTTTATAATACATTGGAGTGATCCTTGGATTCCATATTCCAAGGTCTGTTGGACTCCCTTTGACTGCTCACATTCCACACCAACCTGTAGAGGATTAGGTGTCCAACAAGGGGTGTCATATATTCTCTAGTTAAAACATGCAATACTTTGTCAATATTCCATGGAAACATATTCAATTTAACAAGAGCATAGAAACCTTGCTAACAACCATTCCATGCAATAACCATAAAAAAGATAATCAACAATAAAAATACTCACAATATATGTATGAACAAGTCCTTTATTAAGATCACATCTCCATAAGAATACAAGTCACAATGGCTAGGCCGAAATACTCCATAATTGATGATGAGAATCAAATGTGAGGTGACCTCTATTTATATGAGGTATGCCTCAATTAATTTTAGCCTAAGAAGCCCCTAAAACAAGTTTGACAACAAATAAACCTTGGGTTACAAGTCTGTTACCCACCACTTCGTGGTTGATATCCCTAGGAGAAATTTTTCTCCATGATGGACCTCAGCCTGCAGCCAACAACCCCTTGCAACCTTCAACTAGCTCATTGTGCCATTTCTCCGCCACTTGAGCCAACCATGTGGTCCCTCACCCATCTGTATTGATAGTATGTTTGAAGGTGGGCCTCCTGAATCTAAAGGTATGTCTTGTCACTTGGTAATTGAGTATTGGGTTTGCTTATCATGGACACTTTTGGGCATGGATTGATGGGGGGATTTGGTGGAAAGAGTGGGCTTAGTTTGTGCTCCTGTCCCCTTAATCTCTTTTGGATGTTACCCTTGGATCTTAGTCCCGTGGGATCTCCTTTATTGACCATTTGGTTCTAGGGTGGTACTACTTTGGAAACACCGACTTTGGGTGCGTGGTCCCGCTCCTTTATCCGCATATATTGCTTCCTTCCCACTCACTATACCCCCATTCAACATTTCTCCTGCCTAGGTCCACATTGCCTCTCTGGGCCCACATAGGGTTAGCCTCCCTATCCCCTTGCCCCCACCTTGGGTCAGACCTGGAATGATGCCTTGGAAGTTGAAGCAGCTAAAAGAAAAAGTGAAAGCATAAATGGGCACATTCAACAAGAAATTGTACCACAAAATGCAAAAGATGGCTGGGACAAAAAATAATTAGCACGTGGGAAAAAGCCAATACATGAACTCTACCCCATAACCATGGTCATCACCCTGGTTCCATAGGCCCTAGATGAGCCTCCTTTATCATTCGGGAACCCATGATTGTTCCAACCCCTCGAGGGCAATGAGCCGCCCTACCTAAAAGGGGGTAATCACTGCTATATCTTTCACATCATGCTCTTGTCCTTTGAGCCTTGAGCAGTTAATTGAAGAAAATTCACAAAAGACAAAAGACATATAAAGAAGGGTGGAAAAATCAAGGCCGAGGCACCTCATGTACCACGATTGCTCCCTCCTACACATTATATACCCAGGTGGGCTTCCCCTTCTCTAGCTACCCATGAGCCCCAATATGTGGCCCAAGATTGCCCCTCTCATTCCTTATTCCATTTCACTTCTTTATCACTTGCCACCCTCATTTGAGGGATGTACCTTGGACATACTATCCCCTCTAAGGGTAGAAACCACCTAATAAGGTACCTGGCTAACCCCCTTTGGATCCTGGAGACATTAGCACAATCTAAAGCCCACTTTGGAAGGGCCTTAGGATCCTGGAGACATTAGCACATGCCAAAGCCCACTTTGGAAGGGCATGCCATTATGAAGTGCCCACTTTGTTGTCTATGGTTTATAAGCTCTTTTACAAGATTACTCTAATGACTGGCTGTACTGGAAGGCTATGGGATGCCTTGGATCTTATACAGGATTGCAGATGGTGTCCATTTGGGTTTGGTCTCCCTATATGGGGTCCTCTCCTCCCAGAGGGCTACATTGGCACATGTAGGGTGTGTGTAGAGAGCCATGGGCCTCTACAACAGCAGATAGCACTCCATGGATCCCCATTGATGTCCAAAAATTACTAGAGATCCACCTTTGGGACGAGGATGATGCACTTAGTACACTATGCCCAGCAGACCCTACATGAGCACCACGCACTTGGCGGGTGTCCTAGGGCTTGTACGATGACATGAAAACATTCATTCCACCATTTGAGCCCTTATAGATGATCTACAGGCATCTTTGACTCATATGGAAACCCATGGGGTCATTAGTGTGCCCCCACACCCAATGGGAGCACCACATGTCTACTACTTGGAGAACAAGGGGCCACCCCCTTGTCCATCACATTTTGAGGAGTTTATTCATCATTATGACATTTCTGAACATTATCATGCCTTTTGGAGGGCTCCACGACATGCATATATTATTTTTTGACCTCCTGAGAGGCTTGTTATTTCATTTTGAGTTAGTTTGGTGGGCTTGTCACCAAAAGATGGTTTATTTGCACATTATTTTATGTTTAGGGGCTAATGTAGGCTCATTAGCTAAATCAAACTCCTAAAAGGTGTATAAATAGGAGTTAATTGGATTCATTTGTATCATCACTTGGATTGGGATCTCTCTCTCTTAAGAGAATTTCACATTTTTTGCTTGGTAGAGATTTTTGGATGATGGATGAATTTTGATGTATGGATTTGGGCTATTTCTATCTTAGAGCTTCTCATGTGCAAATGTGATGCTGGTTGGATATACTCTCTAACATTGTAAGTGTAAATTTGATGCTATTTTTTTGTTGCTGCATACTATTGGATTTCGCTATAATTAGGGCTAATCGCTGCATGATTGAAATGTGGAATTATGTGTCTATCTAGCTTATTCTATGTATGGGCCATTGTTAGATGAATAAAATGCCATACAGATAATTTTATCTCGATAAGCTTGCACCATTTGTATGAAGTATAAATGCTTGAAAGTCACTTTTCTTATCTTTCGTTTAACATTGGACGGAATTGACATTCTGGGCCTCCTTGAACAAGAAACCAGATTCTTCTTCATTATTATCCTTGAATCCATATACCCAAGTGAATCAGGCACTAGTCCCTCTTCATTATTATCCTTGAATCCATATACCCAAGTGAATCAAGCACTAGTCCCTCACAAAAGGGTGATCATTTTCCCCCCTTTCCCCAGGTGAGGCCCCATTAGGTCATCTAGGGCATCAATTTCCCGGGAATCTAGCCACAAGAAAACTTCGATCTCCTAGAGGCAACTGTGCTGGTGGGTTCGTTCACTCTCTTCCGAATTTGGGCCAATTTTGATGGTGGAATTTCCGGATATACTCTCTAACATTGTAAGTGTAAATTTGATGCTATTTTTTTGTTGCTGCATACTATTGGATTTTGCTATAATTAGGGCTAATTGTTGCATGATTGAAATGTGGAATTATGTGTTTATCTAGCTTATTCTATGTATGGGCCATTGTTAGATGAATAAAATGTCATAGAGATAATTTTATCTCAATAAGCTTGCACCATTTGTATGAAGTATAAATGCTTGAAAGTCACTTTTCTTATCTTTCGTTTAACATTGGATAGTGTTGACTTTCTGGGCCTCCTTGAACAAGAAACCGAATTCTTCTTCATTATTATCCTTGAATCCATATACCCAAGTGAATCAGGCACTAGTCCCTCACAAAAGGGTGATCATTATCCCCCCTTTCCCCAGGTCTAGCCCCATTAGGTCATCTAGGGCATCAATTTCCCAGGAATCTAGCCACAGGAAAACTTCGATATCCTAGAGGCAACTGCATTGGTGGGTCCCTTCTCTCTCTTCTGAATTTGGGCCAATTCTGATGGTGGAATTTCCGGATGTCTTAAGCCCTAGCTCTAGGATCAAGTTTTGCCTAGGTGTCCCCAAGGCTAGTATATATTTGGATCAATTTGACCTTTTGAAGTAAATTTTTTTGTTTAATCCTTTCCTCTCACCTTTTCCAGGATAGGAACATCATTGGTTGCTAAATTCCATCCCCGAACCTGGGCTGGGGTCCACTTGGCCCTGTGTGGCCCCATTTGTTGTTAAAGACTATTCATCAAGGAATATTTGGGAATCCAAGTTCTTATAGGATTTTAGGGATTGGGAAGCACCTCTACATGTTATACCCTTCATCCTCAACCTCTAATCCTCACCCCCTCTGCCTAGAAAGTCAAGGCCCTTGCTTAAAGAGCAAGTAATCTCCATTCTTCACCTCCTCCTAGGGAAAGGGTTTAAGGGTTCACTTCCCGTCTATTCATTGATATATCCTTTATAAGTGGCTTCCCAAAAGCATCAGGACTCCTCCCATCGGTGAAAGTCCGTAAAGAGCAGGGAGCCTTAGCTGTGGTGACAGTGGGCTAAGCCTCCATCGTTGCCCTTAACCTAACAGCTGCCCTCTTAGGAAACCCTTTTAGGTCCCCTGCTAGTTTGAGTGGTAACAAAGCAAACTCACTAGCTCAATGCTAAAATACGCCATAAATGCCCACACTGCGAGCTGTAAGCCTCATAATGTAGAAATTCTGAATCTTAATTCTTATGCAGAAATTATTTATGTTAATCCGGTTAAGCTTCTCCTACTTATACTAGTTATCAACTGAATAAATTCAAGTTAACATCAAAGCAAAACACGTAACAAATCTCTACCAATTCAGATCTAGAATAAGCACATGCACACATAGACAAAGTGACACAGTTATTTCTGGACAAACTGTCCCCGGAAAAACCCAATGTGGGAAAACCGGTCTCTGGTTGCTGGAGGGCTCTATTATTAAGAATATTTCTGAATACACAATGCTAGGTTCCAGATCAGGAAAACCCTACAGAGAAAACTCTAGATCTGCAACACCTGGCTGATCTAAGACCAACAATATTGACTGATCCACACCCTCAAACGGGATTTACAGAACTAAGCCAGATCTAGGCCTAGAAACCCCAGATCTACCCCTGAAAGACACTGCGTCAGCCTCTGAAGGCCTCCAAATGCTCAGCGTTGTCACTGGAAGGGACTGTGTTACCCCAGACTGGGTGACGCAGTCACTACGCTGACCCTAAGGGTCTCTGCGTAACCCCTGAAGGGTTTCCTGAAAATCACGCTATCCTTGCTGCTGCTGCTGCCTTCCTCTGCGCTGTCTTTCCTAATCTCTTCTCTGCTTTTTGTGTAGTCTAGATCCCGGGATCAGATCATCCCCTTGGTTTAAATTCCCCTCTCTGCAACTGAAGCACTTGAGAATTCTTAGCAACCCCACCCTAGAATCTCAACTTAGCTTCAGTGCTGTGCCTCTGTGTGTCTTACAAATGACCCCAAGCCTTTCCTTTATACTTTTCTCATTGACAAATCAACGACCAAGATTAAATCTTTAATCAATAGCTAAGATTAAAAGAAAGCTTGATCCGTGTGACTTAAGACAATTTCATCACATGTTTAATTAAATTCACTTTAATTATTTTATTTTCCTAAGTTTTAACTTAGGGAATACATTAAAATAATTAATTAATTTAATATCTCCTAAACCAGATGAAATTTCCCAAATCCATTTCTGGGTCTTGTAGATCAGGTGAACTCTAGTCCTTCCTCAAAATTTGGGACCTAGAGCACAACCGATGCTACCCCAAATACACAAAATCTCAACACTCCCTCTTAGCATCAAGGGTGTGCTCTAGCAATACATCACACTTATGCATTACAAGATTTTGGGCACTGGTTCTGTGCTGCTGAAGCTTGGCCTCTTGCCACTCAACTCTGCACTGCTGCTGCCATTCTGTACTGCTGCCCATGACTTTGCCACTGCCACTGCAACCACTGTATTGCAACTCCCTCTCAATATGCTGCATCTGTGCTGGTCATAATACTGCCACTGCTGATCTGCTGCACTGCAACTTCAGTTGTTGAGAGAAACAACTGAATCTCCTGCCCAATCTTTGACAGACAAGTTAGATGCGCTGCATCCTTATCACTGAAGCTCCATAGGCTACAGATCTGTGCTGGCATCTAAAGAACGATGCACAGCTACAACTCTACCTACGTAATCAGACTCCCTTTGCACTACTGAAGTCACATCAGCTCCTTGTGCTGAAATCTATCATGTTGCTGCTGCACTGCGCTGTCCCTCTGAAGCTCTCTGCACTGCTGCAGCTCTGCACTGCGTAAGCAGTACTGCACTACGCTGCTGAAGTCACATCAACCTCTGCACTTCTACGCTGCTGCTGCTATGCTCTGCACTGCTCCTCCCAGCCTCTAGATCTGCCTCTGCCTATGCCTTATCTGTGATCTATGCACCCACTGCTCCACTTGTCCCGCTACTGTCTTAAGGCTGCCATAGCTCGCTTTTGATCGAAGAGATGAGCTGCTCAAGGATCCCGCCTTACTTCCATGTAGCTCCTCTACATGTCCATGTCACCCCACCTTCGTGGTTCATGAGCACTCACGGCTACATCATCTCCTGACCCATCATCTGCCACCGCTGCTTTGGAAGAAGATGCTTCCTTGTCCTTCTTCTTTTCTGGACAATGGCTGGCAAAATGTCCCATTTCGCCACACTGGAAGCACTTGATCTTTGAAAGATCGTTCTTCTTCTTCGGCTACTTCTTCGATGCCAAGGCTGCATCTTCCTCCTCTTCCTTCTTAACCTTGCTCAACGTAGGGCTGTGTTGTTTCTTGGTGAACCTTCGTAGTTCTTCTTGCCGCAGGATCGACCACAAGCTGTCCCAATCCGGGAGGTCCGCTCTGCCCAAGATACTTTGGACAAAGGTTTCCCACTCATCCATGACTGCATTGAGGGCAATCCTGACTATCACTGCATCATCTACGGTTGCACTCATTGTAGTCAGCTGATCCTTGATTGATTGCAATCTGAAGAGGAAATGCTCGATGTCTTCTCCCTTGGTCATCATGAATGACCTCATATGGGCCTCCAACAACATCTTTCTTTGGATTGATTTTCCCTCATATAGGGAAGTCAAGGCCTTCCACATCTCATTAACTGTCTTCTTCTCAGCTATGTGTGGTACAATATGGTCCTTGATACTATCCATTATCAGCCGCTTGGCATGCCCAACAGCTTCTCTATGCTTCCATAGGAGATCCGCATCCGTCGGTGTGGCTAGGGTCTGTTCTGCATGGTTTCTTAGACCATATGCCTTAAGGATAATCAGGATCCTAGCTTTCCATACCAAAAAGTTTGAGAGGCCCTCTAGCCTATCCTGATCACGCAGTCCATGAGGAGCCATCTGCTCAGAGTGTGTTGAAGCTCCTCTTCTCTATGCTAGAGATCTGGATCTAGGGTCCTTTTTGAATTGGGCACCCTCTGCTCCCTCTGACACTTGATTTCCCTCCTTGGAAATCTACCAAATCAACTATGATTCAACTTCTTCTTTGATCCTCTGACCAAACTGCAAGTTTCCTTTAGCAAGAAACTCTCTGAGAAGTTGATCTCTTCCCAATATTTGTCACTTGTGCTAAGGCTAAAGATCTGAAAACTTCAGAAATTTAACCCCACCAGCTCTTCTGAATTTTCTGCAACTTTTCTGTAGATTTTTTTTGGATCTGACAGATTCAGATCTGAATCACACTGGCTGGCTTTAGACCTAACCAGCACTGTTTCTGAGCTACCTCTGCGCAGTAATTACGTGGGCTTGCTAGGACATAGCGTTGGACAACGTCACCCTTCCCTCTGCGTGAATCTCCTCCTGAAAACTGCGCTGTCCCTTCAGATTTGCTTTTCTGCTGTCTTTCCAGCTGCTTTCTGCAGCTAGATCCTTCAGATTCTTCAGCAGGTGACCCTTCTAGATCTGCCATTGCTCTGATACCATTTAGAAATTTCTGAATCTTAATTCTTATGTAGAAATTATTTCTGTTAATCCGGTTAAGCTTCTCCTACTTATACAAGTTATAAACTGAATAAATTCAAGTTAGCATAAAAGCAAAACACATAACAGATCTCTACCAATTCAGATTTAGAATAAGCACATGCACACATAGACAAAGTGACACAGTTATTTCTGGATAAACTGTCCCCAGAAAAATCCAATGTGGGAAAACCGGTCTTTGGCTACTGGAGGGCTCTATTATTAAGAATATTTTTGAATACACAACTCTGGATTCCAGATTTGGAAAACCCTACAGAGAAAACTCTAGATCTGCAGCACCTGGCTGATCTAAGACCAACAATACTGACTGATCCACACTCTCAAATGGGATTTACAGAACTCAGCCAGATCTAGGCCTAGAAACCCCAGATCTACCCTTGAAAGACACTGCGTCAACCTCTGAAGGCCTCCAAATGCTCAATGCTGTCACTGGAAGGGACTGTGTTACCCCAGACTGGGTGATGCAGTCACTACGCTGTCCCTAAGGGTCTCTGTGTAACCCCTGAAGGGTTTCCTGAAAATCACGCTGTCCTTGCTGTTGCTGCTACTGCCGTCTGCTGCTGCTGTTGTTGTCGTCCGCTGCTACTGCCGTCTGCTGCTGCTGCTACTGTTTGCTGCTGTTGCCGCTGCTGCCACTGTTTGCTGCTGTTGCCGCTGCTGCCATTCGCTGCTGCCTTCCTCTACGTTATCTTTTTTGATCTCTTCTCTGCTTCTTGTGTATTCTAGACCCCGGGATCAGATCATCCCATTGGTCTAAATTCCCCTCTCTGCAACTGAAACACTTGAGAATTCTTAGCAACCTCGCCCTAGAATCTCAGCTTAGCTTCAGTGCTTTGCCTTTGTGTGTCTTACAAATGACCCCAAGCCTTTCCTTTATACTTTTCTCATTGACAAATCAACAGCCAAGATTAAATTTTTAATCAATGGCTAAGATTAAAAGAAAATTTGATCCGTGTGACTTAAGACAATTTCATCACATGTTTAATTAAATTCACTTTAATTATTTTATTTTCCTAAGTTTTAACTTAGGAAATACATTAAAATAATTAATTAATTTAATATCTCCTAAACCAGATGAAATTTCCCAAATCCATTTCTGGGTCTTGTAGATCAGGTGAACTCTAGTCCTTCCTCAAAATTTGGGACCTAGAGCGCAACTGATGCTACCCCAAATACACAAAATCTCAACACATAAACTCTGACATCATGCCCATTTTGGGTTCCCAATGTCATGTTATGGTGAGATGAAGGTTGAAAATTTATCTATGTGCTAGGATCATCCATCCTTTGAGGAGTGTCCCTCAAATCATCCTCAGGGGTCCCAAATTCAACTTGGGTGCCACTACATCATCTCCATGGGTCTCCTTTAGGGCCTCCTCTCTCCAGCGTTAGGGCTTCATCGGGTGCAACAAGCCCTCCCTAGTCATCTCATGGAAGACCATCCTAATCTGGGCTCTGAATCATTGTCTGCCTATCCGGTAGTGTCAAGGCCAACCTTGGGGCATGTTGGGTTTAGTGGTGCAACCATCAACACTCCTCTGTGTTGTTGAAAATTTGGCAGTTCAAAGATGAATTTCCAAGAATAGAAAGTCTAAAAATGAAATTTCTAAAAATAGAAAGTCTAAAATAGAAAGTTTAAAAATAGATTTTCTAAAAGTAGAAAGTCTAACAAATAGAAAGTCTCAACTATGACTTTCCAAAAATAGCAAACCTCGCCTCAATTGGTAATCAAGTATTGTTGATGGAAAATCCCTTCTGATCTTTAATCGATCCTAATAGTTCAACTTTGACTTAATCATCCATATTATCAATATTATCATTAAAATTATATTATTATTCTTATGATACTATTATATTATTATTAAAAAGAAAATCAAGTCACTCAATCATGGTTCTTAATAATGTTCTCTTACACTCTTGTTATTGGTATGGCATATTTCTCTTACACCCTCATTAATGCTCTTACACTCAATAAAAGCTTGTCATAAAATATTCCTCTTACACTCTCTTACGCTCTTATTAAACCATGTCATAAAAGATTCCTTTTACACACTCTTTAGTGCATATTTGACACTCTCTCTTAAAAGCATAAGTTACAAAGGCATGCATACCTCCTTAATGGAATGAGTTACATTTCCTATTTGAACATATGTTACTCTCCCTCTTGGCATGCCAGTTACTCCTCCTTTATGTCATGGATTCATTACTCCTCCTATATATATGTGCCTCATTCTTTCTCCCCTCACTAGTTGTGTATTGTGAAAGAAGAATTCGAATTTGAAAGAGTTGGAGAGAGTTGAAGAAGATTGTGAGAGAGAGACTTAGAGAGTAAGAGAAGAACTTGGTGAGCCAAGGTTGATTCAATGCTTCAGTGTTTTAGTGTTGATTCAGTTGAAGGGAAGGTTGATTCAGTATGTGCATCTGCTGCTGCTACCAGTGATCTTCATGCCACAACTTGTTCAGATTTGGGTGAACTTACTCATTCTCTTGATCTGTCATTGTACTTTGTATCTTTGCTAAACATTTGATTTCTAATAGAAGAAGAATCTGGTTGGGTTTTCCCCTTGTGGGTTTTTCCCTGGTCATTGGACCTAAATTCTGTGACTACTTGTGTTCTTGGTTGTCTTCTATTTTTTCATATAGTTTATACGGTGTATGTTCTATCTACAATTGTTTAATTAATATTGTAAAAGAAAGAAGTCTTGGAATAAGTAATTGTTGCAACATAGAACATCATAATTTCAACATGGTGTTAGCCACCTATAAAAATTTTGCCATATCAAATGGTGGCTAAATCTTTTTAGCCTTCAAGAAACAATTTCATGACCAAATTGTGAGTTCTTAAAGTCTTATGATGATAATTATCCTTTGTGATAATCTTCACTGCTGTTTCCCTTTTAATCCTAAAGAACCTTGCTGTTCACCAAGAGAAAAACTGCTCATAAAACACCATTTTTCACCATTTATCCCTTCATCTCACTCCCACAACAATTCCATTTTCATCCTTATTTCCTTCATAAAATCCCTCCTTAAGCTTTCATCTAACCTTCAAAATCATCAAAACCCCCTTAAAACCTTATATTTCCCCTTTATTTGGTTTTAATTTCCCTTCTTTCATCTATCGGAACCCCCATTTTTGGTTTAAAAACTACTGTTTTTGGCCTAAAAAATTCATTTTTCTGCACTATAAGGTCTTAGGCCCCTGAGGGCTTATATCCTTTAGCACCTTTTCTTCACATGACCCGAAGCCCTGCAATTGGGCGCTTAAAGGCTTAAAACCCTTTCCCAAACCCGACTTTCCCTTCTATTTTTCATTCTCGACGTACAATTTTGAAAACGAATGTGGACCGTTGATCTCTGTAGATCAATGGCCATCGGGTTATCCGCTCTCCGCCCGTCCATCATGCCTTTACCTTTTCCCTATTCAAACTCCGCCCCGATATTAAATCGTAACCGTCCGATCATCTAATCCGACGATCGGGATCTAACGCGATGAGCCGAGACCCATTCACTACGTGACAAGGCGCTGACGCAATCATTGTGGACCCCGCATACATCCTCTGCACAACTCTTCATCCATCGCGTTCAACCTGGACCATTGGATCTGCTGCCCCTCATCCGACGGCCAGAACTGCATATCGCGTAATTTTTGCGCCCAAGGGTTAACATTTCAAAATTGTGCGATATGGGCGGTTTTTAAAATCCACGTGTCGCGCGATGAATGGAATCGCGTTTTTTCGACCAGAATCGTAAACCGCCCGAATGTCGCGCGAAAACCATTGGAAAACCGCTGCCCTCCTCAAACGAACATTTTCGCGTTTTTAATCTTGGCCGTCGATCTCTGAGATTGAACGACTCTCATTATATCACGACCCCAAGTCATTTGCCTCCATCTATTCTCCAAGTGATTCCATCGAGTGATCTCCGCCGTTGATTATCCTAATCTAACGGTTCCTGTTCGCTGTCGCGCTCAAACTCCATTTTCACCTGGTTAGCTGTTCTGCTAGGGTTTTCCTCCCTTTTCCCGCTGCATCCACGTTCTTCCTCACTGCTCCACCCTCACGAGCCTCTGAAGCAGTTTTAACCAAATTTCGCAGGATTTTATAATGAGTTTGTGTGTTTTGCAGGGTTTTTATGGTGGTTGATCTGTGTTTTTCCATAGTCACATACAAGTGACAAAGGGGCTCGGAGTGACGATTCTGTGCCTTAATCCAATGAAGAAAAGGATTTGCAGGGTATGAAATCCAAGTTTAAAACATCTGGATCACGATCTAGGGTTTAACAGAAACCCTCCAATAGCAGAAAGCCACCTGTGTAAACAAGCCAAACAAAGTGTATCAGTGAATAATCAAGGATAAAGGGATTAATGCCTAAAATCCTGAAGATCAAGGTTTTTAATCCACAGGTTTAAAGGATAAAGACAATGTTAAGGAACAAAGACCCAAGAACAAAGATCAAAGGTTTAATTAAGCCTAAACACAGACAAAAGCAGATTAAAGTCTTTAAAGGTAAAACAAAGAAACATATAAGTGAAAGAGGCCTCCACTGCCACATCAGAGGCCATTTATCCTCTTCAACTACCAAAGTGCCACCCGCAGCTTCAATAAATCAAAAGGAGGCCTAGTTATTGCCTAGTCAGTGATATTTTTACCTAAAGACAACCATAGTTATTGCCAATCTGCCTAAAGAGTTTTAAAGTCAACAAAAACTGCCAAGTGGTTAAAAACTTAATGAAAACCAATTAATACAGAGAAAGATCAGAAAAATTCTCTATTGAATCCCTCAAAGGCAGAGAAGCATTAAATCTTTTATTAATTGAACTAGAAATCTTATTTTTCATCCCACCTCCTCTTTCTTCTATAAATATTTCTGAAGAAGATGAGATGTTGTTGGTGGTTGGACTTTGATGTAATACTTGCTGCTCGAAACTTTCTGCATTTAAATAGTTCTCACAGGCTGTTGAAGCTCTATTGGTAATCAAAGAAGTTAGGATGAGAAGAGAAGTTGTTGCTGTACTGAAACATTGGACTTGAAGTATGTAACTGGATTGACATCAATATACAATTTGATTCATGGGATCCTGGTCTATACCATTGGTGATGTGCCTCTCATTGTTCTTATTTTCCTTCTTAGGTTTTTCACAAAATTGTTCATTTTTCTCTGATAAAGAACAACAAATATAGAGCTAGGATTTACTCTTATAAGTACCCTACCCTCACTGATAAGCTTTATTTTTATGTTTTCCTCCTTTGTGTATTTAAGAATGATTTAATACAGTCCAAGCAGTCAAGGAATGTTGGTGAGCCCATGTCTTACTGTCTAAACTTTAAACATTGTTCTTGAATGATATTTTCATCACATGCTAAGTAGAGTCGGACTAGGAAAGTTTATGGTTTGCCCTATCTTCTAGTTCTTTCTCCAAAGGTTGTTTGAAAGTTTCCCTAAGAGTATGCTGAAATCAGGTCTAGATTTTAATGATATCTTACTTGATCTTAAGCTACACTTTATTTTCTTATCTTTTTTCATCCCTTCTGAAAGTAGTCATGTGGATTATTGGATTGTTTGTCTGATAAGTTAGCTTTAATACAAGCTTGTCCAAAGAAGTCTATGGTTAGCCTTGTCCTTTGGCCGATTTCAAACAGTTACTTAAAAAGGATTTTCTTGTTTGGAAAGTTGATAAATCCTTGTTGAAATTATTGGATTTTTCCACCCTCACAACACTTTTAATGTTCCATTCCATCGTTTAATCTAAAAGATCCTTTGTTATAGATGAATTTCCACATGGACCACTCTTGAAATTGTTGTACAATTAAAACCTTTTATGACTCCATAGCCCAATGGATTAAGTGTTGTTTCACACCCATCCTATCAACTGAACCTTGTTTTGATTATTCACACCTTCATCCCTCTGAAGCTCTTTCATTTTCATGACTTTCCACTCAATTAAATATCATACCCAACCAAAAAAACAAACAAAAACCCTTGTTCTTAATAACTAGCATAAAATCACATTTTAGAACCTTAAAAGATAAATCAATCTTTGCACTTATAGAGAGATCCCTCTCTGGATTCAGGAGGGCTAGATCCTAGAATCCCAAAGTGGTTTTTGATGTAGTCTCTGCAGCGTTTAGTCTTGTCACTCTGCTAAATGACAGAGACCTAACATCTCTGGCGACCATACTAGGGAACTTTCGGAAGTAATAGATAACTTCACAACTCAGATAATCCCATTTTCAACAATGAACCAAGTGTCTGCCTAGAATGATTTTGATTGTTGATGGTGAACAACTTTCAAAGCCTTGAAATCAAGTAAAAACTCTTCACCTGCTAACTCCACTGAAGATCATTAGGCCTGCTGATTTTCTTTGTTATTCGAACCTATTAATGGTGGTGGACCATAAAATATTTTACCTTATAAAGCTAAAAATTTCCACCTGGTGACTCCACAATCCTAAAAAGACCTAAATACTCCACTGGGAAACCCTTTATCATAACATCATTCAAACTTAGTTAAGAAGGCTTTAAGGATTAAAGTTTTCTTGCTAAAAGATCAGTTAGCCTCTTGAAGATTGTCATATTTGGTTAAACTTTTCTTATTAGTGGGTCTAAAACACAACATTGTGGCTTCTATAATAGTCCATACTAGAGCCCATCCTGACCCAAATCCTCCTGAGATAGTTGATAATCGTGAAAGAATCCTTAGGAAATCTCCTAAGGCCAAAACTTCAACTATTGTTAGGTCACTTCATAGAGCTAATTCTGTCCCTGAAAACCTTTCAGCTCTATAAGATTCACAAGTTGACTTAAGAAACCCATTCAAAACTAGGTCACTTGATGATATAGATCAGATAGACTTTGAGCCTTCACCTTCATCCCAAGATAGAAGTGAACATCCTGGTAGCAGAGAAACTACTCCACCTGATTCACATTTCCTTCATAATTTTGGTTTCTTTCATCCTAGATCTGCTCAATAGTCTCTTGCTGGCCCATCCACTTCTTTTATCCACACATCCACTGTTCAAACCACACCATTTCATCAACCCCCTCCCATTCTACATCCTCCACCTGTAAACCCCCCATTTTTCCCACAACCTCCTATCATGGCAATATGGTATGCCCCCTAGTCCTTCCTTTACCATTAGTCAATCTTCCACGGGACTATCAGTCCAAGATACCATTGTATGATGCCAGTGGTGCTACTACTTCTTCACAAAATATGGACAAGATGAATGAATATTTTGATAGAAATGAGATTGATGATGAAACTGTCAAACTTAGGTTATTTTCTCAAAGCTTAGGGGGAGAAGCAAGAAAATGGTTCAAAATTTTAACCCATAATAGTATTAATGACCTCCAAGCCTTTCATCATTTATTTTTAAACAAATGGGAAGTTAGGAAAAACCCTCTCCAAATACTTTTAGACTACAATAATCTCAAAATAAACACTGGGGAAATGTCCAAAATTATTGCACTAGGTTCAATACTGTTTATAATGCACTGCCCCCAGACTTGAAACCTCCACAAGGCTCAGCCTTAAACAAATTTCCTAAAGGATTTGATCCTGAAATGGCCTGTCAGCTGAGAGAGAGAGATCCTTTGACTTTAGAAGATATGTAGAAAGGAGCTCTTACTGTGGAAGAAAATTTGATGGAGAAAAGAGCCAGGATGAGGAATGAAAAGAAAGTATCATTTAGGGAAGAATCTGCACCCTCTACATCTAGCTCAAAAATGGAAAGGATGATGGAGGAAATGATGAAAAAGATGAGTATACTTGAGAGAGCACAATTTAGAGAAAACCAATCAGCTCCCCAAAACAGAAATCAATCTCAAAATCAAAATCAAAATTTCAGGAGAAACCAACCTCAAAATAGACCAAGAGACCTTGATCAGGAGATTATACCTCCTTTTCATTAAAACTATGTAAGTGAGGTTGAAGAAACAATTGAACAAACAGAGGAAGATGACATAAAAATGTTGGGAGTAGACAATGATACTTTTGATGTTCCTCACAATAGAAAACAAGGTTTATACACACCCTATGATGACGGAAGAATGGAGGATCAACGTTATTATCAAGAGCTAGAAAATGTTATCATAGAAACTCCAAAAGAATATGACCTTAGGAGTAAGAAGAACCAGGAAACTCCCAAAACTAAAACCTATGAAAATTATGCAAAAAACAGCCCTGTGAACAAACCCAAAGTTACAAAACAAAAAGACAAAACAATGGATGTAAATTCTAATCAAAACAAAGAGAAAGGCGCTCAAATTAATGAAAAACATATTGCAGACCTTAGCAGCGTTAGTACTTCAACTAATGCTCCTATGAAAACAATTTTGACCAATGTAAATAGAGGAAATCAACAAGCTTATTTTGCTGATAAAGTAGTGATTAACAAGGCTGAAACAAACATTGTAAAAAGTCAACTACCTTTTAGTTTGGAACAGAAAATTGCCAAGATTAAAATCTTTGTTCCCCTCACTGAATTAGTCACCCAAGATGTATATATATCACAAATTTTGAAAGCTTTCAACATAGTAAAAAATAATGACACTTTCAACATCAATGATGACCAACCAGAGCTCTTATTTGGTCGAAATATTGAAGGAAGATATCAAGAAGGGCCAGTTCCTCCTTTTTATGTTAGTTTGAAAATTCATGACAAAATTTTACACAATGCCATGCATGATTCAGGGGCTTCTCATAACTTAATGGCCAAAGCAGTAATGGAGATTCTAGGCCTTGAAATTACCAGACCATACAAAGATCTATATTCCTTTGACTCCAACAAAGTGAAATGTTTAGGTTTGATCAAAGACCTTTGTGTAAACTTATCTCAAATTCCAGCCAAGTGTTTAGTGATGGATATTGTAGTGATTGATGTACCCCCCAAATATGGTATGCTGTTATCAAGTTCATGGGGAGCTAAGTTACAAGGAACAATGCAAATGGATATGATATATGCTACCATCCCTGTTTTTAATCAAACCAGAAGACTTTATAGGGAATCTCACATGCAATACATGGTCAGTAGCCAAGAGAGACCAGAAAACTCTCCTCTTTATTCTGTACATACAAACCTTGACTCGTTTATTCTCTTTAATCATGAAACATTTAATGAGCAAGAAACCTTAACTAACTTAGTGGCCACCCCTCACTGTAACATAGTGACAGACATAGAAAAGGAGGAAGACAAGACAAAAGTATCAAAACAGTTTGCCAAAACAGAAAATCACAGCAAACAAATCACAGGTCTAGAGCCACAGAACAGTCATCCATTGGTTGTCAACGTTGAAAGTCAAAGAACAGTCCTCAACATAATGAAGAACATGAGGGACTAAACCAATCTCAACATAGTGCTAACTTACAAAGGCAATCTAAAAGCAAAATAGATAAAGAGGATAGTAGTCAAACTAGTCAATCTGAAACTAGTCCTCTTTGGAGTATGAATTTTGATGGGTCTTGCACTAAGAATAATGCTGGTGTAGGCATATGGATACACAACACTGAAAACAATCATGTTGAAGGGCACTCCTACAGGTTAAGTTTTCAATATTTAAATAACATAGCTGAGTATGAAGCCCTCCTTTTAGGCCTACATTTATTGAAGAAATTAGGGGCCAAAAGGATAAAAGTTTATGGGAATTCAGAGTTGATTATTAGGCAAGTGAATGGAGAATATAGTGCTAAACACCCCAGACTTAGAGCCTATAGAAATGATGTCATGGACTTATTGAAAACATTTGATGAATTCCAACTTGTCTTTGTCCCAAGAAACCAAAATGTCCTTGCCAATAGTTTAGCCTTTGCTGCTAGAACTTGCCTAACACCTTATGAAACCAAACAATGCACCACCCAAGTCAAATTTAGACCAGCTGTCCCAGACAATGAAAAATATTGGCAGGTGTTTGAGGGAGATAAACAAATAGAAGACTTCCTACAGTCCAGAAATGAATTTGAGCCACCAAGTTCAGATTCAGAGTATGAAAATGACTGTCCTATTGAAGAAAATCTACTTAACGAAGAAGTAAACTCTCCAGAGATTGCTGATTTAAATTTGTTATCTAATAAACTTGAACATACCACATAAATTAGTGCAGATTTAGGAAAAGAAGATCTAGAAATGCTGCAATCTAACACTCAAAGCTTGCCAAAAGGACTGGTCCCATTAGAAGAATTGTTTGATTTCAATGATGTTGCCAAAAAACCAAAACTGGAACCTGTTGAAATTGAAGTAGAAGAATGTAACATAGGCAGTGAACTAAAACAAAAAATGATTAAACTGTCTAAAACATTGCCAGCTCACATCAAACTGAAATATATTGAGTTGTTTAAGGAATTTTCTGATGTATTTGCATGGAGCTATGAGGATCTAAAATCATATGACATAGAGATAATTCAACATAAGATACCCCTCAAGGAAAACCAGAAGCCCTACAAACAAAAATTGCACAGAATAAACCCTGTTCAATTACCCCTGGTTGAAAAAGAAATTAAGAAAATGTATGATGCTAGAATTATAGTCTCTGTTAGATATTCAGATTGGGTGTCTAATCTTGTGTCAGTTAGGAAATAGACAGGAGAAATAAAGCTTTGTATTGATTTTAGGAACTTAAACAGAGCCTCATTAAAGGACAACTACCCTTTACCCAAGATGGATCACATTTTACAAAAGGTAGTTGGTTCTAAAATGATTTCTTTGTTAGATGGCTTCTCAGGATACAATCAAACACTGGTACATTCTGATGATCAAATCAAAACAGCCTTTACCACACCCTGGGGTACTTTCATGTATGTGAAAATGCCCTTTGGTTTAATGAATGCTGGTGCCACATTTCAGAGAGCCATGGATATTGCAATCTCAGAAGAATTAGGCTTCTTCATCATTATTTACCTTGATGATATCACTATTTTTTCCAAAACAGATGAACACCTAGAACACTTGAGAAAAGTCTTTGAGAAATGCAGAAAATATGGGTTATCTTTAAATCCAAAGAAAACAATGTTTGGTCTCCAAGAAGGCAAACTGTTTGGACACATCATATCAGAAGAGGGGATAAAGATAGACCCAAAGAGGATTGATGGTATATTGCAAATCAACCATCCTAGAAACATCAAGGAACTTCAATATTTCATTGGGAAGATTAATTTCTTGAGAAGGTTCATACCCAATCTAGTTGAACTCCTTAGAAACATAACAAACATGCTGAAAAATGAAGGAGTTAAATGGACCTTAGAAGCAAAGAAATCATTTGAACTGGTAAAACAAGCATTAACCAAAACACCAGTTTTCATTAGTCCTGATTTTACAAAGGATTTTTTCATTTTTTCATTTGCATCAAAACACACAGTGGCTGCTGTCTTATTACAGAAAAACTTGAAGGGACAAGAGCAGCCAATTGCCTTCTTTAGTAAGGCATTGAGAGATGCACCTCTGAAGTACAAAATCATGGAAAAACAAGCCTTTGCCTTAGTCAAAGCCTTAAAAGACTTCAGAGTTTACATTTTACATTCCCACATAATTGCATTTGTGCCAAATTCAGTTGTAAAAGACATTTTAACCCAAGATCCAGATGGCAAAAGAGGAAAGTGGATTGCTGTGATACTTGAATATGATTTAGAAATCAAGCCCACTAAGCTCATAAAAGGCCAAGGACTAGCAAGATTAATGGCTGAGTCTAATTTTGAAGCTCTTGATATAAACATGTTAGAGGCATTAGATGAACAGGAGGAGTTGTCAACTCCCATTATTGAAGATCATTTTCTGTTTTCATCTTGGTATGCTGATATTTTATATGTTTTGCTCAATTTAAATACACCTCCTGGTTTTTCTAAAACAAAGGCAAGATTTTTAAAGTTGAAAGCTGTTAACTACTGCATTTTGGATAAATGTCTATATTGAAAAAATGCTAGTGGATTATTGCTTAAATGTTTGCTGAGAATGATGCAGATAAGATCAAGCATGAATTACATGAAGGAGAATGTGGAGGCCACCTCTACTAGAAGACAACTGCCAATAAAATCCTTAGAGCTGGTTACTATTGGCCCACTCTCTTTCAAGATGTCCATAAAATGATTATTGCCTGTCACAAATGCCAACTCTTTGAAGGCAAAAGAAAACTGCTTCCCTTACCCTTGCATCCAATCACTGTTGAAGCCCCTTTTCAACAGTGGGGTCTAGACTTCATTGGGGAAATCCATCCAGCCTCATCTGCCCAACATAGATGGATCTTCACTGCAACAGACTACTTTACCAAATGGATAGAAGCCATCCCTTCCAGGCAAGCCACTGACTCTGTCATCATAAAATTCCTTGAAAATCACATCCTATCTAGATTTGGCTGTCCTAGGGAGATTATCACTGATAATGCTGCTGCATTTGGATCCAAAAAGATGGTTGAATTCTATCACAAGTATCAGATTACATTGGGTCATTCTACTGCTTATTACCCTTAAGGTAATGGGTTGGCAGAATCCTCAAATAAAAGTTTGGTAAATATAATCAAGAAGTTGCTAGAAGACAATAAGAAATCATGGCACACAAAGCTAGTACATGCATTATGGGCTGACAGATTAACACTTAAGAAATCAATTGGAATGTCACCCTATCAGCTAGTTTATGGAGCAGATGCAATTTTTCCAACCAGTCTAGGAGTGTCAGTCATGAAGCTGATCCAAGAAGTACAAGCTGAGGATAATGATATGACAAGAAGAATTAATCAGACCATACATCTTCAACAAACCAGAGAGGAAGTCTACAACAGAGCACTGCATAAGCAAGAAAACATCAAGAAGCTGTTTGATAAAAGAACAAAGGCTAGTGATTTCAGCATTGGTGACAAAGTTTTGAAGTGGGATTCCAAGAGAGAAGATAAGGGCAAACATGAGAAATTTGATAACTTATGGATGGGCCTTTATGTCATTCATTCTACTGCTGGTAACAGTGCTTATTTCTTGCAGGAAGTGAATGGAACTGAACTTTTTGGAGGTCCTGTCAATGGCATGATGCTCAAACATGATTTTTCTTAACTGTACCAGTTTGAAGCTTTTTATTTTTTTCCTCATTGTAAATATCATATCCATCATTGCATTCAAAGTTAGAAAAAGAAAAAATACAAAAACAATAAAAATAGAAAGAGGGCAGAATGAAAATAAGAAAGGTACAGCCCCATACCAAAAAAGAGAAACAAAATCTGAAAGTGTGCAAGCTCAAATGCCACTCCAAAAAACACACTTCTAGTTAGTCATATAGCCTAATCATGACTAATTAGCTTTTCAATTTATTGCTGATAGGTCAGTGAATTAGATTTGCCAAACAACTCAATCTTGGCTTATCAGTAAGGTAGATTAGGATAGAAAAATGAAGGTTCAAACAAGCTCAAAATCTGAACCTATGAATCTCAAAAGAATAATGGCTCTAATTAGATCAAATCTTGAGCCAAAGATAGAAAACGAACTGGTTCTAATATGCCCAAAACTTGAACCAGGAAAGAAAGAAAGACAGCTCAAACAAATTCAAAACAGAGCTGAAGAAATAATGAAGGATGTTTTTGATTTTTAGACCTCAATTGTTTTTAATTTTCTGCAAATTTTAGTCTATGTGCAGCTTGTTTTTATGCCATAGATCAACAATAAGTTAGATTGTTTAATCCTGACTTGGTTGTTTTTAAATTTCTGTTTTAGAATTTAGAGAATAAAACTCTGTCAGACAGTCTAATTCTGATAGATAATAGTTAGGTAGAGAAACTTATGAACTCAACTGCTTAATCTGAGTTCATGGAGAAATAAGGGTAGACTTAGATTAGTTTCATGTTTTCAATAAAAGAATAAAATGATTGATGAAAAGGTTTGCAAATCCAAAAGCACCTGCTGAAGAAAAAATGTTAGGAAGTAGGTTGTGTAGGTAGTTGTTTGGGAAATACTTTTGTTGATGTAACAAGTTCTAATCATTTCTGTTAGTAGCTGATAAAAGGATTATCAAAGTGCAAGGCACTGATCAGCTTCCAGAGAAGAATTGTCTGAAGTTCTTGACACCTTCAAGAAGATGCCATCCCCATGTGGAGCCACTGTTAGCCACCTATAAAAATTTTGCCATATCAAATGGTGGCTAAATTTTTTTAGCCTTCAAGAAACAATTTCATGACCAAATTATGAGTTCTTAAAGTCTTATGATGATAATTATCCTTTGTGATAATCTTCACTGTTGTTTCCCTTTTAATCCTAAAGAACCTTGCTGTTCGCCAGAGAAAAACTGCTTATAAAACCCCATTTTTCACCATTTATCCCTTCATCTCACTCCCACAACAATTCCATTTTCATCCTTATTTCCTTCATAAAATTCTTCCGTAAGCCTTCATCTAACCTTCAAAATCATCAAAACCCCCTTAAAACCTTATATTTCCCCTTTATTTGGTTTTAATTTCCCTTCTTTCATCTATCGGAACCCCCATTTTTGGCTTAAAAACTACTGTTTTTGGCCTAAAAAATTCATTTTTCTGCACTATAAGGTCTTAGGCCCCTGAGGGCTTATATCCTTTAGCACCTTTTCCTCACATGATCCGAAGCCCCGCAATCGGGCGCTTAAAGGCTTAAAACCCTTTCCCAAACCCGACTTTCCCTTCTATTTTTCATTCCCGACATACAATTTTGAAAATGAATGTGGACCGTTGATTTCTGTAGATCAACGGCCATCGGGTTATCCGCTCTCCGCCCGTCCATCATGCCTTTACCTTTTCCCCGTTCAAACTCTGCCCTGATATTAAACCGTAACTGTCCAATAATCTAATCCGACGATCGAGACGTAACGCGATGAGCCGAGACCCGTTCACTACGCGATAAGGCGCTGACACAATCATTGTGGACCCCGCATACATCCTTCGCACAACTCTTCATCCATCGCGTTCAACCTGGACCATTGGATCTGCTGCCCCTCATCCGACGGCCAGAACTGCATATCACGTAATTTTTGCGCCCAAGGGTAAACATTTCAAAATTGCGCAATATGGGCGGTTTTTAAAATCCACGTGTCGCGCGATGAATGGAATCGCGTTTTTTCGACCAAAATCGTAAACCACCCAAACGCCATGCGAAAACCATTAATGGTTTTCTAAAACCGCTGCCCTCCTCAAATGAACATTTTCGCGTTTTTAATCTTGGCCGTCGATCTCTGAGATCGAACGGCTCTCATTATATCATGACCCCAAGTCATTTGCCTCCATCTATTCTCCAAGCGATTCCATCTAGCGATCTCTGTCGTTGATTATCCTAATCTAATGGTTCCTGTTTGCTGTTGCGCTCAAACTCCATTTTCACTTGGTTAGCTGTTCTGCCAGGGTTTTCCTCTCTTTTCCCGCTGCACCCACGTTCTTCCTCACTGCTCCTCCACCCTCATGAGCCTCTGAAGCAGTTTTAACCAAATTCCGCAGGATTTTATATTGAGTTTTTGTGTTTTGCAGGGTTTTTATGGTGGTTGATCTGTGTTTTTCCACAGTCACATACAAGTGACAAAGGGGCTCAGAGTGACGATTTTGTGCCTTAATCCAACGAAGAAAATGATCTGCAGGGTATGAAATCCAAGTTTAAAACATCTGGATCACGATCCAGGGTTTAACAGAAACCCTCCAATAGCAGAAATCCACCTGTGTAAACAAGCCAAACAAAGTGTATCAATGAAGAAATTAACAGTAAAGGGATTAATGCCTAAGCCTGAAAATCAGAGTTTTAATCCTCAGGTTTAAAGAAACAAAGACAATATCAGAGAATGAAGACCCGAAGCAAAGATTATAGCTTAATCAAGCCTAAACACAACTCAAAAGCAAATTAAAAGTGTTTTAATATAAAACAGAAAGAATTATTAGTAAAGAGACCTCCATTGCCACATCAAAGACCAAAATATCCTCTTCAGCTACCAAAGTGCCACCTACAGCCTCAATAAATCAAAAGAAGGCATAATTATTGCCCAGTCAGTGATATTTTACCTAAAGACAGCCAGAGTTATTGCCAACTACCTAAAGAGTTTTTAAAGTCAACAAAAACTGCCAAGTAGCTAAATACTTAATGAAAACCAATTAATACAGAGAAATATCAGAAAACTTCTCTATTGAACCCCTCAAAGACAGAAAAGCATTAAAACTTGTATTAATTGAACCAGAGATCTTATTTTTCATCCCACCTCCTCTTTCTTCTATAAATACTTCTGAAGAAGATGAGATGTTGTTGGTTGTTGGACTTTGATGTAATACTTGCTGCTCGAAAGTTTCTGCATGTAAATAGTTCTCAGAGGCTATTGAAGCTCTGTTTGTAATCGAAGAAGTTAGGCTGAGAAGAGAAGTTGTTGCTGTACTGAAACATTGGACTTGAAGTATGTAACTGGATTGACATCAATATACAAGCTGATTTATGGGATCCTGGTCTATACCATTGGTGATGTGCCTCTCATTGTTCTTGTTTTCCTTCTTATGTTTTTCGCAAAATTGTTCATTTTTCTCTGATAAAGAACAACAAATATAGAGCTAGGATTTACTCTTACAAGTACCCTACTCTCACTGATAAGCTTTATCTTTATGTTTTCCTCCTTTGTGTATTTAAGAATGATTTAATACAGTCCAAGCAGTTAAGGAATGTTGGTGAGCCCATGTCTTACTGTCTAAACTTTAAACATTGTTCTTGAATGATATTTTCATTACATGCTAAGTAGAGTCGGACTAGGAAAGTTTATGGTTTGCCCTGTCTTGTAGTTTTTTCTCCAAAGGTTGTTTGAAAGTTTCCCTAAGAGTGTGCTGAAAGCAGGCCTAGATTTTAATGATATCTTACTTGATCTTAAGCTACACTTTGTTTTCTTGTATGTTTTCATCCTTTCTGAAAGTAGTCATGTGGATTACTAGATTGTTTGTCTGATAAGTTAGCTTTAATACAAGCTTGTTCAAAGAAGTCTATGGTTAACCCTGTCCTTTGGCTGGTTCAAATAGTTACTTAAAAAGAATTTTCTTTTTTGGAAAGTTGATAAATTCTTGTTGAAATTATTGGCTTTTTCCACCTTCACAACACTTTTAATGTTCCATTCCATCATTTAATCCAAAAGATCCTTTGTTATAGATGACTTGCCCCATGGACCACTCTTGAAATTGTTGCACAATTAAAACCTTTTGTGACTCCATAGCCCAATGGATTAAGTGTTGTTTCATGCCTATCCTATCAGCTGAACCTTGTTTTGATTGTAAGCACCTTCACCCCTTTGAAACCCTTTCATTTTCAGGACTTTCTACTCAATGAAAGATCATACCCAACCAAACAAACAAACCAAACCTTTGTTCTTAATAACTAGCCTAATATCACACTAAAAACCTTTAAAGATAAATCAATCTTTGCACTTATAGAGAGATCCCTCTCTGGATTCAGGAGGGCTAGATCCTAGAATCTAAAAGTGGTTTTTGATGTAGTCTCTGCAGCGTTTAGTCTTGTCACTCTGCTAAATTACAGAGACCTAACACATGGTATCGGAGCTTTGGTGAAGACAAACTCTATTTGCAATTCTCTTTCTGCTGGAATATCTCTTGTTGTCCTTTCTATTTGTAGCTCTCTTTCTGCTGAAATATCTCTTGCTGTCTGCTCCATTTGTAACTCTCTTTCTCTTGAAATGTCTCTTGCTGTCCGCTCTATTTGCAACTCTCTTTCTGTTTAAATATTTCTTGTTGTTTCTTTTACTTACTGCTCATTTTATACTGAAATATCTCTTCTTATGTTGCTGAAATTTTATTGCTGAATTTTACTGCAAATTTTTTTTTGCTGAAATTTTACTGCTACCCTTTTTCCAAGATTTCAAGAAACCCAAGATATGATAGTAAAATTTAAGGTGTTGCATGTGTTTAATAATTGCGGTTTTGGTACTTGTTGATGCATGCAAAAGTAAAGTGTATTTTTACTTTTGTTTATGCATGAGCAAGAAAGTGTTGTCTTGAAAAGAAGTATAATGAATAGAAGGAAATGAAAGAATAACTGATAGAAATTGAATGCTGAAAATAGGGATTTTGATTCCCATATTATATGAGAAAGGTCATAATCTTATGGGTGTTGGTAATTTTGATATTACAGTTTACTAACAATAGTGGTTGTAGGTAAGAATCACGACTTTTGCAAAAAATGGAATGATAATTTTCTAAACTAACCTCTTTTGCAGTGATCAAAGATGGATTATAACTAATATCATTGCAGACAATGAAGTCAATATGTATAATTATTATTACATGTCTTCACTCTGGGATCAAGATTTGAAGATCTATATAGAATCAATGGAAGACCTATCCATGCATTTGATTCACGATAAGTAATCATCAATATAAATTGTGGCACCAAAAGTTCACTCATCTTAACTATAAAGCATTACCTCATGTGAGAAAGATGGTTTCCAAAATCCCTGAGATTAGAGTGGATCATGATAGAGTTTGCCACGTGGTGATTAAGAAGATGCATTTCTTTTGCCAATGACATATGACTTATGGACAATGGTAACTTATAGAGGTCGAATTAAGAGGGAGCTAATAGCTTCCTTCAAGCCCAAAGTATTTTCAAGTCTTATGTTGTTTCTTTGTGTCACTGCTCTTGTTTAGATTTATCTTTATAGAGCATTGGTTATTCTTCCTGCATGAGTATCTGAATGATTTTTTCTCTAACTTATTGATGAGGATATGATCGAGAAAAGTAGATCCTGAATATCATTAAGGTGCAGAATAGTGTAGGAAGAGTAAACTCTAAGAGGAAGTTGGTGCAAGGATAATGAAAGAGCCACTCTCACATCAAGAAAAGAAAGAAAGACCTTCCTCATCACCAGGGATACTTTCATTATGTTTATTTACCTTGCTACTATTGCTCTTGTTCTAGGATCGACAAGTATATTTGATGAATGTGAGAACCAAGTCCTTTGTATCGAGATTGAGGAAGATATCGAGCCATCCCATGACTTGAGTGGACAAGAGCTCAAGACTTCTGCAAGGAAGCTGAAATCAAGAAAGAGACCACCGTACCATATAACCCAGAACAAAATGGCCACTTAAGGATCTTTGACTACCCTGTCTACTTTCATGTGCCAAAGGAAAAGAGTACCAAGCTAGAAGCTTCAGGGAAGAAAGGTATGATTGTTGGTTATTGTGAAAATTTTAAAGCTTATAGAATATGTGTGCTTGGTAAAATAACTATAGAGTTTAGCAGAGATATAACATTTGATGAAGATGCAACTCTTTGAAAAGCCATAGGCACTCCTCCTAATGTTGAAAGACAGGATGATGCCTTTGATGCACAAGATCCCGAGCTAAGCTTGATCTTGTTGATGAACCCATGGATCCCATGGACTCCTTGGATCCTTCTCCATGTACTAGAAGGAGACCTCTATGGCTTCGTGACACCCTTCAAGATGCTGATAAACATGCTGCTCTCTGAGGAACCTTCAGAGAAAGCAAGAAACCATGCCAGTTCCAAGGATATGTTGTAGCCATGAGCAACATTATTCAAGCTGAACTATGCACTTTTGAAGAAGCTGTGAAGGTTCAATTGTGGAAAGATGCAATGGCTGAAGAATATGAGTCCATCATTCATAACGATGTATGAGAAGTGGTTCCAAGACCACAAGGTATATTTGTTGTGTCTTCTAAATGGCTATATAAAATTAAACATGGTGTTGATGGTAGCATTGAAAAATATAAAGCTAGATTTGTGACCAGAGGGTTTTTTTAGAAAGAGGGAATAGACTATGATGAAATATTTGTATCCGTTGTTCGTTATACAACCAATCGATGTATTGTGGCTCTAGCTGCTAGCCAAGGATGGTCCCTGTTGTTGCTTAGATTGTACAGGCATTGCAACAACGACTTAGGGCGAGGGCTGTCACTATGATCCCCTCCCACTCCGTTCTAACTGTCTCCTAACAACAGGCTATGGGGGGTAGTTCCTATGGAAATGAGGTGATGGAAAACAAGTTGGGAACCAACTTGTCTGGGAGACACAGTTGAGTGGCCTAGCTACTTGGTTAAATTTAGCAAGACTTAAGGATTTAATTAGGTTTGGAATTGAGACTAGAGCCTTATGGAGTCAAAATTCTTGCTTGTTACAAATTAGAGCCAAGTAACCAGATGGACTATTGCTGCTTAGATGATTGAATAACCTATATGAGATGCAAGTCCTAAGATCTAAGTGTGATGCAAAGATCTTGGTAAATTTTAGATTATATGCCTAGTCTAAATGGAACCTCTCTTAACTATTTTGAGACCACTCTTTAGATTAGGTTGTGGGAAGAAAGCCAACGAGAAGCAAACAAAGACTTGATTAACAATACCTCCCCTTGCGTTCAAACCATCGAATGCCTGCGGCGCTGCAGAGGCTGTTGCTCTGATGACTGTAAGGTCACTGTGTTAACCACTAAAAAGGGATGAATCCCTCAAGCTAAATGAGAAAGGGTTGTCCTAGAAGTCTATCAACCAAGCTTATGCTTGGCAGTAAGCTATTAGTGCAAGTTAAGCCTAGAATGCTTATGCAATGATTACGAGTGAAATTCTTAGTTTGAGATTAGCTTAATGTTCAAGTTATGATGAATCCTTAACGACAAGAGTACTTATCAATTAGTTATATGCAATCTCACAATCAAGAAAGTGCCAATTTACTTAGTGCCAATATCAAATCCATAAGATGCCAATTACTTAAGTTATTCAATCAACAATCTTATGCCACAATTATAGATAATGGCAATAATGAAAGATCCTCAAGATAGACAATAAATTCACCAAAGCTTCTCAAGATTTAGCACAAGATTATGAGCTTAGCTTAGATCACTTTATTCAACAATTCTTTAACCACAATATCAACTAGATCTTAATGCCAAAGTGACTTAGTTCATCAACAAGATTAGAAGATAGATGTTTGAGTGATTTTAGTGCCAAGTTAACAAATTCTCAAATCTAACACAAAGCAAACAATTGTTAGAGCTTAACAACATTAACCACTATGAACCAAATAAGTCATGAAAGAGCTATGCAAGGAAATTGCCAAACATATGAATCACAAGATGACCAAGGAGTAATCTAATGACTTTCCAAAGTAAATTTGTGAATTTTAGCCCACTTATGATGTTATGTTCAGAAAATATCAGATTTGAAATCTCTTATTACAACAGTGAGAAAATTATGCACTTAGTGAGCAACTAGTGCCAAAATATGCCCAAAATTCATCAAGTGGTTAAACAAATTTACCAATGAGCAATTATGAGTATTTAGGGTTTTTTTAAGATGCGTGATTCATAAAATATCAGATTTGATAATTATTGATGTATTTAGATCACTTAGATGTGATTTTAGGACACTTATATCATTGTTATGAGGAATTAATTACAGCTGTAGCAAAACAGATATAAAATGAGGGTTTAGAGAGCTCAGGTAACCCTAAGCTCAAGGCCTTGTAGAAAACTTGCCCAAGTTGCCAAAAATTTCTCCAATGTATTTGACATCTGAAAACATCAATTTTGAGCAGCTTTCTCCTGCAAAACCCACCAAGTATTTAGTCCAAAAACTTTAGAGATAGGCAAAGGTCAAATTAGGGCCAAAAGAGGGCAACGCTAGGGCAAATAGGGCTAGCATTGGGATAGGAAAGGCCTAGAAGACCTAGTGGCCAAGGAAAAAGGCTAAAGGAGGGTTGAAAAAGGGGGAAAAGAGAGGCTAGAAGGGAGAGTGAAAGGCAAAGGAGGAGGCCGAGGCAAGAAAGAGGGAGGTCGAGGCAGAGAGGGGGCTTGAAAAGCCCATGGCATCCCTAAAAGGATGCCGATAGGGTGAAGGAGGGGGGCCAATGCCTAAAAAGGCCCTAAACCCTTGACACAGGGCCTTAGAGGGAAGGCCGAGGCCCCTAAAGGCTACGACCAACCCTAAAAGGGCTAGAAAAAATGACACAAGGGGGCTTAGAGGCTGACGCATGGCCTTGGGAGGGAGACACTGGCCTTAGGGAGGCTAGATCTGCGCCCAAGAGGTCTGAAAATTGAAACCCTTGCTTTAGAAAATTTTATTTGCTTCAGATATGAAATTCACTACAAATTCTTCAATGGCTGGCCCTACAAAAAATTTTAGAGGCTAGATCTTACCCTCAAGGGCCTAGATTTAACTCTAATCCAACTCCTCTTGCTTGATCACACTGGCAAAAATGGAGATAAAAACACCCAAAACCCCAATGTATACAAAAAAATCTTAAAATCCCAAAACCCCAATTAGGGAAATAATCTACAAAATATATTTTAAAAATTTATTTACAAAATTTACAAATATGCAATGCTTTTAAAAGAAATTTTGAGAAATTAATTTTTATGGGTTTTCTTTGATAAATAGCTAATAATACTTTGGAAAATAAATGCACGCTACAGCCTTAGCGAAGTTAGATAAACCATAAAAGTATTTGAAGTCCAAACAAGGTCGACTTATGCCCACAGTTTGTGAACTTGGAGCCCAAGGACTGGGGAACCTACAAACATTATATATTTTTCTTCAAGAAAGCTTGTTAGACATATGGCGAATTAGATCACCTAAGATAGACTCAAAATCTACCAATAGAATGTTCTTATCACCATCTAATTAAAAAAAACTTTAAAATTTAAGCACAATATAGGAAACGCCGTACCCAACACATACCACAAATTAGTGAACAATAAACACCATGAACTACACCCCAAAGTCTTTATTATGATTCAAAAAACGTTCCCAGCGGGACAATAGCGTTACATCGACTTTTCTGTAGAATTGTTTTAGCCAAAAATCAGATGGCTTGAGACTCAAATGACTCTCAATTTATAGATAAATTCTCCAAGTAGAAAAATAACAGCTATTTGGCTTGATCCTCGTCAAAGTAATCTCGACCGTTGATAAATATTTGATTATCTTTTAATGTCCATTGTCGAAAATATTTTTTTTTTTGAGGAATTTTCGAATTTTTCATATAAACCATATTTTATTATCTCAAAATTAATTATTTTGAGCTAATTTATTGAAAAATTTGATTTTGACTTAACCACCAAGGTCCAAGGGTCCAATTTTTCTTGAAATTTCCAATATTCCCTTGGTTGGGGACCTTCAATAATTAATTTCTTTGATACCCACGAATTTTTCCACTTTGAGAATTTAATTTCTCTAAGACTCTAATTTAGACTTTTAATTAATTAATTTTATGGCTTAGGATTTATTTAATTTTTTGCCAAACAAATTAATTACTTGACACTTGAGGGGATTTCATATTTTTTCTTCCCCCAATATTTTGGTCATGGTGTCTAAGTATGAGGCACCATGCACTAAAATATTTTTTACATAAAATTTTTACAATTCAACCGTCAAAGGGGGATACCCGTTTGGTTTAGATCCTCAAATTCAATACCCAATTCTGTGAGACAATATGATCTAGTAGACCAAGTGATTTGTAATAAAATAATTTAGCCAACTAGCTTAAATTATTCCCAAATCACTTTTACATAAGAATCGACTAAAACACTAGGACTCACCTAAGAATTTGACGAAGAATTCCACCCTAGCTTTGGGGTGAGGTTGGAGGGAAAAAATTTGCCGACCATCCGTGTTTATAAATACAAATGAATTAGTGAGATGAAAAACCTCCTAGGATGAAATTTTTGCCAAAATAATAGGCTTTCCTAGGTTGTTACATACATACAAGGTCTTACTAGCATCATTTACTTTAAAAATTTGCAGAAGAGTTTATAATGACTCAATAGACAACTGATAGATGATCCGATCCTTTTGAAAAAAATTGTACATCTGCTTCCTTGGAACTTTGACAAAAGTGAGTGCAACAATCCCTTCACCAAATGGATGTGAAGACTGCTTTCTTGCATGGCTTCCTCAAGAAAAAAGTATTTGTGGAGGAACCACAAGACTTAGAAATACATGACCTGAAAACTCATGTGTGCAGACTGAAGAAAAGCCTCTATGGTTTGAAGCAAGCTCCAAGAGATTGGTATGCCTGCATTGATAACTTCCTGATGAAGCTTGGTTTTACTAGAAGTAATGCTGATCCAAATATTTACTTCAAGATAGTCCAAGGTATGCCTTTGATTTTGGTATTATATGTTGATAATTTATTTTTGATCGGTGGTGAACCTCTTATCCTCCAATGTAAAATGGAGTTAGCTTCTGAATTTGAAATGAAAGATCTTTACTTAATGCACTACTTTTTAGGTCTTGAAATATGGCAAAAATTTAGTGAGATTTTCCTTTCTCATGGATAATATGTTGTCAAGCTGCTTGAAATATTTGGTATGGCAGAATGTAAATCCATGAATACTCCAATGGAGATGAACTACAAGAAGCTATGTGGTGACGCTGTAGGTCTTGATTTGGAAAATCCTTCTGAGTATCGTCAACTGATTGGGGTATTGATATTCTTAGTGAACACTAGACTTAACATATGTTTTGTGGTCAATACTTTGAGCCCACTAGATGATTAAACCATCTCATGCACACTGGATTGCTACAAAGCATGTGCTGAGATACCTGCATGGGACCATCAATATGGGATTGAAATATACTGCCGGTGATATCTTGGATGAGCAGAAAACGAAAGTCTGTAGCCCTTAGCACCACTGATGCTGAGTACATTGTTGCTAGCATGGCTAGCTATGAGATAGTATGGATAAGGAAGCTCTTTGGAGAGCTGTTTGAGCATAGACACAAACGTAATTTACTATGGCAATAAGAGTGGGATTTGACTTGCAGAAAATCCCATGTTCCATGACAAGTCCAAACACATTGAGATCAAATATCACAATATATGGGATATGGTGCAGAGAGTACTAAGAATCTATCATATAGCGAGTGATGACCATATCGCTGGCATTCTTACCAAGTCTTTGCCGAAAGGGAAGTTCTTGGTTTTCAGAGAGAAACTTTGATTGACAGATGTGACCCTTCCTAGAGTGGGTGGTCATGGATGATGAGCCTTAGATGTGCGAGATCCTTGTCATGTGTTAACAAGTGGATCCCCCCAAGCAATGACGAGCCTCAGATGTGCGAGATCCTTGTCATGTGTTGACAAGTGGACCCCCCCAAGCAATGATGAGCCTTGGATGTGCGAGATCCTTGTCATGTATTGACAAGTGGATCCCCCCAAGCAATGATGAGGCTTGGATGTGCGAGATCCTTGTCATGTGTTGACAAGTGGATCCCCCCAAGGAAAGATGATACTTGGTTGTGCAAGATCCTCGTCATGTGTTAACAAGTGGATCCCCCTAAACATAGATGTGACTTGGTTGTGCGAGATCCTTGTCATATGTTGGCAAGTAGCAATCCCCCAAGTGAATATAGGGCGATGGATGAATCTCCCCTATGATGATTCTTCTTCATTAGAGTGAGACATCATTGTTCCAGATGATATAGAGCAGAGATCAACATAGATGAGTAGAGAAAACAAAGATCTTTTGTTGCAGAAAGAAATTCCTCCCTAGCTGAGAGGGAGTGTTGAAAATTTGGCAACTCAGGGATGAATTTCTAAAAATAAAAAAGTATAAAAATAGAATTCTAAAAATAGAAAGTCAAAATATAAACTCTCAAGTATGACTTTCCAAAAATAGTAAATCACCTTGCATCAATTGGTAATCAAGTATTGTTGATGGAAAATCCCTTATGATCATTAATCGATCCTAATAGTTCAATTTTGACTTAATCATCAATATTATCTTTAATATTATATTATTATTCTTATGATACTATTATATTATTATTAAAAAGAAATTCAAGTCACTCAATCATGGCTCTCAATAATGTTCTCTTACACTCTCATTATTGGCATGGCATATTTCTCTTAAAATTTCATTAATGCTCTTACACTTTCTTACACTCAATAAAGGCTTCTCATAAAAGATTCCTCTTACACTCTCATTGTTTTTTTGGACAACGAATTATATAGTATCTTGATATTTTGTTTTGGTACATAGGCGCCATTGGGAAGGCAACTAAATCCTTTATTTATTTTGGAGAGGAACGAAATTCTTTGTTGGATTTCTCTTTGTTCTAGGGCACATCGAAATCCCTGTGATAGCGGACTCCTGAAGGCAACTTATTTGGCTAAGATCAAACCCCTATTTGCCTATTGATAGGTTTTTAATTGACTATGCAATCAATTCGGGCCCCAATTTTCTAAAGCAAAGTCGTTCGAATTCTTAGTAAGGGAGGGATTTAGTTGCAGTGGTAACTCAACCAAGTTTTGTGTAAGCGAAAGGGTTCAGAAAACATATTTGTAGCATTACAGTCCTCTGTGCATTTCGTAATGAGAACCACAAACCCTGAATCGTGACGTCTCGAGCCGAAGGATTCCACAAGTCTGATAATTCGAGATAGAACGTAACTTTGGAAGTATTCATGGCCAAACAGTGTGCGGTTGTGGCCATGTGGAAGCGAAAAAGGTCCTAATTCGCTATGGGCCCTGAAATTAGTGGCGTGCTTAAGACAGATCATATAACATGTTTTCGAATAAATTATTTGTGGTATTCTTGTTTAGGATGTAAATTAGATTCCTGTGGTATTAGTGTTACCTCTCTAGGACTAATATTAGTTATATGAACTTTGCTACATGGTGTATTTCATTGAGGACTAGTGTTTGCTAGTGAAGGTTGTATTATTGTAATTGACTTGAATTGTGGTATAAATGAAAATTGTCGAAAAACCCTAGTATAAAAAAGGGCAAAATTATCCTGGCATACTACAGTGGTATCAGAGCGAAACATCCTGCCAGCTGTGACTGCATGAGCTTTGCATGCTTCCTGCAGATACAAGTGGCGTCACTGTAAGGAAAAAAAGGAATAACCATCGTTCCGCCATGGGAGACAAAACATGTCAGGGAGAACAACAATAGATGCATCAACAACTGCATCATCAAGGGCAACAAATGATTCAAGGTCAGCAATGGATAGCACAAGTATTAACTCAAGGGCAACAACAAATCGCAATGTTGATTGCTCACCTCACAGGATATCCAAATGTCACTGCCAATAGTACTACCATGGAGGGAAGTGGAAACCATAATCCTGGTCTACCCAACAACCAATCAAACAACAGAAAGAGCAACTGGCCACTCCTACCACAATTCACAGATAATCACGTGCCAGTAGCCCAAGAAACAGTTGAGCCAAATCAACTCCTTAACAATTATGTTCAGGATTATGCGAGATTGGAAGAAAATACTCGAGCAACTATGACCTTCATCGAGGATAGCAATTTTCGATACAGGAATAGATCCCAGGGAAAACTTAATGGAGAATTAGCTTGCAAGGTAAGTAAACTTCCTTTACCCTCATTTGATGGATCATCTAAATGTACAACAAGGGCTTGGGTGCAAAAATTGGACACTTACTTCAGGCTCAATCCTATGGCCGAAGCAGATGTAATCCAATTTGCCACATTACATTTAGAAGGGGAAGCACATGAGTGGTGGTATCGTGGTCTAGTGACCCTAGGACATGCTAACATCACCTCTTATGAAGATTTTACGCAAAGGCTGATAAAAGATTCGACCGAAAGAACCCAGAAATCCACTTCAGAGATCTGGCACTACTTAAGCAATAGGGTCACATGAAGAGTTCATTGCAGAATTTGAACGCACTACAATTATGGTAAGAAATATATCTGAAGAGCGATTAGTTATGCTTTTCACTGAAGCACTAGCTGAACCCCTACAAGGATGGGTCAAAGCATTCAATCCCACTACTCTTTAAGAACCCATCAAGAAGACTCAAGACTTGGGAAATGTAGCCGCTAAATCTAAGGCTCCGTCTAGGCTTTTCATCCTTCCAAAAGACAAGGAGAAGAAGCCTTTCCAACGTGATGGACCTAAAAAAGACAGATTAGATGAAGAAACTCGAAGCGAACTGAGGAGGAAAAAACTATGTTTTACTTGTAGGGAACCATGGGAACCTGGTCATCGCTGTTTAGGGAAGGGGAAAATTCACTACATCGAAGTGCTTTCTGATGATGAAGAAGAAGATGAGGCCACTCCAAGTACCAATGAGGAGATACCGCTAGAGGAAGCAATGGGAGAAGATAAGCCCAAAAGCTCCAAAGAAGAATCACCACAAGAGGAGTGGCTCAATGAAGAAAAGAAGACATGGCCACAGGTCAAGATTGCAACCCTTTCAGGCACACCGAAGTATTACACCTTCAGGGTCAGGGGGGTCATCAAGGGACAACACATCACAGTCCTAATTGATGGAGGAGCTACACACAACTTCATTGATGCAACACTAGTAGCTAAAAGGGGACTTCCCACCAAAGAGTTTGAGGGCTTGGACGTGATAGTTGTGAACAGGTACAACTTGGATTGCACACATATGATCCCAGGTTTGAATGTAACACTTGGTAACTATACTTTTACCAGTGATTTCTATGTAATAGATCTTGCAAACCTCAACATGGTGTTGGGAGTTCAATGGTTATATTCGTTGGGTAAACACACTATGGACTACCAAGCGTTGGAAATGGAATTTAGAGCACGAAATGGAATTAAGGTTGTTTTAAGAGGCATGACAAATGGCGGGCTGCAAGTTGTTTCAACCAGAAGGATGGAAGCCCTTTTTAGGCACAAAGATATAACATATGCAACATAATGTAAGGTTATGACCCAAAAGACTTCCAACAATGACAAACCACTATATAGGGTAGATATTCAACAAGTGTTGGAAAAGCATGCTCTCGTGTTTGGTGACATTCCTCTAGGATTGCCTCCTAAAAGAGGGTCTGAGCATACTATTGAACTGGAAGAAGGAGCTAAGCCTGTGATCACCACAACCTATCGACATTCGAAGAAGTTCAAAGATGAGATAGAAAAAGCTATCCAAGGATTGTTAGCTATGGGACATATCAAACCCGGCTCAAACTCGTTTTCATCATCTGTAGTTTTGGTGAAGAAGAAGGATGGCACATGGAGAATGTGTATTTATTACCAAGCTCTCAATAAGAAAACCATCAAAAACATATATCCCATTCTCAGGATCGATGAATTGTTGGATGAACTCCATGGGGAAGTGTACTTTTCAAAGATCGATTTACAATCCAGGTATCATCAAATATGATTTCAAGAGGAAGACGTGCCAAAGACAATGTTCAGATGTCACTACAAACAGTTTGAATTTTTGGTCATGCCGTTTGGTCTAACCAACGCCCCCACCACTTTCCAATCATGCATGAACAGTATTTTCAACAACCAACTAAGTTTTTATTAGTATTCTTTGACGATCTTCTCATCTACAACAAGACATGGGGTGATCACTTGGGGCATTTGGATCAAATCTTGAGCATCATGCAGGAACAATCCCTTATCCCAAGGCGTCGAAGTGTGATTTCGGATTGACGAAAATCCCTTATTTGGGACATATGATTAGTGCAAAGGGGGTACAAGTCCATCACGAAAAGATCCAGGCAATAGTAGATTGGCCTACACCTAAAACCTTAATAGAATTACGAGGGTTCCTTGGGATCTGCAGGTACTACCGACGATTTGTTAAAGGGTTCTCCCAGTTATGTGCACCTCTGACAAATTTAACTATAAAAGGAACATTCAGGTGGACAGAGAAATCTGATAGGGCGTTCAACAAGCTCAAAGAAATAATGAGCTCATGTCTAGTACTGGCTCTTCCTGACTTTGGTCAACCATTAATATTGGAGTGTGATGCATCAGGAGAAGGAATAGGGGTTGTCCTTATGCAAAGGGCCATCCCATCACATTCAAAAGCCGAAAACTGGAAGATTCAGAAAGACTCTACTTCATATATGACAAGGAGATGCTACCTATCATGCACACATTGGCGAAGTTTAGACAATATCTGGTGGGTAATAGATTTGTAGTCAGGACAAACCACAACAACCTACGCCATTTCTAGAGTCAAAGGGACCTGAACGAACAACAACAGAAATAGGTAAGCAAAATCTAAGCTTACGACTTTGACATTGAGTATGTGAAAGGGAAGAAAAATATTGTGGCTGATGCACTCTCCAGGAAACCAGCTGCATGTGCTCTCATAGAAATCGCAAAATATTGGAAGGCACAACTCTCAGCAGAATATGCCAAGAACCAGTTTGCTTGCGCCCTAATCGACAAGATGATCCAGGATGATAGGTACAAAATAATTGGTGAAGTTATTTATTATAAAGACATGATATATTTGGTTCTTGAATCTACAATTAAGGAAAAGATCTTGAAGGTTATACATGATATTCATTCAGTTGGGCATCAAGGATTTTTCAAGACCTATTGACAGATTTGGAAAAGATTCTCGTGGAAAGGGCTCAAGGAATATGTGATGAAATACATTAGGGAATGCATGACATATTAACAAAATAAGGTTGAGCATACACATCCTGCAGGCCTCCTCCAACCGCTACCAATTCCAGAACAGAAATGGGAAAGCATCTCAATGGACTTCATCATAGGGTTACCTAAAGCCCAAGGAAAGGACTGCATATACATAGTGGTAGATAGGTTGACTAAATTCGCTCAGTTCTTTGCCATCTCAACTGATTACTCAGGCAAACAAGTGGCATAACTGTTCTTCAAAGAGGTATTTAGGCTACATGGGCTACCAAAGAACATAGTTAACTATCGCAATAGCAAATTTATGGGCTCATTTTGGCAGGAATTTTAAGGTTAGTGGGAACCAAATTGATGCCTAGCACTAGCTATCACCCGCAATTCGACGATCAGACAGAGATTGTGAATAAGTGGATTGGAGGGTATCTACGCAACTATGTGATAGGTGAACAAAAAGCATGGATTAAGTGGTTGTATCTTGGGAAACATTGTTACAACACCACTTACCACTTATCCATTGGGATGACACTCTTCAAAGATCTATATGGATATGATGCATCATCCTTCATCGACAAGTTTTTGGGAACAACAAGGCACCCCTCGCTAAAGACTGGATACAAGCGAGTCAGGACATTCTCAAGGTACTCGAGGAAAATATACAGGTTGCTCATAATCGACAAAAGTTGTACACAGATCAACATCGAATGAAATGCAACTTTGAGGTAGGAGATATCGTTTTTTTGCGATTGCAACCCTATAGATAGTCTACACTCAAAAAGAGTGGCGCAGAAAAACTAAAGCTGAGGTTTTATGGGCCCTACAAAGTCCTCTGAAGGGTTGGCGAAGTGGCATATGAGTTGGAGCTACCTAGTGACAACAAAATCCACAATGTATTCCATGTATCATGCCTCAAGAAGGTTGTGGGTTAGTAGGTCACCACCTTCATTGAGTTGCCACCATTAGATGAAGAGGGACAACTGGAATTAATTCTGGAGATGATCATGGCAGTGCGGGAAAAGAAGTTAAGGGGAAGAGTAATTCTGAAATACCTCATTATATGGAAGAATTCATCGAAGGAGGATGCAACGTGGGAATGAGAACGAATCTTGAATACCCAAATTTGCAATTGCTTAAGGGCAAGCGATTTTGGGCAGGGGGGACTATAATGTCCTCCACGAATTAAGGCTGAATGCACTTAGTAGCCTATCCATCCTCGTGGGCTATAGTCCTTTATAAAGGGGATAAGAACCCAAAATACCCATTGTTGGGCAAGTTTTGGGTCAGCTTGGGTTTTGAGGAAGCTACACTCAAGTTTCAACCAATTAAGAAGATGAAACCCCTCAAGGAAGTCTATAAATAAAGGAAGAGTGAATTCATTTGGATCATCATGTGTGAATCATTTCATATTGTTTTTGAGCATTAGCTTTGTGGTTTTAAGGCCCATTCCTCCTTGTCAATTTCGGTGGTGAAAGATTCCACCCTAGTTGACATTTCCTTTTTTTCTTCTCTTTTTCTAGCACAGGAAAAATCCCTAGAAGGCAGCAAGTCCTATGATAACTAGTCTCTATTTTGGGTAGTGAGTTTTGAAGTGATAGTCTTTGTTTTTTTGACAACGAATTCTATAATATCTTGATAATTCTTTCTGGCACAGAGGCACCATCTGGAAGACAACTAAATCCTTTATTTATTTTGGAGAGGAACGAAATCTTTGTTGGATTGCTCTTTGTTCTAGGGCAGATTGAAATCCCTGTGATAGCGGACTCCTGAAGGCAACGTCTTTGGCTAAGATCAAATGCCTATTTGCCTATCGATAGGTTTTTAATTGACTACGTGATCAATTCGGGCCCCAATTTTCTGAAGCAAAGTTGTTCAAATTCTCAACAATAGGGTCGCTCGAATTCTCATCCAGGGAGGGATTTAGTCACAGTGGTAACTTAACCAAGTTCTGGGTAAGTGAAAGGGTTCAGAAAACATATTTGTAGCATTACAGTCCTTTGTGCATATTGTAAAGACAACCGCAAACCTTGAATCGTGAAGTTTGGAGCCGAAGGATTCCACAAGTCTGATAATTCGAGACAGAACGTAACTTGGGAAGCATTTGTGGTCGAACAGTGTACAGTTGTGGCCCTGTGGAAGCGACAAAGATCCTAATTCATCGTGGGCCCCAAAATTAGTGGCGTGGTCAAGATAGATGATATAACGTGTTTTCGAATAAATTATTTGTGGTATTGTTGTTTAGGATATAAATCAGATTCCTGTGATATTAGTGTTACCTTTCTGTGACTAATATTTGTTATATGAACTTTGCTACATGGTGAGGACCAATGTTTGCTATTGAAGGTTGTATTATTGTAATTGAGTTGAATTGTGGTACAAACGAAAATTGTTGAAAAACCCTAGTAGATAAAAAAAAACTAGGGCAAAATTATCCTAGCATACTATAGAAAGTGCTGAAGACGAGTCAAGCTATCCCTTAAGGGATCTCTGCTGCATGTGTGATAACACATAAACTAAACCTCTTAAGAGCAAGCAAGATCAACTTCATTAGGGACATAAAATCATTAAAGCATCATAATCGACCATATCCATTGCTAGGGGCACATAAATACTTCACACAAAACTCACCTTCAAATGTCTAACTAGATTGGGACCCCTAAACAAGTTACCTTACTTATGTTAGGGATGACTAGGTAAGCAACCTTATTAGGTGTTACCAACCCCCAAGGGGAATGACATGTCCTAGGTTGGCCCATCAATCCATACGTGTGTGTGATATGGTTGTCATGGAGTGGGAGGGACTTCAAGGAAGATGCCATAGCCATGAGATCTGCCAATGTGGGTCCAACATGTAGAGTGTAATGATGTAAGAAGGGAGCAATCGTGGTGGCATGTGTTGTTGGAAATAGTGAGAGGGGGGTGAATCAATATTTCTTTTCAATTGTTATTTTTACTAGTTAGATCACTTATATTTAGAACACAAAATGAACAATGATGGAATACATATTTTTTTTAATTTCTTCTTTACAGTAAATCAAGTACAATAATAGTATAGGGCTCCAACCCTAGATGAAGACTCCAATCTTCCAGGCTCCAATCTGTATTGTGCCAAGCACCGACTTGGACTTTCCATGTACCAACCTCTAGGGCTCCAACCCTATCTCTGGTAAAGGCTCCGACCTGGTTTCTTGAGGACTCCAATCCTCTAGGGCTCCAACCCTATCTTCCAAGGCATCGACCTTGTCTCTATGAGGCTCCAACCTCTTGGGAACCAACCTTCAGCTTCACTTCGTCAAAATATGTTTGGCTATTCTTCACGGCTCCTAATTTCTTCTTCAACGAGCCCTGTCAATCTTCAACAATGCCATCACTTAATCTCCACGTCACTTCATCAATGACAACCTTGTCTTCACATGAAGGTGTCATCACTACTCTTCATGTCACCCAAACAAAATCTCTTCAAGGTTGCATCACCGGGGCTTCATCATGGGTGTTCAATAGCTTCTAGAAATCTTCAAAGTGTCTTTAATATGTTGCCCCAAGAACTCTTCAAGAGTTCCAAGTAAATACTGCTCCAAGGGTCCTGATACTCCATTGTCTAAAAGCTTCACTTCTCTTCTAGTTTGTTATGTTAAGCTTGCCTTCAAACGATGCCAATGGTGTGCTACACAAAAGGTGCCACAACTGATTAATAGATCAAACCTCCACAAGACCGTAACAAGGCCTCACAAATGTCACTGCTTCGAGGTGTTATTTTCTACACTTTTATATTAAGTTTTATGCTAAGTTTGAGCCTTAATAAGCCTCCAACAGGTGACTGCTTATATGCCCAAGCACTGTGTAGTAGTTCCGAGGTCTTGTAGCCTAGAACAGATTCGATCTCCAAAATGAGCTTCCACAGGTGTCTCCACAGATCCAAAGTTTAGTTTCCTCGCAAATCTGAACCTCTGAAAGTTTGTAACAAGATTTTTTTGTGGACTGTGTGAGCTTCTACAAGACTAGTTCAAGGCTTGTCAAGTTTTATCATTGTTTGAAGGACTAACCAAATAGAACTGTAGGTTTGTGCTTCTAGAAGGACACACCCAAGCTTGCAGATCCGAGGGAGGTGTACCACAGGTCAATAAACATGTGGCCAATCCACGTTTCTATGAGCCTCCATGATATTGTTGTACTCTGAGCTTCTTGTCCAATAGGTCCGAGCTATTTTTATTCTCTGTGGATCCGAGTTATGCACTTCAAGAGGATTCGAGCTCCATACAAGTGTGAATTTATGCCACCACACGTCCAAGGAAGAGGTATTACTCCAAATGTCAGCTTATTCCTCAATCTCATATATACACACCTGTGTTGCACGGGGACTCCATCGGGGACTTGGGGACTTCAAGGCCATCCCCTAGCCATCCCTCGAAAATTCGGGGAATTTTTGGGGACTTCCAAAACATCCCTCAATAAATCGGGGACTTCTGGACGTCCCCAATAAAATTTCAAATCATAAGTTACAAAAAATATTAAAATATTTCATTTTTATAAAAAAATTAAAACAAAATTTTAAATTAAAAAAATATAAATTCGTAAATTACATTTAACCTAACCTAAAGGCTAATGCATATACCTATCAAACTTAAAACATTTACGATTTACCATTTTACCATTTGGCAGCTACACTAGTGACAATACTATTTTTAAATTTTAATTTGTCATTTTGGTTCTTGGACTATAGTCTATGACTATAATTTATAAATTTATAATCCATGGGTTTCTACTTTTAGACTCTTAATTTGAGATTTATATTTAAATTTTAATGAATTGTTCATGTTTACATCTTTATTAAATTTTAGTACTATTTACTTTTATGCTTTAGCTGCTATTTAAATTTTGAAATGATTCATCATGCATCAATGATCATAGAATGATTATGTAGATATTAGACAGTAGTAGATTGTAGGTTGTAAGTTGTATGAAACTAATAGTACTTCTTAAGTTATGCATAGATGACGAAATTTGTTTTTGTGATGCACAATTCTCAATGACGATTAGATACTATTAGACTATTAGTATTAGTCTTTAGATTTATCATTTTAGTATTTTATTCATTTTGATTCATGTTTAATTTTATTTTAATTTTAATTTTTTAATAAATAATAAATATAATAAATAGTTGCCGCACTTGCTGTCCCAACCCGTCGTCCCCTGAAAATTTGGGGGTGCGCTTTAGTTGTCCCGGAAACTCGTCCCCCCGTCCCCACAGCCAGTGCAACATAGATACATACGTTGTAGAGGATCGATGTCACATATATACATCACATTTCAAGGGTATGGAACAATGTCAAGATCAATGCTTATTGCAAAGACAATTTTTGAATGAATCTTCAATGGAGAAACCCTCAACAGAAATAACTTATCACTGAACGAAATCCACACGTCCAAATCCAGTTGTCAAATTACTGCAACATCATTACGAGTACGTTCTTGAAACAATTAAAAAGATTTGCATTCCGCTGAAACGATTATTTAATAAAGGGACTGTGGGTTTCTGTGGTCTGAGATTGTCAAACGTCTTTGTTTCAAAACCCGAACTGCCACCACCTTGAATTTTCCCGGGTTGTGCTCCTCACTTATTTATCCTCTATAGATGTATTTTTCAGATGCTTTTTAAAGACTATATTGTCATGTATATATATATATAAGGTTGAATTGACATATGGATGAGTCGACTTGTTAATGGTTGAAGTTGACGGGGGTGTGTGGAGACCACCGAGGCTGTTGTATTCCATATTGACTTCAACGCATCATTTATATATACATATGTTTGAGAGCCGTCTTATTTGGTGGAGTCGTCAATAGGCTTAGGAAAAGTATGAGAAATAGTTTTTATGAGGAATAATTTTAATGAGTAATGAGGAATATTTTATATATGGAAATAGAAATTTAAGAAATAGGGAATTAGGGAAATTTTGATATAGCAAGGGTATTTAATGTATATAAGGAATTAAAGTTAGGGTTTGAGGACCATGGATTAGGATTAGGGTTTTTATGAAAAAGTTTCTAGAGTTAAGGTTTTTTTTAGGATTAGGGTTAGGGTTTTTTAGGATTAGGGAAAATTGTTAGGGCAACAACATAAGAATATTTTCCATTTCAACAATGCCATATTGACATCAATGACAACCTTGACCAACATGTGTTACCCCTTTCCTCGACCTACCTTTTCCACTCATTTGGTGCGCCTTTTAATTTAGTGATTTATCTTTATTTGGTGCATAGCTTAGGAGACCAAGCTTGCTTATGCTTTTCCAATACTGCTTTAAGTTGTGACAGTTTCTTGCTCATTGAGGTTGGGACATTCAAGAGTTCCTTTACTTTAGGTGAAGCAATAAACGCTTGAGGAATTGGGTGATTGCTAATGAGGGGGGTAGAGTTCATGTTAGGCTTTTTCACACGTGCTAAATAAGTTTGCCATCTTTTGCATTTTACATTTTCTTTTCACTATGGCTTTATATGCTTTTATTGTTATTTTAGCTGCATCAACTTCTGAGGCCAAGTTTTCAGGTCTTGACTCAAGGATGCGGATGCAGGATGCCAACCTCAATGACCAATGACTATAAACCCAAAGAATGGAGATGGCTAATAAGGAGATATGGAATGTGGTAACTATGGATTACTCTAGATATGCTATATCAACTAGTGCCTCCTCAGTGGTACCCTTCCTAAACCTTAAGGCCTTAGAGGAGGCCCCATTGAGCTAGAGTCAAAGACTAACCTCCCAAATGAAGTGTGGGAACAAGGATACAATCGAGATTTGTCAATCATCTATTTTTCCACATGATTTATATTAATATGCCCATAACATTAAACGAAAGCACATGATTGCCAAAATGGTTAGAGTACCTGTTGATAGATGATCTACCTTCCTTCAAGAAGCATGTTAGACGGGAGAGAGAGCCAACCAGAGCGAGAACTTTTGAAAATTGTTATCTATCAACTATCATAGGGTTGTTGGTTGGTTGATTGTCAATGAGGAGAAAAAATTTCTCCTATGGGTTACCCACTTTTGGTGGGTAACATCTGGAGGACATGTTCTCACTGTAGAGTGCATGATCCATGTGTTTGAACGAGGAGCATGAGAATCCCAACAATCCCAGGTACTCGTAAACTTATTGCTTGTACACTCAACAACTTGTTGATAGCAACTGAGCGGGGTGCCGCTCATCACCCTTGCGATATAGGATAAAAATAGTACTGAAATAAAATGTTAGCTGAAATAAAACATAACATCTAACTATGATATAGGGAAAACAACATGCAGACAATCAAATAAGGATACACATAGAAGAATACAAGGCACACAATCCTATAATAACTACTACCTATAATTGAATGTATAAGATTCCACTGAAAAGGGTGAGGTTCTTTCCATCCAATGGTGATGATAGTGCTCCCCATCAAGATTAGCTATGTAATAATAGTTAACCCCTACCTTTCCTTGGACCTTGTATGGATAAGGATCATCATCAATAAGGACTAGATCCCCAACTTGGAAATCTTTCCTTTGTTTCTCGACCCACTGTTTCTTTTATTTTTATTTTTATGTCTTTGTCTTTTCACTTTGTAGCAAGGCAATTGGTTTATGTAATGGACAAAGTTTGTACTTCGCAATAATCTTCAAAACACTTGGAACACGAGAACATCCATTGAGGACAAAATTATTTATATTGAATAATGTATAAGAGAATTGATATGATGTCATGAAGCCTAAACTCATTTTGGAGATATGGTTTAAGTCCAGTGACGTATGATTGAATAAGACGTTTTTTTTCTGATATTCCAGGTACTCATGTAGCTAAAGTTTCCCATTCTCTAGTATATTCGTCCACATCTCATTTTTGTTGTAGCTTGGTGAGTGTTGTGAAGAACTCTTCTTCTTTGGCACCTTGCAACCTTTTAAAGAAAACATCTTTGAATTTCCTCCAACTGATAGCATGCGATGATTTCTTCCACCACATATACCAATTATATCCTTCGCCTTCCATTTGCATGGATGCATGCTTGATTCTTTCATTGTCATTGCCAATATTGTAAATCTCGAAATACTCTTTTGCCTTATTTAACCATGCTACACTGTGTTTCTCATTATCATGAAATTTGGACAGCTCGAGTTTTGCTCTTCGCTGATATGTGGCAATTGGTGGAATGAAGAAGGGAATTTGGGTTGAGACCTGCATGTATGGGAAATTTGGTATACTGTTTTTTGGATTGGGAATGGAAGATGCATGTGGAGACTCAAGGATATAATGTGAGTTTGATAGGCTTGATGTATTTGAAGAATCTAGTTGTTGAGTAGTTTCATTATTCTGATTTTGTAGATCAGTTGTAATATTCAACTTTTGACAGATCATGCTCAACACCCCCATTGCTTGAGTGTGATTATGATCAACCTTATTTGAAAGGGTTGTTTGTTCCCTCTTTAGGCCATCATAATTTTGCTGGAGTTGATCCTCTATTCTCTCTGTTGTATCCTGGAGCTTCTTAATGTTCTCGTCATTTCTGTTGACCCTATTCTCAAGTTCTATCAACTTTTTACTAAAGTCGTTTTTCGACATTGACGACATTAATCGAGTGTGTGGTGGTGTATAGCGATTTAACTTAAATTGCTTGCTTAATTTGAACCTTTTTTTTTATATATTTATCTATTCAAAATAATATATATATATATATATATATATATATATATATATATTATGAAGGTTATATTGTAAAATTTTATTAACTATATATTGTAGTTATCATATATTATAACTATATGTTATAACTTTATAATAATGTATTATGACACGAAGGCATAACAAAATGGCAGTAGCCAACAAGGATACACAGATGACGACTTGCCCAAAAGTAGTGGGGAAAACGAAGCGGCTTGGTCAAAAAAGTCATGACCGTAGTAGGGATAACGAAATGAGGGTTATGACGGTTGGACAAACATGCAATGGCGGGGAACAAGACGCGGTAGTCATAGTGATTAGGTGAACAGGACAATGGACAGAGGTGTAATAGTTGGGAAACAAAGATGTTGGGGACATGGTGGGAAGTAGGATCGACAATGCAGTGGGGAGCATGCGCAGATGAATAACAACGGAACAATGAAGAAGCGATGACGCGGAAGAGACAAACGCACGGAGCGAGGAACAATGGATGGGAAGACGAGCAAGAACGGTTGTGCGAATGGTGGAGTAATGAACATATTGCTAGAGGACTGAGAGGCTTTGATACCAGATGAAGTACAGACACTTCACTCTGCAAATTAACAAATAATATATATATATATATATATATTTTGTTAGAAAACTAAGTGATGGTTTTTACAGAGAGGGCCCCTGGCTTAAATATGGCCTTGGGTGCCTTTTTGTGAAGGGGCATGATCTTTTGATCGTGCCCTTCTTACTAATTTGACTATAATTACATATGTTTAAATTTTTACATAATAGTTTACTTGACACCCATTTCCTCTATTTTCCTCAAGTGCCCTTGACGTCCCGAGGATACTAGTCTCAAAGTGTTTCAATGGCACTTGCAGGATCAAAGGCTCAAGATTCCCTTCTATCTTGCTAGGATCTTCAGGTGAAATAGGAAAGGGAGAGGATCATTGGTTATTGATCTCTTTGTATTATTATGGCTTTCCATTCTCCTATCAATAAAGTTTTCCTGCTCATTGATGTCCTCAACATGCTCAGCCATATGTGGCTCCCTATACAAGATGAGATGGTTTCCATCTGTTGTGGGTATGGTGGCATAGGATAGATTCATCTACAAATGTCCACCAATGGAGGCCAACCAATTTCTTAACAAGAACGTGTCGTAGACATTGGGAACATCAATGACTACAATATCCATCAATATAGCTATATTCCTATTAGTAAATAAAACAACTTTAACATCTTTGATTTGTAAATTGTTGTGGATATTCCACTGGATAATTTGTCACGACATATCTAATAAAAAATTACTGAAATCTGAAATCTATACAATGAGGGCTAATTTTCCCTAGATTTTTGGATTATTAAGTTGTGTTTTGTTTGTTCATGCAAAATATAAAAATGCAGAAAATAGAGAACAAAGAAAACAAATAATTATGAACCATAATAACACAATCTATGACCTCGGAAACCCTTTCAGGAGAAAATTGACCTGGAAGTTGAGGCTGATTTGCTCTCTTTCTCTGAATGGAAAATGGCACAAATACAAAGGAGTGAAACCTGCGGTCCATGGGCTTCTACAAAACACAAACCATTTGTGTTCAACCTTCTCTCTATCCACGCTTTGCCACTCTACTCAACTATGGAACAAAAATGCCCTAGAATAGAATCAAACCCCTTTTCCTCCTAGTGGCCCAGTTATAACACAACCCAATAGCCTACTAGTGGTTAAGTTGACTCCTTTAACCCTTAACTGGAATTACATTATTGACCCTTTTAGAGTATTTTTCATCATGTTCACATGGTTAGCCCCTTTCCCATGAGTAATGGGGCTGATTTGGCACCCTCTTGAATCACGGTGGTCAAAACAAGAAGTTCAATTTTTGGGTGGCATAAGTTTTGCACACAAACTCCGTTTGGGGTTTTTCTTCTGCCATTGGAAAGGTATCAGAGTGCAGAACAATGCCAGGGGTAATGGCGCAAGTGACAGTTTTTGGACCACAAAAAACTTTAGGAAATGCCTCAAACTTCCTTTTGAAAGTTTAAAACCCCAATTATCGAAACTGGGACCCACCAGTAAAAATGGTCCTATGAATTGATTCCTTTATTTGTTTCCATTCTAAAAGCATCAAGATGGATGAAAAATAATATAATGATCCAATCCATATCAATTTTTAATTAAAAGATGCAGAAGAATGGACTTTGAATAAAAAACACACACATTTCTATAGGGCCTAGTGATTTGCAGCTCTAATTGATTCATGATTCTCAAAGGCATCACATTGACAGAGGCTTTAGAGTCTAGCATACCATTGTGCAATATTGGATCATTAATTACTAGAGATAATATAAAAGGCGCATGCCCTTCATTCATCCGATCATAATACATATTTTGCAATATCATGGGAGGGTCCTTAGGATCTATATCAAGGTTGATAATTTTCCTAACTTGACCTCTTTGAGGTTCAAGCTTTGCAATCTTCGAGATTGGGACATGCTCATTCATCTTAGTCGGGACACTTCCCAAATCTACATCTAATGATACTCGATTAGTGGCATTATAGGGAGCAATGTTGGGAATGCTCTTGCTAGAGGAAAAAAGGTGCCTTAGTCAAATATTTCTCTGGGGAGAAAAACTACCACTTCCTCAAGGTTCCTTGGCTCATTATTATTTCTAGTATAATACAATCCTTTAAACCTATCCCTAGCTTCAAAAACATTAATATGGTCATCACGTTCTTTATTATGTTCTTCTTTTAGTACTTCATACTATTGTTGAGTAAGGGATGAAGTGTCATTCAACAAGGTTAAGGCTTCAGGCTATCCTCCTCTTTAACTTGATTATAAGGGCACTCTTCTTCATTGTGGAAATCAATATATTTTCTACACCAAGGAAAGCCCTCTTGATTTATCATATTAGTAGGGCCAAGGGTGTTAGGCGCAAGTTGTTGAGATGCACTCTTGCTAGCATTTGTGTTTGGGTTCCTTCTAGGGGCCCTATCGTTTTTGAATTGAGACTTAGGAGGATAACTTGGACAATGCCCTCTTTCTTTGTCTAATATGGTCAATTTATTCATCATGGTAATTTGCCCCTGCATTAACTCATTAGTTATCTTATCAAACTTTTGGGCAAAGGCTTGCTAGTTGGGCCAACTTGGGCATATAGTTTGGATTTGACCTCCACTTTGGCTCTAGTATAGGAGAGCAAGTCAATATTGAATGTAGTCAAATTGCACTCAATAGTTATAGCGTAGAATTTGGATTGCTCAAGGTTTTGAGGGTCCTTTCCCTTCAAGGCATAAGAGATATGTCCAGGGAAGGCATCAATATACAATGCAAGGATAGTCTTATCAGTAGGATTATACAAGAACGATACCTCTTTGAGTAACTTGCCAAACCTTTGAGTGAAATCCTCTTTAACATTTTCATTGTCAATTTCTTAGCTTCCTAGAACTTAGCTAGAAGTTGCATGCCTTCCTTGACGGTGGCCCATATTTTATTAAATGATTCATGGAATTGGTCTCGGTCTTTGATTACCCTTGCGGGTAAGTCTAAGCATCAATCTCTAGCATTTTCCTCCAAGGTTAGGGAAAACAACTTCATAACCACACCCTCTTCTTGGATCATTCTTCCACCAACACACCAGTAAAACTTATCCATGTGTTTCTCAACCGTAATTCCATTAGTCCAATTGAACTTGGGCAACAATATTTCATACTTCTCAAGAAACTTATGCGGGTATCCTTGAATGGTACTCATACAAAGGGGCTTGTATGCAATGTTGAGTCACGACTTGGCCATTGTGGTTGAGGTAGAAGGGCTACCAAAAATATTTTGATTATGGGAGAGGTAGAAGTAGTCATGGTCTTAGGGTTACTCTTCTTTCTAGGAGGAATGAATCCTTTTGATTGAATACTAGCAGACCTTGAGCAAAAATTGGATTTAGGAATTGCCAGATGAGAAGTTCTAACTTAGGCTTTGGGATGTTCTGATCAACAAATATTGAAGCATACACTTTAGATCATGAGGAGGTGGACTCAACTCCTCCATCGCAATGATGCCAAAAATGCTACTGCAAAATCTAGCAGGCCTAGTGCAAAGCCTCATTAGGAAAATCTAAATGTTATGGCAACAAGAGATCGACCACCACTGTCACCTCAGTGGCCTTTCTCTAGCTGTTTAGTGGTGAATTAAATCCCACAAGGGAGACTTCCCTATATAGATCACCTAAAGGATACTCAACAATAAAGGTTTAAACTGATGCAAAGTCTAATTATTGGGATAAAGTACTAGCAAAGCCTAGGAGGCTAAGATAACTTTTGCTAGGGTTCAAGCACTCTATCCTTAAAACTCTTAGATAGAGTAGCAAGCTGTTATAACTATAAGTTAGGCCTTGAGAGATATTTAACGGTATGGCATGCAATGCTATATAAGAACTAGAAGAAATAACCTTTCAAGCATAGATAAATAAAATAACAAGGCTATCAATTAGGCATGGAAGGTTTAGGGTAGGTAATTGATTTTTTATTGCTGGAAATGCATAAACAACAAATAAAGAGATGATATCCATAATTATAGGGTTTTACCATGCAATTAATGCTAGATTTTTCCTTTTTTCAATTATTAAAGGTTATTCTTATTAATAGGGCAATAACACATCAATTAAAATTAATATTTAGAACAATTTCAAGAAAACCCTAATCCTAACCCTAGATACCTAGAAATTAGAGAGAAGAGATATACAACTATAGATAAAAGGTTGGGCAACACCTACTGGACTAGTTCCTTGATCTAATTAGGCAATGGAGTTTTTTTGGGCAAATTTAATGAAGGTGACCTTGATGAGAGGGTGACAGAGCAAGAGTCTCTTTTTACAAAGCCTAGCAACTTCATTGGAGATTTCTCTTGAAGGATTCAAGGAAAATACTTCTACATACCAAGAAGAATCAAGATTTCAAGATAAATATTGCAATTTATACATGTCACACATACAAGCCCTAATTTGCATAAGGTAGCTTGCAATGGAAGATAAACAATAAACTCACAAAATTCGACAAGGATCTTTTCAATCAACCCCAAAGTAAGTATGCTCTTGCACAATTCATCCTCAATAGACAATTTGTTCCATGAAGTTACATTTGTTAATTTTTCAGATTGTTCTATGTTGAATCAACTACTTTAGCCCAATTCAATACTTCAATTAGCAATCTTTTCAATATCAATTAATCTTTCCAATCATCAATAGTAACTGTAGATAAAACAATAAATGCAATGACAAAGGAGACAATCAACACATCAACAAGAGACACCAGATTCAGTCAAAGACCAGGGGGAAAACCCCACTAGGGGGAAAACCCTTTGAAATTTTTTCTTCTATTAGATTGTCATAAAATGTTCAATGTTATGTATATTTTATTATTTATTAATTAGATTTAGTTATCTTAGGTTATTAACTGAAAAGGCATGATCAAAGATCATGCCTCTTCGCCAAGGGACACCTTGAGGCTGTATTTAAAGCCTAGGCGATCCCTCATTGTAATCATCTCATCTTTTCATCATTAATAATATATATTTATCAGTTTTACCAGAGTTTTTACACTCCATTGGTATCGGAGCAGTCGCTCTTCAGGATCTGTGTGAGCAATTCGCTGTCTATCCACACAGCTATCAATTTTTCCTCTCATCGAATTCCCTGACTGAATTTTTTTTCATCTCGTGAAAAGGACAGTGCAAGAAAGAGATTCATCTTGTGAACGTAGACATCAATTCGATGAGGAACAATTCACTCTTGTAAAAAAATCTGTCTTGGTTTGATTATATTTATATTGGGTCCAATAGAAAAACAATCAACTAGAACGTATTGAAGAAGTATCGACCTGTTGTGGAGAGATCGAATAACAGGCCTGTGTGGCGGACCTACAGGGACCAAATTAACGTGTTCATTAATCACTGCGTGGTGGCATTCCAAACAAATCAAATAACTCGTGGAGGTTGGTGATAGAGTCCGACCCGTGTTAAAAGTTAAAACGGCAGCAATTAAACCGCAGCAATTAAACGGCAACTGTGTGGTATAATCGGTTTTAAACGGCAGCAATTAAAAGTTAAAACAGATACCACGTTTTAAATACGCTGTTTTAAAAATACAGATACGAGTGATAAATCATACGATACATCGTTTAAAGGTTCGGTGATAATTTAAATCGCGGGTTTATTAAACTGAAAGGGCGTGTTTTAGCGGACGGTCAAACGACAGCAAATATCCACACGGAATTAAACGTTGCCAAGTCGATTGGTGAAACAGCGCAACATTAAAATCGGAACAGTGGTCAGTGGTCAACGTTTTCGGAACAGGTATTGTTAAACGGCAATCCTTTTAATCGATTCATTTTATATAAAAAACATATGAGACAGCAACGAGCACACCTTTAAAAAAAACAATACGATTTTTTTTATTATATAAAATATATAATATATAATTCAATTGATAATTATATATATATATTATAATTATATAATTTATTTATATATATTATAATTTTCATATAATAATTATATATATATAATAATTATATAATTAAATTATATATATTATATAATTTTTAATTAAAAAATTATATATATATAATAATTATATAATTAAAAAAAATAAAAAATTAATTAATTAATTTTAAAGAAAAAAAAAAAAAGAGAGGAGAAACTAGCAGAAAGGTATTCCCCACCTCATACACGCTCGATGTCGTCGTCAATGTCGATGGCGGAATTCTAGAAGAAATTAGGAGATCTGGAGAAGCAAATCAATAACAATTCCGAAGAATTCGGAAAAAGATTAGTCAATCTGGAAGGTACAGTTTCAGGGCACTCCAACGACATAAAAAAAATCCATGATACAACAAATCGCATAGAAAGACAAATGTGGCTAAATCATCACGAGACCACAGAAGCAATGAATAAGCAGAACGAAACAATGAACAGTATGAAAGAACTCTTCAACAAGCTAAATGATAAAATAGATAAGTTGGGTCAGACACAATCTCCAACATCTCCTAACAGGGAACCAAATCAACAAACCAGTACCGCAGATTCAGGGAACTCGGACGAGCATCAGGAAAAAACCGATTCCCCACATCATCAAGAAGATAGTAATGCAGATTTTCAAAACAAGCAGCTCTGGAATGCATTAGCTAATCAATATCCCCTTCTTGTTCCACCATTAGCATATCAGCGCAAAGCCAAGATTGACCTACCCAAATTTGATGGTAATGAAAAGAATAGCGTTGCGTGGCTTAATAAGGCAAAAGAATATTTTGAAATTTATGACATTACTAGTGATGATGAAAAAATTAAACATGCTTCCATGAAAATGGAAGGAGAAGCATATAATTGGTATATGTGGTGGAAAAAGACAACGCTCGCTATCAGTTGGAGGAAATTTAAAGATGCATTCTTCAAAAGGTTTCAAGGCATAAAAGAAGAAAAGTTCTTTTCAACGTTTATCAAATTACGCCAAAAAGGAGATGTGGATGAGTACACACGAGAATGGGAGACTTTGGCAACACGAGTACCCGGATTGTCAGAATCTCGTCTAATCCAGTCTTACATCTCAGGACTTAAAGTCCACATACAAGAAGAGCTAGAACTACATGAAATCACGTCTGTAGAAGTAGCAAGGCAAAAAGCAAAAGCTGCTGAAAAGAAATTGGAAAGACTATCAAAACCAGAAAAAGTATATTCGAGACGACGGTTTCCTCAATCTACAAAAGAAGATAACATGAAATATGTTCCACCACGCCTGCGCGAAGGAGACAAATCTAACCTGGAAATACAAAGAATAAAAGAAGGCAAATGCAAACATTGTGGCGAAAAATGGGACCCTAAGCACAGATGTGCTAATGGGAAAGAAAAAAATCTGTATAACTGTGAAGCAACTAATGATTCTGACAATGATGATTCAGACATAGAAGAGATAGAAGATACCCTAGAATTCTCCCCAGAAGTAGATGGTGACAGCACCCCGCAAGTGTCATTATCAGCAATGACAGGTATATCACAACCGCAGACACTAAAATTAAGGGGACATATAAAGAAAAACAACGTAATGGTTCTCATAGACACAGGCAGCACGCACAATTTTCTAGATTCAACCATGGCCAAAAGACTTAACCTCTTTACCTTTCCCATGCCTAATATGAAGGTAATGGTGGCCGATGGTAAGAAGATTGAACAGGTAGGAAAATTCCATAAAGTCAAATTGCAGATTAAAGACTTTAATTTAGAATCTCCATTCTATGTCGTACCACTCGGAGGAGTAGATGTGGTTTTAGGAATTCAGTGGTTACAAACCTTGGGTACTTATTCAGCCAACCATCAGAAGCAGTTTATAAGCTTTAGGTGGGAAGGGCGGAAGCACAAGTTATTTGGATTCCAAGCCCCAGAAAATCAAATCGTATCATCATCCTAGATGATGAAGATGATCCGAAAGGGAGCGCCAGCCTATATAGTCGAATGTCATCATTTAGAGATGTTATCTACAAAAGTCAACCACGAAGAATCACAGGAGGTACAAGCTATAGTTCAGAAACATGAGAAGGTATTTCAAGATCTACCAATGAAGATGCCTCCTCATAGGGAAATCGAACATACCATAGAAGTTAAGGCAGGATCAGACCCTGTTAACATCAAGCCTTATCGCTACCCACATCACCATAAAACGGAAATTGAGAAGATAATCCAAGACCTTTTAAAATGTGGGGTCATTTCAAAAAGTAAGAGTCCGTATGCTGCCCCAGTTATATTGGTAAGAAAAAAAGATGGATCGTTTCAGCTATGCATTGACTACAGAGGATTAAATAAGATAACCATTAAAAATAAGTTTCCAATTCCCTTTATCGATGAAATGTTGGATGAACTCCATGGCGCAAAATTTTTCTCTAAATTAGATTTAAGGTCAGGTTATTACCAGATCCGGATTAGATTGGAAGATATACCAAAAACTGCATTTCAAACACACGAAGGTCATTATGAATTTAAAGTAATGCCCTTTGGGTTAACAAATGCACCAGCTACGTTCCAAGCCACTATGAACGAATTATTTCGTCCATATCTCAGGAAATTTGTATTAGTATTTTTTGATGATATCTTGATTTATAGTAAAACTTGGAGGGAGCATTTGCAACACTTGGATAAGGTTCTCACGTTAATAGAAGACCATCAATTTTATGCAAAAAAATCCAAATGCACCTTTGGAAAAGAAGAAGTTGAATATCTGGGACACCTAATATCCCATGAAGGAGTAAAAGTGGATCCTTCTAAGATTAAGGCTATAAGGGAATGGAATAAACCAGTGAACATATCCAAGCTCAGAGAATTTTTAGGATTAACTAGATATTATCGAAGATTTATTAAAGATTATGCGCATCGAACTGCACCTCTTACAAATCTTTTAAAGAAAAATTCGTTTAAATGGAATGAAGAAGCAGGGAAATGTTTTGAAGATTTGAAGGAAGTAATGGCTAATGCACCAGTATTGGCAACTCCTGACTTTTCTAAACCATTTATCATTGAATGTGATGCCTTGGGATTCGGTATTGGTGCAGTATTAATGCAAGAAGGGCACCCTATTGCTTTTGAAAGCAGAAAACTAAATAAACGTGAGCGTCTCAAGTCCACATACAGTAAGGAAATGCTCGCAATTATGCATGCATTAGCCAAATGGAGACAATATCTGTTAGGAAGTAAATTTTCCATCCGAACTGATCATAACAGTCTTCAGTATCTCCTTCAGCAAAAAACGCTCTCTGAAGAACAACAAAAATGGATCGAGAAGATTGCCGCTTTTGACATGGAGATATTACACAAGAAAGGAAAGGACAATGTAGTAGCGGATGCCCTGTCTAGAAAAGATGAGGAAACAACATTTCTTGCAGTTTCAATAGTTGTGCCTGAATGGTTTAATGAGATTAGAAGTGAGTATGCCAAAGATCCGGACATGTTGGCTATAATCAACAATCTCCCAGGGAATTCAAAATTTGAATGGAAGAACGATATCTTATGGTACAAAGGGAGAATTTATCTAAACTCCAAATCCAAGTTTATATCAAAAATACTCAAGGAATCACATGATTCCATGTCATCGGGACATGTAGGATATTTCAAAACTTACTACAATGCACGTCAGTCATTTTTCTGGAAGGGTATGAGTCACGATATTCAAAAATATGTTGCAGAATGTGACAAGTGTCAAAGAAATAAAACTGAAAACATTATGACACCTGGCTTACTTCATCCCTTAAATATTCCGGCCCAGAAGTGGGAAGAAATATCGATGGATTTTATTGAAGGATTACCTGTATCAGATGGTAAGGATAAGATCTTCGTTGTAGTAGATAGACTCACTAAGTATGCTCACTTCATCGCTATTAAAAAAACAGACTCTGCAAAGCAAATTGCAGAGATATTCTGCAAACATATTTATAGACTACACGACTTTCCGAAGGTTATTGTTAGTGACAGGGATGCCAAATTTAAGGGAAACTTTTGGAAGGAATTGTTCAACCATGTTGGAACCTATCTCAATATGAGCTCAGCTTATCACCCTCAAACAGATGGGCAAACAGAAGTTGTTAATAAATGTTTGGAAGCCTACCTACGGTGTTATGCTACGGAGAAACAAAACAAGTGGGTCCAATGGTTGCATCTTGCTGAATGGTGGTATAATTCTACTTACCATACATCGACAAAAATGACTCCGTTCCAGGCTCTATATGGATATGAGCCTCCGAAGTGGAAAGATTTTGCCTCAATTCAAACTAATTTGCCAGCGGTAAAAAATCAACTAGAAGAACACCAAAAGGTCGTCCAAATTCTAAAAGAGAATTTGAGTGTGGCACAGAATCGTATGAAGCAACAAGCTGACCGTAATCGCACTGAGAGATCATTTGAAGTTGGAGACTGGGTGTTTGTCAAACTTCAACCATACAAGCAATTGTCCCTTAAACAAAAAGGAAAAAATAAATTAGCTCCAAAATTTTATGGTCCTTATCAAATTATTAAAAAGATCAGTGAAGTCGCTTATGGGTTGAGCCTTCCCGATACCAGTCGTGTTCACAATGTTTTCCATGTGTCCTGCTTAAAAAAGGCATTGGGTAACCATCAGTTGCCCCAAACAACACTTCCCATTTTGGATGATGAAGGCAAGCTCGTTCTAGAGCCTGAGGGGATCCTATCTACTCGTGATAAGAAGCTGCGCTCTCGTGTTATTACCGAATATTTAATCAAGTGGAAGGACTTGCCCATTGAAGAAGCATCTTGGGAGTCTGAAGCATTTCGCCAGCAACACCCATCATTACGTATGCTTTGAGGACAAAGCATCTTAAGAAGGGGGCAATGTTATGTATATTTTATTATTTATTAATTAGACTTAGTTATCTTAGGTTATTAACTGAAAGGGCATGATCAAAGATCATGCCTCTTCGCCAAGGGACACCTTGAGGCTGTATTTAAAGCCTAGGCGATCCCTCATTGTAATCATCTCATCTTTTCATCATTAATAATATATATTTATCAGTTTTACCAGAGTTTTTACACTCCATTCAATAGAGAGTACAATGATCCCAATACAATATCATCCAACAACCCAATAACATTCGGAAATTGTTTCCAGCATAAAGATACATGAGAGGACTTTTCATGTCTGCGGTCAACTATAGTCAACTTCGGTCAATGGTCAAATTTCATTCAAACTTCCTGGTCGCATGGATGAGGAGTTGTGCATGCAACTGAAGGCTTCCAGTCGCTCCCTTGAGCATGTGATGCCTGCGACTATGGTTGAATTTGCCTTGTGGCAAGCCAACGACTGTAACCCAAGAACCCTAAAACAGATGCGAGCCTTGGACCCTGTAATTTCAGACCTTTGCGTACTTCTTTTGTTGACCCAGCCTTAGACCTGTGCGAACCAATTAATGAAGAAGAGAGGAAGAAGATGCTTGGTGATGTCCAAATGAGCTTGAGGTCACTTGTATTTATAGGCTTCCAAGGGTGACCAATTTCCTGTTAGGGCCAACCTGTTCATATGTGCATGTGTGGTCTTTTCTTCATAAATTCACATTCCCTTTTCCAAATTGGATGATCTTTAGGTCTATTTTGGTCCTTTCGAAAAGAGGAATTCAATTCAATCATTATCTCCATCAAATGAGTTGTTCAAAATGGAATTTGACCCTAGTTGCATAATTTAACACTCCCTCTCAACTAGAGAGAATTCCACCTGACAATATATATCCATCGATCAATATGTCATCCTGTCATCATATCATGTCGCTATATCATGTCCCATTTCTGCTCAACTCTGTCTGCTGAAACATTATCGAATCTAAAGAAGAAGGATTGGGTACCATTATCGGAGAGCACATCTCAATCTAAAAACATTATCAGGGAGCACATCTCAACCTGAATCTACATAGGGTAGCACATCTCAACCTGCAATCTCACGGGGGAGCTAAATATCTACAACCCCATATAGAGCAATAGGTGATATAGGGGAGCTCATCTCAACCCATCCTACTGCTCATTGATCTTCCCAACAATGACCCTCAAGAGTCATGTGGTAGGAAACCTGCATCATAATCAACTTGGGTTGTACAACCTCAAGTACACTCTCAACCCATTGGCCAGATGGGGAGCGGTAATCACAACAAGCCTAGCTTGTGGGTATGATGCCAACTGGGGTATACTCTGCAAAGACCAAGATAGGGGAGCAACATCTCCAACCCTATGGGTAACAAATGGGGGAGCAACATCTACGACCCTATTGTCCAGAGATCCCTCAACCCCATGAGCCCTCTATCTCAATTCCTCACCTTGGGAGCTCAGATAGGGGGGAAGAGCTAGCTTAGTGTTCTTGATTAATGATGCCCCTTGTTAGGAGGGGTCACATCCATCAGTCCAAGCTGCTCTTTGAAGACTAAGAACTTCCCTTTTGTCAAATCCTTGGTGAGAAAATTTTATCTACTCATTTGTTGATATATGATGGAGTCTAACGACTCCTCCTTGCACCATGTCTTGAATGTAATGATACCGAATCTCAATGTGCTTGGACTTGTCATGAAATATGGGATGCTCTGCCAAATGGATCCCACTCTTGTTGTCGCAATATATCACTGTAGTGTCTAGGACCTGCTCAAATAGCTCTCCAAAGAACTTCCTTAACCAAATTGCTTTGCAGCTAGCCATGCTAGCGACAATATACTCTTCCTTAGTAGTACTCAATGCTACGAAATCCTGCTTCCTGCTCATCCAAGGTATCATGGGAGATCCAAGACTAAAACAACATCCAAACGTACTATTCTTGTCTATAACGTTTCCTGCCTAGTCTGCATCAGTATATCCATGAAGTCGAATATCTTTGGTAGTATATCTCAAACCAAGGGTGATTGTTCCATGCAAATATCTCAGAATGTGTTTGGCAGTGACCCAATGTGAATGGAGAGGTTCGGTCATGAATTGAATCAACGTATTCACTACGTAGCATATGTCTGGACGAGTGTTCACTAGGAACATCAAAGCCCCAATCAACTGTCTATACTCGGATGGATTCGCCAAATCGGGTCTTGCAACTTCTCCACATAACTTCTTGAAGTTCATTTCCATTGGTGTGGGTAGTGACTTGCATTCCGTCATTCCAAATCTTTCCAACAACTTCACAATATATTTTCCTTGTGAAGGGAAAATTTCACTTAGCCTTTGCCACACCTCAAGTTCTAGAAAGTAGTGCATGAGTCCAAGGTCCTTCTTCTCGAATTCAAAGTCTAGCTCCCTCTTACACTCGATAATCAGGGGCTCACTACTTGTCAAGAATAGATCGTCAACATATAAAACCAAAATCAACGACATACCTTGGACTACCTTGAAGTAGAGGTTGGGATCGACATTACTTCTTGTGAATCCCAGCTTCACCAAATAACTGTCTATGCGTGCATACCATGATCTGGGGCTTGCTTCAAACCATACAATGCCTTCTTCAATTTACAAACATGTGTCCTTTGGTCCTCTACTTCAAATCCCTTTGGCTGCTCAACGTACACTTCTTCCTGTAACATACCATGGAGGAATGTTGTCGTTACGTCCATCTGATGAAGAGTCCATCCTCGACTTGTGGCAAGGGCAGCGATCGAACAAATGGTTGTATATTGTGCCACAAGTGTGAATATATCGTCATAATCTTCTCCCTCTTTTTGGGAGAATCCTCGGGCTACAAACCTTGCTTTATATTTCTCAATGCTGCCATCAACTCCATGCTTGATTTTGAATAGCCATTTTGAAGTCACCACAGATTTTCCCTTTGGTCTTGGCACGACATCCCATACGTCATTCTTCATAATTGATTCATATTCTTTGGCCACAACATCTTTCCAAACTTGTTCTTTTATGATTTCTTTGAATGTGGGAGGTTCGGCTTGAATCATAGTTCTCATGGCTGCAACATATCCCTGATATTTGCATGGCTTCTTCCTTTCTCTAAATGATCTTCGAATAGGAGCTCATCTCTCATCATCCTGTAATGTGTCTCGAAGCCAAAGTGGCTTCTTTCTGGCGAGAGGATCCCTTGGAGGAGAATCTAAGGGATCCATGGGTTCCATGGGATCATCAACAATATCTGTCTCAGATTTAGGCACAGAAGGACCATCTAAAATATCCATATCATCATTCTTCTTCTCAGGAGGAGGCAGAGGAAGGTCCCTTGCTTTTCCAAGGGCGACGTCTTCATCGAATGTTACATTCCTGTTAATCTCAAGCTTCCTTTGACCAGGGTTATATATTCTAAAAGCTTTAGAATTTTCATAATATCCAACAAGCATACCTATTCTTCCTGTGGCTTCCAACTTGTTTCTTTTGTTCTTCGACACTTGAATATATGAGGCAGCCAAACATACAGAGATGGCTAACATCGGGCTTGACACTTGTGAACACTTCTTTGGGGGTTTTATTGTCCAATGCTTGATGAGGAACCCTGTTTTGAACATATACGACAACATTTGTTTCTTCTCCTCAAAGGAACTTCGGAAACTTTTGATCATGGAGCATGGCACGAGCAACTTCTCCAATAGACCTATTCTTCCTTTCAGCTACTCCATTTTGTTTGGAAGTATGGGGCACAATTGTTTCCTTCTTGATACCTTCCTTCTTGCAAAAATCAATGAACTCATTCGAAGTGTACTCTCCACCATTGTTAGACCTGAATATCTTGATTTTCTTCCTTGTTTGATTTTCGATCAAAGCTTTGAACTCCTTGAATATTTCAAAGTCTTCATCCTTGTGCGTCAAATAATATATCCACGTATTTCTTGAAAGGTCATCAATGAAGGTGATGTAATAGAGATGGCCACCAAGAGAATGTACGAGCATCAAACCACCCAAGTTAGAATGAATGAGATGGAGGATGTCATTTGTCTTGTTCTCGCTAGAGGGGAATGGTCCCCTTGTCTTCTTCCCACTGGCACATCCTGGACATACTCCATCATGTTGGGCTTGAACATTGGAAATACCAGAGACCAATTTCTTCAATTTCGGAAGAGCATCATAATGTAAGTGGGCCAATCTTCGATGCCATAGTTCGCTTAGATGATTTGAATCATGGATCAATGCTAGGAGAGGTCTTCCAGTAACCCTATAGAGTCCTTCAAATCTTGATCCCAATGTAAATGCATCTTTCGTAGGTGGTCCAATAGGCCAAGTTAGGACCTTTCCCTTGATGAAGGCAACCCTCATCCCTTTGTCTTCCAAAGCAGATATAGACACCAAATTTTTCTTCAATCCTGGCACATACATCACATCATGGAGCACAACAGATTCCCCAGACTCCAAATGAAATTTGACGGACCCAAATGTGAAAATTCATAGATTTGACAATCTTAGGAATCCTACTGCAACTAACTGAATTTACTTATCCTATTATGTAAATTACATTACAAAATTAATTCATATTTCTTCATGAATTACTAAAGTAAATTACTGAAGCAACCTACACTTGATACTTTATGACTCTGAAACAAGGAAAATGAGCAAGAAATCAATCACACATAGGACACCTTTATTTTGGACTAAGTCCTCGGAAAAACCCAATGCGGGAAAACCGGTGCAGCAGATTTGAGGGTTTGTAATATTAAGCAGTAGAAATTTTTGAATACATTGCTGAATACCTCAAGGGTTATTCAGTTACAAAGAGAGAAATACTGGCAGAAAGAATTGTGAGTTTTACCTCACTCAATCACTGGAAAATCCGGCTGATTTGGACACTGGAAAAGCTGCCCATGGAGGTCTCTGTGCAGCCTCTATGCAGTCACTGCACAGGCCCTGCGTCACCTCTGTTGGGAATCACGATTGCCGTTAGACCAAAACCCGCAGGTGTTAGTCAACGATCACATTGCCAGAGATAAGGATCCATGAGAGGTGGTTAGTCCATGTCATGAAACACAAGAGGAGCATTGGTTTATACAATGTCCAACAATCTCCCCCCCAATGCGAGCTGGGTGTGTATCGAACTCGTGACGTATGCTTTGATACCACTTGTTGGGAATCATGATTGCCGTTAGACCAAAACCCGTAGGTGTTAGTCAACGATCGCATTGCCAGAGATAAGGATCCACGAGAGGCAGTTAGTCCATATCAAGAAACACACATGGAGTGTTGGTTTATCCAATGTCCAACAACCTCCTCTAAGCACTGCGTCACGCCATCAAAGGGTCGATCTGACTCCCAGAATCTCAGATCTTGGCCTCTTGGTCTCACACCCCGGCTCCCAGCTTCTGGATCTGATCTGACAATTAAATCTCAGAAACCCTCTTAGCCACTGTGCAACCTCTACGTAGCCCCGCGTGGCTCTATGCTGGCTCTGTGCTGGTTGTGCTGGACGTCTCTTTGCCTCTCTTTGCTGATGATTCTCCGACTGAGAAAATGTCTCTCTGGAAGCTGCTCTGCCTCTCACTGCACTGAATCAAAGGTTATTCAGTTACAAAGAGAGAAATACTGGCAGAAAGAATTGTGAGTTTTACCTCACTCAATCACTGGAAAATCCGGCTGATTTGGACACTGGAAAAGCTGCCCCTGGAGGTCTCTGTGCAGCCTCTACGCAGTCACTGCACAGGCCCTGCGTCACCTCTGTTGGGAATCACGATTGCCGTTAGACCAAAACCCGCAGGTGTTAGTCAACGATCGCATCGCCAGAGATAAGGATCCACGAGAGGTGGTTAGTCCATGTCATGAAACACACGAGGAGCATTGGTTTATACAATGTCCAACAATCTCCCCCCCAATGCGAGCTGGGTGTGTATCGAACTCGTGACGTATGCTTTGATACCACTTGTTGGGAATCACGATTGCCGTTAGACCAAAACCCGTAGGTGTTAGTCAACGATCGCATCGCCAGAGATAAGGATCCACGAGAGGCAATTAGTCCATATCAAGAAACACACAGGGAGTGTTGGTTTATCCAATGTCCAACAACCTCCTCTAAGCACTGCGTCACGCCATCAAAGGGTCGATCTGACTCCCAGAATCTCAGATCTTGGCCTCTTGGTCTCACACCCCGACTCCCAGCTTCTGGATCTGATCTGACAAGTAAATCTCAGAAACCCTCTTAGCCACTGTGCAACCTCTACGTAGCCCTGCGTGGCTCTATGTTGGCTCTGTGCTGGTTGTGCTGGATGTCTCTTTGCCTCTCTTTGCTGATGATTCTCCGGCTGAGAAAATCTCTCTCTGGAAGCTGCTCTGCCTCTCACTGCACTGAATCACTTAGATCTGATCTTTGTCCGAGCACTTGCTCCGTCAGAAGAATTTGATCACTTGATTCACTCGGTGTTTCTTTCCAAATGACCCTCAAGCCTTCCTTTCTAGTCTTCTCGTTGAGAAATCAACGACCAAGATTAGATCTCTAATCAATGGCTAAGATTATAACATGACCTGATCTTTGCTTTCTAGATCACTCTCACTCTGTTTTATTTATACTTTTTAATTATTTAATTTCCCTAAGTTAGACTTAGGGTCCCCATTAAAATAATTAATTTCTATAATAAAACATGAACCAAGTGGAATTTTCACAAACGGTTTCTGGGCTCTTTGGAATTCCAGTGTCTAAGCCTCTCCACAAAATTTGGGGCTTAGAGCATTTCTGATGCTACCAAAAATCAACACTCCCTCTTAGCGATGAAAGTGCTCTAACAATATGCTTGCTGCATAATGCTCTAAGTTTCTAACCCTAAAGCATCCTCTGCGCTGTTGATGTCTGACACGTTGTCCACCAACCTTTGTGCTGCTGCTGCAACTGTACTGCTTCCCATGACACAGCCACTGCCATTGCTGCATCTGTACTACAACTCCCTCTCAAGTGTTGCATCTACTATGCTGCTAGCATTGCTACTGCTAACACTGCATCTGCACTGCAACTCAGCTGCTGAGAGAAACAACTGAAATCACCCAAAGACTGAACAATTGTTCAGTGGATGCACCTCAGTGCTGAAGACTCTGACTGCTAATAACTACTGCGATGTCCCTCTGATGCACTGCGCTGTTGTTGCTCTGCACTACGCGACATTGTGATGCACTCCTGTGAACTGCACTGCTGCTGCTGCTCTGCTCCAGAAATTGGCGTTGCTACCCACTGCAACTGTCACTCCATCACTCCTCGGCTCCCATTGAAGACTCCTGCATCCCGCTACTGCAAATATGGGCTCCCGTAGCAAGGTAATGATCCATGAGGTGGGATCCTCAAGGATCTTGCCCAACTGAAGTTCGGAGTGAACTACAACGCAATATCACCCCACTTCTCCCCTGGAGAAGCATGGGCACTCATGATGAACTCATCCTGCTCGATCTTTGCGGCTGCAACTTTTGGATCGTGCTTCTCATCCTTGTCCTTTTTCTTCAAAGGACACTGTGATGCAAAGTGGCCCATTTCACCACATCTGAAGCATTTCACCTTCGAGACATCTCTCTTTTGTCTCTGTTGCCTTTGTTGCCTTTTCGATGCGAGCGCTGCATTCTCCTCCTCCTCTGGACTCTTGGATCCACTTCTGCTGCTACCGTCAAGCTTGCACTTGACTAGATCTCTCCTCAGCTCTTCCTCCTGAAGCGCTGACCACATCTGCTCCCAACTAGGAAGCGTAGCGCTGCCCAAAATGCTTTGGAAAAAAACTTGCCACTCCTCTGTGACTGCGTTACGGGCTAGCCTCACCATAGTTGCCGAAGATGGGGTGGATCCCATGACTGCCAACTGGTCTCGAATCTCTTGAAGTCTCGTAAGGAATGAAGCAATGCGCTCTCCCTTCTGCATCTAGATCATCCAGAGCTTTTGCTCCAAGTACATCTTCCGTTGCTCAAAATTTCCTTCGTACAACAAGGACAAAGCCTCCCACATCTTCCTGGCGGTGTTCTTGCCAGCTACATGAGAGACTATGTGATCCTTGACGCCATCAAGGATCATCCTCTTGGCCTTTGCCATATCGGACCTGTACTACTTAAGTTGATTCGGATCTGAAGGTACAACAACCAAATTCACCACAAACGTCTTGAGATCATATTCATCCAGAATGAATTGGATCCTTTCCTTCCAGATTATGTAGTTGGAGGAACCCTCCAACTGGTCCTGATCTCTAAGACCATGAGATGCCATCTCAGACGAAAATTGTCGAGCTGCTTCCTCTTCTTCCCCCTATGTGCAGCTCTAGGCAGGCTTATGCACGCCTTGTGGAGCTCATAAATCTGCTGCTTGGATCTGCTGCTCAAATCTTGGAAAAATGCTGAATTCCTCGGCTAGGAACTCACTGAGGAAGAATTCCTCGCTATGTGCTCTTTTATTTCTTCTGACGCTTCTCTACCCAGCAACTGCCTGCAGAAAAACTGCATCCCTCTAGCTCTGTGCTGCTCCCTCAACCTCGACAAAATCTTGAACTGGAAGTCCTACCTCTTTGTCGACTCACTCAAAGAGAGACAACCTCGAAACTTCAGCCCTTCTGGCTAGAACTGCGCAATCCATCTGGGGATTCGATCTGCTGCTGCTGCAGCAATTCGACCTTCACTTCAGTGCTCAGATCCACTCTTCCTATTTCACATCAAATGCTCTGATACGATGTGAAAATTCCTAGATCTGACAATCTTAGGAATCCTACTGCAACTTGAATTGACTGCTCCTATTATGTAAATTACATTACAAAATTAATTCATATTTCTTCATGAATTACCGAAGCAACCTACACTTAATACTTTATGATTCTGAAACAAGGAAGCTGAGCAAGAAATCAATCACACATAGGACACCTTTATTTTGGATTAAGTCCCCGGAAAAACCCAATGTGGGAAAATCGGTGCAGCAGATCTGAGGGTTTGTATTATGAAGCAGTAGCAATTTCTGAATACATTGCTGAATACCTCAAGGGTTATTCAGTTACAGAGAGAGAAATACTGGAAAAAATTATTGTGAGTTTTACCTCACTCAATCATTGGAAAATCCGGCTGATCCGGACACTGGAAAAGCTGCCCCTGGAGGTCTCTACGCAGCCTTTGTGCAGTCACTGCATAGGCCCTGCGTCACCTCCTCTAAGCACTACGTCACCCCAACAAAGGATCGATCTGACTCCCGGAATCTCAGATCTTGGCCACCCGATCTCACACCATGGCTCTCGGCTTCTGGATCTGATCCGATAGCTAAATCTCAGAAACCCTCTCAGCCACTACGCAGCCTCTGCGTAATGTCTGGCTCTGCGCTGGCTGTGCTGGATGTTTCTTTGCCTCTCTCTGCTGATGATTTTCCGGCTAAGAAAATCTCTCTCCGGAAGCTAGTCTGCCCCTCACTGCACTAAATCACTTAGATCTGATCTTCGTTCAAGCACTTGCTCTGTCAGAAGAATTTGATCACTTGATTCACTCGGTGTTTCTTTCCAAATGACCTCAAGCCTTCCTTTATAGTCTTCTTGTTGAGAAATCAATGATTGAGATTAGATCTCTAATCAATGACTAATATTATAACATGACTTGATCTTCGCTTTCTAGATCATTCTCACTCTGTTTTATTAATACCTTTTAATTATTTAATTTCCCTAAGTTAGACTTAGGGTCCCCATTAAAATAATTAATTTTTAGAATAAAACATGAACCGAGTGGATTTTTCACAAACGGTTTCTGGTTTCTTTAGAATTCCAGTGTCTAAGCCTCTCCACAAAATTTGGGGCTTAGAGCACTTCCGATGCTACCAAAAATCAACACCAAAGCCTTTCACGGGATGAGTGGAGTTGTCTCCAAGAATAATTTTCAAATTTGACTCCCTCTCTACCAAATTAGAGAGAACTTCTTTATACCCAGAGAAATGTTGAGTGGCCTCACTATCAACCAACCAACTATCCCACGAATCCGGAGGAGACGAACTAGTAAGAGTAGAAATAAGAATATATTCAGATTGTTTTCCAACATTACTTTCATACCTGGAGTATCTTGACTTCTTTTGAGGACGACGATATTCTTCATGGTCACTTGGAGCATCTCTTCTTCTTCTTCTTTCATCTCTTCCATTCCGATCATTCCTTCGGTCATCTCCTCTTCTTCAATCATCAAACCTGTTATTGCTTCTAATGTTGTAGCGTGGACCATTGTTCTTCTCGGGGTAATCTCGAGCATAATGACCCTTATTGTGACAATTGTAGCATTCAAAGTGAGATGATGTTCTATCATTCCTACTCTTTGTATCTCGAGGTGGAGGCTTTCTTGATGGACCTCCTTTTCCTTTCTTCTTCTTGTTTTGTGTGACGAATGCAGTGGGCTCTCCCTCTTCATGCTTTTGAATCCTTCCTCTTGATATCATCCTTGATTCTTCTTGAGTAAGCTTTCCAATAATTTCATCAAATGACGGGACAAAATTGTTGTTGCTTATGGTAGTGATGAAGGTTTCCCAAATAGGAGGGAGACTTCTTAGAGTTACGATCACCAATTGCCTGTCAGGCATAGTTTCCCCAACCCTTTGCAATTGATCTCTAAGGCGAGATATCCTCATGATGTAGGATTGCACAGACTCTCCCTTGTTCATTTTCGTGTTTTTGAGTTGATCTTTCAAGGAGAAGATTTCATTCAAATTGTTGGCTTCATACATGCCAACTATCTTATGATACATATCTTTATACCTTCTCAAATTTCCAACATACACAAGTAGATTATCTTGTAAACCATCAGCTATAATTTGCTTTGCTTTTAACTCACCTTTCTTGTGCTTGTTCTTGACAACAACAGAAGCATTCTCCGAAGGTTCAGGTACCTTTCCTTGAATTTAATCCAAAAAATCATTATTATCAGCGATGATCTCCAACCTGACTATCCATGCAACAAAATTTGATGAGTCACTCAACTTTTCATTTTCCTTGAAGAAGAAAGACATCTTGACTTTGACTAGGTTAGCTTCTTCAACTTTTCCAAAGATGATTGCTTCAATGCTTGTCTCCTTTTGTGCTTGTCCTTCACCTTAGCTCTGATACCATGATAATTTTTCAGATTGCTCTATGCTGAATCAATTACTTTAGCTCAATTCAATACTTCAATTAGTAATCTTTTCAATATCAATTAATCTTTCCAGTCATCAATAGTAATTGTAGATAGAACAATAAATGCAATGACAAAGGAGACAATCAACACATCAACAAGAGACACAAGATTTGGTCAAAGACTAGGGAAAACCCCACTAGGTGGAAAACCCTTTGAAAAATCTTCTTCTATTAGATTGTCATAAAATGTTCAGTAGAGAGTACAATGAGCCCAATACAATATCATCCAACAACCCAAGAGCATTTAGAAATATGTTTTTTCCAGCATAAAGATATATCTGAGACAACTTTTCCTATTTGCGGTCAACTATAGTCAACTTCGGTCAATGGTCAAATTTCAGTCAAACTTCCCAGTCGCATGGATGAGGAGCTGTGTGTGCGACCAAAGGCTTCCAGTCGCTCCCTTGAGCATGTGATGCCTGTGACTGTGGTCGAATTTTCCCTCTGGCAAGCCAACATTTGTAACCCAAGAACTCTAAAACAAATGCAAGCCTCAAACGCTATAATTTCAAACATTTGCGAACTTCTTTTGTCGACCCAGCCTTAGACCTGTGTGAACCAATCAATGAAGAAGAGAAGAAGAAAATGATTGGTGATGTCCAAATGAGCTTGAGGTCACTTGTATTTATAGGCTTCCAAGGGTGACCAATTACTTGTTAGGGCCGACCTGTTCATATGTACATGTGTGGGCTTTTCTTCATAAATTCACTTTTCCTTGTCCAAATTTGATGATTTTTAGGTCGATTTTGGTCCTCTCAAAAAGAGGAATTCAATGTAATCATTATCTCCATCAAATAAGTTGACCAAAGTAGAATTTGACCCTAGTTGCATAATTTAACAACATTGTGGCCAAGACCTTTGTGCTGGCACACCAAACACTGCGCTGCCTCTGCTGCAGCTACAACGTCACCCTAGATGGCTGATGCAAGCTCTGCATGAGCCCCTCTAGTGACTGCATCACCCTTCCTTGCCTCTTTCTGGTTCTCTGCTGTCTCTCGGGACAACTGCTTTCCTGCAACAAGTTTTCCTTCGTCTTTTTGTTGATGGCTTCAACTCTACTTGATCTGGAATCCCTCTGATACCATGTGAAATTTTCTGAATCTAAGTTACAGAAATCCTACTGCAGTAAATCTGATTTTCATTACCTACTTGTCTTATTTAAATTACAAGTTATTTTTCTGAATCTTCAGTAAAAATACTAATGCAAATACATAATAGCCTACACAATTATACAGATCAAGTACTGAAAAATAAGTGCCACATTCAGACAAAGGGGACACTTATTTTTGGACAAATGTCCCCAGAAAAACACAATGCAGGAAAACTGGTGCAACAGTTCTGAGGGTTTATATTATCAAGCAACAATAATCTGAGTACATCTAGGGTGCCATAAGCCGGCTCACCCAATAGAGAATATCCTTGGTAGACAAAAAAATCGCGAGTTTTACCTCACTCTGCAAGTCCCGGCCATAGTTTTAAAAACCGGAACCGGTGACCGGACCGGTGGACCTAATGAACTGGGTTTCTAACCGGAATCGGTCTAACCGGGAGCGGTCAGATCTCAATGAACCGGTTTTAAAAAAATACATTAAATAATTATTTTTTTAATAAAAAAAACTATTTTTAAGATTTGCAACCATGATTCCAAGCCAATAGAGACAAAATATGGAAAGTTTGCTCATTTATATACCATGCAAAGATGAATATATCAAAATGGCACCGAGTGCAATACATATCATCGAAAAATACATAGGAAATGAGGCTCCAAATGGCCCATAAAGTCCAAAAACAATGCTACAAGCTATGAGGCCATTGGCCTAATACAAGACTACATATTAGTGATCAACAACATGATCACTCCTCATCATGATCAAAATTATCACCACTACTAGACAAGGGATCATCAACATGAGCTACATAAATAATATGGTTCAAAGTTTGAGGACTCCTAAAACTCCTCTACAACTTTAGTAGTAGTAGTAGTAGCAAAAATAGACATCAAAACTACAAATCATTGAGCAACATGGTCTCTCATGAAACTCATGATTGATTCATCGCTACTAGAAATGGGATCATCAACAAGAGATACATAAACATCATCTAGCTCAAAGTCTTCAGACTTGGATTGCTCAACCTTATAACATGATAGAAATTGAAAAAGTTTAACGTGCCTAACCAATGATTTTGGTTTGAGTGAAGAGTTCATCTCCTCAACCTTAAAATGCGGTAGAAAAGATTAGCATGCTACATGCCTAACCAGTTGTTTTCCTTTGATTGAAGGGTACATCAAGGTTCTTAAACGACTTCATGCTCTTGATCAAATGCCAATATCATTCCCTTACACATGATAGAATCAAATGGAAACATTGCAAATTCCCAAACCATGAAACCCTGAAAACCATTAAGTTTGCTGAATTTTGAGTGAAACCTAAAATTCTAGTTTCTCCATATGAAATCTAATGAGGTCGAAACCACTCTTAAACATCCTGAGTCATTTCATGGTAATGTTAAAAATTTAAGTAAAAGTGATTTTCATCCTTTTACTTTAAGAATTTAACATTACCATGAAATGTCAATGCTTCCCTTACCTCCACATTAGCCCTAAAAGTTAAAACCCATTTCTGGCCGTGCGTGGGTCCGCATAGGGAAAGAGTAGCTAAATGAATCCCCCCTTATAAACAAGTCAGCCCTAAAACTCAACTGCCGCCGAAAATGTGGGTCCGCGGAGGAGGTAGCACCTAACCGACCGGTTAGGAACGGAACCGGTCGGTTTATGCATAAACCGGCCGGTTCCGTTACTAACCGGCCGGTTAGGTCTTGTTTTTCTAAAAAATGGGCGAAATGCCCTAGGTATCCGGGTTGCCTGGCCGGTTTCGACCGGTGGGCTATCTAACCGGCCGGTTTGGCCGGTTACCGGTTCAAACTCGCCGGTTTTTAAAACTATGGTCCCTGCTGATCTTGATCAGAAACTGGTGAAACCCCAACTGCCTCTGCACAGTAGATGCGTAGGCTTGCGTGGGTCTAGATGAACACTGCATCACCCTCTCTCTGCGCTGATCTTCCTCTCAGAAATCGAGTTTCAGCCCTGCCGGCATAGAAACCCCGATCTCCAACAATTTCTAGACTGTCCCTTGGAGGCACTGCGCAGCCCCTGCGTGAACCCTGCTTGGGCCTGCGTCACCCTCTCTGGGGTTTGCGTCACCTCTCCTGGTGGCTGCGCTGGTCCCTCTGCTGTCTCTCCTGCACACTGTACTCTTGGTCCTCCGACCAAGAACTGCTTTTGCCCCTCACTGCTGCACTGAATCGCTCAGATCTGATCTTCGTCCGAGCACTACTCCGTCAGAAGAATTTGATCTCTAGATTCAAACTCTGTGTGTGTTCTCCAACTGACCCTCAAACCTTCCTTTATACTTTTCCTGTTGATGAATCAATGGCCGCGATCTAATCTCTAATCGACAGCTAAGATTAGAAAAGACTTTATCTTCGTCACTTAGAACATTCTTACCCACATGTTTAAATTAATTCACTTTAATTATTTAAATTCCCTAAGTTTTAGCTTAGGCTCCATTTAAAATAATTAAATATTTGAATAACTTAGGCTCCGGGTGGAATTTCTCCAAACGATTTCTAGGTCCTGGAGATCTCATGTGTTTTAACCCCTCCATAAAGTTTCGAAGCTAGAGCACATCCGATGCTACCCCAAAAATCAATAGATTGTCCCAACCCCTGGAGGGCAATGAACTGCCCTACCAAAAAAGGGGGTATCCACTATTATATCTTAATTCTTAAACATCATGCTCTTATCCTTTGAGCCCTAAGAAGTTAATCAAAGAAAAATCATAAGAGGCAAAAGGTATTTAAAGAAGGGTGGAAAAATTAAAGTCGGGGCACCTTAGGTACCATAATTGCTCCCTCCTACACATTACATACCCAGGTGTGGGCTTCCCTTTCTCTAGCTACCCTTGTGCCCCGATATGTGGCCCAAGATTGCCCCTATCGTTCCCTATTCCATTTCACCTCTTTATCACATGCCACCACCATTTGAGGGATGTACCTTGGAAATACTATCCCTTCTAAAGGTAGAAACCACTGAATAAGGTACTTGGCTAACCCCCTTTGGAGCTTGGAGACATTAGCACATGCCAAAGCCCAATATGGAAGGGCATGCCATTATGAAGTGTCCACGTGTTGTCCATGATTTGTAAGCTTTTTTACCCGATTACTTCAATGACTTGTGTTGGAAGGCCAAGGGACGCATTGGATCTTATGCAAGATTGCAGATGGCGTCCATTTTGGGTTTGGTCTCCCTATACGGGGTCCTAAACCTCCAGAGGGTTACATTGGCACATATAGGGTGTGTGTAGAGCGCCATGGGCCTCCAAAGCAGTAGATATCACTCCATGGATCCCTAGAGATGCTCAAAGTTTGCTAGAGATCCACCTTTTGGACGAGGAAGATGCATGTGGTACACTATGCCTAGCAGGCCCCACAGGTGCACCACACACTTGGCAGGTGTCCCAAGACTTGTGCGATGAAAATCCATAATCTAAGCCCTACAGAATGTCTATAGGAATCTTTGACTCATTTGGAGACCCATGAGGTCATTGGTGTGCCCCCACATCCACTGGGAACAGGGGGCCACCCCGTTGTCCACCACTTTTGAGGGTCCTATTCATCATTATGGCACTTATGGACCTCATCAGGCCTCTTGGAGGGCCCTACGACATGCATATATTATTATTTGACCCCTTGAGAAGCTTATTATTTCATTTGTAAGCTAGTTTGGTGGGCTTGCCACCAAAAGTCAGTTAATTTGCACATTATTTTATGTTTAGGGGCTAATGTAGGTCCATTAGGTAATTCGAACTCCTAATTGGTGTATAAATAGGAGTTGGATGGATTCATTTGTATAATCACTTGATTTGGATCATTCTCTCTTTAGAGAACTTTACACTTTTTCCTTGGTGGATATTCTTGGACAATGGATGAATTTTGATGTATGGATTGGGTTCTTCTTATCTTGGAGCTTCTTATATTGCAAATGTGTTGATGGTTGGATATATTCTCTTACATGCAAGGGAAATTTTAACGCTATTTTCTTTCATTTTGCTGCATACATTGGTTATGAGATTTTCGCCATTTTAGGGCTAATTGCGGCATGCATTTACGACATCAATGTGGAATTATGTTTTTATTTAGCTTATCTCCATGTATGGGCCATGTTTGATGAATGAATTTACCTAGAGATCGAGTTATCTCAATTAGCCTCTTCCATTTGCAATGAAGTATAAATGCTTTTAAGGTCACTTTTCTTCTCTTGCCCTTAACATTGGATGGAGTAGACTTTGAGAGCCTCCTTGAACAAGAAACAAAATCCATCTTCATAGTTCCAGTTGACTCCATATCCCCAAGAGAAATTAGGCACTGATCCATCAAAGGGTGGTCATTTAAACCATATTTTTCACCTCTTTCCTCCCTCTTCTAGGTCTAGCCCCATTAGGCCACCTAGGGCATCAATTTCCTAGGAAACTAGTCGTAGAAATTTTTTGATCTCCTAGGGTCTACTGCACTGGTGTGTCCTCAAGTCTTCTTCGAATATGAAAAGATTCCGACGGTGGGATTGTGAGATATCTCAAGCCCTATGTCTAGGATCAAACTTTGCCCTGGTGTTCCCAAGGCTAGTACCTCATAGGATCAATTTAACATCTTTAGGTGAAAATTATTTTTTGATCCTTTCCCCTTTCCTTGGTCAGGTTAAGAATATCATCGGTTGCTAAACTCCATCCCCTTAACCTAGGCTGGGTCCAGTTGGCCTCGTGTGGTCCCATTTCTTATCAAAGACAATTCATCAAGGGCAACTCGGGAATCCAAGTTCTATAAGGATTTTAGGGATTGGAAAATTCCTTTTCAAGTCATATTCCTCTAGCCTAACCCTTAAATCCTCATCTCCTTTCCCTAGAAAGTCTTGTACCTTGCTTAAAGAGCAAGCGAGCTCCTTTCTTAATCCTATCTTTGGGAAAGGTTCTCTAAGGTCACTTCACACTTATTTTTTGATCCATCCTTTACAAGTGACTTCCTAATTACCGGGTTTCCTCCCATCGGTGAAAGTCTGTAAAGAGCAGAGAGTCTTATCTGTGGTGACAGTGGGCTAAGTCTCCATCGTTGCCCTTGACCTAACAGTTGCTCTCTTAGGAGTCCCTTTTAGATCCCTTGCTAGTTTGAGTGGTAACAAGGCCCACACAATCCTTGAGCAAACTTGGGTTTCATGATGGAATGACAAGTGTAGATGGGTGGGAACCAATGTGGGGACAAATTTCCACAAAAATCTCTGCCAAATATTCTTTCAAATCCCCCCAAATGTGCATTAACTCCACAAATTCGAATTTCCAAGTAAGCAACTTCCTCATTAATGCCATAAATTTGATTTCCTTGAGTGGGCCATGTATTTATATGCAAGGTGCCAAATCATTCTCCATTTGTCCCTTTGACTCATGCCTTTGACTTGAGATAATTTCCAAGTCATTTCCATGTCATTTTGTCACATGAAGCTATTTATTTTTCTCCATTTAATTTATTTCTGGTTTAATTTATTGCCATGTTTCCCACTAAACTTAGGAAAAATAGGTTTTGAGGGTCTAGAACTTATTTTTTACCACTCAAAGTGTGTCATAGTAGAAAGTTGAGGGTGAGAGGTGTAATTTTGAGCACACATACCCCATACAACTTCTCTAGACATCACTTATTACATTTTATTTTCAGAATTTATTCAAATTTCCGCCCTGCGGGAAATTAAAAAAATTAAAAAAATGACCCTTAGACCTAATCAAATTCCACGAAATTTTACGAGTGATCTAGTATGATAATATCAATGAATTTAGACATTAGGACTCACCCAAGGCCTCGCCGTCAAGCCGTACCCTGACTTTGGGGTTATGCTTGGAGGAAAAAACTCAATTAATTATTAAGTCCCTGTAAGGATATAATAATTAACCAAGTCAAAAAAACCTCCAAGAGTAAACTCACTTGATGACAAGGTCCCAAGTTACTTAGGCCTGTTACATGACACAACTCATCATACTAGCATCACTTTACATCATCCCCGTAGGACTTGTGGAAGCTGAATACAACAAAAGAAGATGAGAAGAAGTAGAGTTGAAAAACTCCGGTGATATGATCATCTCTGATGGTACATGAAGCCTTTGATAGAACCTTGGGCATGGAGTCCTCAAAAATCTTTATGTACACTTCAATGGTCAACACAGTCAACGTGCTCACTTTCCAAGGTGGAGTTAACCTGCGCAGGATGACCGAATAATCTGTACGAGTTTGTACAACTACGTATGCAGAGGCCGAGTTGGTTAGAAAGACACAAAATAGTTTGTTGAGACTCGAGAGACAATGAATTGAAGGGGAAATTTTCCCAGTATTTATAATAATTTTTTTGAGATTTTTTCTTATCAAAATAATAATAGAACACACAAGTTGGTAGGTTTTCCCCAATTGGAGTTTCCTAGGTAAATTCTGGTGTATTATTTATTGTGTGCTTGTGTCTTCATGAATTTATTTTCCAATGCTATTATTTGTTAGAATACTCAACATATTTAGTATAAGCGTTTGGAGTTCAGTTTTCAGTTTCTTCATCGCAAATTTTTTATTAAATTAATAGTTGGGTATTAGAAAGCTAACAGAAGCAATGGGGCCCGTTGATGTGATTTCGTAGCAGCAAGGGGGACGACTACAGTTTATAAGCTTAAAAAAAATACTTTGATAACCCTATTGGGAGACTGTTGATCTTTGTAAGTCTGTAATTTGTTTGTTGAATCTGCCTTACTTATAGTGGTTGCTTATGGAATCCAATGTTATTTGAATTCTTTACTGTACTACTTGTACATTCAATAAAGATCCTCCTAGTTAGAGAGAATCTAGATTGATGAGTACTGCAACATTGTTATGAAATAAAACTCTTTCGTGTGTTTATTGAAAACCCTAACTCAAAATTACATCCCAAGAGTAATCTCTCCAAGAGGGATATTACACACTTTCAAAAGTTTCTTTCCTTTTTAGTTGCAATTCTTGCACCATGCTCTAATCAAATGCAAACATGGCCCTCACATTTGCATGCCCAAATCATTGATGCCAAAGCTCTAAATTGTTTTGATCTAATATTGCTAAAGCGACATTGTTAAATTTAGATAACCATGGTGTTCTATGCTTGATGCAAATTTACTTCAATCTTTCTTAGGCCCGATACAAAATAGCAATCACATAAACATGAAAGTAAAATGCTAATAGAACACAATAATAGATCAACAGAAGACAAGCCAATAATATAGATCAGATTTACAATTCCTTTTGTCCAGCAAAGATATGAGATATTGTGCATTACGGTAGTCAACGGGATGCTTCAGCCAGCAAAATCTTTCTCGGTCAGCCAATCCTCCAAGTGTCACACCCACAACCCTCAAAGACAGCTCATCACAAGTCAACGCTGGTCAACCCAAAGTCAACGCAGGACAACAACAAAAATTCAACGCTGCAGGTTAGGGCTTCAGTCAAACATCTTTGTTTTCCTCGATTTTAGTGCCCAGCAGTATGACCTCTCAAAATCAGAATTTTGGCAGAGTTTTGAGGTCAAACGACCAAGGGTTGACCACAGTCAACGCTGTAGCAACAAGCCTTAAACAGATCTACAAAAAACAACTCCTCTAGCTCCGCACGTGTGAAGGGAAGATGCGTTCAAAGGCTAACGAATAGATCAGATCAAAATGAGAGATGTGTGATGAGTTGATGATGAAAATGTCCTCCAATTCTCTCCAATTTATATCCATCAGTGAGGGTGTGTGACACATCTATTAGGCATGTGAGCCTACATTACAAATCTAGCCGACCTTGCACATGTGTGAAATATATGTTCTGCTCATCCAAACAAGATGATCTTTAGATCAATTTTGCACTCTCTGAAAGAGGATTCCAACAAAAATATGACCATTGTCATACGAGCAGTGCAACATGGAGTTTGGACCTAGTTGCCCAAAATTAACACTCCCTCTCAACTAGGGAGAACTCCATCTTTCCATAAGTGACATCCATCAGTACCGTGTACTTTTACCAAACATCGTGCGTCATCCTGCCGTAACTTGCTTTGCTGGCTCTCGTTCTCAGATAGAACAAAAAAAAGGTGAGTCACACAGACATCACACTGACCCGAAGTCAACTTAGAGGTTAAAACCTCTCTTGGACTCAAAAGAGTCTCATACTAACCTGAAGTTAGTTTACTGACCCAAAGTCAGTTTAGAGGTAAGAACCTCATCATACTTGATCCCAGATCTAGGTGTTGGACACGTGCCATCCTAGACCTAGAGAGTACGACAATCTCTGATGCGTCCATCACTCTTGCTATTGGTCTCTATCCACATTTCCCACCTCATTGGCCAAATGAGAGGTACTTCCCATGAGTCCGAAACTCCATGGGTAGGATGTGTGCGGGGCACAGATCAAAGAGAGGTAAACCAACTCAATATCATAACGGTGGGGCATATGCACAACAAGGTTAGCCTAGCCCCGTATGTGCTTATAGCTCCAAGAAGCTATCCGCAAGCCCCCTGGAGCTCCCAGAGCTCATAGTCCAACTCAAGCAGGACCCTCAGAATAGGGTCTTTCCACGATTCCAAGCTTCTCACGGAGGAACTTGACCTTCCCCAGGGGCTTCGTGAGAATATTTACGACTTGCTCATCAGTTCCTATATGATCGAGACTTACTGCGCCTCGCTGTACCATATCCCGGATAAAGTGGTACCTGATATCAATATGCTTGGATTGATCGTGGAACACGGGATTCTTAGAAAGACAAATCCCACTTTGGTTATCACAAAGGATAACAGTGGTATCTAGCACATGCCCAAACAACTCACTGAAGAGTTTTCGCAACCAAATAGCTTCACAACAGGCCATACTCGCTGCAATGTATTCGGCCTCAGCGGTGCACAAAGCCACCGACTTTTGCTTCCTGCTCATCCAAGATATCGAAGCAGAACCCAAGGTGAAGCAACATCCAGATGTGCTCTTGCGTTCCACCACACTGCCAGCCCAATCGACATCAGTATATCCATGGAGTCTCAAACTCCCGGAAGTGTATCTCAGCCCATGGTTGATTGTGCCTCGAAGATATCTCAATAGATTCTTGGCACCAATCCAGTGAATGTGATGAGGATCAACCATATGTTGACTCAAAGTGTTCATTGCAAAATATACGTTCGGACGGGAGTTCACTAGGAACATCAGGGCCCCCACGATTTGTCGATACTCAGTAGGATTTGCTAGCACGGGCCCAACAACATTTCCACACAACTTCTTAAAGTTGAGTTCCATCAGTTTCGACACAGACTTACAGTCCACCATACCAAATCTCTCCAACAATTTCACGACATATTTTCCTGGAGAAAGGAAAATCTCGCTTGGCCTCTGCCAGACCTCCAAGCCTAGGAAGTAGTGCATCGGTCCTAGGTCTTTCATCTCAAACTCGGAAGCTAGCTTCATCTTACACTGATGGATGAGAGGGTCAACATCTGTTAAGAGATCGTCCACATAAAGAAACAGAATGAGAGGCCTTTCACTATCAAACTTAAAATAAAGGTTTGGTTCAACATTACTTCGAGTGAAACCCCACTTCATCAAGTAGCTATCTATCCTCTCATACCAAGACCTAGGGGCTTGCTTCTACCCATAGAGGGCTTTGTTCAACCTGCATACATGGGTGTCTCTATCTCGGACTTCGAACCCTAGAGGTTGCTCCACATACACCTCTTCCTTTATAGAACCATGCATAAAAGCGGTCTTCACATCCATCTGATGGAGACTCCATCCTTGCGTTGCAACATGGGAAATAATAGATCGGATGGTGGTATAGCGGGCGATAGGTGCAAATATATCATCATAATCTATGCCTTCTTTTTGAGAGAAGCCTCGAGCAACAAATCTTGCCTTGTACTTTTCAACACTTCCATCAAATCCATGCTTGATCTTATAGAGCCATTTAGAGGTGACAACAAATTTGTCCTCCGGTCTCGGGATCACTTCCCAAACATCATTTTTCATAATGGACTCATATTCTTCGTGCATAGCATCCTTCCAAACTTAATGCTTTACGACTTGTTCAAATGATCCAGGCTCAGATTGTACTATCATACTCATGGCTGCTAGATACCCTTGGTATCTCTTCAACTTTTTGCTTTCACGGAATGTCCCCCTTGGGGCAATATGTCTCTCGGCATCTACGAGAGTGTCCCTGAGCCATGAGGGTCTTCTCTTATTTGAAGGAGGTGGATCAATAGGATCCATAGGTCCTTCAACATCGGGCATCAGTTCATCCTTGGGCTCTTCCTGCTTCCCTGCTTCTTCATCTTCTTTGTCTTCCTTGGAGCTAGGAAGATTACTCACTTTCTTGAGGGCAACATCTTCATCGAAGGTGACATCGTGGCATATCTCTACTTCTCTTTCACCAGACACATAGATTCTATATGCCTTCGAAGTTTCACTTTAGCCCACAAAAATTCCCTTCTTCCTAGAAGCATCCAGCTTGCTTCTCTTTTCTTTTAGCACATGAAAATAAACAGGACAACTAAAATCTCTAAAATGAGAAACATTAGGTTTCTTACTAGAGAAGACTTCTTTAGGAGTTCTGTAGTCCAGAGCGGAATGCAGGCATCTGTTTTGAACATTTACAGCAGTGTTCGCAGCTTCTCCCCATAGAAACTTCGGAAGACCTTGGTCACATAGCATGGTTCGGGTAGCTTCCATAATGGTCCCGTTCTTTCTTTTAGCAACACCATTTTGCTCAAGAGTGTACGCTATTATGGTCTCCCTCTTAATGCCAACTTCTCTACAAAAGTCATTGAATTCATTTGACTCATACTCGGTCCCATTGTCGGTCCTCAAAACTTTGATTTTCTTCTCGGTTTGATTTTCCACCAAGGCCTTGAAGGCACGAAACCATTCGAATGCTTCTTCCTTCTTCTTCAAAAAATATATCCAGGTCTTGCGGGAGAAGTCATCTGTAAAAGTCATGTAATAGGAACATCCTCCCAAGGATGTCACGAGCTACATACCAGATAAGTCAGAATATATCAACTGCAAGATATCAGTTGTCTTTGTGACACTAGAGGGGATGGTCCCCTTGTATGCTTCCCTTCGGCACAACCCTGACATATACCTTCATGATTATCTCTAAATTCGAGCATCCCTGTCACCACCTTCATTGCTTCGGGAAGGGCTTTGTAATGAAGGTGTGCAAACCTCCGGTGCCATAACTCTGTTTGTAGAGTTGTATCACATGACATAGCCCCCAATGGACTTCCTCCAACCTGGTAGAGTGTATCAACTCGAAAACCAATAGAAAGAGCTTCCTTGAAGTTCTTCTTCCAAATAAGTACCTTTCCATCAACGAATGCCACCTTGAACCCTTTGTCTTCCATTTCCGAAATGGACACAAGTTTCTTCTTCAAATCAGGTACGTACAACACATCTTGTAATCGGAGGACTTGACCTTGAGATAGATGAAGGGTCACAGTCCCTGTCCCTTTCACGGGGTAGGTGGCATTATCTCCAAGGATAATTTTCAGATTAGTATCCTTCTCAACCAAATCAGAGAGGGTTTCTTTATAACCAGTGAGATGCCTTGAAGTGCCACTATCAATCAACCTGACATCCAGGGTGTCGGGTGGAGATGCAACAAAGAAGGCAGATACAAGAATAAATTCATTTCTCTTATTATCAACAACATTAGACTCATTGTACTTGGAATTTCTTGACCTCTTGAAAGGCTACGCATTTCCACTACGATCAGAGGGAGCCTTCCTTTTTCCTTTGAACCCGTTGTTCCTTTGATTGCCATTCCTTCTCGAGTTGTTGTCATCATCCCTGGGAGAGTCCCTTCTATTAGGGCACTCTCTTGCACACTGACCAGTCTTGTTACAAGTGTAACATCTTCCCTTCCTTTGGGCCTCGCTCTACCATGGTTTTGATTTCTCGGTCCACCATGGTTTTTCTTCTTTGCATGAGTGGCGAAGTCAGTAGGGTCGCTTCCATTTCCATTAGAGGCATATTCCATCATTCTTGTTTCCTCTTGAGTGCATCTCGTCAATATTTCATCAAAATCAGGAATCACATTATTATTAAGAATAGTGGTATTGAATACATACCAATCACGGGGGAGACCTCCAAGTGCAATAAGAACCATCTCTCGATTAGATATTGCTTCCCCAATAGCTAGGAGGTTTTTCCTGATTTCAGTGAGCCTCATTAAATAGGATTGAATAGATTCATCCTTGCCCTTCTTAATATTCTTCAATTGATTCTTGAAGAAAAAGATTTGATTAGCATTGCTAGCCCTGAACATGCTCACCAACTTATCATACATCTCTTTAGATGTGTTCAACTCAGAAATCTAAGCAACCGAGTGCTTATGAATAGAATCCCAGTTAATCATCTTTGCTTTGTTTTCCCCCTTTCTATACTTTGTCTTAGTGGCAACAACTGCATTTGATGGAGGCTCTTGAATCTTCCCCTGCACATAGTCCATGACATCTTGATTTTCTAGTGATAATCAGACTTATCAGTCAATTATCATCAGCCTTGAAACCCTTGTAGGTTAAGGAGGCCATTGGTCCTTGATAGGATTTCTTCTTCGGTGATTGCTTCTTACACTAGCTTGGACTTTGTCTTCACCTCAGCTCCGATACCATGTTAAATTTAGATAACCATGGTGTTCTATGCTTGATGCAAATTTACTTCAATCTTTCTTAGGCCCGATACAAAATAGCAATCACATAAACATGAAAGTAAAATGCTGATAGAACACAATAATAGATCAACAAAAGACAAGCCAATAATATAGATCAGATTTACAATTCCTTTTGTCCAGCAAAGATATGAGATATTGTGCGTTACGGTAGTCAACAGGATGCTTCAGCCAGCAAAGTCTTTCTCGGTCAGCCAATCCTCCAAGTGTCACACCCACAACCCTCAAAGACAGCTCATCACAAGTCAACGCTGGTCAACCCAAAGTCAACACAAGACAACAACAAAAATTCAACGCTGCAGGTTAGGGCTTCGGTCAAACAACTCTGTTTTCCTCGATTTTAGTGCCCAGCAGTACGACCTCTCAAAATCAGAATTTTATCAGAGTTTTCAGGTCAAACGACCAAGGGTGGACCACAGTCAACGCTGGTCAACGCTACAGCAACAAGCCCTAAACAGATCCGCAGAAAACAACTCCTCTAGCTCCGCATGTGTGAAGGGAAGATGCGTTCAAAGACTAACGAATAGATCAGATCACAATGAGAGATGTGTGATGAGTTGATGATGAAAATGTCCTCCAAGTCTCTCCAATTTATATCCATCAGTGAGGGTGTGTGACACATCTATTAGGCATGTGAGCCTACATTACAAATCTGGCCGACCTTGCACATGTGTGGAAAATAAATTCAAAATATATGTTCTGCTCATCCAAACAAGATGATCTTTAGATCAGTCTTGCACCTCTCCAAAAGAGGATTCCAACAAAAATATGACAGTCATCATATGAGCAGTGCAACATGGAGTTTGGACCTAGTTGCCCAAAATTAACAGACATTAGAATTCATCTTGTTACAAAGAGGGTACCTTCCCTTGGAACCCTAAAAAGAATAGTGTCAGAATGGCCTTTTACAAAAGATGTTTTCCAATCAAATTCTACTTTCAAGTATAAATCTTTAATGTTTGCAATAGATGAAAAATCTTTGTTCAAATTTGGAACATGCAAGACTCTCTTAATTTTCCCCTTTTCCCTGTTTTCTAAAAACAATTCTAATATTCCTACTCCATGAATTTTATGGCCACTGTCATACCCTAACTCAACCCTTTTATCGACACTCGAGGCTGGGTAAGTATCTAATCGAACTTCATGACAACTTATATGTTGTCTTGCACTCGTATCTATTGTCAAGGCTGGGTAAGTATCTAATCAAACTTCATGCCGACTTATATGTTGTCTTGCACTCGTATCTATTGTCAAGGAATTTACCTGATTTCTCACCTAAGATGCAACGGTAGAAGAATTTTATTTCTGCAGCATGAGACATTTGCTGCCAACTCTTCAGAAACGGTCAAATGAGCTTCTGTTTGTTTTTGTCCAATTCATAATGATTTTCAAGACCACAATAATGTCATTAAATATAATTCTTATCATTATTCTGTGATCCTCTACCTCCATGAGTATTTTTTATGCCCTTGCTCTGTAGCTTTCTGTTGCCCATGTTTATAGACAATTTTCTGTCCTTGTTTTTAAGAATTATGCTGCTCGTGCTTGTAAGCATTTAGCTGTCATTGCTTGTTTTGGTGATTTAACTTCCAACCACTTTGTGGTTTCCTCTTTTCTAACAAATAAAACTACAGCGCTATCTCCATATACACCAAAATCTAGCCTCTGCATTTCTTCTTACAACAGAGCATCGGCAGCCATTAGAAAGTTTAAACTATCCTCGTTCAATAAAACAGAAATTAATGCATAATATGCCAAAGGCACATGTTTCAAAAAGTCTAGTGTTTGTTGAGATTCTGGGATTTTGTGTTCATTGCTTGTACTGGCTAGTTGAAAAAATAAATCTTTAAATGCAAAGATACGCTCACTTATACTATTTCCTTCAACATATTTTAATTTCTGTAGCTGCATATGGATATGCATAACTTCAAAAATGGTCTTCCTTTCATATGCATCAATCAATGGTCCCAGAGCTTCTTATTCAATTTATAATGGGCTGTGTTCACAATATTTGATCTGAAAGCACAAATCTGATTAAGGAAAATGCCTTGTCCTCTATTTTTCTGCCAGGGCTCCAAAGTCTTCTTTTGTGACTTTAGAATTTGGTTTCTTGTCATTACCGATAACTATTCCATATGGGTTTTCTCCATTCAGATAAAATAAGATAAGATAATTTTTATTAATATCCAACAAATGACTGAAAAGGTAGGTCAATGGCACTAGTTTTCATTTCTACATTGTAAACACTTTTTTATGAAAGGTGTTCACAGTCCTGGCTACTTTTCTCCTTGAGAGTTCCACGGTAGCCACAACTCTGCACTTGCAAGTTGATAACAATTCCTCTGATAGTTTTTCTTGCAAAAACTAAAAGAATAATCCGTAACTACAACATCTTTCCTGCAACCTCACAGTTTGGGTTGCTCTAGACCGAGAATACCAATTAACAGGGAGAAAGTACCACAAAAAGAAAATTATTGCTCTTTAATATGCAAGAGGCATTTCATCGAACAATTGTGCAGCATGTTTGAGGATTTAGTCAAATAATTGGTATACATAGAGCAATTGAAATCAGATAAACCTTTTCTTCAAAATTCAGCTACGCTATTGGAACTCCAATTCCAGTAAAGCCTAGAGTGAGACTGGCTCCGATAACATCTTTATATTTTAAGAGAAAGAGACACGGGATCCAAAACTAAATCACACAAAAAAGACATATGCAGTCAACTTCAAATTATTATGTGTTGAATGCACAAGATACTGATATATATCTATATGCCCATATATATGGATGAGCTAGTGGACCAAAATACTAGTTTCAACTTGTGGCAGGAAACTACTGCACAAATGGACAGACAAAAGCAACAGGCACAAAACCATGGGATGAAACAACAGGACAAAACTATCATGCAAAACCATTAGACAGTTACAAACTCTGATTATAATACAATTTTTAATTAATGTACAAAGTTTGAATCTGTAACATTTATGTCCTTGTGCTTCTCTCTGTACATGTTCAAATTCCAGTGTCTCTGTTTTGCCTATCTGTTCCTGTGCATGTGTGTGCTTGCAGGATTAGAACATGGTAATCACCTTTTACTATTAGCCAGAATTTTGGAGATTGAATTAATATCAGCCTTTCTCTCCAAAATGATCTGATTAAGACAACAAACGCTAAGTTTCAAGATCTTTATTGCCCTCTTAATTCATACTCATGAATTGTATGGACTAGTGTTGCATCAAACTGATACACAAAATTATGTCAAACTTATATGCAGAACTATGTCCCATTCTAATAAAAAAAAGAAAAGGAAAAAGAACTGCAATCCACTTATAAGGTTATATGCATGATAATGTGCTTTGAAAAGCAATCTAGCAAAAACGAAATTCTGCATTTCTGAACCCTCTACTAAATGCCATTTTAAAGGTTTTCTCCCCAGTTTAATGCTGGTTAATGGAGATTTATGGACATCTGAATGTCAAATTTAAATCCTTTTGTGTCGATGTGTTTCTGATTTTCTTTTTGTATATTGCTTCTCTGGATAATCTTTCCCTTGTTTATTTATTTTTACACCTTCAGTGACCAGTCATTTATTTATTTATCTTTGAGTTCAGGAAATGGCACCTCTAATGCCCTTGTGTCAGGAATTATAAGGAAAGCTTTCATTGCATGTTAGAAGAGAAAACACATGAAGCTTGTTGATTGTGTAAGCATCTAATAGAAGACTGTCAATTACAGGCAATAGCAGTTGAAGCTCGAGCAATGTACAATGTTGGTCAAGCAGGCTTGACATTCTGGGCACCCAATATAAATATCTTTCGAGATCCTCGCTGGGGAAGAGGTCAGGAAACCCCAGGGGAAGACCCATTATTGACTAGTGACTTTGCAGTTGCATTTGTAAGGGGTTTTCAAGGTGAAAATGAAAGTCATGACACTATGGACAAGAGTCAGAGAAGCGGAGCTAGGAGGGAGTTAAAAATGGAGGGGGTAAATAGCCTTCAAACAGAACCGAGTCGCTTAATGCTTTCAGCATGTTGCAAACATTTCACAGCATATGATTTGGATAGTTGGCAAGGTTACGCTCGCTACACCTTCAATGCTGTGGTAATTTTTGCTTTTTGATTTCAACCATTATTTGCATCAGTGACTGGCCCATTGCAGTGAAAGTTAAATTTCAATTAATCACTTTTAGGGTAGCCTTTTACAATCACTTAGTTGAAAACCTTCAAAGATATATTAAACGAGAAAAAATACTATAGACATTTGGAAAAATTATTGCACTGATTTTGTTTATGCAAAATTTAAACAAGCAGAAGGCACACTAAGTATACTGATAGGTGTGTTTATTTTGGAATAGGGTTTCCAGAATTTTAATTTAATTATCAAAAATTATTAGGTGGATGGTAGGGATTTAACCTCAACATAATATCTATGGAATATTTATAGTAGTACTCAGGGATAGAGGGTTGAGATTTATTTCAAAGCTAGTTATTTGTTTTTTAATTAAATTAAAAAAATGTCATGTCCACAAGTATCATATTGGGTTTTTATTAGGATTTTATTTATGACATTGAACTCTTATTGCTTATTGTTGCTTTATTATTTTTTTCTTGTTACTTGGTTTTTTAAATGTATATATGTTTAATTCATATATTAAGTCATTTTATAATCTTTAATAATAGTAATCATTTAAAATGAAGTTATAATTTAGTTAATTTTTAAAATTTTTTTAACCTTGGCAGTTTTGAAATGTATCATGAGGTAAGTGTTTTGATGTCTATTATGGATTGATGCCTATTGGCATTTGCCAACCATTTAATTTATATAGCTGGGCTAATAATATTTTCATCACTTGGAAAAACATTTCAGTGTAATTCACAACAGATCTACATCATCATTGATGACAACATTTCAGACACCATAAATTAGTATTGCAGAAAAAGTACATCAATATATGCATAAGAATGGGACAAGAAAATTGCTCCAATCAATTGGCCACTAAGTCACAGGACACGTCCTCCAGGGTCACATGTTCCGTATTTCACGTGTCGGACACGGAATACGACCTAAAACGTGTCAAATACGTTTTTGGGCGTGTCCTCTGAAACTGAATACGTACCCTCTGTTTTTGAATGCGTGTCCTTAGATGGAATACTCGTGTCCTAGGTTTGGAATACTTGCCCTAACGTATTCCCACGTTTGGACACGTTTTCCACCAAAAAATACAAATATGATAAAAATTTCGTTAGTTTTCATTTCTTTTCGGTGTGGTTGCTGTTGTCGTCACTATGGTCGCTGCTGCCTTGAATCTTCGTGCTTGCCTTGAACCTTCGTTTCCATTGCCGCATTCCCGTTGCTGCTGCTGCCTCCGTGCATTTCAAGTTCCAGACTCTTTGCCATTGCATTGCCTCCTACTGCATTGCTGCCCAGTGCTGTTTGGCGTTAAGGTTGCTGGCACTCCTTGCTGTTGCTGCCCCGACTGCCCTGGCACTCCTTGCCGTTGCTGCCCCGACTGCCCTGGCACTCCTTGCCGTTGCTGCCTTGATTGCCCAGATGGAGGATGCGTTAACGCACATAGGTATGTAATATGATTATCATATATGAATCATGATATATGTATAAATTTTAAAATTTAAATTTATTATTATTCATTATAATTTATTGTTGTAAGTTACTAACTATCGATAGAGCTAGATTCTAAGCTTTGTTGTGAGGCAGTGCAGTCATATGGTTGGGATTTCACAGGCGAGAATGAGCCTCAACTATTTGTTGCTTGTCATGAAGAATCTGAACCCCTGTTTGAACCTGCAAAAGAAATTAATAATTAACAACATTTCCTTTATCTTAAGTGGAAACTCCATATATAGTACAAGTGCAAACAGACTGGCACCCTACCATATGCTAAATATATCTGTACAGTGTACACAGGTAGCAGGCTTTTGAAGAAATTTTACATCTTTTGAATGTCTTGATTCTCAAACAATCTTTTCAGCATTTCAATATTTTAGTCCTAATCCATTAATGTATTCCATGTTTGCTTGTCCATGTTCTAATTTCAATTATAAGCATCCCTTCTAGACATTGCATACCAAAAGTTGTTTAGGTCTTCTACAAACATGCAAGGGTAAAGATCAAAAACATCCTCCATGTTTTGGAACCACTTTCTGGGGGAAAATGTATCCTGTACAGTGTACTCATTCAACACTTTTGCTCAATGGATATTTTGTTCTGTGAAAGCTGGAGATAATAACTTTAGAGCATACAAGCTCTAGTTTGCCTGAAGACACATGCAAAAGCATCCATGTAGTACAGTGTACACCCATGTCCCCGAGGTCATTTTTTGATAGAATGAATGTAAATATTGATATTTTTTACATTTATTATTTCTCCTACGAATTTGTTTATAGGCTGTAACTTTGTAAGGCTGTAAGGCCAGAAAATAGATGGCAACTTGGCAAGGAAATGGCACAGCCGCACAAACAAATTAACTTATGGACCATGGTTTTAATGACTATTTACTTTTAGTATTTCTTATGTGCTTGTAGCCTTGAAATTGTAAGTTGTAAGTTGTATAATTGTAATTTACTAATTTGTTAATATTAATTTATAAATTATTATACACACACACACATATATATATATATATATTAAAATTTAATACATATATATATATATATATATATATATATATATATATATATATATATATATTTTTAAAATATAAATAAAACGTGTCCCTCGTGTCCTGTTTTCGAGGTCACGGTGTCTCGTGTCGAATACTCGTATTTACGTGTTCTCCGTGTCTCGTGTCCTCGTGTCATGTGACTTAGATTGGCCATGTATTCTTCCACATTCTGGCTTCAATTTTTTCTCAAATATACTACCAATCTGTCCGGAAATCCAAACTATTGATGGTTCCAGAATGAAATGGGAGATACTTCAAAAGGGGGTAAGCATCGATACATTCATAAAGAATGTTGAAGATCATGATCCGGCCAGGGTCCATTATTCCAATGATTGTTTGTCAATTTTTAAATTTTATTGAAATATTCACTAGTACATTTGTGCTGTTGCATATCCTTTTCTATACAGCGGACAATATGCAATATTTCCAAATATATGTAGATAATGTGGCAAAAACTGCCAGATTTGGTACTCTGCTTTGGATCTTTCCACTGTCTGAGAAGGCAGCATTTACAATTAATCATATGTGAGTGAGCAGTGCATGAGTTCAAGCTTATATAGTATTTATATCAACATTGAGACAAAAATGTTTTGTTTAGCTTGACAAGTCAGATCAGTCATCTTCTTTTTTGACCAGGTGTCTGAGCAAGACCTGAAAGATACATTCCAACCACCTTTCCAGAGATGTGTACAAGATGGTCATGCTAGTTGTATGATGTGCTCATATAATCAGCTAAATGGAGTCCCTGTATGTGCAAACTATGGCCTTCTCACACAAATGACAAGAAATGACTGGGGCCTTGAAGGGTGAGTATGCTTCTTGAATCTTCTAAATTATTTGCACACGTGAAGACACTGGCATTGTAGGACTTCTAATGATTTTTACTGATAGACAGCATATATTGTGTGCCTGTTTGTTTACTGCATCTCGAAGAAGCATTCAAAATAATACAATTTTGCATCAGCAGTATTTATTCTGACGAAAGTGGAACATTCCAGGTATATTACTTCAGACTGTGATGCAGTAGCAATCATTTCTGAAGATCAGCACTATGCTACATGTGCAGAAGACGCAGTCACAGATGTTCTGAAAGCAGGTAAAAACATCAACTTATATCTTTATCGTCTTTGCTGGCAAAGATATCTAATTGATCTGTGGGGGTTTTTAAAATATAATGGAACAACATATAATGAGATGGCTGTTACTGATTTGCTAGACCTTTTTACAGCTTCTTGGATATTAATAGCTCCTAAATTTGTGACGGTTAGCTCCTAACTGGATTGTTCATATCCTTGGAACCTCTGGTGTGGTTTTTTATATTGCAGGGATGGATATCAACTGTGGTACTTATTTGCTTCGAAACACCATGTCAGCAATTAAACAAGGAAAGCTCCATGAATCAGTGATTGATCAAGCCCTTTTCAATTTATTCTCAATTCGGATGCGCCTTGGGCTTTTTGATGGTGATCCTAAACAACAGGAATATGGTCATCTTGGACCAGACCATGTCTGTACTAATGAACACTGGCAACTAGCATTACAAGGCTCCAGACAGGGAATTGTGCTTCTCAAGAACATTGGCAATACTTTACCACTGTTGAAAAATAAAATAAGCTCTATAGCTGTTATAGGACCTAATGCAAATGCTACGGAAGAAATGCTTGGCGATTATATAGGTTTGCACATGCTTTTAATTTTTGAATCAGGATTGAATTTCTCAAACCCTAAATATTGCATTAACCGATGGAGTTGACTTTTCTTCGCTTTGTAGGCATCCCTTGCAATCCTGTTACTCCATTTCTAGCCCTTCAGAATTACATTGGCAATATATCATTCTCCAAAGGGTGTGAAAATGTGGCCTGCTCTTCCAATTCCAAATTCAGTGAAGCAGTAGATATTGCAGCTAAAGCAGATGCTGTAGTTATTGTTGTAGGGTTGGATCTCACACAGGAAAGGGAAGATCATGACAGAGTAAATTTAACCCTCCCAGGGCAACAACAGAGACTAGTATCTGAAGTTGCTGTTGCTTCAAAGGGACCTGTGGTACTTGTTCTCATGTGTGGGGGTCCAGTGGATGTCTCATTTGCAAAGGATGATCCTCGAATTTCAAGTATATTGTGGGTGGGCTATCCTGGTGAAGCTGGAGGCCAAGCACTAGCTGAAATTCTTTTTGGAGATTACAATCCAGGTTCACTCACCTTGTACTTTTTCAACTTCATGCAGTTAGTGTGGTTGAACGTTTCATATTTGTCTAATTGTAGTTGCTTGAATTTTTGCGTCTTATATTCGTTGCAGGTGGTAGGCTACCTATGACATGGTATCCTCAAGTATTCATCAATGTACCTATGACAGACATGAATATGCGACCTAATTCTTCAACAGGCTATCCAGGCCGAACATACCGGTTTTATACTGGAGAAACAGTCTTCAAATTTGGGGAAGGTTTGAGTTATTCAAACTACTCATACAAATTTGTCTCAAAGGATGGGCATATTATTCTGCCATTTTCTTCACCATCATATGGAGAGTGGGCATCTGACTACATTGATATAGACGATATACCATGTGAAAGTTTTAAATTTACCACTAAACTAACTGTACAAAACCATGGTAGCATGGATGGGAGCCATGTTGTACTGTTATTTTCAAGATATGGTGGAAATTTCAGAGGAGCTCCACACAAGCAACTAATTGACTTTAAACGTGTCCATACTGTTGCTGGTAAAGCCATTGATGTGAGCTTTCTTGTTAATCCTTGCAAGCACTTTGGTATGGCGATGGAGGATGGGAGAAGAGTCTTAGCCATTGGAAATCATGAACTGATGGTTGGAGAGACTCGACTTTCTGTTTCCTTGAAAACAAACTTCTTGAGTAGATTATGACATTATTTTGTTCAGCCTTTGCTTACTGTTGTTTCAAAAAATGTTGGCATTTCAAAGACATTTTTAGTGTTTGTCCAAGTGTAATTGATTCATTCTCTATTTTTAGTATTTTATCCTAACAAGACCCAGGCAATTTGTTCCTTAAACAGGTTTAGGGAGTGGATCTTTATCTGATACTAGGGAGTATTTTTACTAAGGATGTAACTCTGAAAACTCACCATATTAATTAGTGAAATGAGTAAAAGTTCTAGGAAGCAAAATATCCATAGTACGGTTTATAATGCATTTTGTTTTGTCCATCATGATTATTATTTGCGTGTCAGGTCAAAACTTGCGTTGGTAATATGCCCAATCTCTTTAGCTTGATCATACACATGGCAACATGTGTGCTATAATTGATGAGAAGTTAACCCTGTCTATATATGTGTCAAAGCTCGAGGGTACTTTTCTTTACACATGAAGCTTGATATGTTAGCACTTCCTATCTTGAATGTGAACAACGAATGGATGTGAAAAGATCAATTTGCAGCGCTTGCGTTTGTAACTTAATGTATGTATGTGCACATGCCTAATGAAAAGAAGTCGAATATCCACGAAAATGAGCCTATCCAGTGTCACTGGTAGCGTGCTCCCACGGTCTTGGTCAGGGAGCATGCTCACGAGGCTCCTTACACACTTCCTGCCCCTGTTTGAAGTGAGTGCGCTCCTGCCATGCTCCCTGACCCCATCCGCGCGGTCTCGCAGAGAGGGAAAAATGACATATTTTTGGTTCTTTAAAGGTGTTCCTTTGGTTAGGTCTAGAGTTGAGTTTAAATATAGAGTTGAGAATATTTAAATACTTAGATCCTGGCACCAGTTTGGGTGGCTGAATTATGAGTTTCCGAGAGTGATATGGGAATAAATAGAGGGGAAATAGTGCTGTGGGTTTAGTGTGAGTAATTGGGAGAGCATGTCTTTTGGGATATATTTGATTTGGGTGAGATTAGAATATTTTAGCTTTTGCTAAATCATAAGTTATTGGTATATTTGGTTTATGTGCAGTTGGATATATTCTTGGTGTTGTAGTGGTAGTTAGAAGGTTTGATTATGGGTCTTTACGTGAGTGGGATCAGAATATTTCAACACTTGCTAAATCATAAGTTATTGGCATATTTGGTTTGTGGACAGTTGGATATACTCTTGGTGTTATAGTGGTAGTCAAAAGGTTTGAGTTATTGATTCGCCATGGTTAAAAGATATATATAGGGAGAAACAAAAATACTTCTCTTTCAAAATTTTTTATCATTTTGATTTTTGTATGTTCGAGTTCAGAGTGAGTAGTTTAGTTTTTTAGTGGGTTTTGAGGAAGACAAATTTGTGAGAGCTTCACATTCCACTTACAAATAGTGAAAGAGCTAAAAAGGTGAGCGCAAAATCTGTTTTTTATTATTATTATATATCTTTGTATGTTTGCGGAATTGTCTTTTCTCCTATTCTGTCATTCTTTCTCCCCATCATTTTATAGTATATTGTTCATCTAACATTTGAAGAAAGTGTTTTTGGTGTGATTATTATTTTGCTTCTATTTTCATGGTCTATGTGGAGATTCCAATGATTTGTAGGGAATAAATACATAGGAGGAATACTTTATAAGGGCCAACTCCTAGTAGTAAAAATAAGTGAAACACTTTATTTTTTCCACTTGGACCCCCACCATTTTTTCTTTCAATTTTTCAGTTTCCTTAATTGTAGTACAATTTACTATTTTTGGAAGTTTTTCGGGTCCTGAACTTCAGGAGCCATTTTGAGGCCATAAACGACATTTTTTTGGGAAAACCGAAACCATGTTGGTTTTTCGAAAGTTGTAGTCATCAGATAGATCTTTCTAACGAGGTATTGTGCATGTCAAACGGAGATTGTATATCAAAGTTACGCTCTTGGGAAGTTGATGTACCAATTTACCCAAAAGAGACCCATAGTTTTGGCACTTCATCTCCTAGGGTTAGGTTTTTGGATGTTTAGGGTTTTCCATTGTTTCTCAATAATAAATAGGCCTTCGAGCCTCATTGTAACACAGTTCAGAGGCATGTAGCCGCCACATCTCTTCTTAGAGATAAACAACTATCGTTCGAGCTAGTTTATTTTCCATTCTGTCTGTAAGCATTTTTTAGTGTTTGATATTAATGAAATGAATTGTTATTCCGACTGCATTTCTGCATATATGTTTATTTTTGTATTTTATCACATTCCTGCATAAGTCTGGATCAATGGTATTAGAGCGGTCTACTGTTTCTCGATCTTTCTTTGCATGTCCCCAACGAGGTTGGGGTATAAGGAGTTAGGGCTCAATCTGGTTGAACTTTTTCAAGATCAACCTCGCAAACCCCGATGACCTCCCATGGCGGAAGAAAAGAAAGACGAGGGAGCAGGAGACCCTATCAAAATATTGCTCGAGGGGGCCCTCGAGAAACAAAGGAACGCGATGATAGATACCTTTGCCGAGATCTTTCAACGACTACCCACCGACAACACACCTTCATCCAGCAACCACTTTGGAGGTGCCACTCCGTTTAAGGTACAAGTAAACTTTGACTTTCCCATATTTGAGGGCCAAATAGATGCAGATTCCATAGATAGATGGCTGAATCTATTAGAAGGATATTTCTCTGTTCATGACTTTTCCAATCGGGAAAAGATTACTTTTGCACTCCTCAAAGCTACCCCCCATGTCAAGCATTGGTGGGAAACCTACTGTGAGAAAAAAGACGAGAGGGAAATCTCCTTGTTTTCGGCCGCACCCATTTGGAATTCTTTTCGAGACGCAATCGAGGAACAATATTATTTCGTGGGGAGCTATGAGGACAAGTACATACAATGGACTACATTGCGACATCAAAGGGATCAAGATGTGCATGAGATGACGAATCTGTTCCACACCTTGCACACAAAGTTGGGTATCAAAGATTCAGAGAAACATTTGGTGCTGAAGTATTGCAGTTGTCTGCACATATACATTTAGGAGAAAATGGAGTTCCTCGACATCTCTTCTTTTGGTGCAGCATACCAATATGCTGCCAAGATTGAGCAGAAATTCAAACAGAAGAAGCGAGACTTTGGATCTGCGAATTAGAAGCAAGGGAAAGACCCCCCAAAACTGCAAAACAAAGGACAAATCCAAGGCGGCGGAACCCAGGACAACCTGCCAAAGCCACAAGTGAAGAACAACACCGAAAAGCCAAATAAGGACACGAGAAATTGATGTGAGTTCCATAAGACCTCCACTGACAACACAAGTGAGTGTCGAGCCAAGCTATCATTGGTGGATGAGCTGAAGGCTTCCGAATCAGATGCATGTTCCGACTTTGAGTCAAAACCCGACAAGGGAAATGACAAAGAGAAGAAGATTATCGATGCAGAGCCCAATGCCACTATTGCCACCACCAAGATCCAGAAGGAGGAACCCGAAGATCCAGAGGAGGGGGAGTGCCTCTTCCATTCCCAGATGTGGGTGAAGGGTTCTCCGCTTCATTTCATTGTCGACAATGGGAGCCAAAAGAGCTTCATTTTAGCAGAGGTTGTGAAGCGGTTGGGCTTCAAGTCGACCACAACACACCCACACCCACACCCGTACACCATCGGGTGGCTTCACCAAGGACAGGATCTCTGCGTCAACCAATGTTCTTGCGTTCCCTATAACATCAAGCCCTTCACGGATGAGGTATTATGTGATGTTTCTCCTCTTGATGTTTGTGATGTATTATTAGACCAACCATACTTGTGGAAGCGACATGTTGTGTATGAGTCTAGGGCTCGTGCTGTTATTGTTACTTTGGGCAATAAGTTGTACAAGATACCGGAGGTAGCACCGCCTACCACCATCTCTTTGATCACTGCAAAACAATGCAGTAAGCTCATTTCCAAAACTGAGAAATGTGTTTTTTTGATGATCCGCTCCCATGACAAGAGGAAGACTGTAGCCACGACCTCCAGACAGGGCTCCTTCGCACGACAACAACAGATAGACAAGGTCGTGGAGGAGTACGAGGACATATTCACCTCACCTGTAGGGGTACCTCTGCATTGTTAGGTCAAGCAATCCATTGATCTGACCCCATGCGCGTCGCTACCCAATGGATTGATCTATCGACGCTCTATTCTGGAGAACGACGAAATCAAGAGGTAGATTCATGAGCTGCTACAGAAAGGTCACATTCAACCGAGTTCATTGCCTTGTGGGAACCCAATTGTGGTGGTGTATTTGGATGACATCTTGATCTTCAGCCAGAGTTGGGAAGAGCACCTCCACCACATTTGACAAGGCCTCCAAACACTGGGACAACACAAGTTGTGTGCCAATTTGGATAAATGCACTTTTGGCATGACCCAGGTTCAATATCTAGGATGCATTATTAATGGGGGTTGCCAGGGGGGGGTTGCATGTGGACCTAGCCAAGATCCAGGTCATTCGGGATTGGCTAGCCCCAACCACTCTAACAGAGCTCCGCAGCTTTCTGGGTCTTGCTGATTTCTACCGCAAGTTCGTGTTGGGGTTCTTTCATATCACTTGGCCTTTGAGTCAAGTCACCAAGGGAGGAGCGAAAGTAAAATTCTTTTGGTCCAAACCTCAACAGAAGGCGTTCGTAGAGTTGAAGCATCTGCACTAGTGCTCACATTACCAGACTTGCAACAACCGTCTAAGATTGAGACAAATGTCTTTGACTATGCTATTGAGGCAGTACTTCTTCCACAGTGGAATCCGATGGCATATCACAGTGAGATACTTTTTGACATAGTCTGAAAGTATCCCACTTATGACAATGAAATGTATTCCATTGTGCAGGTATGCTGACAATGAAAGCATTACATTTTGGGGAAGGAAATGATCATCCATACAGATCACTAACCCCTGCAGTTCATACAGACACAAGGGAAGTTGCAGAACGATTGCCATCAGAAATGGTCCACGTACTTGCAACAATTACATTTGAACATCAAGTACAAGAAGGGCATCACCAATAACATTGCAGATTGTCTCAGTCAACCGTCAATCGTGGCACTAACCACTGTCCTCGAATCTTGTGGGCACGAGACTTCAGATTGGACGCATCTCTACAAAAGTCATCCAAAATTTGACAACACATACTAGATGCTCCTGGAGGGTAAGCAAGTTCCAAATTTTCACCTCTAGGATGCACTGTTATGCCTCTTGGGATACCTCTGTGTTCCTTCCAATGAGCATGCCAAGATGATTTTGGAATCGCACTACGGTTAGGTCATTGGACATTTCGGGGTCGAGAAAACAGTGGCAGTACTGTAGAAGTATTTCTATTGGCCGAAACTTCGACATGATGTTGGGAAATACATTAGATGCTGCACTACTTGCGCCATTTCCAAACTGACCACCAAGAAACAAGGCCTATATAATCTACTGCCTACCCCTAGTCGACCATGGGAATCCATCTCCATGGATTGTATGTCGGGCCTTCCTTCTACCAAGCATGGCAACGACTGCGTTTTTGTGGTCGTTGACAGATTCTCTAAAATGGCCATTATGGTGGCCTGCAAGAAGAATATCACAACAAAATCCACTCTAAACTCTTATTTGAATGAATGTGGATACACTTTGGGATCCCCTAGTCGATTATCTCAGATCGAGATAATAGGTTCCTCAATACATTTTGGTCAAGTCTCTGGGCGATGCTGGACACCAAGTTCACTAAATCCACAACTTTTCACCCCCAATCTGATGACCAAATAGAGGTTGTCAACATGATGATTGTACACATTCTACGCATGTACAACTTGAAGCATCCACGCACATGGGATGAAAGCCTCCCCTATGTCAACACAGCTATAACCAGACTCTCCACAACTCAACTGGCCGCAACCCCTTTCAAGTGGGCTTGGGATTCCAGCCACTGTGTCCCATTGATGTGGCCACACCATTTGCAGCTACTCAGGTAGATTCAACTCATGTCCAGTCTGAAGCCGACAAGGCGAACAACTTCATTGAGCACCTTCAGCATATCCACCAACAGGTCCATGACATATTGGACAGAGCCAATGATAAGTACAAGCAACGACATGATCAACATCGGGTGCCACACAAGATCCAGATGGGCGACAAAGTTTGGCTATATTTGTAGAAGGAGCGCCTCGTTGTGGCACACTGCAAGCTTCGCCCGCTCTGATATGAGCCATACACCATCACCAAGGCGGTAGATGATAATTCCTTCGAGCTTAGTATTCCACCATTCAGTATTTTGGTTTGCACCCAATGTTTAATGTGGACTGCCTTTGACCCTACTTTCCACCATTGTTGGACACATCTAACATTGCATAACAACTCACACCAACAGAGCTAAACCCTGACTCTATGGAACATGCCACAATTGATCGGATCATGGACACGCAGATCAAGAACTCTCGCCAGCAGAAGATCCAGTTGTATAAGGTTGTCAAAGCTGGCCAACTCCTGCACCAAGGCAAGTGGCTCACCAGGGACCAAGTTCAACAAAAGTTTCCTCATCTCGTGGAGGAACTCAATGCAATGCGGACCATTGCTTCCTAAGCGGGGAGGAATGATCCGGGTGGATATTGGTGGTCACCCTCCTATTCCACTTGGACCCCCACCTTTTTTTCTTTCAATTTTTCACTTTTTCTTAATTGTAGCACAATTTACTATTTTTGGCAGTTTTGCGGGTCTTGAAATTCCGGAGCTGTTTTGAGGCACTAAACGATGTTTTTTTTTGGGTAATTGGGACCAACATCGGCCTTTGACCTTTGTTGGTCACTCAAAAGTTGTAGTACTCGGATAGATCTTTCTAACAAGGTATTGTGCACGTCAAACATAGATCGTATGCCAAAGTTACGTCCCCAGGAAGTTGATGTACCAATTTACCCAAACGAGGCCCATATTTTTGGTGCTTCATCTCCTAGGGTTAGGTTTTTGAATGTTTAAGGTTTTCTATTGTTTTTCAATAATAAATAGGCATTCGAGCCTCATTGTAACACAATCCAAAGACATGTAGCCGCCACATCTCTTCTTAGAGATAGTTACCATCACCCGAACTAGTTTATTTTCCATTCTGTCTGTAAGCATTTTTCAATATTTGATATTAATGAAATGAAGTGTTATTCCTGTTGCATCTCTGCGTTTATGTTTATTTATGTATTTTATCATGTTCCTTCATAAGTCTGGATCATCCCTACCATTGCCATCAAGGAAATATGTTATTGTTCCTCTAGATCCACTCCCTTACTTGTCCTATGGTTCCACTAGCACAAGGGTATGCAAAGGTAGTACCAAAAAATTTAGATGATGTTTACCGTGTTTATATGTGTAGCCTCCTCTACCCCGATGTAAATTTTTGTTGCATCCTTTGATACCTGTGGGAAAATTGAGATTCCAATGTCCCCCTATTATCATCACTATCCAATACTCCACAAAACTGCTTACTCACATAGGTATATGAAACAATGTAAGGTTTTCCGTAATGATAATCAGGCCTACATAAAATTTAGTGGTTCATACTTCCGCAATGGTGTTAATGAAGTTTTACTTCTATCTTCATCTTCACTCCCTTTAAAACATTCCTTATATTCATATAATGATTTTAGTATGAGTACAACCATTTCCTATTTCCCTTTCATGCCTAAGTATTGATAGTAGGAAATAAGGAAAATAAGAAAAAAAAATAGACAGGGCCATGTTTGAGGGTAGGGAATACATACAAATAAATCTCTTTATGTTCAGTTCCATTGACATCTACATAGTTACGTCTAGCTTCAGCTCCAGCTCCACTAACCCATGGAAATTCATGGTGGTGCAAAAGAGGAAAAATATATGGAAATTACAATAATTGTTTCTCTTTTTTCACTACTTCATATGTCATAGACTTTAGCTTACTTTATTTGTTTTGGACGTTTTCGTTTTCATATTTAAATTATCATTTTAGACCTCGTATAGATGGCCTATTTTCTAAACACAACTCTTTGGTCATATTAATAGTTGGTAGAGAATTTATTTCATTCCATATGTTAATTGTCTACTTCCTTTATATGTTTTAAAAATTGTATGTTTATAATGGTTAGATGGTGAATATTCAAATGATTAATCATTATACTATAAATGACATTTTTAACTTCATAACAATGTATTATTCATCAACAAAGAACAAATATGCATGTTTCTATATATTCTACGTCTAACTCTCGCATTAAGTATGGTTTTTTTAATACAAATGCATCATATATATATATATATATATATATATATATATATTATAAAAAATACTCCCAAGATGCACCACTCTTAGGGTGTTTTTTGGGAAATGACACTTCTTGCCAGCATAGTAATGGAAGTCAATTGGAGTAGGGAACTACAAAATTGACGATAGATCCAACATATAGATTGAAATACCATGTGGAAACCAAATTATTAAAAGTATAAAGTAGGTGGTAGACTACATCTTCATGTTGAACATTCATAACCTTATAGCAAGGATGAATTTTTGATATGGTCATTGGTACGACTAGATGTCTTCGGATCATACTCAGGGAGTAACTTTTTCTTATACCAGCCTAGATCCATCTTAACTCCGGATCTATCAAGCGCCGAGAGGGATCCTAGAGGTGAAAACCTCTTTTTTGAATGTAAAACTTGAGGAAATGTTTGCACCTCGAGAGATTTGATCCCTCTTGGCGCTTGATAGATCCGAAGTTAAGATGGATCTAGGCTGGTTTCAGTTGTGTGCGGCCAAGGAAAATGTATCAATAATATGAGGAACAAATGATTAATTTTATCGATAATATCAAAATACATCTAATATTAATATAACCATTTTAAATATGCCAAATATGTTTGAGATTTATCGATTCATTTTAATTTTTAATTTTCTTAGTTACCTTAACTTGTTGAGATGATAAATATTGTAAAATAATTCTAATGATGAAATACAATTTTTGAATGCAAAGTGACAATGTAATAATATTGAATGATAAAAAATGTGAATAATAAGAATGTAGTAAATTACAAATAGCGTTCATTGTGATCAATCTCAAACTATTTTCTTCTACTATTCTTATTGTCACCCTTGTTAGTTTTGTCATCTTTTCATATCAATTATATGAAAAAGATAGTTGAAATCATAAACCATTTAAATATTTAGCTCGAGCTGTTGTAGTAAACATCATACCTTGTCTCTCTTGCTCTCCAATATTATTAGGTTTAATTACTGTAACACAAAAATAAATCTACATTGGCAATAATTTTTTGTGCTTACACTGAAATCAATGCACACTATTAATCCAGTGACTTTAAAATTAATGTCTCATCATAGATCCAATTACATCAAATATACAATAAAATCAATGCATCTATTGCAAAAAATCAAATATGATTATAAAACAACATCTACACTGAAATCAATGCATCTAATGCAAGTAATCAAATAGGATTAGAAATCACCATCTACACTAAAATCAGTGCATCTAGGGAAAGTAAGCAAATAGGATTAGAAACCACATACACACTAAAAGCAATGCATCTAGTGCAAGAAATCAAATATGATTATAAACCATCATCTACACTGAAATAAATGCATTTAGTGCAAGCAATCAAATAGGATTAGAAATCATAGATATTGAAATTGAATGTATCTAGTGTAAGGAATCAAATATAATTAGAAATCAACATCTACATTGAATCTAATGCATCTAGTGCAAGCAATCAAATAAGATTAGAAATCACCATCTACACTGAAATCAATGCATTTAGTCCAATCAATCAAATAGGATTAGAAATCTACATTGGAATCAATGCAGCTAGTGCAAGTAATAAAATATCATTAGAAATCAAAATCTACACTAAAATCCATGCATCTAGTTCAAGCAATCAAATAGGATTAGAAATCACCATCTACACTAAAACAATACATCTATTGAAATAAATATTCTTCCCTTTCTCCCCCCTCCATATATATATATATATGTCCCTCCATATCTGCTTCTTTGTCTCTCTATCTCACCCCCACAAACACACACACTCTCTCACTCCATGTTTATCAATCTATTTGTTCCTCCCTCCTTGCCTCCATCTATCTCTTCTTTCTCTTCACCTTTCATCTGTATCTCTATCTCCCTTTGTCTCTCTATATCAACCCCAAAACATACACTCTCTTTCTCTAATCTATCTATCTATCACTCTCTCCTCCTCTCCCTCCCTCTCTCTCTCTCTTCCTCTTCCCTCCCTCTCCCCTACTTCTATATTTCTTCCCTCCTGCTATCCTCTCTCCCTCTCTATCCATCTTCCTGATCACTCCCTCTCTCTCTCTTTGTCTTTCACTCTCTATGTATTTATTCTTACCTCCCTCTCTCCCCCTCTCCATCTCCATCTCTCTTTCCCTACCTCTCTCCACTCTCTCTCTTCATTTCTCTCCCACCTCTCTCTCTCTCTATCTTCACCTTCAAAATTTGTTAATACATGCCTCTCACTCTCCTTATCTCCTCCCTTCTCTCCATCTCTCCTTATTTGTCTCTTTATCTCACCCCCAAACATACACATTCTTTCTCCATAGTCCATTTTCACTCCCCCTCTTTCACTGCTTGTCACTCTCTACATATTTCTTCTTCCCTCCCTCTCTCCTCCTCTCTCTCAATATTCCTCTCTTTTCCTTCTTCTATCCTACCTCCCTCTCTCTTCCCCCATCACTCACTCTCTCACTCTCTTTCGTTCCCTTATAATCCTCTCACTTCCCCCTCACTCCCTTCCTCTCTCTCATCCTTCATCTCTCTCCATTTCTCGCCTACCTCCCTCTATCTTCACCCCTGTGTGTGTGTGTGTGTGTCCCTCCCTCACCCTCTCTCCCTCACCTCCACATTTATGTCTCCCTCCCCCTCTCTTACTCTTCTCTACCTCTTTCACTCCTCTCCCTCTCTCTCTCTTCATTCCTCCTCTCTCCTCTTCTTTAGTTTATCTCCATCTCTTCTTTGTCACTCCTGCTATTTCTCCACCTCTATCATGTCTTTGTTCTTCCCTCCCATATATATCTAGAGTTAATATATATATATATATATATATATATATATATATATATATATATATATATATATATCTTGATATCTTAATATATAGTACACTATAACAAATTTAATATTACATTAATATAAGGTTATTAAATTTAATACTATTAATATTATACTATATTAATATGAATATTTTTTTTTCAAAGTAAAACTATATCTATTAAGCAGTCAAACCAGAGTTACAATTCTCATGCTCGGAAATGGATGAATCCATGACAGAGGGAATAGGAAAAACACTACTGTCCAAAACTAGACTGCGCCTAGAGGGGAAACCAACCTTGAAAATCCAACCATAACATGCTGCCCATAGCGGGAAACCAACCTTAGTAGCAGTAAAAAAAGAGATAAACAGAGCTAAACAAAGATAGCAGATAAACCAGTAAACGAAGAAATTTGAAGAGTGAACTCTATGGAGAACCTTCATGCGAGTCGCTGGGGGGAGGCGATTCTTCGAGAATGCGGCAGGTATATCCATAATCCAGAGTGTCCAGGCCTTGGTTTGCGTCCTCAAGCGGTTCATGCGGAGAAGGAGGAAGACCGAGGCGCTCCTCCAGTGAGTTTGCAGAGGCGATATCCTGCAAGAAGGCTGGATTTTCTAGAGAGGCTATCAGATTGTGGTCATCTTTCTTCGAGGGGGTGCCCGAATGGCTCAACCCCGAGAGTCGCTTCTCTGCAGCCGGTTCAAAATCACTGTCATCTAAATTAGAGCTGGAAGCAGGCTGCACGGGGAGGGATTTAAGTTTGTGGGGGAGGAAGGCGGGCTCAACATCAATGGTGGATTTACGAGCCCTCTTCTTGCAACGGGAGGAGGAGGGCAGAGCATACGAATCAGAGAGCTGCGCAGGAGGAGCCAAAGGGTTGGAAAACACAACGGGAGGTGAGGCTGGAGTAGGGATGGAGGGCGACAAGTCCGCCATATCCCAGTCGACAGGAATATTGAAGTCCGTGTGGAGAGCATGTGGCAGAGGGGGCCACGCAAGGAAGCCCCTTCCCCCCGCTCGCCTGCAACGCTGCCGATGGCGCCATGGCATCTTAGCGATCCTGGGTAAGGCGCAGTATTGTTGTAGAGTCGAGACAGAAGACGGAGCCCAGAGGCTTCTAGCTAGAGCCCAGGGGGGCCGAAGCCACACAAGCACAGGGAAGGCAAGCAGAACAGGTTGAAGAGCCGAGGGAGGAGCAGGAATGGCAAACCTCATAGCGCAGGAAGGAGTAAATAAGCAAGACATTGAGTACGTCGAGGGAAGGGTGGCGCATGGGACTCTAAAGCCTAGCCCACGTGAGCAATAAAGGCTTTGGGTATCCCCAGGCCATGGCACATGGGCGCGCCGTGTGGTGAGCCACATTGCCGCCCCTTGTAGCCCATCGAGACTATATAACACCCGCATCCGGGGATATTAATATGGATATTAGATTTACTAATAATACTAATAATAATAATAATAACAACAATATTTTAATATTAATGTTAGGGTTAATAATGTTTTTTTGCATGTTATTATTATTAATTTGGTCCATAGCCTTCATATATAATTAGATGTTGATTTCTACTCTTATTTTATACATGTTTATTTATTTAGATTACCTTTTTATATCTCTTTTATAAATATAGTATTTGGCCCACGGTATTAATAATAATTTGTCCCATGGTATTTGGCCCATGGTATTAATAATAATTTGTCTAATGGTATTTTTCCCATAGGATTCACCTAAATTTTTTGAGTTTTTGTAAATATAAAGAGGTTTATGGAGTAAATATAAAAATATATTTAATTTATTTACCATACCTCTAGTTATTTATATTTTTATTTATTTACCGCACCTCCCTAGTAAGTAGAAAAAGAGGTTTTATTTAATTACCATATCTCTGTTTGAGTGTTCTTAAAACCATTCATATTTTAAATTTATTGTTAATTGTTTATTTATATGGTTGTGTAAGTTATTATTTAATTTAGATTTTATTTTTAATTTGTGTTAGAATGCGCCTCTCGGCGCAATTAAGGTAAGTTACGAGGTGCATTGGTATGGCTGGATGTCTTCGAATCATACTCATGGAGTAAATTTTTCTTATGTTAAGGTAAGTTATGAAGTGGACTAGGTAACACCAAAGCATCCAAAACCAACCAAGGTTGGTTTTCATTATGATTTTGTTCCATGTCATCAAAATTTGAATATGATCCTTCTAATTTTGTTTCTAAGCTTTCCTAATTGTCATAATCAACACTTTTCGATGGGATTTCACTAGCACTAACAAGAGTATTAGAAATTAAGCCAATGGGTTTGTCAATTTTTTGTATGGCTAATTCTAACAAGTCATCAACTATATGTGCTAAAGTATGGTCTGATGCAGATAATATAATTCTAAAAGTATTCCTTCTTTGAGGAAGCAATGTGTCCATAGAAAATGCACCAATATACCTAATGTAAGCTCGAGAAATATGTTTGAAAGAGTTTAATTCCTCATTATATAAAACATACGGGATTGTATTAGGCTCATATCTAGTATTACCTATAACTTAATATGTAATATTTTCCAACATCATATTCTATTTGTACGGATTTCCATCCATAGGAAATCGATGGAAATCCTTCTAGTGCTAATTCTATTAAGAAGGATAGATTCCCAATACTCAAGAGTAGGGATTAAACCAAAAGATGAGGTCCAATTAGACTCCCCCATTTTTGGTGTGAAATTATCCTCTGAGTCATGGCTTGGAAATTGTTTGATAATATTTCATATTTCATATTTTGTTCAAATTTATTTTTCTATTATTTATTTATGTATATGTCAGGTTCTATAATTACCTTCTAATTAGCTAGTAGATAAATGAGAAACTATGCATTTAATTATCAATCTAGTGTTTGTATGGAACTTGTGAACTATCTTGCATTGTATATGCTAATAAAATATGTTAAGTGCTAATGAGGTTGCAATATTGATTAAGTATTACATAGTTGGACATTAATGTTCTTTTTAAAGCACATGGGAAATCAAACCTCATGCTTGCATGAATGGAAAGTTCACATGTGCAAGAATTGAAATGTTAATTACAATGATCAAAACATAAATCACTCTTTCTAGAAAGTGAACACACTTGGAAGGAGAGTAAATCACTCTTGTTGAAAAGTAAACAAACTAGTGGGAATGTAAATTGGTGGCTTGGTCAAGTTGTGTATTCAATCCTTAACCATGTAATAGGAATGCATGTGCTGAAATGAATTGATTGGATAAGAAGACTATAATACAGGAAACCAAATTCAATAAATTGAAATAGAATTGAAACCACATATTGGAAAACAAAGAAAATAATTAATTTAATCAAATTGAAATAGTATTAACAACTAGAAATATATTAACTTATTGAATCGATTGAACTGCAAATAAAATAGGAGATACCCTAACTAAAATACATAACTAAAGAGGGGGCCTATCTCCTTAAATGATGCACTAATTAATTGTACAACATAACACACACTATCAGCACATTGCATGCATAAAATAAAAATTAAACAAGAATCTATGAACTTGCATTAACAAGAATCAAAATGTAGTTACAATAATCTAGATCCCCTCCTCTCTTGCTTGAGTAGAGATGGGTATTTATATATGAATCTTCAGTGTCTTAAATTAACCATGGAGTCAAAGGATATGAATGATAATCTAATATTCTCAGGATGTCTCCTTCTATTACAACAACATTGCCAAAATGTAAAAGGGTCATATAATTGTTGACTCACTTAGCCACCGTGAAAAATAGGAGGTAGGGTCAAAATAGGTATAGTCAAATCCTCCATGTTGGATGGGGCCAACCATCTTTGTTGTTTCCTTCACTTCCTAGTAATTGGTTGATTCTTTCATAGGAAAAATGACAATGACAACTTTGCATTTGGTGGTTAACCTACAATGTAGGATTCCTATGCTATTGTAATTATCTGTGAAGTTATAACATCATGGATAAAGAATTGCAACTATCTCCATACATGATCATTGTGCCAAGGGGGTTGCAATAATAGTGCATTGGAGGTGTTGCAACAATACAAGCTAAAGGTGTTGTAGCAACACAAGGTGTGGCAGTAATAACATATTGGAGGTGTTGCTTCACCATGAACTGAAGGATTTGTAGCAACCAAAACCCTCCAAATAATCCTTTGTTGATGCCTCCAAAAACAATTGGATAAGCCTATATAGATTATTCCTAATGATTTATCATTAGTTAGCATAAAAAGGTAGATTCCTTCCTTAATACACAAGAATGAACATTAAAGTTGACATAATCAGAGAAATATTTTACCTTGTTAAAAAATACATCATTGTGAGAAAATGAATTATGGGATGGTATGAAGACGAGGAAAAGTGTATTCAAAAGGTGGTGCATAGGTGTAGAAATGCACCAATTTGGACGCCCATCATCTCCTCTCAACTGAAACTTTTGGATATCCCCATGCAACCTGATGACTAATTTGAGTTGGAGTATAATGACTAGAATGAAGCTTGTTGATAATGTAATCAGTCTCTCCCATGTTATAAGTAGAGTTTCAATCCTTCTTTCACATAATATCTTTCCAACATGCAACTTCTATATCCCTTTACATGATGCAATAAATTTGACACTCTAAGGTAGGTAGCTAGATCATAGGTTAATGGATGTTCAACCCAACCCATTCATTTTTATAGATTTCCATGCATTTGATGTACTTGGGTAATATTTCCAGGACCACTACCATATTATAAGGGTTTAATGTATCTCTCTTACTTATGTCCTTTGTGGCATGTTCCCATCTTGTAGCACAACCATATATTCCTAATTTAGTTAGCAGTTGTATCTATGTCTTGCAATGATCAATTTCCTCTTTTTTATTGTGAGCAATGAATTCTGCATGAGATCGAGTTTACCTATATTTAATGTGTGTCAAGGACTTCTTGGGGATTGAAGTACTCCCCTCTAACCCATAGATTACAACTGTGATTGCTTTCAGCGACTTAGTGAGTGATATTTCGGTCAACACGATTATTTAAATATGATTAAAAGGCCCTTAATTTGAAACCCCCCCCAAAATTATTTGAGTTCCATGCAGGATCATGGTAAAGAAAAATATTATGTTGATAGAGTTCACGAAAAAATTCTTTTCATCATTTGTGCTTTCATAGTAAGCCTAAAAAAAGTGGTTGGATATGTTATCTCATAAGCCTTACTTTCCATCAATTCCTTTCTCTGAAACATGATATATTTTTCATGTAAATATATGTTGCATATATGAGAGGGTGATTTCTGTTGAGGGAAAATTTTACCAGTAGGCCAAGTTTCTTACTTTCTACTTTTGGTTTTCTCACTTGGCCCTATAGCTATGAGGATTTTCATTATAGTAAATTTCACGCTAAAAGTGCCTATGGAATTTTCACGTAATTTCCATGTCATAATATGTAAACCAATCAAAATCATTTAAATTTAAAAAGAGGTACATGTAAATATTTTGGAGGGAAAAGAAGATTTTTTTTTTTTTAAATTGTATTTTTGGCTTATCTCCTTACATTTTTACTCAAATTTCAAGTGTAGAGACTCGTTGGATGCATAATTAAACTTTGCATCCAACGAGTACCCATTATGCATACTTTTGATAATACCCATATTGATAAAAAATGAATATATATTAAAAAAACACGTTGAACACATTCTTTTAATGTATCTTCAATTTTATTAATGTGCGTCTTCTCAATACTATGCATAATGGGTACTCGTTGGATGTGGAATTTAATTCCACATCCAAGGAGTGTCTACACTTGAAATTTGAGTAAACATATTAGGAGATAAGCCGAAAATACAATTACAAAATAATTTTATTATTTTCCCTCCAAAATTCATAACTCTTATTTTATTATTTTTCCTTAGGAGGCCACTTTTAGGCTAAAATTTCCTATAATGTCTACCTTTGTTTTGATATCCTTCTTCAACTAGTCCCATTTAGACCCATGGATTTCCATGTGTTCTGTTAGGGCCTAAATCTACCTCAGGTCGAGAAAGGTAGGATCTAGGATAACATCATACCACGCTTAACCTGGTAGCTAGCCCTACCAGGTCAGGAGAGGGCTCTCTCCTTGTAAATCTTAGAAAAGATGGCCAATGAAAGATTTAGATGACTGATGTGATGACTTATTTTAGGCTAGGTATGTGTACAGAGGTGTTTGATTGAATTTGATGATGTTTTGTTGGCTCAAATTTGAAAGGCAGATTTGGGCCTGGGGAATGAGGCTCAGTTTTGCAGAGATCTCTATGGGGCAAGGTAGGAAAGTGATTTGGTATTTCAAATTGAGTGATATGGAGAGTTTTAGACAGATTAGGAGTTGAAAAGGGCATGAAGAACTTAGGGATCCTTTTCAATTAGCTGGAAACATAGATAACTAAGCAAACCCTAGGTAGAGCACTGCATTTTCAATTTATTCTACCTTTATCTTTGTTTGATTTAGTTAAGATGAAATAAAGATAGATATGGCATACATAAAACACATGTAGAATTACAATTACAGAAGAAAACACAATACCAAAGCAAGCTGCCACATGAATCCCATAAAGTGCTGCAAACCACTGGTCTATTCCTTAGCCAAACTGCTGAAATGAGTATACAATAAGCTCCAAGCTTTCCAAAAAATCCAACCTTCTACCAAAGTCCAACCTTCTGCCAAAGTCCAACCCCTACACTATGAAATTCATAAAATATATACATTTTCTCATCCTTGTACTAAGGGAATTGAGCTCAACCATTTTCTTCAAAATAGAATCAGTTACATTAAACTTGGGCCGAATTTCTGAAAATAGGTGTTGAATATGAACTCGTATCTCCTAAAAAATAGCACCTGTTACAAAAATGAAAGAGGTTTTTGTATATAAGGTCATTTTGGAGAAAAAGCTCTCTCAAATTTTGGAAATTCGTTTCCAGTTGCTCGCAATCTGTTCCACAAAATCATCTCTAAAACAGAAAATCATTAAAAATTTAAATTTGTGAAAATGAGCTGTAAATATCTAGTCACATATCCCAATTCGTGACACCTGTGAATAAAATGAAAGAGGTTTTTGTTATATGGCTTGTGTTTAACAAAAACCTCCTTGGGTTTTGTAAAATTACTTTCCATCTGTTGTAAAATGGCCCCGCACTAAAATGACTAAAACAGTAAAAAATATGAAAAATTTGCTTTGTTTTAATGTAGGCTCCAAATATCACTGTATATCTCCCACATAGTAGCACCTGCGCATAAACTGAAGGAGGTTTTTGTTATTTGGTATGTGATGAACAAAACCTCTTTCAATTTTGAAAAATTCCTTACCATTATTTCACAAACTGATTTTGTAATAAACTTGTCATTGTGTGCAGCAACTGACCTCAAAACATGCATAACCAAGAATCACTCATTCATTTCGATCATATCTTCTAATCCGGGAGCCAGTTACGGGAGTGTGATATACCGTTGGAAATATTTTCTGACCTTCTTCTGATGGACACACTTGTGACATTTTTTGTGCTGAACATCATGTGCAAAACATCTAACAAAACCATACATAGTAAGAGCTCATGTTGATCCCTAGTGACAGGCTGCGAAGACTGGAACTAACATGTTCTACCCATATTTCCTTGAGCTTTTGAAAACTTAGTTGTATTCCCTAAACCCTTATTAGCATCATCCCCTTTGCATAGGTTGTCATCATCTCTTTCCATTTATCTTCTTTAGCCTTTCCCCATATGTCATGTATGTCTGTTTGAATAGTTTTTTGTTCCATAAGTTTGGACTTTATTTGAATGGTTGCTTCTTGTACGTTCCTCATCTATTTGGATGGAATTTTCTTGGACAAAGGTCCTATCCCTCTGTACATTTTCTTGAACTAGTTCCTCTATTCTAGGAATTGGTTCATCTTTGTCCCTTGGGTCACTAAGGAGTTAAAATTCCTGAGCAAGGTACTCTGACCCCTTAAAGGATTGGTTAGCGTCTAGCTTCGCTTCTAGGATATTGATCTTATGTTGTAGGTCCTTGTTGGATTTTTATAATATTTTATTTCTCATAATAAATGAATGCAATGGTTGAAAGAAAAATTCACATGTAGGCTTATAATTTATCTTTTCCTTGTGGATTTTACTTAGAGCTTTTAAAACAACACTAGAACATTGAGTTGCAACTATGCCATGCTTTCTTTCTCCTATTTATGGTGTTGCATCCTCCTCATCCCCTATCTAATCCTCTTATTATCGCCTAGTGTTTTCACAAAGCTTTATTCTATGCCTTACCCTACTGGTTCTTGTGTTATTGAGAGGGGTTTCATAGTTTCCCGTGCTAGTTTTTGTGTTTTAATAGAGGTTTCCAAGAATTCCCCTAATGGTTCTTATGTTTCAGGAGGGGTTTCCAAGCCTTCCCATGTTGGTTATTGTGGTTCAATAGGGGTTTCTAAGCCTTCCCCTACTAATTATTGTGTTTCAGCAAGGGTTTTTACCACTTCCATCATCCCTATTGGTTATTTTGTTTTAGTGGGGAATTTTATTTAATCTTCCACTACCCTTATTGTTTTTTGTGTTGTAGCAGGGTTTGTTACCTTTTCTTGCTCTGGCCCCTCTATTTGTGTTGTAGCAGGCCATATTGAATCCTCTTTTTTCGAGTACCTAATTCTATTCCTTTTTGTTATGGCCACATGTGAGGGTATGTTAATCGTGTTCTCAAGCCTTGTAGTCATGGGATAACTCCTAATAATTTCAAAATTTTTATCATGACTATATTTTTCCTCCTCCTCTAGTTGATGTGGATTTGATGGTGCATTTAGTGTTTCAATAATTGCTTCTAACATGCAGGCTTCAAGTGGCATAATAGCTTCTCTCGCCATTGATTCTTTAGATGTTGCAACAATTGATATTGTTGTGGATGCTTTAGGTGTCGCAAGAACTACTTCTTTTGATGTGGCAAAAACTACTTGTGGGGTTGTAACCAGGGGTACCTTTAGCTCTAGTATCCTCACTAGCTCATCACAAGTGTTGCCCACTTTCTAAAGCACATGGACCACTAGAAACTTGATGAGACAATGGTGGGAGAGGGAATCCTTGGACTGATTGGCTTTTCAGACATTGGTGGCCATATGTTATAGTGTTTTCCATATGAAAAAGTGAATATTTATCATTCTCTGATGCCTGAAGTTGTTCAAAAACTTCAAATAGTGCCATAAATATATTCCATATCGTCCCTCATAGATAAAATAATTTTGGATGAAAATTGCTACATTGGTTTAGGTTTTTGGAAAGATTTTCTATTGAAGCTTTTATGTTTCTTCACTAGGAATTCTCCTACCTTCGTGAGTTCTTCCATTAGCCTTAGTCATGGATTCTTCAGGAGTACCACCATTCTCCCACTTGTGGCAACCATAACACAGTGGCCATGGTCTCCTCATTCACTGGAACTGACATTCCCCATACTATTGTTCTGTCATTCCACAAATATAGAGAAAACTTGAGTGCAACAGTATCCTAGAACCCTTATATTCTTTCTAGATACTCAATCCACCATATTTCTTGGAATTTCCCAAATATGGTCATAGGGTTGTAGGAGGAGGGTCTAGAATGGATCTCGATGCATAAGTGAACAACCCATGATGCTTGCTCGAAAACCAGATAACCTATTGATTGAAATGCAAATGAACAATCCAGTGGGAGGTGATACTTTCCAATTAAGGAAATATAATTATGAGTTAATGGAGAGGGTCATGTCATAGGTGTAGAAACAATGGAGTTATAAAGATATTAAGGATAAATCAATGTAATCATGTCAAGGAAAGTGTGATTATGCTACTTCAGTGTCATTTAATATGTAAGGAAATTCATACCTTGTAAATACTCACTGTGAGTTGGTGGTTCTCTCCAAGTTGGCAACGATAGTCATGTCACATCCCCTCTTCTTTTATAATGTCAACAATGGAACCAGGAGTAGGATGTGAGTATTATTTAGCAAAGGTGTTTCAACTAGAGGTATTGTACCAATCACTCTGAACTAGTGTTGCAAAAATGGTGGTTGAAACTTGTTACAATAATAAAACGTTATATTAGCCCATTTAAAAGTTGTTGCAACATTGGTTGCAAATGGTGCTACTACACAGTCATTGTATCAGCTCAGCATGAAAGTGTTGTAGAAATTATCTTGCAGTAGCTGGTGTTGGTTATATTTCATGGAATGTGTTGTAGAATTGTGTTGTGTTGGAGTTGCAACAACTATGCTGCAACCACATCATATTGGTGTTGCAGCAAAAATGTTGCAGCCACAAGATTCTACCCTTCCTTACATCATGAGTAATTCTTGAGAGTGTATTTTTTTTCTATGTGGTTCATGGACCTTGGAGATCAGTGACTGCTACATCCATGGAGTATTTGTACCAGTAAAATCCACTAGAAGGGATCACTTCCTGCCGGCTCAACCACAGAGCCTGACCCCAAGAGTTTTGAGAGAATTGACCCTCTGACCTATCAATAACAAAGTTTCTTTAAAAACGGGGACTTGACCAATTGATCTAACCCTTGGGGCTAATCCTTGAGAGTGTTTATTATCATCAATAGAAAAATAAATAAATGAAAATAAAGTGTCAAGAACTTGCAACTGTCATGATGATTTATTTTTCATTTATTTATTTATTTGCTTATTTAATAATAGGAAATCAAAATGAATCATCTAGTGGGGATTTCTCCCTTATAAGAAATTTTGAAATCATTATCAGGCCATCCTTCATTGATATTTATTAAAAAGGATTCATTTGATAGGGGCTTGTGATATAGTCGAAGCTTGTGCCCATTTTCCATTGGTGGAGTACTTTCCTCATAAATGGGATAGATCTTAATGGACCCTTGATCGTATAAGTTCTTGATCTCATATGGCCCAATTCATCAGGTGCATAATTTTCCCTTGAAGTCCTTGAGTCTTGAATTAAACAATAAGACCCAATATTCAATTTTAAATATTTTCTTCTTTATGAACTTGTCATGCCACTGAGCTCTTTGTTGTTCAATAACAATTGTTTGATGTAAAGTAGCTTGATGAAGTTCATATAACTCGTTGGTTTGGAAAATTATTTGTTTATGTGCTTCATATAAGTTCATGCCAAGATGTATTGTTGTTCTTAGGGTTTTTACCTAAGTTTCTATTAGAAGGAAAACTCTCCTTCCATAAACTAGCTCATATGGAGTACAACTAGTGGTATTTCATCAACTTGTCTAGTAGGCACATATTAATTCAAGAAGTCTATTTTCCTAGTCCTTGAGGTGGATTTGAACATTCTTTATTATGATGGCCTCGATGATCTTATTAGTTCCTTCCACTTTTCCATTGGCCTACGAATAATATCATGTTGTCACCATATGTTTGATATTATATGTTTCCATGATGTCTTGAATGAGCTTTGAAGTGAACTTTGTTCCCCCATAAGTGAAAATATCCCTTCGTACTTCAAATCTGAAAAATATTTAGCCATAAAAGAAGTTTTCCACCACTTTTTATATTGTGGTTGGGAGTTCCTTTACTTCCATAAAATTTGTGATGTAATTGGTGTAGAATATAATGTAAAGGTTTTATTGATATGGAGTGTTGATCGGTCCAATGAAATCAATAGCCCATTTATCAAAAGGATCTATCACTAGTTGTGTCTATAACAACATCTCATCTGACTAAAATGGCTTTCCCATGCATTCGAAACTATCACATATTTTCACATACTACTTGGAATCTCAGAAAATTGAGGTCCATTGAGTATTTTGTAATCAATCCTCATATATGCAAATCGGCTTCCATAGGGGTCATCATGAAAATCATTTAATATATCATGGATCTCATCCTTGCTCACACATTGTTGGAAAACAAGATTTGACCACGTGTAAAAGGGAAATCCATGAAAACATCCAACTTTGTTTGATGATTTTATCTTGTTACCTTTGGATATAGATGAGTGGAAGCTTCCTTGTGGCCAAATAGTTAGCAATATCTACAATCCACAATGAGGTAGTAGATACTACAAAAATATGTTCATAAGGAAAAGCATCTTCAACAAGTGGTTCATTTTTATTTGTGGTAAGCCTAGAGAGGACATATGATACCACATTGTCTTTCTTGGATTATTTATGATGGTTACATCAAATTCTTGCAATAGTAAGAGCCATCTAGTCACTCTACAATTAGTAATAGGTTTATTCATTAGATACTTAATAGCAATGTGGTTAGTCTCACCCACAAAAAGTGGTAACCCATAACATCAATTTTTCTCCTTCTTGAAAAACCAACCAACTAAAAACCCTATTGATAAACATTTGACATGATGCAATGGAACCTCCACATATATATTCTCAAGTCAAATCTCTTTCTCGCATTAGACATTCATTCTTGAAGGAAGGTGATTCATCCATCAACATTTACTTTTACCATTTTGCAATCATGTGATTTTTCTTATTATTTTAGGGCATACTAATATGAATCAAGGGGTGATCTATATAATTAACTAATCTTGATCGTATTCTTGTTCCCTCACTTCACCTAGGTGGTTAGCCTTTCATCCTAGTCTAGTGGGACCTCCTCTGAGGCCTAAGGGTTATAGGAAGGGTAATACTGGGAAGGATTTGATTGCAGTACTGTGCCTATGATATTCCATACTTACCACTTTCCATCACTACCTCTATTCCGCATCCATTATTCGAATAGGTGGACAATATTAATGGGATTAGCACTCTCTCATCCCCATCTTTGGGTCCGGACTAGAAATAATTTCCCTAGAGGTTGATGTAGCTAAAAGTAAAAGTAAAAAAATCCACAATAAAATAAAAATAAAAATGCAAAACATGGCCAAGAAAAAATTAGTGTGTGGAAAAAATCCTAGCATGAGCTCTACCTCCCTCATTATCCATTACCTAGGTCCTAGAGCACTTGATGCTCCACACATAAAAGGGAACCCTTGTAATGTCCCAACCCTAGTGAGAAATTAGAAAAAAACGCATCTTAAAGGTGTAATAAATACTAAATCTCTCAAATGCAAGATTAGGCTCCTGAGCTATGCTCCATATCAAAGCATTATCATAAAGAAGTAAATGACACATCAGAGGGATGGAAAAATAAGGTTGAGAAAAGGGGTAACTCATGCCTCCATGATTTATGCCTCCTTGCATCTATACACCTAGGATGTTGGACCACCATTAGCTGGTCACTTGGCTATGGCACTTGGGTCCAAAGTCTTTCCCACTCCATTTCCACTATCTCTACTTTCATTTATAGACCGATGGGTTGAATTGTGATCTATCACTTCCCCTCAGGGATTGGAAACACTCAATAGGGATATATATCTAGCCATCCCAAACATAAGAGAGGGAAACCTATACAAGACTTGATCTAGTTATATATTTGATGGTGATCTTTGTGTGGAGTATTAGTTGTGCTCCTAACTTTAAGTATGCTCCACTATGATGCATCCATGGTCATAGTTACCTAATTATCGATGGATTTACACTTGATCCTAAGGAGTTTTTGTCATGTGGTCCATATCCCAATAGAGGATTCTAGAGGTGATTTCCCAACCTCCTAACTATAGTATTGGAAGTAGTCCCATCCAGTGTAAAGAGAGAGATTGTCTTTGATGATGCAACATTGCCTACCAAGATGAGAGTTTTGGGCCATTTGTTGCTTCCACATGATAATTGAAATCTCATTAGAGAAATTTGAGGTATAAAATGGGCCTCCTAAGGAGTATTATAAAATAATAGTGGAAATAATAAAAATAAGATTAGATTACATCACCAAATATTAGAGGGGAAAAAGAAAAAAAAAACTTTTTCAACTTGCACTTTCAACTTATCTCCCCATAGTTTGACTTGAATTTCGAGTGGGAGCACTCATTAGATGCATAATTTAATTCATCATCCAAGGAGTACCCATGTTTCAAACTTTAGACGGACCCTGCTACACAAAAAATGATAAATAAGTGAAAAAACGTAATTGAAATCGTGTTTTTCATGTATTTCTCATTTTTCTTGTAGTAGGGTCCATCGAAAGTTTGCAACATTGGCACTCGGACGAGGAATTAAATTTTGCATCCAATGAGTGATCCCACTCAAAATTTGAGTAAAATCGTAGGGATATAAGTTGAAAAAGTAGTTTTATATTTTATATTTTATTCTTTTTACTTTTTTACTCTAAAAATGGTGAATCATCCCACATGGTTGACATCATCATATTGAATCCTATCAGTTATTATAAAGTTAATTTTGGTTGTACATTTTTGTTTTGAGGCCCATTTTAGACCTAAAAATTTCTCTAGTGAGGGGAACTCCCAAATGCTGAAACATTGAGCCCATGGTGCTTGGCGTTGAATATATTGATGATGTTACTCGTTGACCTAGGACATCCTCATGTTATCCTTGGCACTGTTTGATGGGAATCACCTGATATAAATTCTAGATGATTATCATCATCCTTGATATGATAAGGGAGGGATTTCACATCACCTTGGAGCCCTAACACTTGAGAGATATGATGCTATGCCACCCCTTTCTCTCTTGTAAGGGTGATGTAGGGCACTTTTTGGGAATCATGTCTTAGCATGGAGATAGTTTTGACGACTTGTACATAATCCTTGAGAATTTCATAGAGTATGAAGCACCTTTTAGCCCTTACCTCATATTTTTAGGGCTTATTGAGATTATTTGGAGGGCGACATCTCATTACTAGAGAATTTATTACTACACATGTAGGATTTTATGGCATATTTGTATTATTTTTGAGCTATGAAATTAGCTTGTAACCTCTTTCTTGTGGAACACTCAAAACTGAACTTGTATTTAGGGATTTTAGTTAATTTTATTTGTAAAGTTAGTGGAGAAAGGCTTATATAAATATGTCCTCCTCACTTCATTATTCATCATCACACATGTGAATTTGGCCTCTCTACAAAAGAGTGTGACTTGATTCCTTACTCACTACTTGGGGATAATGTGATCTTTCATGGATGAAATTTGTCTTGGATGTGATTTTTGGCTTGGAGACACTATTCTAGAATTGAAACAAGAGCTATTGTGGAGAAATTTTGTAAATTTATTGGTGATTTTAAATATTTTTCATGCTTTAAATGTTCTAAGTAGGGTTTCTATTGCTCCATGACTAAATGCTTATTAATGGTGAAACTTTTCTTTATTATTACATGTAGAATTTCCATCTTCATAGCCTATAAGGGAAATCCTAGTGTGCAAACATTATATCTAATTTCTCCCCTCACAAGAAAAATAATTAGGGTTTTAGAAGTGGATGCCGTAGTGCATCCCCCCTTACTCCAAAGAGGTCCTTCCTTGGCACTTAAATCCATAAAGACTCCATTTTCCCATTGTAGGTTAATGCACTAGTATCTAAAGTCTGTTTATCACCTTAAAATCAAATAAAATTTCCCTTAACCCTATCTCTCCTAGATGACTATGGTAGAAACTAGGCTTTTAAGGGAAGATTTGTATGTAAAGTGCAACTTTATCGCATGGGAGTGGATCCTAATTGTAGGATAATTTGTATAAACCATAATAAAGAAAAATCTAGCATTATAAACTACATTTTATAGTTTAATAGGGCTGAAAACATCCCTATTTATTGTTCTTACAGATATCTAACATGCATAAAACCCTATTTCTTGCATTTACCTTAGAGACTATTGGAAATCCTTGGTTCCCTTCTTAATGAAGATCATTTTAAGGATTTTTTTAAGGATGTTATATGCCAATGCATGCCCTAAAAAAAAAACATCAATCAAATACTAACTTATAGTAGCCTTGTCATAGGTCTAACCTTAGAGATCTTGAGCCCTAATATTGAATATCTTGGTCATCTTAGGCACTACCAAGCCGTCTAACTATCTTTAAAAATCCAAAATAAGTCATCTTGAGCCACAATATAGAATATCTCTTAGGTAACATAGGGGAGCTCCCTTGTGGTTATAATCCTACTAAACTATAAGACAGAGGTTGTTGAGGTGGCAGTGGCAACCTTTCATTATTTTTTTCCATAAGGTCTAGCCCTTAGCTCAACGAGTCCTTTCATTGGACCTGTTAGATTTTGTGGAAACATCTTTGGCACCATTTTCAGGCATGATTTGAGTCAAATTACTCATAGTAAAAAGTATAAAATTCAAAAAAATATTGATGAGAATAACCCAAAGAATACAAAATAAAATTTCATATAGCGAATCCAAAATAAAAAAAATTCCATTCCCCCTAGTATTTCATCTAATGGATCCATAACTCCAAGAAAGGAGAAATAATTGTAAGATAACTACTTCCTTAAATCCCCTTATAGCTTCCAAATCCACAGTAGTTAGGATCCTCTTCAATGCCTCCTCCACCCTAGACACAATGGCTATCGAAATTTGCAAAAAGAAATAATGAAATTGGCATCCAGAAACAACATCCAGAAAATGGCACCCAGAAATGGCTACCATGGAGACTTTTGATTTAATTATTTCTTAATTAATTTAGAAGAAATGTGTGTCAAATTTATTTATCCCTTAAATAAATTGGACAATAAATTGCAATCTTATCTCATAATCACTGGTAATAGTTGACTAAGTGTGATAGACTCAGTTAATTCATGAAATTCAATTTGAGGGTGGTTGGTGAGGCATGTAGAGTGATTCTATTTGTTTTAGAGTCCAAGTTGCAGTTAGCGTGTTAGTTTAATGCATGAGAAATCAGTTAAATCTGTTACACCAATTTTTCGTCATCTAACATGTTACTATTAGATGGACTAAAGTACACCATGTAAGACCAATTTTACCATAGTAAAATTGCTTTCACTATGAGAAATAATTTATTAACCCATAGTTTATTAAATTATTTCTGGTCTAAACAGGAAACCCCATGAGGAATAATTGGATAAATCCTTATTTTTTTGATTTTCCTCTAGGGATAATTAGCTAAACCACTGTTTAATTAATATTCTTAGTCATATTTAACCCAAAACATGAGAATTAATTAGATAAATTATTATTTATCTAATTATTCTCTAGGAATAATTATTTAAATCATTATTTAATAATATTCTTTGTTGAATTTGAGTATATCATTTCTAAATAATTAAATAAATCATTATTTATTTAATTATTCCTTAACTTCATCGTTGAAATAATAAATAAATTATTTATTTATTTATTTATTATTTCTAAATAAAGGGATTTAACCAATTCTAAACTCCTTTTTCCTCCACCAAAAATAATAAAGTTGGATCTAGATTTGGTTAACAATATTTTAATTATGCACTAATATCTAGACTAACTCAATATTTTGTTATGAATAGAAGGGTTTTCCATTCATTCATCACCATTTTGATCACCGTTTGATCTATACTTTTGGTTTGAGTTTGATCCTCCATCATTATCATATTTTTTCTACTTTTGCTTGTGAGCTCCCTTTGGGTTCTAATTTGTCTGGGTTTTCTACACCATCAAGAAAGAGAGATCTTGGATTTGAAGCACTGAGGACATACAAGAACCCCTCCCATTGAGGGGGGCTGATAACATTTTCCTGTGTTCCATTCCCAGGTGTCATAATACAAAAAAATCTTTATAAATTCTTGTCTTGTCTTTTGGATGTATGGAGCAACTCTTGTTTATTTTCGATGTTTAATGTATGTAACTGCATAAATCTGGACTTTTTTAGCATTTATTCTCATCACCTACTGCACATCTAAGGAAATTTACAACCACAATTGATGTTAGGGCTATTTGTTATGCATAGCTAAAGTGAGATTTTTCGTATGCTTGCGATTAAAATTCACACTAACAACTGGCGACTCCACAAGGGTTTTTAATTACGATCGCTATCGTTTTTCAGGTCCCTGCATGACCAACTGCTTCAACCACTATGATTTTTCTTCCACTTCTTATTTTTCATTTCTTGATGTTTTTTTTAACCTTTTTAACCCTAAAACAGTAAAAATTCTAACTTTCGTGTGTTTTTGGGCCATTTGCGCAGGTAACAGGTATCAGCCGCGACAGAGACGATTTTTTTTTTTTTGAAACTTGCCCCTGAGACAACCGGAAGTGCAGGTCACACTTTTCAACACAAAACGTGTGACCTCACCTCTCAGGTAGCAGATATCTGCCCAAAACTGCGATCTCAGCAAAAAACATGTCAGTACTTGCGACCTGCAGTTTTTTGCGGGATTTTTTTTTTTTTTTTTTCTTTCTGTAATTTTCATGGTTTGTCTGGGGAACTGTTTATGGTTCTCTGAACTCCGTCTTTACTCGTCTTGGACCTGTACTTGCTTATTTTTACTTTTCGAAGTAGGAACCAAGTCCCTTAGGGCTTCAGTACACTTCCACCTTTTTAGGAGGAGTTTAGCTGAAACAGGTCTTCTGAGATTTCAATGTTTTTCAGCCATTTTTCAGATTTGAACCTGTCTTTTCAAATCCATTTCAGATCAGTTATTTGTCTATCCAAAACACCTATTTTTAGTTTTTTTTGGTCCCCCCTTTAGGGTCCCCTATGTTTCCCTTTAGGTTGTAGCCTTTCGCCACCTATTTTTCAACATTTTTCCTTCTGGTTTCTTGCTGTTTTCTGCACCTCTTTTCAGCAGATCTGACCTTTATATCCCTGCCCCTCTTGAACTTAGATCTATTGGCTATATTTTTTATTTTTAGTAGATTTCACCCACCCTTAGACTAGTTGTTGGGAAGCCCTCCTTTTTGGGTTTAAATTTATGCATATTTAGCTGTTTATTTTACTTTCGCTTTCAATTTTATTTTCAGTTATACAACATCTTTTTTCTTTTCTCTATACACACATCTAGGCTTAATTAAAATTAACACACTTATCACACACACACACATGCCTCAAGTGAAAAGCGCTTGGTTTACACTGCTAGGCCAAGACTAAAACATTGTAATTAATTAATCTGCACCTCCGTGCTCTTGTTTACCTCTCTTCCTTATTGGGTTCCGTTTATCCTTTCCATCATTGCACCCCCAAGGCGTTTATCCCGAGGACTCCAAGGCCTTCATCCTCAGTTTCCGTTAGGAAGATTTACTCCACTGCGTAGGGTACGAGTTATTCCTCTGCCGATTCCCCATTCCGACTTTGATTCTGGTTCATCGGGTTCTCCTTCTGTTCCTATCATCGGTTCTCCTCCACCTTTCACCTTCATCATGTCTGGTGCAGGACCTATCACTGGTGGTGGCCCAGACTCTAATGCTGGAGTCGCTACTAGTGGATCCACAACAGTAACGGTCTCGGATACTCCCTTGCTTCCTTATATGGCAGGCCTAAGCCTTCCCGAGTTCAACTAGTTTATTAATGACCCTATACACCATGATCCAGGTTGGCCTGATATGCCAACTGAGCTTCCTTCAGACATCCCTAAGTTTGAATGAAATGCTGGAGAGGATCCTACCAACCATTTTTGTTCTTTCCACATGTGGTGTTCATTCAACTCTATCACTGATGACTCTATCCATCTTTGGTTATTCCAATGTATGATTACTGGAGAAGCTTCCAAGTGGTATGTTGACTAGGCCACTACCTCTCATGCTACTTTTGCGACTCTTACAAAGTAATTTATGTCCTACTTCCATCTTCCCCTTCACTATGAGACTGGTACCAAAATTTTGATCGATTATCAAAATTTTGCCACTCGCCTATCTGACCATGTTCAAGAATGGCGTAGAAGGAAGAGCTTACGTCGAGATCTAGTTTTCGAAGACCATGTCTACATGGACTGGTTTCTCAGATCTCTTTTTCCCTCTATTGGTAAAGATGTCGCGTCTCACTTTCCTCAGACTGAGGAAGAAGCCCTCCAAGTTGCGTTGAAATATGACTTGATCTATGCGCAATCCGGTTATGTTTATACCGTCTTACTTGATCTCCCTAGACCTGGTGGTGCCAACGCACTAGGGGCATATCATGTCGTTGACGGTATTGTTGGATCCCTTTCACATTCGTACACTCATCCTCATATGGGTTATGGTTTCCCTCAGGGAGGGGCCAACTCCTCTAGCACTTTTCCCCCTCTCGGCAACATGTATCCAGGACACAACATGCCTCACGCATTTTCCCGACCGCATCCTCTGATGCCAGGGCCTGCTATTGCCCAACCTATTTACCCCAATTTTTCTCAACCTCCTTACTATCCATATCCACAGCCAGGTGTTCTAGCTCCTCCAGCATAAGCACCTCCACCTCCCATGCCTTCTCAAGCTCCGTAGCAGCAACCACCCCCCGCTCAGGGTCAGGTGTATGCGCATCATAGTGCGACTAATCCTTCCACTTCCAAAAATAAGCAGAAAGGAAACCAAAACCAACTTGCTCAAGGTAATCAAGGAAAAAATACCCAAGGGAATATATCTAACACTGCAACCCAACAACAGGGCGATCAACCCAAGAAGAATAGGCCTCTTTGTACGAATAAGAATTGTTCTTGTTGCGGTGTCCATGGTCACTATACCCATGATTGTACCCTTTTACCTAAGATGCGTCAACTGTGGGAAGCTCAATTAGCATCTCGAGGACAACAAGCCTTTGCTTCGATTCCTCCTAACGCTGTGCCTACTCAACCGACTATGTTTACCAATCCTTTTCCCAAGCAAGGATATGTGGCTTCCCAAACCCCTGAAGTCCAGGGAGGCCGCTCAAACTCCCCCATCTAGTACCTCTGATTACTATATCCTTATGATGTAATCTGACCAGGCCAATACTGCCAATATCAACCTTTAGACTCGGTCACGACAGTACACCAAGTCTCTCGCTACATCCACAACTGAGCCCCAGTATTCAGGTCCTACAAAGCCAATTTCGACACCCAATGGTCCTTTACAGATCCCTCAGCCTAAGGTAGAGGTACATACCAAGATCCCGAAAGGACCGTTACGCTGAAACACTACTTCCGATAAAGCCACCCACACTTACAATATAGTAGATGACTTGGCGCAATCCTCTATCACCATATCAATGCTCGAAGTCCTCTAGTCGTGCCATTCACAACGTAAAGCTCTACTGACTGCCATGGGTGCTGTGGATCCTTCAGATGATCATTTGATTATCTTCATTGTTGACAAGTCAGACCATCCACCCCTACCTGCATCCATCGCCTTCCAAATACCTGTCAAGATCTGGAATGCCAACGTCTCCCGATGTATCATTGACGAGGGGGCATCCACTTGCGTGATGTCTGCTTCTGTTTGGAAAAATCTCGAATCGCCCCAGTTAGCCCCTTCCACTATCACCCTTTGTGCATGGGATGACCACTCTTCCCAACCCCTTGGCATGTTCCACAACTGTCCTATTACTCTTGCATGCAAAACTGTTTGTGTTGACATTGAAGTCATTGACGCCCCCTTAGACTACAACATTCTATTGGGTTGTAGCTATACTTATGCGATGTCTGCTATCCCATCTACGGTTCATCATAAGATGTGCTTTCCTCACAACAGAAAGATCGTCACTATAGATCAGCTGACATTTTACGAACCAAAGTCTCATTCCTCTCCAGAGTCCATTATTCCTTTGGTGGCCAATAAACCAACAGTGGAACCTCCCACCAATGTCTCACCTGGAGTCTATAAATATTCCTCTTTTCTTGGTTCATTCCCTGGTCTCTCCCCTCTTATCCCTGATCCTAGCTCGTCGAATTTTTGCATGATGCAATCGTCTCGTTTCGACCTCAAATGGTCCGGTTCGACTAGCTAGCAGCCTAGCCCTTTGTGACCTACTCCTAGTACTTCGAATTAGCCTTCACAACCTCCTCCTCAAGGCCCTTCATCTATAGCTGGTGTCCCTGACCCTCTTTTTCCTCGTGGAACAGTTCCCCCTAGCCTTAACCATTTGGGAGCCTTTCCACCTGGCCATTACCCCTCCGGTCAGATACTGTTTCTGGCTCCCCCTTTTTGAGTATTTTTGGTACCTATTATGATTACATTGACCCTTCCCAACATGACCCTGGGGATCCCAGTCTGGTACATTGATCCTCGAGCCAATACCCTTCCTGGTCAGCTCAAACCTTACACTGCTTTGACCTTGTCCAACTGGTCTCTATGACCCCTCCCTTTTCTTTTGTGCCTCAACCACCTCAACAAGAATCTAATCCTATTGCGAAAGCCTCAGGTGAGGGGGGAAAAGCCTGCAAAAAGGCACCTAAGGACCATGCTGCCTAGACAACACTTGCTCCTCCTAAGCCTCCAAAGTGTACACCTCCGTATGCTTTGTGTGATGTTGTCGGTCATGCTACCCAAAATTGTCCCGAATTGCCTCGTCTCAAATCCATGGTCAATGAAGCATTTCCTGAGTCTGATATCCCAGAAGTCCATGTTACTTTATCGGCTTCAACCAAGAAACTCAAGAATTTGCACACAAATCAATCTTGTGCTTTGTGTGATTTCCATGGCCACTATACTCACCTTTGTCCCTGGCTCACACTTGCTTGGAAGTGGTTCGCCAATTCGAGACCGAGCGCAACAAGTCCATTTCTTCCTTACTTGCGAGTTTTTCTTCGATAGAACCAGAGGACACATCCACTCCCATTGAAAAACCCCTTCCTGATGTCGAGATGACAAAGTCTTTGGCCACTATCCTCTATCTATCATCATCTATGAGATCCATGGTGGAAGACCCCTCTTGGGCATCCCCTTCTGTTTCGCCTAACCTCCCTTCAGCGATCACATTAGGCTCAACATCGGTAGATTCTTCATCTACTTGTTCTTTAGTCACCCTCCATCACGATGCGCATGTGAACCTCATTTCTCATGATGACGAGTCAGGTAGCTTCGCCACATCACGTGGTATTTCTTCCACCAGTCACCCCATATTCTATTGCAATGACGACATTATGGAAGAATTTACCACCCCTGACTTTATCTATCCCCCCTTACATCGAAACCATGCATTGAAACCACATACACCCCGTGGTCATTACATTGACACTAAATGTTTTGGTAAGGGAGCACCTATATTTGAGAGTCCAGGAGAAGCAATTCTCCACAACCCTTCTAGTGCATCTAGTAGTGTCGACTCTAGTACCATTATTCTTCCCCATTGAGAAGAACCTCTAGAGTTCCATATCACTTAAGATCACTCTAGGGATGATCCACTTCATCATTCCTTCATCTTACATCAACAACCTAGTCCCTTAGACATTGTTGTTGACCAACGTCTATATTTTCTCAGTGAGCACCTCTCATTACCTTCGAAGGCACTCTTTGGTATAGTGACACCATGTATGGCACTCCATAAACTCCTCTTACTAGGGGCATCATTCCCACCTTTGCATACCAGATCAGTCCCCTCCATCACATATGCTTGGGGGCATGATGACACCCTTGGCCACCTTCTCATTTGATTAACCAAAGTCTCAACCTAGATAAACACAATCTATGTATGGTTGATTATCCTCCCATTCCTTGGATAGTTGGACCTATCGACCTCTTCGGTGAGCCATATATCGTAGATGTTTGATACCCTATCTTCAAATATTCTACTTTGTGTGATACCATACTTACCACTTGGTCCCCGTGTTTGACTTGGTGGGCCGGGATGATTCTAGACCTTCTCTAGCAGTTCATTCTCGTATTCTTTTCTTACCTTGATTCTTTACCAGGACCATCCTTCCAAGAAGCATTAAGGCCACCTTTATACAAGTAAGAACACCTACCTAAAAGTCACGGATCTGGGCTCCAATGGTCGGTTTGTCTGCTACGATCACCGCAATATTTAAGGCTTTTTATCATCTCTACATTCACCATAGCTACACTTGAAAATGAATTAAATTGAAGGGAAATTGCCTTATTAAAAGAAAAACCCTAATTTTTCTTTCGCCAATTGCAACCAAATTGTAGCTCGGTTTTACGAACCATCAACACCGTTGGAAAGCTCTCACCGAACACTCAAATGGATATCCTTTCATTTTTGGTGATTTGAGACTTCACCTGGAAGCCTTTTTTCCAAGAAGGGTCACTTTGGCGCTTCTCAAAATCGATTTTATTCACTTGCGACACTTGCACTTGGGGAAACACTTTGCCTTCATACTTGTCGATGCTCGTGTCGATTTTCGTCGTGAGTAACCATCTTTTACTCATGTTTTTATGGTCCCCACCGGGCCTATTCTGTGTAGCAACATCATCGAGTTGCCTTTGTTTAGAGCATTCGAGTTGAGTCATCATCACATCCATGGAGTTTGTCCCGAGTTCCTTTTGTCTCCAACACTGTTACCGATGAAATAGGTAACCGCACTGTTACCTACTTTTTTTTAGTAGCATAAAAAGCACCCAATTTTGAAAAGTGGTGATGCAGAATCACTTTTTTTTTTTTTGGAGCACATTTTTGACACTAATATTTTTATTATGAAGTATGAATATTTGTTTTAAAATGTTAATGATTTTCATGCTAATTTTGAAACGTATTGATGCAGCATTAATTTTTTTTTTTTTAGAGTGGTGATTTTCATGCTAATTTTGAAATGTATTGATGCAGCATCAACCTTTTTTTTTAGAGTGGTGATTTTATGTTGGTAATAAAACACAAAACTTAGATAAAAAAATATACATAAAACCAATAAAAAAAACCAATAAAAATGTAAAAAAATCAAAATTAACTCGTAAAAAAAAAAATTTAAAGAAAAAAAAAAAAAACAACAAAAATATTCAAAAATTATATCAAAAGAAATGACAAAATTTGAAAAAAAAACACATAATTTAAAGAAAAAAAAACAAAAATTAACCAAAAAAATAAAAATAAAAAAACATCAAAAACATTTTTTTCTAAGATATTAAAAAAACCATATAATTAAAAAAAAAAATTAAATAGAAAATTTAAAAATAATTTAAATTACAAAATTAAAATTTAGATAAAAAAAATAAAATACAAAAAAGAAAAATTAAATTTAAAAATTTAAATTAAAAAATAATAATAATAAGAAAAAAAAAATACAAATTAAAAAAAATAAAATAAAAAAATAAATGAAAAAAACCACGTGCAAATAATTAAAAAACAAATATCCATAAATTTATTGTTTTTTTTTAAATGAAACAATTTATAAATTTAAAAAATGAAAAACTAAATAAACTAAAAGATTAAAAAAAAAATTAAATTAAATTAAAATTTAATAAATTTAATAAATAAATTTTAAATTAAAAAAAATAATTAATCTAAAATATTAAATTTAAAAACAAAATAAATAAAAAAAACAAAAAAAATTAAAAAAATTTAAATTTAAAATAAAAAATTTGAATTACCAAAAAAAAAAAATATTAAAAATTAAAAAAGAAGAAGAAGAATTTTTTGGTCGTGGTGGCGCCGCCAATCGGCCTCCCGCCTAAGTGGCGGTGGAGGCCGGCCGTTGGGCGGGTGGGCGATTCTGAGAATCAGCCTCCCGCGGCGGGAGGCCGATTCCGGGAATCGCCCTCCCGCGACGGGGAGGCCAATTCCGAGAATCGTCCTCCCACGGCGGGAGGCCGATTCTGGGAATCGTCCTGAGGCTGATTCCAGGAATTGCCCTCCAGCAGCAGGGAGGCTGATTCCGGGAATCACCCTGAGGCTGATTCCGGGAATCGCCCTCCCGCAGCGGAGGGAGGCCGATTCCGGGAATCGCCCTCTCGCGGCGGGAGGCCGATTCCCGGAATTGGCCTCAAGGCGATTCTTGGAATCGGCCTCAGGGCGATTCCTAGAATCGGCCTCCCGTCGCGAGAGGCTGATTTCGGGAATCAGCCTCCCGCGGTGGGAGAGCGGTTCCCGGAATCGGCCTCAGGGCGATTCCCGAAATCGGTCTCCCACCCAGCGACTGGCCTCCATTGCCACCTGAGCGGGAGGCCGATTGGTGGCGCCACCACGATCAAAAAATTCTTTTTATTTTTAAATTTTTTTAATTTTTAATATATATATATATATATATATATATATATATATATTTTTTTTTTTTTTTTTTTTTTTTTTTAATTTGATTTTTTTAATTTTTTTTTTTTTAAATTCAAAAAATTTAAAATTATTGTTTTTTTATTTGATTTTTTTATTTGAAATTTAATTTGTTTTAATTTTTTTTCATATTTTTTTTTTATTATTAAATTTTATGTTTAGTTTTTTCATTTAATTTTTTAAAATTTAGTAAATTTTGTATTTTTTTTATTTATTTATTTGAATTTAATATATATATATATATATATATATATATATATATATATATATATATATATATATATATATATATATATATATATATATAATTTTTTTAATTACATAAAAATTTATATATATATTTTTTTATTTCAATTAAAATTGTGTATTTAAAATAAGATTAAAAAATAAAATAAAAAAATAAACTTAATATTTTCAAATTAATTTGTTCTTTATTTTACTTTTTATTTAATATATTTTTTTCAATTTTTCAATTTTAATTGATTTTTAAAGTTTTTTAACTTTTTATTTTAACAATGTTTTTTTTTTTCCCTTTATATTTGAAATTTATTTTTTATTTCAAAATTTATTTTTTTATTTCAAAATTTATTTTTTTATTCATTTATTTATTAAAATTTAATATATATATATATATATATATATATATATATATATATATATATATATATATATATTTAAGTTTAATTTATTATTTTAATATTAACATTTTTTTAAAAATTTTAATAAAATCTAATATATATATTTTTAATTTAAGTTCATATATATATATATATATATATATATATATATATATATATATATATATAATATTATTTTATTTTATTTTATATAATTTAAATTTAATTTAATTTTAAAAATCATATATATTTTTTTAAATTTAATATTTTTATTGTATTTTATTTTTCATTTTTATTTTTAATTAATTTTTCTTTTTTTACTTTTAATTTCAATAATGTTTTTTTTTTTTTTTTTTGGGTTTTAAATTTAATATATTTCTTTAAATTTAAATTTTTATTTTAAAATTTACCCCTTTTTTTGTTAATTTAATAAACATTTTCTTTTTCTTTTTTAAATTTAATTTCTATATTTTATTTTTTATAATTTCTTTCATTTTTATCTTGTTTTTTTTTTTTTTTTTTTTTTTAAATATTTTTATTTTGTTTTTATTTCTATATATTTTGAAATTTTAATCTTTAAATTTTTATTTTTATTTTTTTTCCTAAAATTTAGGTTTTTTTTTAATGTTTAAATTAAAATTTTTATTTTGTTTTTATTTTTATTTTCTTATTCCTATATATTTTTAAATTTTAAGCTTTAAAATGTTTTTATTTTTTTAATTTATTTTTTTTCTTAAATTTTAGGTTTTTTTTAATGTTTGAATTTTAAAAATTAAAAAATGTTATTTCTATTTTTAAAAATGTAAAAAATATGACAATTTTTTTTTTTTTGTTATTCCAGCATCAACTCGTTTTGTTTTGAGGGTGTTTTTTCAATCCTTTTTTCAAGAAACAATTTGGTTTTTAGCATAATTTTATAAAATGTTGAAATTTGACCTTAAAAAAAAACCAAGCACGTTCTGAAATACACTTTTTTTTTGTTTTTGGGGTGTTTTTTCATGTTTTTTGAGTCTTTTTGGGCTAGAGTTCTCGTTGTGAGGTCAGGTTACCTATTTCATCGGTAACAGTGTTCTCCCATCACAATATTCCATCCTTCATTGCTTTGTACCTCTCTTGTGTCGCCCATATTGTCCCCTATCCCCTCCGGAGTCAAGTCAGTAGCTGCTAGGTCATTCATGCCCTTTATGCTCTAACAAGTGAAGTCATCAGCCCGCTACTCAGTACCCCCCATTCCACCATCATCCCTGGTGTCAGTATATCAGTCACTCTACTAGTATCGCTTTTGACTTAGTTGAGGATTCCTTATTGCCTCACCTATGGCAGACCTCCTTCTATCAACATCAACTTATTCATTCCAGAAGACAGGTCTAGAGGGCGACATACCTTGTTTCTAGCTTCCACTCTTGTTGGGTGCCTCAGATCAGGTAAAGGGACCCTTTATTTCCATTTGACTTGATTGTTTCTCAGTTCCAGCTCCTTATGGCATGATCAAGATCTGTATACTTGATGGTTCAGAGAAGCAGCAGATTGTACCAGTCATTCGCGGGTGTGTGTGAGATGTTTCAGACCTCATGAGGGGGTGGCCCTTCAGGTAGCCCCCCACATACCCGGATGACCTCTTTACTACAACCTTGGATGAAGCTCTATAGATTTGATGGTTCCAGCCTTAGTCGCTTGCAACGCCTTTTTTAGTTTGCATGTATCATTCAAATTTTTAGAGCCCTTTCCTATTTTATAGGGCCTCTTTGGTTGTTATTATATCTCATGTACTCAGATATTAATGTATAAGTCCTAGCGGTTTTCCCAGGCATAGTATGTATGTGGGATCCATTATGTTTTTTTATCTGGCCCATGTTTATGCTAGCATGTACTATATAGTTCAGTCCCATGTTTGCTGGGCACACCATTATTCTTTGTACTTTGTCATCTTGGCGGGCATAGGTATGCCTCCCTCGCCTCATTGAGAACATGTACTCACTCATAAATAGACTTGTCGCACCTGTAAGTCTCACCTCCCCAGGGTCTTGTCCTCTCTCACTTCATTCCATCTTATATTTCTCTCTCTCTAACTCCCCTTCAGTGTCTAGTGATTGTGTTCTTACAACGTACTTTGGTCATATGATTAACTCCTAACGCTCGCACGTTGGGGGGCAATCTGTTACACCAATTTTTGGTCATCTAACCTGTTACTATTAGATGGACTAAATTACACCATGCAAGACCAATTTTACCATAGTAAAATTGCTTTCACTATGAGAAATAATTTAATAACCTATAGTTTGTTAAATTATTTCTGGTCTAATTAACTAAACCACTGTTTAATTAATATTCCTAGTCATATTTAACCTAAAACGTGAGAATGAATTAGATAAATTATTATTTATCTTATTATTCTCTAGGAATAATTATTTAAATCATTATTTAATAATTATCCTTGTTGAATTTGACTAAATCATTTCTAAATAATTAAATAAATCATTATTTATTTAATTATTCCTTAACCTCATCCTTGAATTAATAAATAAATCATTTATTTATTTATTATTTCTAAATAAAGGGATTTAAACAATTCTAAATTCCTTTTCCCTCCACCAAAAAAAATAAAATATTCCAAGTAAGTTGGATCTAGATTTGGTTAATAATATTTTAATTATGCGCCAATATCTAGACTAACTCAATATTTTGTAATAAATAGAAGGGTTTTCCATTCATTCATCACATTTTTGATCACCTTTTGATCTATACTTTTGGTTTGACTTTGATCCCCCATCATTGTCATATGTTTCTACTTTTGCTTGTGAGCTCCCTTTGAGTTCTATTCTATCTGGGTTTTCTACACCATCAAGAGAGAGAGATCTTGGATCTGAAGTGTTGAGGACATACAAGAACCCATCCCATTGAGGGGGATTGGTAACATATTTCTGTGGTCCCTTCCTAGGTGTCATAATACAAAAAATTCTTCATATATTCTTGTCTTATCTATTGGATGTATGGAGAAAATCTAGTTTATTTTCGCCGTTTTATGTATTTAACTGCATAGATCTGGATATTTGTAGCATTTATTATGATAACCTACTGCAGATCTAAGGAAATTGACAGCCACATTTGATGTTAGGGCTGTTTTTTATGCACAAATAAAATGAGCTTTTTCGTAAGCTTGCGATTAAAATTCACACTAACAAACTCAATTAAGTGAGTTAAAGTTAGTCTAATTAGTTGTAACTGATTGTAGCACTAGTGAGAGGTCAAGTGAATTAAATCAAATTTAATTCACATGTACTGTGTTAGCACTGAATTTTTTCCAAATATTTTCAAAGTCCGGTCATCATTCTCCAAGGAATCAATTTGCCTTTTCAGTTTGATTATAAGATGAAAGTGCCGCTGTCAAAGTGTAGTGGTGAGAAAATTTCATTTTCTACCTTCATTCATTTCATTTTCCCTCTTTCACCATTCATTTTCCCAAAAAACCCAAAGTCCAACCTCTCATTTCCATTTTCAAAACCCCTTTTTAACTTATAAAATCCATTTTTTATAGTTAAAAAAGCAGCTCCACACACATCAACAACCATATCATATTTCCTTTTAAACTTACCATATATTTTATCACATATTTTACCCTTACCACAACAAAACCTTGGTTATATCATATATTATATGATATAACTTACTACACTTAATAAACATTGTGGACCCCTTACCTTTCATCACAATAAGCTCTTTGCAGTTTTAACTCCCATTCACGTTACAATTTCCATCTCCTACAAAACCCTCGAAATGCGATTTCTGGTATGGTATGGGACCCATACTTCTCTTTGATACGCCTTGAATATGTTATAAAGACTTTTTTTTGCTTCAAGCATCTTTTTATCATATTACCATGAATTAATGAAGTTTTCAATTTCTGATTTGAAAAGCCATTTAAAGGGCCCCACCTTTCATCTCATCACACATCGTACTTCACCAATTTCAACATTTAGCTCCTGTGTTTCATAATAAAACTTCCGATGTGCGATATGTAGGTGAGTCCACTGTTTTTTATGCCACGTCACCTTTGCTCTCATCGCACATCGCACTTCGCGAGTTTTAACATTGAACTTTTGTGTCTGATAGCAAAACTTGTGATGCGCAATCGGCGATCGGTCCCACTTCTTTGCCACGTAATCACCCCATCGCAAATTTCATTTTCTCTCATTTGTGTCTTAAGTTTAAACGCTCCCACCCCGATTTGCGATTGCGATATATGTCTAAAAGGCTTTTTCCTCCCGCTTATCATTCATTCTTATCCACACCTCCCCTATCAATTAAACCTTTTTCAAAGGGTTTCTTTGTAATTTCTCATAAAATGAACCTCCACCATTCTATCCAAAAAGTTTCATGTTTTCCGCCATTACAAAGAGTTTTCCACAAAAGGAGAAAAGGAATAGCGAAACATTGGCAAATTTTATCTGAAACATTTTTTCTACCACTACTCTTAGCATCAACATGTAGAAATTATATAACTAATGCGTTATATATCCAAGATTATCCTGATCATACACTATTTGACTTCATGCACAATACATAATCTATTCCACTATTGATCATCACATGCGGAAATTAACACAATTGGAAAGCACACATGAAACCATAAAAATTCACACATATGAACACAATGTTTTAACGGGAAAGCCTGAAGCTAAAATCCCCAACTATCTGTATAATATATGTCATAGATATCATGTAAAAATCCTCATACAAAGCTGATCATATCAAGCTCTCAGTACAATACAATCGCTACACACTAATCAGTCCCTGATCTAGCAAATCCATGCACCGATCTCTGCCACCTGCTAGCCTGCCTCTATTGCGCAATCCCTGCTGAAGAATGGCTCTGAATGAACTTGAATTGGTCCAACCTTGCTCATGCAATCCTCATCGGCATCTCCACTGAGTGTTGGATGCAATCAATGCATCACTATAGTCACAACTGATAGTCACACTTGCTCTTTCAGCTACCTCTACACTGGTCTCCACTGAAACTGTCCATGCACTGTAGTTAACTGATGTATTCTTCAGTTGATTAATGAGTTAATATTTAGTGAATTAATTAATAATTAATTCACACCACTCTCATTAGTGTATCAATCAGTTAGACTAGATACAACTAGCTCAACTGTGTCTAACTGAGTTAAACTGAACACAACTCCACCAACTACTTCTACAACTCCACCAAACTCTGTCACATGAGTTCTATCTGAAGTCTCCATGCAATAGCTCCACTAAACCCTCAAGAATAGCGTAATTCCTTCTGTCAGCTGCTGTGCCACAACTATGCACTTAACTAAACTGCTCCAAGAGAATAAGATAAGGTTTAGAGTCCAAATATTATTAAGAGCTAAAAATATTCGACATATCTATTTTTAGACTGGCAATTTAAAAATAGATTTCGCCCACTATGTCTAAAAATAGAAGTCCATCTATTTTTCCAACTTGACCAACCATCCACAAATAGCATCCTGCAACTCATAGAATATGATCAACATGTCTAAAAATAGACTTTGCGCCAAAAATAGCCTGCGGGCCCACTTAGTGAGGGCGACTCTTTTCACTAAGCTCATCATCTTGTTGAATCTCAACACTCCATCTCAACAAGATAGGGATTATCTTTCACCCTGATCCTGTCTCTATGGTATTCGAATTTGCTCCTGGTGAGCGCCTTCGTCAGAATAGCTGCATCCTGATCCTCCGTAGGAATGTAAGAAAGAAACATGATCTTCCGCTGCACATAATCTCTGATATGATGATACCAGATGTCAATATGTTTAGATCTATCATGAAATATTGGATCAACCGAGAGTTTGATGCAACTCTGATTATCACAATATATCACAGTAGGCTCTAAGTGTGAACTGAACAACCCGACCAGGATCTTCCTCATCCATATAGCCTCGCATGCAGCCAAAATCGCTGCCATATACTCGGCCTCTGCTGAACTGAGTGCCACGGATCTCTGCTTCCTGCTATACCAAGAAACTACTGTCGACCCGATACTGAAAATCCCTCCAGATGTGCTCTTTCTGTCCGTTGGGCTCCCTGCCCAATCTGCATCTGTGAATCCACACAGCTTCACCTCATCTTACTGTCTATACCATAATCCATATCCCGATGTGCCTCTGAGATATCTCAATACATGCTTCCTCGCCTCCCAAAAGAGCTTGGTAGGCTTAACCATAGCTTGTGTTGGTTAACAACGTAACTGTAATAAATTAGTGTATTGACTAGATACATGAGCGAACCAACCAAAAGTCGATTGTCGATAAACAGTGGCATCCATTACCTCTGCCGATGTAGCATCCTCTTTCCTCCAACCACCAGGAAGAGGAGTGTCGATAGGCTTGCAGCCATGCATGTTGAACTTCTCCAGTATCTCCCGGGCATAATTTCCTTGAGACACGAACAGTCCATCACTGCGCTACCAAATTTCCAATCCCAGGAAATAATTAAGGAGGCCCAAGTCCTTCATCTAAAACTCTTTTGCAAGATCAACCTTGCATGAGAGTATCAACTGTTCATCACTGGTCAATATCAAATGATCTACATAAAGTACAATGATAAGCAACTTACCCTCCTACAATCTGGTATAGGTTCGATTCCGCCTCACTCTTGGAGTATCCAGAGTACGGTGAAATGTTGTTTATCCATGTGTACCAAGCACAAGGTGCTTGTTTCGTATATAATGCTCTTTTGAGCTTGCACACACTGCGACTGTTGTGAAGATCTCGAAACCTTCGGGCTGCTGTGTGCCTCCTCCTCAATGACTCCGTTGAGGAACGCAGTCTTCACATACATCTGATGAATGTGCCAACCCATCTGTGCTGAGAGAGCAAGGATGCTCCGTATGGAAGAATACCTTGTGACAGGTGCAAAGGTTTCTTCATAGTCGATCCCCTCAATATGTGAGAAGCCCCGGGAAAAAAATCTTGCCTTGTACTTCTCAACGCTCCCGTTAACAACGTGCTTCACTTTGTAGATCCATCTCAAACCTACCACTGATTTCCCTTTCGGCCTTGGGACAATCTCCCATGCACTATTTCTGACAATCGAATCATACTCTTCCACCATGGCATCTACCCATGCAGGGTCCTCCACAGCTTCCTCAAAATAGGATGGCTCTGTCACGATACACTTTCTCATCGAAGCCATGTATCCAGTAAATCGGTTAGGTGACTGTCTCTGTCTGTGTTGTGATGTAGGTGCTCCTACATTTTGCGCTGCATCAAGATTCAGTTGCTCAGCTTCTGTAGTGCGCTTCCACCCTCTGATGTTTGGTGCTGCATGAGTGGTTTCTTCCACTCCATGAACCTCCTCTTGTGGCTGATCCACATCCTGAGGCTCATCCTTAGGAACTAATAGCTCCTCATATGCATGCAAGTGTGGCTCCCTCTCAAGCAAACACTTCATGGATTTCTCCTCATGAAATTTGATATCCCGTCGCACAACAGTCTTCCGACCGTCTGGAAAATACACTCGATAGTTGTGGGGTGTTTCTGTGTACCCCACAAATATCCCAACCTCTATAGTCAGCTCCAGCTTCTTCCTAACATCCTTCGTCACATGAATGTAAACAGGTGAGCCAAAAATCTTCAAATGATAAATATCAGGCTTCTTACCAGAAAATGCCTCCTCAAGTTTACTCATGCCAAGTACTCTGTGAGGACAATGGTTTTGCACATAAACCGCAGTATTGCATCCCTCATCCCACAAGTGTATGGGAAGGCCTTGATCATGCAACATAGCCCGTGCAACACCCACGATCATTCTGTTCTTTCACTGCGTGACCCCATTCTTTCGTTTGTGGGTTATGAGGCGCTGAGCTCTCCTGCGATTCCTTACGACGTGGCGCAAAATTCCTTGAATTCGCCGGAGATGAATTCACCACCATTGTCACTCCTAAGAGCCTTCACCTACTTCCCCGATTCTTTCTCAACCAGTTCCTTGAACTCACAGAACTTTGAGTATGTCTCGCTCTTCTTCTGCATGAAGAATATCCGGCACTTATGAGAAAAATCATCAACAAATATCACATAATACCTGTGCGTGAGGAGGGAAGCTGCGAGAAGGTCCACCAGTGTGTGAATTCTCTCAAGATCGTCATGGCGCGACTATCCTTCTCATGAAAGGTGGCTTTCACAAATTTTCCCAAAGTACATCCCTTGCACTGATCTGACTGTGCAAGTGTACCTTTGGGAAGCCCAGTAGAAATCTGCTGCAAAATTTTCAAAGCGCCATGGTGAAGATGGCCCAATCTCCTGTGCCAAAATTCATCCTCATCCTGGCTCACCACTGCTTCTGCTTTGCCTGCCATTGCTGCGCATCCATCTACTTGCAATTGATAAAGGTTCTTAACTTGAACTCCTATCCTCCGGGTTTCACCAGTTGCCTTACTACGCAGGAAAGCCTTTCCCTCGCTAAATACAACATCATATCCCTTGTCTTCCAACATCGCCACAGAGATCAGATTCTTCTTCAATCCTGGAACATGCATGACATCCTTTAATATGAAGGGTTTACCAGAATCCCTCTCAAAGGAAATGGTCCCGATACCGGTCGCACTGTATCTACCATCATCGCCCATCTCGATGTGCACTCCAAGATCCTTCTCATCCAGATCACTGAACAAATATTTGTCTCCGGTCATATGAAAAGACACACCACTATCAAGAAACCACACTGATCCCATCACACTTGAGACCAAGCATGCGATCAACGAAAAATCCAGCTCAAAATGCAAGGCTAAGGCCTCTCCAGCTGTAGATCCAACAGCCTGCTTATTTTTCTTCTTCTGTGGAAAATTAGTGGCGTAATGTCTGTGTTGGTGATAGTGAAAGCACTTCACCTTGGACATGTCCTGCTTCTTGCCTTTCGCACCAATTGAGAAGGATTTTTATTTCCCTTCACTTTCCTTGCTGTGGAAGCCAAAGCAAAATTTTATTCATCTTCATTCTTCGATGAAGATCCATCCCTGGTACTTTGCCTTATCTCCTCCTGCACAAGATCCGACCAAAGTCGCTCCCATCTCGGCAGTTTCTCCCGCCCATTGACAGAGTCCTCGTAGGAATGCCAACTCTTCGGAAGCCCAAGGAGAGCCAAGCTCACCAAGTCCTCTTCATCTACAGTAACCCCCACACTTCCCAGCTCATCCCTGCAGTGGACAAACTTCGTGAGGTACTTGGGTATACTGTCGCCTTTCTCCATTTTTATTTTCTTGAGTTTATCTTTAAGCGCCAACTTCCTCTGGTCGCTTTTGCTTTAGAACAAGTCTGTCAAAGCTTTCCACATCAAGAATGGAGAATATTTACCATGAAGGCTGGACAATATGTGATCCTTCACACCTTCCAACAGAATCCTTCGACATTTAGCTATCTTCTTTTTCCATGCGTCAAGTGCGGCAACATCGCTAGAAGCAGGTTTTGGAATTTCTGCTTCTATGAACTCCTTCAACCCATTATCCTCCAGGACCGCCTCCATCCTGTCCTTTCATGAAATATAATTCGAGCTGCCCTCAAGGGCATACTCTAATCGCAATCCATTGAAAGACATCTCAACTTCGACACCAAGAAAACACTGCAGCAAATTCGAATTCCACCAGCACAAAACTCAACCACTTCAATAATTTGCAATTTCTCTGATCAATATCGCTCTGATGCCATGTAGAAATTATATAACTAATGCGTTATATATCCAATATTCTCCTGATAATATACTATTTGATTTCATGCACAATACATAATCTATTCCACTATTAATCATCACATGCGGAAATTAACACAATTGCAAAGCACACATGAAACCATAAAAATTCACACATATGAACACAATGTTTTAACGAGAAATCCTAAAGCTAAAAACCACAACTATCTATGTAATATATGTCATAGATATCATGTAAAAATCCTCATACAAATCTTATCATATCAAGCTCTCAGTACAATATAATCGCTACACACTAATCAGGCCCTGATCTAGCAAATCCATGCACCGATCTTTGCCACCTGCTAGCCTGCCTCTACTGCGCAATCCCTGTTGAAGAATGGCTCTGAATGAACTTGAATTGGTCCAGCCTTTCTCACGCAATCCTCATTGGCATCTCCACTGAGTGTTGGATGCAATCAATGCATCACTATAGTCACAACTGATAGTCACACTTGCCCTTTCACCTACCTCTCCATTGGTCTCCAATGAAACTCTCCATGCACTGTAGTTAAATGATGTATTCTTCAGTTTATTAATGAGTTAATATTTAGTGAATTAATTAATAATTAATTCACACCACTCTCACTAGTGTATCAATCAGTTAGACTAGATACAACTAGCTCAACTGTGTCTAACTGAGTTAAACTGAACACAACTCCACCAAACTCACACATGAGCTCTAACCGACCCTCCATGCAATAGCTCCACTAAACCCCTGTGGAATAGCGTAATTCCTCTCACTGCTCTCACACAAATTGTACACATCTGGTGCACTGGGGTTTGCACTTAACTGAAGTGCTCCAAGAGAATAAGATAATGTTTAGAGTCCAAATATTATTAAGAGCTAATAATATTCAACATATCTATTTTTAGACTAGCAATCTAAAAATAGATTCCGCCCAATATGTCTAAAAATAGAAGTCCATATATTTTTCCAAATTGACCAACCATCCAAAAATAACATCCTGCAACTCATAGAATATGATCGACATGTCTAAAAATAGACATAGTCTAAAAATAGACATAGTCTAAAAATAGACTTTGCGCCAAAAATAGCCTGCAGGCCCACTTAGTGAAGGAGACTCTTTCACTAAGCTCATCATCTTGTTGAATCTCAACACAACACATTTCTACAAAGCACTAGGCAGCATTCAAGGAACAACCACACGCCATTTTCACTGATGTTTAAAATTTTTATGGAGTTGGTTGCATCAGAACATAAGAGGAGTCTTCCTAGAAACTGCCACATCATACAAACCTCTTCGAATTGTTAGCCTTGATGTTGTTATTTTCATTATGTCATAGCACTTTGTATTAAATTTTTAGGATAAGCCTCATCTCTTGCACGAGATCATAATAAATTTTGGGAATAGGTTTACTCCTTTTGTGGAGATGGCAGTTTATTATTTTTGCATGTATGTGATAAACTGCTATGTAAAAAGGGTTGGTTGGTGATTTTAGAATCTTGGCTCATATGATCAGTACTCTTTTCAGTGAATAAAATTGAAGAAAATTCTGAGGACTTATTATCAATCTGATGTGTGTATTGTTAATCTTCTCTTGTGTTTCCATATTTGATTATCTTCAGTGGAAACTTGTAATCCCTTATAATGTTATGTGTTTTTATCAGTCTCTTAAACATGCTATGTGTTTTATCAGTTTTTGTTAGTCTCACACAGTGAGCATTCCTGGTAAATATATATTGTAATAGTGGAAGAGCATCACTTATAACATTTATATTACTTGATATTTCAATAAGAATATTGTAAGTCTAGAAATAGATTTCTCTTGTTGAAATATTGACAAATTGATACTTGTGTTATTTTCTACCAAAAGTAGTGGATTTCTGCTTTGCAGACCCACATTTTCTTCTTCCATTTCACATTATCTTCCCCTCATAGGCTACAAAATCACTCTTTTTCTACCACATCAGACGCAATACCCTCATTAGTAAAACTATGGATTTGAATGGAATCTCTTTTCAGTGAATCAGAGTTTATACCACCTACCAATATCATAAAACAAATCATTAAATTGTCTTAAAGTTTAGGATGTGTCTGGTTAGGCGCTTGCTGCAGTCCAAGTGCTGATTACAGCGCCAACATCTTTTGGTGCGTCTGCTGGGAGACAAAGGCCTTGAAATGAAGTATTCCCTCGAGTCTATTGTTATGAATTGCTGATATCAGTTCTTGATGGTGAACAAGTATTGGTGACTCGAGAAGACTACAAATATGTTCACCTGGCAACTCCACAAAGAGGAAGAAGGGTTTCAAGACCTCCTTCTACAAGGAGGAATCAGAGATCTCCAACTGTGACTCTAGTTGCTAACCTAGAGAAAATCATCAAAGATGCTAAAGGAAAACATAGATCAATCGAAGCCACATCTCATTTAGTGAAGAAGGTACACAAAAAGTACGTTCCAAAGAAAAAGGTACCTCCATCTACTTTAGAATCTAAAGAGGTTTTAGTTTCAAAAAATTCTGCTGAAAAATATCAAGTTGAAGCTACTGCTCTAGAAAATAAAGTAGATGTTGTTAACCTAGGTTCAACTAAATTTTTTTCTTACTCATCACCTAGTAAATATGAAATAATTACTGTTCTAGTCAAAGAGGAAGAAACTAAATTTCTAAGTGTTGAAAAGAAGTCAGAAGAATTTGTGGTGACTGAATGGGAATTAGAACAAGTATTGGATATTGCATATTTTCTTGATAGGGATGTTTTGACTGAAGAAGACTTCAATACTATTTTAAATTTCCTCCAGACTCATCCTGAATACCAGACTCTTATCACCCCTCAACAAGAGTATTTTCCTTTTTATCCAAATCCAGCTGTTGGGTCATCTTCCTCTCATCCTTTTGAAGAGTCTGTACCTGAAGGTATCACTTTTAACTTATATGATTTCATTGCTAAAAAAAATAAGGCTGAATGAAATCCATCCACTTGTTGAGCAGGAAAATCCCCTTTGTGGACAGTGGTGATCCCTCTAGCCCTACGGTGGGTCTAGCAATAAGGGAACATGCTGGAATTTTAGACTCCTAGCTTATAAATGAAAAACAAGTTGGGATAGATAACCTACCTCGGTCCAACGCTCTTGTCATGGCTTGTAGCAGTGATACTATGATCTATGTCTTCACATGTCGCAGTCCTTTAGTGATAATGTTCGTGTACCTGCAAAAATATCAAGTAAAAAATGACAGCATATGAAAACATACTTTCATTTACAACTATTCGATTAGTCAAGGAGAATCAAACATTTTTCATATGATTGAACACAAAATTGGAACCAAGAACCAGTCATGTATTAATGATAGAGAAAATAAGTTTACAACCTTAATGTCTTGACATTGCAACCTCCTTCGACGGGTTTAGTCGGGCGCATCTCAAGCATTCGTTCGGGATCAGACTCGACGAGAAAATGGGCCTAAAATCTCTCTCAACAATGGATTCCTCTCTGCCTTACTCCACAAACCAACTATATTAATGATTGTTTAGCTAGATGAACCAATGTGAGAAGGAATTATTTATAGGAGAGGAGGGAGTGGTTTTGGATCCCTCATAAGGTGGAAGAGAGGTATTATCCCTTTGGGGCGTTGCTAAATCGTAGGAAACAAGAAGCCAAAGGGAGGATTTCGACGTTATTCAATTGAAAAAACCATGATGACTTTGCTCAAGAAGTTGTTAGGCATGGAAAATTCGTTTCTATTTAAAACATTTTCCAAAAAGCAGCTCGGTGCGGGTGCACCAATGGGCACGGGGCCCAGTGTTAATTTATCAATAGGTGCGAGGCCATAACTACCTACCAACGCCGACCCAAAATCACATGTTTTTGAGAGTCTTCTTGAGGAATGATCAATAGAGGAAATTTTCTTGACATGCCAAGGGATGCAATGATACTTATAGCAAGGTATGAAAATACACAAAAGTCACTAAAATGGTCTTCCAATGTTCAGGACGAGAATTGTAGGGACGGTGACAAAATACTGTGTAACATATGCCCCCTAAATCATGAGGTCTGAGAGAGAGGGAGGGGTGAAATGCTTTACGAGAACATGCCCAAAACAAAAAACCGCCATCAGAGACCTGTAAGGACAAGTACAACTGATATCTCTGATACATGAATATGTGGTGTGGGTGAAACCATACATAATAGAGTACATACAATAATAAGATCCGAGGTATGGACGCAACCATCCAGCAATAAGGATCATCAAATAGACTCAGGTATGGTTGCAACCATCCAATCAGAGGAGTCAAGAATAGAGTCATGATAAACCAAATCGTCTCGCAGCTTGGATTTCATCAGACAAAATAGGGTCTTGCGCTCCATCTTCACCCGAGCAAGTACAAATTCAAGCATGAGAATGAGTGAGCTGAAGTTGACCATGCAAGAAAGTCACCTGATTACTAGCTAATGATGAAAGCTGTTAACAGGCGCAAGAGAAACCACCAATAATGACAATGGATTTTCAAGGTACAACTAGTAAAATTCGCGTAATGTGAACAATGAGATGGAGTCGAACACCTACGAAATCACTCGATCGAAGGCCAATAATGAGGACCTGTCGTCGAATGCAAAGAACTTGCCATTGAGGCATGCAAGCTTCAAGGTACTGGAAGGGAGTCTCTAGATCAACTTCCTGTATAATGAGATGAAGTCGACAGGAAGTGACCGTTTGAAGGAGGGCCATAATTTTTCCCACATCATCGACACGAGACCGAGGAACAAGATGATAGTGAATGAGGACAAACAGAGGACTAGAGGTTGAAAATTGGGGAAGGAAAATTCTCTTGAACATATTGGCGACACGACTCCGAAATTTGGTAGTATTTGACATGAAGGGATCTGAGGTTATGACTATGTGGCAAAGGGAAAATGAGAGGGAAAAACAGATAACTCAAACCCATGGAGGTAAAAATGACAAAATGGGATGTCCCCAACCCGACACAAATTGTAGACAAGTGTCATGTCCAAGAGCGACATACTACCGACACGACTGAGAACTAGTTCCATTTTCCCCAACATTTCCGGCGAATACCCCAATTATTTTTGGAAACAAGCTTGAAGGGGATATCATATGCTTTTCATATAATTTTTTCCTTCAGACAAATCCATCCTAGTACATTTTACGAGTCCTAGGAAGGAGGAACTCGGTTATGTCATGGTGACGATTTCTGATGTCATTTAGGTTTTAAAGAGTCTGACAAAGGAAGAACTCGACATATTTTCATGTTTAGAGAGTTTGAAAAGAAGCGGAAAAGAAAACTCCAACAGGTCCCTTTTCATAGATAGTCTCATAGATTTGAAAATGTAGAAAACAATATCTGGCAGAACCTCTTAGTCACGATAGGCTAAGGTATTACTTTTTCGTAAATAATCTATCCCAACCCGAAAAAGGGATAAACGTATATTGGGAAGATGACGTTTCACAGGCTTTAACAAGTTCAAAACGACAAGAGTCTCGACAATCTTTTCAAATTTTGAGAGTCAGAAAAGAGCTGAAAGATGACTCCAAGGGGTGAATTTTTCGTGTTTTTACCGAGTTCGAAAAATTAATAAAACACAACTTGTCACTTCATCAGCATCATGCTTAGGACTTGTTTCTACACAAGAAACACACATAAAACCCATTTTTCGAGATAAAACATTAAAATAATCGAAAAATAAGCACAAAAACCTAATTAGGGTTTCGAAAAGGTTATAAAATGATAGAAATAGTAAAAATAATTTATTTTCACCTTTTCACCTCTTGTGAGAATTTTTTCCATTTTTAACTGTGATTTTGTGGAGCTGGTAGCGGACAATCCAGGAGACCAATCGTGAATCCGTTTTCTTTAGGTGAGAGTTCTTATCCTTGCCTGCATTTTAAGCTAGATTTCATTACCTGAATTTCAATTTTTCATGCTTTTTGGGGGAATTTTTTTCAAAGTTGGGCACGACAGTCGGTGCTGGTTCTAGGCACGAAGTCGCGCCAACCCACCTTAAATTTTAACAGGGAGGCATCAATTGGCGCTGCTATTTTTAAAACAGTCGCGCTAATCGTCGCAACCAAATTTACTCCAAAATTCTGAGAAAAATAGATCATTTTAATCAATTCAAAAGTTGATAATTTGACTGATGAAAGCCCCAATGATGATTTTTCAGGTGTTTGAAAACAAAAATGGCCATTGAATGGAAAGAAAGAGAACACGGGGAGGAATATAAGCTTGCCATGGGAAACAAGAGATGCATGGATGCCTTGAGAGACTATGGGATCTTAAAATTCTTCATGTCACTGTGTCTTCGAGCTCAACTGGAGTTATTACAGTATCTGGTCAGTGTGTGGGACATCGATTGGGAGATATTTGTGATTCATGGCCAAGAGTTGGAGATTGAAGTCTCTGACATATACTTCATCACTGGATTATCATAGAGGGGGGAAACACCGATCCTGACAACTTCCTACGATGGAGAACATGAGCATGCTTATAGACAGAGTTTTACGTGGAGCAAAGAGAGGATTGAAGAGTGGAAAAGTAGACATCCAGATAATACCTGGTTTGGAACTAAAAGTAGTGATGCATACTATAACACAAGCTGCTGGATTGAAAGCCTCTCATGAAGATACAAAAGAAAAGCTTCAACTTGCCATGGATTGTATGACTCCAACCCTTTTCAACTGGGCAGAGGTCGTAATAATCAACTTGAAGCGTCAATTGACAAAGTGCAAAAATGACAAGCTGAAACAATTCGACTATGGGTCCATATTGGTTCCATTCATCCTAGAACGATTGCCAATATTTCAATTCCAGGAGGTAATAGTACTTGCACCACTAGCCCAAGATCCACAGATGGTCCGTTGGGCATCGTTGATGCTTCGATCAAGAGGCGGTCAACACATGTGGAAAATGAAATTTTTTGACTGGATCCGCCGACAATTCATCATTGTGGAGGACTGGCCCTACACTAGCACCAACTTCATGGGTGATCTAGACCTTCCACTCCCAGAGGGAGAGGATTGGGATGAAGCATTGGGCAAGACTCATTTTTTGATTTTGATGAGTATTATGATTTTTTTTATTATATGTGTTCTAATGTTTATCCATGTATTGCAGATGTTGGCCCAAAAAGACTTGCAGGGATGTATCCAATAGCACAGAGGGTCCCACGTGATTTCGAGGTGGCCCCTCATGGTGAGGGAAGTGAGGAAGAGGAGATCGTGCACAACTTGGAGGGACTCACTAGCAAAATCCCAGACTACGTGAGATTTGACGATGTTCCTCATGCATACCAGAGGCACATTGTGGGGGTGTCTAACCATGTCCACCGATTATTAAGGCGGCTTGTGCATGCAGTGACATTTCATCATGAGCATCATGCTAATTAGACACATAGGCTTTTATTTCTGCATATTTTTTGAGAGACGTGCTGTAACCAAAACACACGTCTTTTTTGAACTTATGATGCACGTGGATGAAAACACTCAATATATATATATATATATATATATATATATATATATATATATATATATATATATATATATATATATATATATATATGCCTATTTTCCTGTTTAAATCTTATTATGTGATGATGATGCTTTTATAAATTATGCAAATGTCTATCTAATACAATATTGACTACTGCATCAGTTAACACATTCATTCTTCTAGGAATATGCTGATATGCTAATATGTGATATAATCAAAATTCCTTTCTAATAAACGAACACGCAAATACAACCTTAAAATTTGAAGATTTCTAATGAGTAATTCCCATTAAGCTGAAGAACAACAAGCTGAGAGTCTAGGTTAAAAATTAGTTCATGAATGTCGAGAGAAATGGCCTCGTTTAAGAGTTCAATGATGACACTGTATTCAGCGACATTATTTTTTGTTCGTCCTAGACAAATACCTTGAAGGTCTATCAAATCACCATTAGGATTATAAATCACCCAGGCTGTCGAAGACAGATTCAGGGTACTGCGGGAGGCACCATCCGCGAAACCAACATAAGGGATGGCAGACATATGCACAGTAAGAAATGACATGATAAGCAGGAAAGACTACTTGCAAAGTAGACCAAGCCAAAAAATGTACAAAAAATGAAAAACAAACTTATGTACAATAGCACATGTACAAAAAGCTCATGCATAGTATTTTTTGAGTTACAACCCATTTTTGGGCTGATTCAAAGTATAGCCTTCATAGTCAATTAGCTCATAAGCCCCGTTCTCCAAAACACAGTTAATGATATAAGGCCCATGCCACATGGGTTCGAATTTTCTTACCCCCAGCTTATCATGAGCTTGTTCATACAAGAGGACGAGGTCTCCTTATACAAAGGTACGAGGGGAAATTTTCTGATCAAAATGAGCTTTGACCCACTTTTTTTGTGCTTTTATGACAAGAACAACAAAGCGGCGAGTTTCATCAAGCCTCTCCAAATATAGAACACACTCTTCTTCTGGCGAGGTATTAGGTATTAATTCAACAACTACCTTGACAGAAGGGATTTCGCATTCAATCAGAAGGGTAGCTTCCAGACCATAAACAAGTTTGAATGGAGTGAATCTAGTTACATCCTTCATCGAGGTTCGGTAAGCCTAGAGAGCTGAAAAAAACTGAGATTTCAGTTGGACTTGTGCATCCCAATAGTACGCTGAAGCATAGTGACTAGAACTTTGTTCATAGCTTCAACCTGGACATTGGCCTGAGGGTAGTACGACGTTGAGCTGTCGTGACACAGACCCAACTTGGAAGCCAAATCAACCATCATGTAATGGCAAAAATGAGAGCCATGATCTATGACAATGGCTTGAGGGACACCAAACCTGGTAATGACATGATTGAACATAAATTGTGCAACTATCTTACCGTCAGGGGTGAGTGTAGGCATTGCTTCGACCCATTTAGTGAAGTAGTCCACGACTATGATAATATAAGCATGCCCCTCGGCCAAGTGAGGGTTAGACATCATAAAATCGGTGCCCCACTTTGCAAAGGGACCAATGGTAATGAAAGGGTGGAATTTTGCGGGTGGCGCACACATCTTGTGCTGGTAAATCTGGGAATCGTGACACTTGGGACAACAATTATTTAGTCTTAAAAAATGGTAGGCTAGAAATATCCAGCACGAAGAATATTTTGTGCAGTAGCATATCCAGACATGTGACTACCACATGCACTAGAGTGGAAATCATTGAGGAATTTTTCAGCCTCCTCGAGAGTTAGACACTGGCAGAGAATAGAATCAGCTCCGATTCGGTATAGAGTATCTCCGACTATGTGATAAGGTTGCAAATGATGGTGGATGCGTCGACGAGCATCCTTCGTCAACTCGGATTAGAAGGTGGAAGTCTAGAGATAGGCGATGATATCACCGTACCATGGATTGAGGGTGCTAATGAGAAAAATGGTGTCGTCTAGAATGTGTTCCTCAAAACCAGAGGGAGTAGATGCAGACAGTAAAGAGAAATTAAAATCGACAAAAACCAATGATTTCTTCGGTTTGGCGGTAGTGAACTCCAAATCGAACTCTTGGAGAATAACGATTCACTTTGAGTATTTTCCCCCCAGAAATTGTTGAGTTAATATATAAGTCATGGGATTACACTCAAAAATCACAGTTACTGTGTGAAGTAGAATATAATGGTGAAAACGTTGGACGTCTTGAACAGGAGCCAGCACCAATTTCTCGACATGTGTGTAACATGTTTTGGTATCGAGAAGATTGCGGCTCAAATAATAAATGACATGCTTGTCACCATCGTTGTTGTATTGTACTAGAACCATGGCAATAGTGCTAAATGCAACAACCAAGTAGAGGGAGTAGTTGCAATGATAATTGGGTGGACGCAAGAGAGGAGCATTGATAAGAAATGTATTCAGTGCATCAAAATATTTTTGGGCGATTTCATCCCATAGGAACGGGACGCCTTGCTTGAGTAATCACATTAAGCCTTTGGCTACTTTAGCGTAATTCGGTATAAAACGACGCAGGAAATTATATTTCCCTTGCAGACTCTACAACTGATGTAAAGAGGAAGGAGAGGGGAGATTAACAATAGCTTCGACCTTAAGAGGGTAGAGACGAATTTTATATTTTGAAATTATAAACCCAAGGAGTTTACTGGAATAAATGCAGAAGAAACACTTATGTGGATTGAGCCAAATGTTATAACATCTGCAACGAAGGAATATTTGATGGAGGTGATCTATGTGGTCTTTACGCTTAGTAGAATGAGCTGGAAGGTCATCCAGGTAAGGTTGAAAAATGTGCTTAATATCATGGAAAGCGTACGACATTGCTCGTTGAAATGTAGCCCCAAAATTATTAAGACCAAAAGGAAGCTTCTTGTAGGAAAATTTACCCCAAGGATAGATAACGATGGTCTTGTGTTGATCAGCCGAAAGAATGTTGATCTGGTTGTAACCAGAAAACCCATCCATAAGGTAAAAGATCTCAATACCAGCACACTCGTCGATGATTTGGTCGATAAAAGGAGTGGGATAGTTATCCTTAGGACAAGCACAATTGATGTCACGATAATCCACACAGACATGAATAGTACCCTGCTTTTTATCCACAAGAACAATGTTAGAAACCCATTCCTTCAAGGGAATCGGATAAATGAAGCCAAATTTAAGAAGTTTTTCAACTTTTGCCTTGATGGCGGCCACCTTTCTAGGGTGCACAGGACGAAGAAATTGGCAAACAAGCTTCGCATCAGGATAAGTAGGAATCTTGTGCACAACTATCACTAGTACATTTGGGGGAAATTCCGACACTTGGTTCCGATGCTTTTGACCAAATGTCGGAAATTTCCCCAAATTTTTTCAATCCCGCCCGAAATCGTCGCTATATCGAAGTTTAGAGAAAAGTGTCGCAATACTGACACTTAGAAGACGTCGCAATTGCAACACTATGCCCCAAAGCATCGCTATTGCGACGGCTTCCTCCAAACGTCGCAAGTGCAACACAATGTCTAAGTGTCACAATTGTGACGTTTGGAGGCATCCGTCGCAATAGCGATGATTTTTCCGCCGTCGGTATAACGACACTTATATGTGTTCTACATAAAAATCATTTTATTAAAAACTACATGCACGCTACATAAAAATTATTTTATTGAAACTACATTAACGTCTGATATCACGCGCGCATTCGCCCTCTGCTCTTGCAGAACAGCATTCGCCCTCAGCTCTTGCAGAACAACATTTGCCCTCAGCATTCACCCTCATCTCTTGCAGAACAACATTCGCCCTCAGCTCTTGCAGAATAATATTCACCCTCAACATTCGCCCTCAGATCTTGCAGAACAGCATTCGCCCTCAGCTCTTGCAGAACAAAATTCGCCCTCAACATTCGCCCTCAGCTCTTGTAGAACAACATTCACCCTCAAATCTTGCAGAACAGCATTCGCCCTTAGCATTCGCCCTCAGCTCTTGCGGAACAACATTCGCCCTCAGCTCTTGCAGAACAACATTCGCCCTCAGCTCTTGTAGAACAACATTCACCCTCAACATTCACCCTTAGCTCTTGCAGAACAACATTCGCCCTCAGCGTTTTCCCTCAGCTCTTGTAGAATAACATTCGCCCTCAGCTCTTGCAGAACAACATTCACCCTCAGATCTTGCAAAATGGTAAGTTATTACTACAGGCTCTTCCTCCTATAGTAGGGTTGACTCTATTTAGGTTTTTTTGGTCAATTCCATTGGATTGTGTTAGGCTATAGGGTTCTCTCTAGATGTCTTCCAATGTTCTTTCGGATGAGTTTCAAAGAGGATGTGTAAGATGAGTTTGTGCTTGCATGAATTTGACTCCACCAGTTTCATGAAGTTTAAGCTATGGATTTTAGTTCAACAAACTCATCCATCTCAACACCCAGTAATGAATTTCCCTTGGTTTGATCTATATTGAAGGTGAAGTGCAAAGTGGTAGAGAATGGGAGATCGAAAGTCATCAAATTTATCACAAGGGTAGTACTCTAGATCGAAAGTGATGAGCTTTAGTTCTCCAGATTTGGGGATTTTCTGATATTTGGGGATTTTATGATGACATACCAAAGGTCACATCCATACAACCATATCAAGGTCAATGTTGAGATCATTCTCATATAGATATCAATCACTGATATATAGGGTTAATATCATCATCACTATCCATGGAAACCGAATGGTTACAAAATCTGTGATTGTGGTTGGCTCATTTATAATTATTACCCATTTACAGTAGAGCACAGAAACCCTAAATATGGCCCAAGCAGAGCCTTTACAACAGGCAATGGAATTGCAGCTGCTTCATCAATAACCAATAGCTCCACTTGAGAAAAATTTTCATAATATTAGGGCTGGATATACTGCATAGCAAACAATTGTAGTTATCATTCGTGCTCCAATATATTAATATACTTTTTACATTGAACTGAAGAAAGGGAAACAAGCAAATTCTAGCCATCATACAATGCTTTGACATAAGAGTTTTGAGTGACATACTTGAAAAAAAGAACTCATCCACTGATATTTATAATCATTTGAGTTATTCAAGTTAAATACAATGTCAAGAATCAAGATTCAATACCCTCTATTATCTTCATCACCCAATACAAGATATAAATTTTTCCCAAAGAAATGCTTATTAAATTGGCATCCATTATTTCTCCCTTCTTTAAAAACCCTACATTTAAATGAAAGCAAGCATTGCATTTCAACTACAAAAATCTATTAGTGTTCAAATGTACATGTGTGCATCACTTGTGTAGGGTATTCCTTTTCCACTTTCACATTATCCAAGAATGTGTGTAGTATAGTTCATATTTTTTATGATTTAGATTATCTTGAAAAAGGAAAGGTAAATTATTTCCCATGGAAAAAGAAGGTTTTCCCTTTTTACTACTGGAAATGGTACAACAAAGTTCCATTTCTACTTGAAACTCCTATGAAACAGGAACCAAATAAAGGCCATGTCCTCAATGGACATCATTTGGCTTTGAAAATGGCCATTGCACCATGTTGTTTCTTATATTACATCACGATAGTTTCTTAGGTCATTTCTTGTTTCTTGAGATGAAAAACAACCAAAGAAATTGTGAATATCCTTTCAAGAAATAAATGACCATTTCTCAATCATATCTCAACTATTTTTTATTTTATTCAGTGGTTGCTTACTTTGAGAGAAATTTGACACTTTTATAAGGAATATACCATAAAAACATAAAATGGGAAGGAATTGATGAGGTAGATGACCTTTAGTTGTTGTCAATTAAGAATTGATAATACACGATGCATGTTCTGTACTACAAACTATATTCCTTCCTGGAGTTAGGACACAGAGTATTGAATCAAAGTTGTAGTTTCTAACTTCTTGTATTGGTTCATCCATCTTGAAATTCAGACATTGCATGTCTTCATTGCTTCATGTTTGAATAATTTTCATTATATCGCACAATAGGAAATTAGGAATTATGATTCTTATTACTTTATGGACTTGTTAAGTTACTTTTAAGTTTGCATGGTTTAGTGTGAAATTATTATTGTGTGCCCCTAGGCCCAGGTGAAGGAATGCCAAGGACTGAGAACCATAGTTTTTAAATGGTATTGTTTCTTATACCCAAAAACCCCTCAACATCACTTCTTATTAGTTCTTAAAAATAGTGTTGTAAACAATTTGAGAATTGATATAGCAAAATCTCGCACTTCTCAAGACAAAGTCCTAAAGCTAAAGTGTGATACCATGTGTAATTCAATAGCCCCATTGTCACCTCACCAACCTCTTTTCACTTCGGGCTAGCTCTCCTCCAACTCAAGGGGGGTTCTCCCTAGTATATGTTAGGGATCTAATGGCCCAACCAAACCAAGTCAAAAGCCCCCTAACTCTCTATGTTTACTACTATCAATCAAAATATTGAACAATAGGGTTAGACATGCATCCTGAAGATAAAATTGCCAGGGTATTTTTGGGTAATTTCAAAGGGAAAGTCCACAAACACATATAATTAAGGAATCATAACGTGATTTCAAACATTAAATATCAACAAAATCGTTTAAAGGATATTGAAAGGAAAAAGGTGATGGAAGATAGAAAGTGCCTTACTTAAATGCTCTAAGGATTTTTCAATAGTTGCTCCAAAAGCTTCACATCAAGGCCCTTCAAGATCGTCTCCAACAATGCTATACCATCAACTTCAACAATGTTGCTCCAAAAATGTCCTCAAGGTATTCACAACAAGTTTACTAGAAGTTTCTCCAACAATATATTCAATAAGGTCTTCATTGTCAACTCGTCTCTTGTTTGGGTGCCTTAATGTGCAATGACATGTTTCCAGGACTGAATTTAATGCAAGGCATATTTGAAACTCTAACTTGTCTTCCAGTGTCTTATTAGAAATTATTTCAGTTTTCATTTTGTGTTTTCAAGTTAGATATTGTTTTCAAGTTTTTACATTTATAATTTTATTGCAATGTGGCAGATTGATCAGGGCAGTATAGGAACAACCCCGAGACGGGATGATCGCGGAAAGAGGCCAGCAGAAGAACATGTAAAGTGCCAACATTTCTCTATCTTTAGGTATTTTAGTTATTTACATAATTGAAATAATATTAATTTTGTTCAAATATGTAGACACCTATCCATGGTACGCCTGATGATTCCCTCTATGAGGAAGAGCTTTCTTCATCCCTATCTCCAACGCTCTTGTTGCGAAAAAAGGCATGAGATGCACTCATACACCTTCTACTCCTTTAGGTGCCAGCCAAGAAACACACCCTGCCCAAGCAGACACCCAGCCAACCGCTGAACGTGTTGGCAATGATGAGGCTGATATGGCCAACTACATTATTGTGTTTCCTCGAGCTACACGTGTCAGCTCCACAGGGACCATTAATGGCACGTTGTTGGTGAACGATGAGGGTGTCCCTATAAAGCATGTACAACTCCCAGGTAAATTTTAATATTTTAACTATTTCATGTACTTTATCTAAAACATATTTATCATGATTTTTATTTTTGAATTAATGATAATATCTTCTTTTTCTTTTGGTTTTATTCTGTGTAGGAAACAATGAGTTCTACAGGATTCTGGAGAGCCATGCGTTGGTAATTTTTGGCCCAACCATACGTACAGGGTGGAATTCCCAGAATTCCAACCTGAAAAAAGAACTTCTAGATTATCTAGAAGCCCTTTTTGGGGTCGACACATTTGACAGAACAGCGGTGGCTCGGGTAGCCGGCAAATATTTGAAATATACCAGGGACACCTATAGGACGCAATTGCAATTTAACCCTAGATATGAGCGTCCTCTCACATTTCCAGAGAGTGAGTGGAGAGCACTCATCCATGACGGAAAAGAGAAAAGGGCAAAGAAAGAAGGAAAAATACCAACTGGACCCGCAAGGTAAATTACAACTTTAATTCAATAGCTTTAATTTTTTCTATGTCTAAAATAAAAGTGTGCTACGTCATATCTGACTTTAATCTTTTGATGCTAGGTTGCCTGAAACCTCAAAGGCAACCAAAGCTAGGATTGAAAAAAAGGGCCATCACAAGCTAGGCCAGGGCGGCTACTTGAAATTGGCCGCAAGAATTGTAATTAAGTAGCTAAAAATCTTATAATTAATTGTATCGCCTTCCAACGTTTTTGTAATCCTATCAAATATGATTAAAAATACACAATCATATGTAATGTAGGGTGATGAATTCGGAACAGAAACTACAAAGGAAGATAAAAATATCGCTTTCCATTTCGGCTATCAAGCCGTAGTTGAACGTCGCATAAGCTTGGGGCAGGTCCCAAGATCCAGAATGCCTGATAAGGTAAAACATTAACCTTTCAATATGTTTGTTTTCATCCATAAATTTAATGTCTAACAACTTTTTTTAAATCAGGGGAGCAACACTACCGACGACGCAAATAACCCAGTTTTAGAGCCAAATGTAGATGATCCTCACGTGCAACCTGATCATTGTAGTAGGGACTAGGCCGACAATGCTACTATCAGTGAGGGCCGTGACGGTAATTAATTTCCACTTATAATTTTTTCTAATTATACCTTGATGGTTTTCCTTATAACGTTTTTTGTTTAAATGACAGAGAATGTTTCCCTTGAGGATCTTACCACCAGAGAGGAAGACAGGGCAATAGTCCCAACGACGAAAAATGGTGCACCAGGTAAATAATCTCATTGCAATTTTTTTTATTAATATTACCGAACTAGTTCAATGATATTTAAAAAATGACAATTAAAATTTAATATTATCTATTTTTGTAGGCAATGCCCCGTCACTGGATGAGACCAGACATTGTGACTATGCAACTAGGTCAGCAGTGCGGGTCGAAAGGCACGAAACAGGAGCAGAGCACGATGATATTGATGATGTAATTAGGAGCTTTAGAAATAGGAAGAAGATAAAGAAAATTTGATAATGTAAAATATTGTATTATTATAAGACAAACGTTACCATACTTGGAACGTTTTTTGTGTTATATAAAAAAATCATTTATCATTCTAGTTTTATGTCAAGCATTAATTTCAATGTTTCCTTGCATACTTTTTGTTGAATTGTTTTTTTATTAGTTATTGAATTTTTTTTTTTTATGCTCATGAAAGTAAAAAATGAAATATAGATTGGGTATTGGGGAATTGAGAGTGATGTGAGTGGGGGGGGAGGGGCCATAAGAGCTTCCAACTTCACGTGGTTGGCCCTGTTTAGTAGAGAATAATTTATTGGAGTGATTTAATCTTGGAGCAAACCTCCCTCGATCCAGCGTAGCAACAAAAAAGTCACTGTTGACTTAGTTGCTACTCTTTCATATCGTGGGAGGCTTGTTCCAAGTTCATGCGACTCCAATAAATTGTTCTTGAAACGAAGAGAAGCTTATTCAGGTATGTTTTGACCATTTTCAACATATGTTCTAACATCATCATAAGAAAGCATCTTAGAGTAAAAAATACTGCATCAATTACTTGTATTTGTTGTATAAATAATGATGGATTTTGATTGACTTGGCAGTGCAGGTACAAATCCTCTTGCATCATGAGCAATACAACTTGCCAACCAGGGTCATGTCCAGGATATTTTTGCTTGTGCGCTTGACCAGGTTTGTAATGTCACATTTTGTAAGTTCCTTTACAGTTCATAATTCAATATTACGCTTGTTCATGATTATTATCTAGGTTTTTTGTATGTGTTTTTTCATCTATTTGATTGTAAGCAACTCTGCATGTTTCCTGTTGTTCACTATGATTTCTCCCATTACCACTCCCAGGATGAATCCGAATTTATTGTTACATAGTTTACTTTATTGTTACTATGATTTCTCCATTTACGATTTCATAGGTTACATCATGTAAAGTTGTCAATCTCAGGTTGGTGATGAGCTTTAGTTCTCCAGATTTGGGGTTTTTTTGATATTTTCTCCCTCATGTCATTCCCGCATCACCTCATTGTTTGAGCATGCCAATTTTCTACCACTTGTACCAATTGGCACATGTCAATCTCTGAGTGGTGCCACATTTCACCTATTTTTGGCCCACTTGACCACCTGAAAAACTCAAATCCACACACCATGTGTCTTTATCATGGAGTGCCACATGTCCTAGATATTTAGGTCAATAGGCCTTCTGTTATGAAAGAGATCAATTTTTTTTCGTCAACACTTCTTATCTAGGCACAACACCTGTTACTTTTTTAATCTGATGGTCACAATCTCTCGGGTTACCTTCTAGGTTTGAAATACCACTGGTTTCTGGTATATTTCCATGGAATCGGTTTGAAAATACCAGCAACAATCCACACACCTGCAACCGTCGACAGACTTGCCATTTTAGTAGCTACATTTCTGCAACTGCCAATACACCTGCTGTTTTAGTTGCTGAATTTCGGAAACTGCCAATACACCTGCCATTTCATTCTCCTGGACTCTGTGTATGCATATTTTTCATATAATTTTATCACGAAGTTGGCTGCAGTGCTTTGACATGCCTTTGAATATTTTTACAGGTTAGAAGACATTTCAGGCTAGAGCTATTGAATAGACTTGATGAGATAGTTGTATTTGATCCTGTTTCTCATGATGAGCTCAGAAAATTTGCTAGACTACATATGAAAGATGTAGCAATTCGTCTTGCAGAGAGAGGTGTTGCTTTAGGGGTTACATATGCTGCTCTGGATCTTGTTCTTCAGGAAGCCTATGATCCTGTAAGTAATCAATTTGTTTTGCTTTCTTTCTTATTCAGAGTATATCTTGCTAGGGGATGTGCCCGTTATGGTTTGTTATGATACCGTTGTCAATTTCATCACCGTCCCTCATAATATGTTTGATTGTGTTTATAAATAATAAACAATTATTACACCAAAAAATAAACAATTAACTGTACTATGAGTAATATGATATCTTGAAATAATTCTCATTATAATTTCATAACCTCTGCTCTCACTTGGTGGTGTCTATATCACTAAGTGTGTCTTCTTTAAAATTATAGTTACAGAAGACAATGAACAATCAACTGCATTGTGAGTGATATCTTGTAATAATTCTTATTATAATTTCCTAACCTCTACTCTCACTAGGTGTCTATATCATTAGGTGTATCTATCTTAAAATTATAGTTTCAATGGTAGATAAATTGTTATCTTAAAATTATAGCTTTGATGGTGATACCTTGTGATTGATAATGTAGTTTGAAGCAGCTTTGGCTTTGACTAATATAGTCTCAGGAACCTCTGAGAATAAAAAGGTTGTGATTGATTATGGGGCACTGCCTATATTTGTGGAACTTCTTACCTCTGGGAATGATAATGTTCAAGAACAGGTAGCACGTTTATTTTAGAGGCATAAAATTATTCTTCCCAACTATATTTATATGTCTGTAATTTTGGAATTTGATTTAAAAAACTAGTACCCAACTTTGAGTTCAACTGGTGTTCGTGTAAGGCTTTTTGGGCTTTGGGAAATATTGCTAGAGACTCTGCAACATTTAGGGATCTTGCCCTCATTCATGGAGCTCTGAGGCAGGTGCTTTCCCAGTTGAATGATACTGCCAAAATTTCAATGATAAGAAATGCTACATGGGCTCTGTCAAATTTTTGCCGTGACGTAAACCCCAACCACTATTCGAACAGGTAAGCAGAATACATTTTCTGCCTCTTATTTTTAGTTCACAGATACTGTGGATTTTTTTTATAGATCTTAGTGCTTGGTAGATTTGGACGTAATATGGACCTAGGCACTTGTTCATTACAATGAATCGGTCATCAGGTTTTAGAAAATGCTCAGAAATTTGGGTTTCACAAGGGGATTACCCTTGCTTGCAATTATTGATTATCAATCACATTCAAAAAAAGTCTTTCGTAGCATTGCTGAGCTCTTTGTAGGTGAATTTCTAAGGCAATTTCACAATATCTGAACTAAATTTGTCTGTCCTTTTTAATACTCTGCGCTTGTAACAGAACCAGACAAACAATCTAGTGGCCAATGCAACAACAACAACACCTCCTGTTGCAATGCCTGCAATTCACCTTCTCTGCACACATGAATGACTATGGCACCCTCTTTTGTGAACAGGTACTGGAGCTGAAGGTACTGGTTTCGATTAGGATCGTGGAATTCAACATCCAAAATAGTATCAAATTCCACTGCAATATTATTCCCCGGCGAGGGAGAAATTTCATTGAGACCTATTGCACTCATCACCCCCAAATAGCCTCCAGGGCTACCCAGAGTGTGATCATCTTTGTTGCTGAGTATATTTTTATTTTTTCAGTGAGAGTTTAGGGTTTCTCTAACATAGCTTCAGAGATCTAATTCAGTGCCTGTTTGAATATCGTCACATAATACTCATGGTTTGGATTGATGAGCATGCTCTGAATGGTTGGTTGATTCATAAGAACCACCCATATAGTCATCTTGAGATATTTCAGAAGTTTTCTCGAGTTTACTTTTTCACCATTTCTAGTGGGTGGGATGGTGTGGGGTGATCCATTAATACTGGTGCTCTTGTAGTAGGGAATTTGTTTTTGGGGATATAAAGAAGCATTTGATGTAGATATCCCATTGGATGCATTCATAGATGGGCACGAGAGGTCAAGAATTTAAATTAAAAATATGCAACCTCTAGCATGGCAACCTGAAGGCCGCGAGAGACACTGGTTAAATATTGTTTTGTGTTGGCCTTAATATAGTCGTGATTTCTTTCTATTATATTAATGCAAATATATATTCCGGTCTCATTAAAATGAGGATTGTGGTTGTATTTCTCTTTGGTTGTTTCTCTCTTAATGCTCCAGAAGTTGCCAAAAGTTGCAATAGTTGTTTAGTTTTCCTGTTACAACTTAAAAGTGGTTTTTAGCAATGGGAGTCATGTTTTTTAAGGTTCATACTAATATGAAGATCTTGTAATTCTATATTCAAGATAAGAGAAGATGGCCTCTGCTTTGGGTAGTATGACAACAATTGCCACATCTACCTCATTGGGTAGGAATGGAAAGGGGAAAAAGTTGGGTGCAATGTTTGATAATTATGGCAGACAATTGTCTTCTCTTTCAGTTTTTTCACCCATTTCCTTTAATCGCTCAAGTAGAAGAGGGACTCTGAGATTACGTGACAGAGAGAAGGTAGTTAATATAAGAGCTATGGAAAAGGATTTGTACTTCAACAAGGATGGCTCAGTGACAAAAAAATTGCAGGTCAGAGAAAAAATTATGTTTAAAGGAAGTTCACCTGCACGTGAAACTTCATTGCGGTGGATCTTTCCTTGTCCACTTATATTCGATTTTAATGTGTTATTTTAATTTTTCATGGAGGGTTGTTTTGGCATATGGTCTAGCATTCAATTGCACACTTACTGAAAGCATTGTCAATTTGTCTTGCAGGCGGTGTGAAAAAACTTGCCGATCTTGTTGGAGTCACCCTTGGGGTGAAGGGAAAAATGTTGTCTTGGAGAGCAAGCATGGTTCTCCGAAAATAGTTAATGATGGTGTGACAATAGCTAAGGAGGTAATTTGTAGATGTGTGCTCTGGTTTTCTTTTTAACATTGTATTAGTTCCCCCTCTTAAATGTCTTAGATTTGGCAGGCATAATTTGAAAACTCAAAGGTGAAAGGAAACATATTTGTTACCCAGTGGTCTACTTGGCCTATGGACTAGCCACATTAGAGTAATGCATAAAGATTTTCACAACAATAAAAGGAAAGGGTTATGGTTGAGTCAAATTTTATTGTTATTGACAATGTAATGAAATGTATCTCAATGCTATGGTTTTGGCCTTTTTATTGGTTGAATTAGAGGACCCAGTTGAAAATATTGGGGCCAAGTTGGTAAGGCAAGCTGCGGCAAAGACAAATGATTTAGCTGGGGATGGAACCACAACATCCGTTGTTCTTGCACAGGGTTTAATAAGTGAGGGTGTAAAGGTAAATTTTTGTTGATAGTACTGGATTAAGATCATCTATTCATTTTTGTAGGGTCTTATGGTGTTTGGTTTTTTAGTTTTGGGTTGGGCTTATTGAGTCTAAGATAGTTTTTGAGTGAAAAAATTGCTATTAGGTATTAAAATTTTTTGGTTCTTTTGTCAAAATTTATGAGCTTGTTAGGAAATACAAAACTGACAATGGTTGTATATTAAATTTGTGGAAAATAATTTGAAATGAAAACTTTTTGTTTAGGTTGTTGCAGCAGGTGCAAACCCCATTCAAATTACTAGGGGCATTGACAAGACAATAAAGGCCCTTGTTTTGGAACTCAAAATTTATTCAAAGGAGGTAAACACTTGCCTTTTGAGTAGGATGGTTTTCCTTTTTGCTGATGGTTTGGTGTATCTAATTGAATTAGTTGCCTAAGGTATTTTTGGTTGCAAAATCCTTTTCATTTTTCATACAATATTGGCCTTGTGGAATACATTTGATTGTGTGGTCTTGTTAGATCTACAACATTTGTAGTTGTTTAGTCTTATGGCCGAGGTGCACTTTTATTATGTAAATAGTTGATGCAATATTGTCATTTAATCCTTACTGCAGGGTAGCATGTTGAGAAGTTTCTTGTGAAACATTTGGTATTCAAAATGACACTTGATCCTATACAGCATCATGCACTTGAATTCAAAATTCATATTCAAACTGTGCCAGACAATTCTTGCAAAATTTCAAATATTTGTGTTGTTTTAAACCATTATATTTTTCATGTATTGGATGCTGAAAATGAGAAAAAGGCTTTGGTATGAAACCAACTGGTGAATAATTTCCATCAAAACAACCACTTCCAAGACATGATTTAGAAGTAGAACATATGTACTTATGAAGCATAGAAAGATATCCTTGATGCATTGTCAATGTTTGGCTAGGGTTATTTTTGGAGAAAATAACTCCTTATTCCTAGAATAGTGATCTTCAATACAAGTAAATGCCAGAGAAGAGAGATCATCGTGTGACATAAACCTATTAACAAAAGTGAACATGGAATGATTATTAATTATGGGATACTAAGTTGTCAATGATTTTTAGTATTTGTCTTTAACATGTAAAAATGTTAAATTCCAAACTTAAATCATCATGGTTTGGCATCATGAGCTTGAATAATTGTCCAGCATGCTCATAATTTCATTGTTGTATTCATATCTATAAAAAACGTTTCAAATAATAATAAAAAATTTCTATAAGAAAAATCCAGACCTCCATGCTGCTGCTCCTTATGAGACAAAGTCAAGACTCAAAATTGCATTACACAATCTGACACGTAAGAATCTCCTATATCCCGGTGGTATGTATCCAAATTCTTATAATAGTGTCTTCAAGACTTACGTTGACATTTCAAATGAGATATTTAAGCAATGAAAGATGGAGCCTTCTTCATTGTTGTGTATGTAACAGTCTTTTATTAATATAAAGATTGATGGTTTTGTCTTTCTGAAAATGAAATGTAAAAATAATTTATTGTGGTCAATTGAAAAGTTTTTTTTTTAAAGCTTTTCATTATGGAAGGGCGACATAGATATATTCCCTTCTAATTGAAATTCAGACCTTCCCTTCAAATTTGATCACTATGTGGGACCTTAAAAAACAATAAAACTATTCCACCGCACGTTATATAAAACATATAACAAAACCTTTGTCAAAACTTCAAACGAACCCTTTAGCCGTGGAGCCCGCCGGACTTCAAACGACGATAAACCATAATTCAAACCAAATTTGCGTTCCAAAATAGCTTGCTGACGTCGGCCAATTTTGTGACGCGAAAACCAAATGAATTCCGCCCTAATATTTTTCGGGTCCGAATTTGGGCTGGCGTACGGATAGAGAGTTGTGACACGAATTTATTATCAAATTCGCCCTAATATTTTTCGGGTTCGGATTTCCACTGCGCGAGCGGCCCAAAAAAGATCCGCTCCAATCAATTTCTGCCATGTGTCCTCAATCAAAATTTTCCCTGTTCCCGGATGCGGGTGCATTCGATGGCGTTTAAGGCGATGGGACATGGATGTGGCAATTTCATATCAGTCACATTAAATTTTAACGCTGTTCAATTAGCCGATATTTAAGTTCCAAGGTTTTCACATCAAATCGCATTAAGTTTTAACGCTGTTCAAGATCAGACCTCCACTCATGTTAGTGATTCCGCATGCTCCAATATGATCCAGCTTTCGGCTCTCATCAATGAGAGATTAATTATGACGGGCGTTCTTCGATGCCATTGCAGTCGGGTCGATAAAATGGCGTTTCGCTATGGTTTTTCAAACGAGCTGCAACCTTTGAATTGCAGATGCTCTCTGGTTGTTGGGTTACACTGCCTGCTCACTGTGATGAGAAGGAGAAGTGGCCAACTGAACTACTGCTTAGACCTTGGTGCAAATCTTCATTTATCTCGGTCTGGTCTATGTCTGTCTTCCTCGGTTTCTTGGAATCCTGCTTCTCCGTCTCGTCTTGTGCTCACTGCTGAGACTGTACCCATGCCTCGCCTGCGTCAAAGGATGCGTTGCCGCAAGGGGAGCAGTAGAGGTCGACCCCTGCGCGCTCCCTCCAACCCCTCAACCGAGTCGTCTTTCGGCCAGTCTAGTGATTATTACACAGGTCGCTATCCAAACACTAGCAGTGGGCGAGGTCAGGTTCTAGGATCTGGCCACCGTATGCTCCCCTGCTCCTCATTTCCCCATCGCTTCACCTTCTCCCACGACATGCACTGTGCTTTTTTCCTTTAATTACTGTCTGAACTTCCCACGAATAACAACTTCAATCACCGTGGTTTTCCGTGAGGAGGCCCAAGTGGAGGAACAAGGCACCCGTCCGACGGGTCTGAGCTCAGAAAAAGTCGGCCAGCATTCGGGCCTTCAGGAGGGGAGCGGTGGCGTGAATGTGGAGATAGCACCTGGCGATCCTGGACCTTCCGAAGGATGGTGCCGAATCGTCGAGGAACCACCGGAGGAGTAGTTTGGTTAATTTGGTTTTCTTGCTTCGCGACCCACTTAATTGGGCATGTTTTAGATTATATTGCTGTGATGGACCTCTGTAATATTTTTGAATTCCGTAAACGTTCAAGACTGGTTTCCACGTATGAGGGCAGTCTTCTTTTTTTATTTTTTGATGACAAATTTGCCATAAGTCTGGGCAATTTTTTTGACTTCGGTCATGCTGTAATTTTATTCCCACTGTTAATAGATTAACTTTACTTAGAAAAAAAAATGTTGCCCTGTTTCTATTTTAAACCTGTTTTTTGAAATACGGAGCCATGTTTATATGATTCTTTATAGTCGAAGCGCTGCGGGGTGGTTTATTATATTAATATTTCACGGTCGAATTACGTTCATAACAATTGGAAAAAAAAATGTTGCCCTGTTTCTATTTTAAACTGTTTTTTGAAATACAGAGCCATGTTTATATGATTGTTTATAGTCGAAGTGCTGCGGGGTGGTTTATTATATTAATATTTCATGGTCATTGGAACGCCCACAATTCATAACAAATATTGGAGATTTACTGTCCTGTTTTAAAGTTTCATTTTTTTAAAAAAATTGAACCCTCTGTCGGTATACCGACGCTTTGTAAGCGTCGATCTTCTGACGTCTTGAACAATTTCCATCGGTCTTGTGACATCTGTCGATATTGCGACAGTTCTTCCTAGGGTCGGTATTGCGACGCTTTTGGAATGCGTCAGTATTGCGACGCTTCTGGGACGCGTCGGTCTTGCGACACTTTTGCAATGCGTCGGTCTTGCGACACTTTTGTACGACGTCGGAATTGCGACAACTTAAAAACGTCGGAAGAGCAACAGTATAAAAACGTCGGAAGCAGTGATCAAATTTGAAGGGCTCGTCTTAATTTCAATTGGAAGGGCATATATTCCTATGGCACTTCCACAATGAAAAGCTTTAAAAAAAAATACACTTCAATTGACAAAATTATATTATCTGTACATTTCATTTTCAATCAAATTTATTTCTGTGAAATAATTTAAGTTTTGAAAACTTGTATATATATTTTTGTTTCTAGAAGTGTTTAAGGTGGATTGTATGATAAAACTCACCAACAATTACTGAAGTCATCCATTACATGGCAAGGTTAGCAAAACACAATCAAAGGATAAGAAAATTCTATTTAGAATTTGGTTTAGAATTTGATTCAAAGTAGAAGAAAGAAATTTAAGATTTAGTTCGGGCTAATATTTTTAGTGAAAGGAAAAGTAGTTTAAACAAATAAACCTATTAAAGTAGTGTTATTAGACTTTTTTTTATTTAAGATTCCATAAAAAATATTCTACTTTTCATTTATAAATACATCACAAATTCTTTAAAGGATATCATAGTGGAATTAAGTGTGGAATAACTGAGAAATAACTTAAATGAAAATCTTTCAAGATTAATTTGACAATATTTTTCATCTATAAAATTCAACATCTTCACCAGTATTCCTCCACAAGCCTTTTACACTTGCACATAAATATGTGAGTTCATTTAATTGAAATAAACAGATGTAACTGAATATGAAAATAAACCCCCACTAACTAAGCATACTACATCCATCCACCGCAAATAATCTGAGATGTATATCAACCATTCTTATAGGGTTTATTATTAAAATGAAAAAGTGGCCTTAAATGAATTTCATGATTGAATTAAACATATTTCTGTTATTGATTTTTGGAAAGATTTAAAAATAAGATAAATATGAGCCAAATGAAAAAATTAACCACCCATTCAAAAAAACAATGAAGATAAAGATAACTTTGGACTAGTGATTAAACACTCCATTGGAAAACAAGTTTGGAATAACAAAACAAATTTCTAATAAAACATATGAGAGAATTGTGAGCAACTAATGAGTTCCCTCCATAGTTGATATTCTTTTACTCTAAAACAACCAAGCATGACTGAAAAGTAGTTGGAATGAAACAAGGGAAGCATAGAAAACAACAAATAGAAAAAAATCTCTCATATCTCACACAACACAAGTATCTCTAAAATCAGGATCTATTACCGTCTAATAGGATTCCAAATCATTTTTTATTTGAATAGGTTGACCAAAATCTCAAGTTGATGAGCACAAGAACAAGCTTACATATTTATCATGGGAAATTATGGAATATCCACACAATGCATAATATTAATATTTTTACTCTCAATAAATTAATTTTAGAGGCTATTGTAAGTGTGATAAAAGAACTAGTCTTTTCACCAAAGTGAAATGTGAATATGTAGACATACGAGGTTATTTTTAATGAGCTTGCATCAATCCTATATTTTTATAAATTTCAATAAAAAACTAGTTCTTTCAACAAAGTGAAATGTGAATATGTAGACATATAAGTTTATTTTTACTTGAGGGTGCATCAATCCAGTTTTTATGTTTTTTTTTTTTAGTTTTGGGAGGTGTTCAATGTTGTTCGTATGAATTTTTATGAGAAAAAATGAATGTCATCCATATTTTTTCCCTTAGATTTCTCGTTTTTAATGCTAGTTTCCCCAAAGGTTGCCTAAAAATTTAGAGTGTTTTCCATTCATATCGAGCTTAACTCAAGGCATAGAGGGTATGTAAGATCAATTTTCAAAATATCAATCCTCATTGTCTCCATGCTTTATAGTGTCTCTATGATGCTTTGTAATTTTAAATACTTCGGTCAGTTTGGGCAAAAGACAATGGACATTCAGGAAAGGCAATATAAAATCTAGTTAAGACCGGGGGAAGACAATCCAAGATTTTCTTTGCAGTGACTAAGCACCAACACGTGGAGAATCTATTGATGGGAAAATAGGAAAAAATAATGCTTAGGATTCCATAACAACTATATTTTTTTTTAATAAATACATCACGAATTCCTTTACAGTTTGAAAATAAGAACAAAGTGTGGAATATACAATGAATAATTGGACCGGGGATTCTTCAAAACTGTTTTACCTCTGCAAATTTTGACGTTTTCACCAGCACTCCTCCATAATCGTTCTATACTTGCATAAACATAAAAATATTAAACTAGTGAAATGAAATAAGTCTATAATTGGATATTAAAATAAATCCAAAAAGAATTGTGAATACCTCTTTACCTGGTGCACATCATGTGTAATGTGCTTCAATCGTGGCTATAGGGTTTAATCAAACCTATTGTAATTTTCATCTGAAAAGAAACCAAATCAAAACCGTTTTAAAAGATGGTATAAAATATAAGCCAAAAATATAACTCAATATCCAGAAGCATATTAAAAGAAAGAACACATAAATAACCATTGAGGTCATGAAAATCGCAGTAGAGGAAATATCCCCAGCTCAAAAAAAGTAAAAAAAGAAAAAAAAAATCATGGAGTGTAGTGTAGTTCAAATCAAGTCAACAATACATTACCTTCTCTTCCCTGCTCCAACACACTTCTTTTCTCTCCTTAATTTGAATAGAGCTAATCATGATATATATTATATATAACTATATAACAGAGTGAAATTTCACAGAAAATTCACAGAAACAAAATCTGAAAGATTTTGGGGAATCCATTTCACGTCCTGAATATTGAAATCTCCACTCTCCAGCTCATAACGCTTCTTCTTCAACGTGTATTGACGGTTACCTGTTGCTGCTTGCTCGAAATTAGGAGGCAAAAGACGGTTCATATTTTTGAATCTTTCCATATAGGAGGGTCTACTTTATTACCTTCTTAATCGGTTGGAGATGGGCTGCTTCAAGAGGTCGAAATCTCAACTCAGTAAATGGTTCGAAACTGGGGCTCAGAATAAAGAAGCGTGAATCACCAGTTCTATTCCTTTCCTTCTACGTTGGTGAACCTGGAGTCCGATCTGGCAAGAAACCTTACTCCGACGCTTGAAACCCCACCCTTAGTTTAAGTGCCAATGGGCACTCAGTTCAGTGGAAGAAGTAAATAATTTTCTTATCTTATAAGCTTTTCTATTGCCAGTCACCAAAGTATCTACTAGTATGCAGGCTGAAGAAGTGACACATAGAGAAAGAGAAGACCACATCCACGATTCGAAACCCTCTTCATAGTAAGAATTATTTTAGCCAAAACTCCACCTAATTTGCATACATTGTTGGATTGCCTTGGCTGTTGTGCGATCTCAGCAGTTACTCTGTACTTAATTGTTTATCGCCAAATATAATTTCTGAACTTAGAGTAATAATTTAGTCAGGAGTTAGTTACTACCTACCAGGTAAGTTGCAACTTTCAACCAAGGTTGAGGATAAGAAATATCCAGGAATTTTCAAAAGGTCTCGTAGCCCTTCAGAGGGCATTTTAAAATATTATTTACATTTTTTTTAAAATTAGTAAAAATCAGAATTAATTTTTTTTTTTTTTATGGGTAATTTTCTATTAGCACTTCTTTGACGTGCTAGAGGCCCCTGGACGGACTGTGACGTGTTCAATTTTGAACACTGGTCGGAAGAGCGACGTTCAAAACGTCGGACCACATTTCGTCAGAATTGCGACGGTTTACAAACGTCAGAAGAGCGACGTTCAGAACGTCAGATAAAATTTCGTCGAAATTGCGACAGTCTACAAACATCAGAAGAGCAACGTTCAAAACATCGGACCACATTTCGTCGGAATTGTGACAGTTTAAAAACGTCAGAAGTGCGATAGCTTGGGAAACGTCGGAAGAGCGACACTTGTTTGGAAGCGACGAAAAAAGTGTTGGTAGTGTGACACTTTGTCAGTGTGTCAGAATTGCGACGTAATGGAAAACCACGTTTTGCCCGTCCTCGAACTGTCGGTCTTGCGACGACTATGTGTCAGAATAGTGACGAAGTGGTCGTCGGAAATTGGGCCAAATTTTCTAGTGTATACTCGGATCAATGCCAGGAATTTCTTCATAAGACCAGGCGAAGACATCTCTAAACTCTCAGAAGTGACTAGTATAGACCCTGATCTCATTAAGAGAATAGGTCACCCCATTGTGGATGTTCTCGACAACCCCCGATTTAATGGATATGCCAACAAGCATCGTTTCTGTAATGTTTCCCAAGTTACCCTCCAAAAAAAATTCATGTGTGAAGATGGGCGTCTGAAGTGGATGGCAAGGAGATTGGAAAGAAAATTTCTCGAGAAAAATAGACATGGCCCCAAGACTAGGCATAAAGGAGGAACGATGATGACTATTTTCCCAAGGAGGATCCTCAAGAACATGGTTTCCATGATGGCCTCATTAGTGGGAAATATATCATTTAAGGGATCAGGAGAATCCAAATCGCCGAGCCAAGGGGATTGAGAATATGTGTGAAGAGACACACTCAAAGGAGTATGATCAGAGAGAGGAGGAGCTGAAGTTAAAATAATTTCGCAATAATCAATTACTATTGGGCTTAACGACATCACGTCACCAAACGAATCAACCTACTTGGGGGAAGGGATGATCCATGGATCAGAAGATGTGGAGATCATGTGGACCTGAGCAGTGTTGGGCGGAGGAAGATAAAAAATACCCATAAGGGCAGGATATTTGAAAAGAACCAGTCCTATGCTCTCATAAGGTGTAGGAGTACGATCTACATATGGAATGTTGCTCTTAGAAGATGTGGAAGTGAAAAAGGATAAATGATCAATAGTGATGATCTTTCCTTCGCGTGGAAATCAAAGAACATGAAAGAGAGTGGATGGGACACATAGCATGGCGTGAGTCCAACGACTTCAACGACTTCAACCTCAACGTTAACCATTTTCCCTTCTAACGTAATAGGTAAACTTGCGAGAATACCAAGAGGGCGAGATTCCCTTCTGTCAAAAGCTTCTAAAGTTGTTGGAGATTGATTGTGGGCTGGAGAACCAATGGCTCTCCAGTAGGCATAAGACATGATACAAGTAGATTCACCCTCGTCCACGACCGCTCAATGGATATTGTTTCCATTAATCCCAACTTGGATGATTAGTGCAAGCTGGTGAGGGAGACGCGGGATGAAATTTTCCAAATCGAAAGTGATAAGGATAGAATTGGCAGGGTCAACCCCTCTGATGGCAGATAACAAATCCTTCTGTTGTTACAGACAACTGTGAAGTACTTCCAATGCAAACATAACGGATGGTGCCTGGGCCAAATGCTCAAAAATACTGTAATGATGAGCGATACATGCATTTGGGTTGTAGGAAGACTTTTGGAGTACACCTTTAGAAGATGGTCGTACAATGGGCTCAGTACTGAGCCTTTAAATGTGAAGAGGGTTAGAAGTAAGCGGGGGAGGAGGACCATCGGCGATCTCTTTCCTCGCTACCTAACGCAGTTTGGTATAATAATTCGATTGGGTAGCAATAGAGATAGGTGTAGGACCATTCATTATGAAGACTTAATAGCCAAATGGGGCGGAGGACTGAGGTTGCTCCACCATTTGAGTTTTGTGCGATGGGAATGGTTCTTTAAGAAAAACTGGAGTGCTTTTGAGAAATCGACTCACCTCATCCTGTCATGGAAAGTCCTTGGTGTAATGCTCTTCATCACAAATCAGACAAGGGTACTGCGGTTTGTGTTTTGAACCATCATCAGCACTAGGTTTTGGAGAATCTTGTTTCAGGGTATCGACTTTGGCCATACCTTTACCCTTTTTCTTACCTTTGGAAGATTTATCCGCTGGATTGGACTGGACGACATTCACTTCCGCGGTCTTACTAGGATTCAGAGGTGGCTAAGAAGCAGTATTAGTGGAAGAAGTAGATTTTTGCTAAGAAGAAATTGGATAAGACTTTTGATAAGTCCGAGACACAGAACCAATGATACTATCGACATATGTCATCGCCAGTGCCTTGGTAGTTTCATGTACCGGAGCATCAGGAAATATTTTATACAACGTGCCTGATTAAGAGTACACGAGATCGAGGTACTAGGCATGAGCAATGGCTTGTTACTCAGTAACACATGCCCCCATAGTGATGTCCTTAGCAATCATATTGATAAAAGAGGTAGTGAACCAATCAATGAGATGTTGATCAAGAATCTCAATCTTTATCAAACGACGACACTGCCTTCACTCATAAATATGATCGGACATATGAGTAGCTCGATCCTGTTTCAAGGATGTGAGGAGGTGCATCCCAGTTTCATACCGAACTCGTAACTAAAAGTACGTGAAAAACGCCATGGCCAGAGATTTGAAATATTGAAAAATGCTGCGGGAGACTTTAATGTACCACTTTGCAACGACACCTGTGAGATTCCTTTGGAAAAGACATAGTCAAATTGAATCATCAACCCAAGAGTTAGAGGAGCACCAAATATGGTAAGTCATAAAATATGCTTGGGGGTCTTCTCTAGACTTGCCTTCAAATTTGGGACAATCGCCATGGATTTTAGTTGGAACTGGAAGCCAATATGGATTATGAAGGATAGGATCATTTGTCAACTTTGACACATCAGGCAGTTCCAACGTAGAAAGAAAGGGCAATTGCGGATTGAAAGGCATTGTAGGCCTTTGATAAAGACCAATATTGGGATTCCAACCAGGTTGGGAGAAATTTTGACCCCATATGTTCTGTCCCGGAGGATTTTTTCCATAGGGGTTATAAGCCTGATAATTCTACCCATACATCGGCTGAGGAACAAGATATTTATTCTGGGTGAACCACTGAGGTCCTATCTGAACAACATATGGATTTTGTTTTGGAATGTAAGTAGTGCCCTGGGGTGAACTATATACCATCTGAGATTGACCTTGAGGAGTAAAAGGTCAGCCTTGAGGTTGCATGGGTTTCCCCTCAGGTGCAGGTTGACATGGATGCTGTGGTTGAACATGCTGCCCTTGGGTGCAGGTTGGACTAGATGTTGGGTTGGATAGGATGTTCCTGCGGTGTAGGTTGGCCTGGATGCTGAGAGCCACCGGGCTACCCCTGTGGAATAGGTTGGCCCGATGGTTGGGATGAGGATAGTTCTTTTACAATGTCAACCTCGTTAAAAAATGAAACAAGTTCCCTTTTCAAATTCGAGTCTTTGTTTGGATCTCGTAAAATCCAAGTCGAGTGTTTCTCCTGATCTCGTAATTAAACCTTCATTCCATCCACCTATTAGTAACCAATATTCTACTCATGTGAATGAAGCTGGCGGGGCATTTACCTCGAATTGAGTCATCATGTTGGGGGCATGCAAACTAATTTCAAGCATAGTTTGTTTCCGTTTGAAGATTGTGTAAAAATGAAACCAGTTTCAAGCATAGTTTTCTAAAAAGTTTCAAGCTTGTGTAAAAATGAAACTAACTTCAAGAAGAGTTTCCTGTTTTCAAGCTTGTGTAAAAATGAAACCATTCTTATTTTACCTCTCGTGGTTGCCATTTTATCAACCTATTTTTCCAGATGAGCCTTGGTTTTCTCATTCCATCGTTAGCATCTGCTCGACGGATAATATGCCCTCACTTGATTTTTTTACCCATTCTTGAGGAACAACTGCAATGAGTGGTATTGTTAGCCTGCCTCTTGACCTTTACTTGTTCTGAGCAGTTCCACCATTACTGGAACTAGTTGCTAACCTTAATTGCACTCGTTCATCCAGGAGGATTCATCTTTCAACTCTTTTCTGACTCTAAAAAAATTGAAAATATTGCCGAGACTCTTGTCATTTTGAACTTGTCAAAGGCTCCGAAACGTCATTTTCCCAGTGTACGTTTACCCATTTTTTGGGCTAGGATATATTATTTACGAAAAAGGAATACCTTGGTCAAACATGGCTAAGAAGTTCTCTCAGATATTGTTTTCTACCTTTTCGTATCTATGAGACTACATAAGAAAGGGGGCCTGTTGGAGTTTTATTTTCCACTTTTTCCCTAAACATGAAAAGTCGTCGAGTTTTCCCTTTGTCAAACTCGTTAAAACTAAACGGCATCGGAAATCGTCATCATGACGTTACTGAGTTCCTCCTTCCTAGGGTGCGTAGAATGTAATGGGATGGATTTTTCCAAAGGAAAAACTTACATGACAAGCATATTCTATCCCCTTCAAGATTGTTTCCAAAAATAATTGGGGTACTCACCAGAAATGGTGGGGAAAATGGAACCAGTTCTCAGTCATGTCGACAGTATGTCACTCTTGAACATGACACTTGTTTGTAGTTCGTGTTGGGTTGGGGACATCCCATATTCATTATTTTTCCTCCATGGGTTTGGGTGATCTTTTTTGACCTCTCATCTTCTCTTTGCCTCGTCACCATGACCTCTGATCCCTTGATGTAAAATACTGCGAAATTCTAGAGTCGTGTCACCAATATGTTCAAGAGAAGTTCCTTCTACAGTTTTCAACCCCTGATCCTCTGTTCAATCCAGATTCACTATCATCTTATTCCTCTGTATCGTGTCGATAATGGGGGAAAAATTATGTCCCTCCTTTGACTGGTCACTTCCTGTCAACTTCAGCTGATTATCCAGGAAGCTGATATAAAGACTCCATTTTGGTACCTTAGAGCTTGCATGCATCAATGGAAAGTTCTTCGCATTCGACGACATGTTCTCAGCATTGGCCTTCGATCGAGTGATTTCACAGGTGTTCGACTCGAGCTCATTTTTCACATTCTGTGGATTATACTAGCAGTACCTTGAGAACCATTGTCATTATTGGTGGTCTCTCTCATGCCTGTTAACAACTTTCATCATTGGCTGGTAATTAGGTGACTTTCTTGCATGTTCGATATCATCTCATTCATTCACTTGCTTCAATTTTTACTTGTTCGAGTCGAGACAGAGTGCAAGACCCTAGGTTTTGTTTGATGAAATTCAGGCTGCGAGACGATTTGGTTTATCATGGCTATATGCATGACTCTTTTGATTGGATGGTTGTGACCATACCTGAGTCTATTTGATAATCCTTCTCATTGGATGGCTGCGTCCATACCTTGGATCTTATTACATGTTCTCTATTATTTATGGATGCACCCATACCACATATTCATGTATCAAAGATATTATTTGTACTTGATCTTGCAGGTCTTCCGACGACAACGTTTTGGTTTGGGAATGCTATTGTAAAGCATTTCACCCCTCCTTCTCTCTTGGGCTTCATGCTTTAAGGGGCATCTGTTACACAATATTTTTTCACTGTCCCTGTAATCGCCATCCTGAAAATTGGAGGACCATTTTAGTGACCCCTATGTATTGTCATACATTTCCATAAATTTTATTGCATCCCTTGACATGTCAGGAACATAATCTCTATTGATCTTTCCTCAAGTAGACCCTTCGAAACCTGTGATTTTGGGTTGGTGCTGGTAGGTAGTTATGTCCTCGCACCCATGAAGAAATTAACACTAAGCCTTATGCCCATCGGCGCTCTGTCTCAGAAGGGCACCCGCGCCGACCTGCTTTTGGAATTTTTTTAAAAATAGAAATGAAGCTTCTATGGTTTAAAAAATTCATGAGTGATGTCATGGTTGTTTTTTCGACTGGATCAAGTAGAGTTTCTCCCTTTGGCCTATTAGTTCCTACAAATGTGCAACTCCCCAAAGGGATAAAACTGTCACCCACCTTATGTGGATCCCAAACCTCCTCCTCCTCTCTTATAAATTCTTCTTCCTCACATTGATTTAGCTACATGAAAAATCATTACTATAGCTAGTGTGTAGAATAAGGCAAAATCCATTGTTGAGAGAGGGTTTAAGCCCATTTCCTCATCGAGTCTGATCTCGAACGAATGCTTAAGATGTGCCCGATTGAACCCGTCGAAGGAGGTTGCAACGTTAAGGCATTAAGGTTGTAAACTTATTTTCTATATCATTAATACGTGATTGGTTTTTGGTTCCAATTATGTATTCAATCATATGCACAATGTTTTATTCTCCTTGACCAATCGAATAGCTGTAAATGAAAGCATGTTTTCGTATGCTATCATCGTTCACTTGATCTTTGTGTAGATAAACGAACATTATCACTGAAGGACTGCAATGTGTGAAGAAAAATATCAGATGATCGCTGATACAAGCCATGGAAAGAGAGTTGGACCGAGGTAGGTTATCTATCCCAACTCATTTTTCATTTATAAGCTAGGAGTCCGAAAGTATAGCATGTTCACTTGTTGCTAGACCCACCCTAGGGCTAGAGGGATTACCTCTGTCCGAAGAGGGGATTTTATTGCTCAAAAAGTTGGTGAATCCTATGGAGTAGGTTGGCCCAATGGTTGGGATGAGCTAGGTTACCCCTGAAGGCCAGGTTGGCCTGGCTGCGACAAGCCAGATTTCCCCGACTGAGCAGTAGAGGGTTGAACTTGTTGTACAAAAGTTGGGCCTTGCTTAACGTAAGGCTGGTTCTGTTGCACAAAAGGTTGTCCCTGAGATGGATATGTTTTCCCCTGGGGAACATAAGACACTCCCTGTTGAATATAAGGTTGACCAGAAGGACCATAGGGTTTCCCCTGTTGGACTAAAGGTTGTCCCTGAAAGGGTTGTCCTTGTGGACCATAGGGTTTTCCCTGTAGGTATGTGAACTGGTTGGGGTAAACTGGCATTTGAGGTGTCGGAACGTACAATGGACCTGGTGGGTTAGGCCCATGTAAATAGATGTGATTTCTGTGCTCATCGTAATAATGTAGAGTATTGATAGGAGCTTGCAGCTGCTGAGAACCTCGAGGGATATAATTCTATTGTTGAATGGCCAACATGTACAGATCTTACGTCAAACCTTCAGGAATCAGATTAGAAGATTCAAGCGCACTACTAGTAGGTTGGACTCCCGATACATGAGGCTGTTATCTACCCACGACAGGCCCAACAGGTATCGTGGAAGCAATGGGAGACATCCCAAGAACAACAGAAGATGGAGGTACTGACAGAATCACATTAACAGACGGTGCGGATGAAGCCACGTAGACAGTGGGCTTCGTTGGGATAGACGTAACTATCGTCGACGTAATGGGAGTCGAGGGGGATGTACCCGATACAAAAGACCCTTATGATAGAGCCGATGTACCTGAGCATATCAGATTCTGATACAAATATGTAGCAACAAAAATGATCTGACTCAACTAATGATAACCGATTGGGAGAGATAAATGATTTGAGGAAGGTTGACCCGATACATAAGGAAAATTCTCCGGAGGGAACTAATATTCTTTAGTAGAAAAATAATCCTCTTCACTATTTATGGAACTCATAGCATCCATGTCAGATGATGACATGCTGTCAGCAAAAAGGTGACGATTAGTGGCAAGTAAAGAACATGTTAATAGCGATTCAAGCGGTTTCAAGGTAAGAGAAGGATATTATTCATCCCTGAAACCGGCCCAAACATGCATAGGTTGCGAATTGATATAAAATGGTTCCTGAGGAGGAGATCGGGTAGAAAGAGGTAGAATACTCAAAATAATAGAACACCAGTAACCCAAAGGCCTAGTAGGCCGAGATGCCTCCGAGGAAACTTTGGGAGAAGGATATCCACTATGAGGTAATGAAGGGGATGAAAAAACTGGTGGTTCCACCACTATGACTTTGTCTCAAAAACATGAGAGAAACGGGATGAACAAGTCGAGGCTTTAAGACCAAACACTAAGGAATTAATTAAGAACAAGCCAAGAAAATACCTTTAATGGGCGTGTGATCGTAGGTAATCAATTTTATGACACTGAAACAAAAATCTGCCTTTTCATATTTTAAGAGTCAAGAAAAGGGAAAAAGGTAACTCTAGTCACTTTCAGGTTGGGTGAGCTTGAAAGGACAAGTGATCGATGATATTTTCAATTTTTAGGGAGTCACAAAAAGATCAAAAGTGACTGCTTAGGAAATCTAAGCAAGAGGGTGTACCAAGCTCCCGTGAATTGTAATATACACCTTGGTGTTCAAATGAAAGAAAAATGACCAAAGACTTAACCTATGTGTTGGTAGTCTCCCTGAATGTTGTGTTCGGTGTATCACAGTTACAGGGCGGCAGCCTTGGCTTCGTATGGATAAAGGATTGCAACCTATGAGGGTCTCCCTTTATATACTCGATGGTATGGGGAGCACAATTCCATGTTAGTGCTGTCTAATGTGAGATGGTGAATGAAAAATACTAGGTTTAACAACACTGGAACATATCACTAGCCTAGACCTCTAAATATGTGAGCGTTAAGTTTCAATGCTTCCTTAGGTTGATTTAATTCATTTTAAATTTTATCTTGAATTAATGTTGTAGTTTCAAGGCCTTATCGAATGTAATCTTGAACTCCTAACGCACAACTTCATGCGAAAGAAAATCATTCCAATTTGATGAATAACTAGCTAAGAGAGGGATAGTAGGTCACAATGAAGCAGCCGCGCAATCGAATGCAATAAATTTTTTTCCTAATGCATCTAACACAACCAAAGCAGAAAACGAAAATATATTTCCTTGTTCACTAAAAGCTACTAATGAAAAATAACGCTTTTCATTTTAAAACCAAGAGAAAGAATACAAATTTTGGTTCTTTTAGATAAATGAGAAGAAAAATGCACTGTTACACTAAAAGAAAAAATGACTACTAGTTTTGAGAAACTCGAATGAAATGATCAAAGGCAAAGAGACCAATTCAACATGAATATAAAATACACTCAAAACAAATATGTGTTCCTTCCATCAAAAGAAGAATTTCAAATCGATTCAGTGAGCAATGTAATCTATGCTCAAGGTGACAGAGGGAAGGTTAAAAAAACACCAAGATGATAGTTTAATGACCCAATAACACGCAGAATCGAAAGGAAATATCAAACAATCAGTCAACAAGCTAAAAATATAAAAGACTAGATCGACTCAGACTCAACTCAGAAGGCTCGGTGAGGAGGTGGTCGAACAAATGGAAAAATACACCTAGAAATCCTAGGATGACGAACCACACTAATCAGATGAAGGGAAAACAATTGAGAAGAATGAGATGTGAGAGTCAAAGAAATTCAAATGGACTAATTGAGAAGGGAAAAATCAATCTAGAGGCAAGACACACGGACAAAAATCAGGGAAAAGGCCAAAACCCTAACCTACAGGATTCAACACGTCTGTCCAGCTATAATCCGTGTTGAACAGGGGAAAGCACACCTGTAAAGTGGGAAACAAGCGCCAATTGGCATGAATGTTCAAGAAACAACAATGCCGAGATGGAAAAATAAGAAAAGGATAAAAATCCACTGAGAAAAGGCCACACTCTGAGACTAAGTATGATAGTTGGAAACAGTCAAACAAGCAAAACAAAGAAGAAAAGTGGAAATATGACCAAAGTAAGACAGACAAGAAAAATACTAGACAAACAATGAGAGACGACAAACGCACTGATCCCCAATTGAGTCTCCAACTTGGTGAGCAGTCAAATCCCCTCTGCTAATAGAGGCAATCCCTCTAGCCCGAGGGTGGGTCTAGCAACAAGGGAACATGCTGGACTTTTGGACTCCTAGCTTATAAATGAAAAACAAGTTGGGATAGATAACCTACCTTGGTCCAGTGCTCTTGTCGTGGCTTGTAGCAACGATCCTCTGATATTTGTCTTTACATGTCGTAGTCATTCATGATAATTTTCGTGTACCTGCACAAAGATAAAGTGAACGATGACATCATACGAAAAAATAATTTATTTTATAACTATTCGATTGGTCAAGGAGAATTAAACATTTTGCATATGATTGAACACAAAATTGGAACCAAAAAGCAGTCATGTATTAATTATAGAGAAAATAAGTTTACAACCTTAATGCCTTGATATTGCAGCCTCCTTTGACGGATTCAGTCGGGTGCATCTCAAGAATTCGTTCGGGGCCGGACTTGATGAGACAATGGGCCTAAACTCTCTCTCAACAATGGATTCCTCTTTGCCTTACTACACACACCAGCTATTGTAATGAATGTTCAACTAGCTGAAACAATGTGAGAAGGAAGTATTTATAGGAGAGGAGGGCGTGGCTTGGGATCCCTCATAAGGTGGAAGAGAGGTCTTATCCCTTTGGGGAGTTGCACAATTGTAGGAAACAAAAAGCCAAAGGGAGGATTTCAACATTATTCAGTCGAAAAAAACATGATGAATCCACTCATGAAGTTTTTAGGCAGGAAAAAATTCGTTTCTATTTAAATTTTTTTCCAAAAACAGCTTGGCGCAGGTGCCACACTGAGACAAAGCGCCAATGGGCATGGGGCCCAATGTTAATTTCTCCATGGGTGCAAGGCCATAAATTCCTACCAGCGCCGACCCAAAATCACATGTTTTTGAGATTTTTCTTGAGGAATGATCAACAGAGGAAATGTTCTTGACATGACAAGGGATGCAATGATACTTATAGCAAGATATGACAATACACAAAAGTCACTGAAATGGTCCTCCAATGTTTAGGATGGGAATTGCAGGGACGGTGAAAAAATATTGTGTAACACCCCTCAAGAGAAAAATTTAGATTCTGATTCTTCTACTGAAGGAGAAGTCAAGACATCCTCTGTTCATCCTTTTGAAAAACCACTCTTCTTAGTTCCAAAGCCTGAAAAATTAGCTCAAGATCCCCAATTTTCTGCTGTCCTAAATCATAATCAGAATTCACCAATTGTAAGTCCTATTTCCCAAACAACTACATCAACTGTACATCAACAAAATATGGCTCAACTTGCGCTCACAAGGATGCAACAGATAGTGGCTGCAAGATATGCGCCATTTGTTCTCCCTCAACCCTTGCATCCACTTCTTCAAGGAGATTACTTGAAATATCTTCCAAAATACACTGGGGAGGGAGAAGGAGTTTCTTCTAAGGAAAATTTAGTGGCTTTATATAGTTATGCTGACAATCAAAATATTGAACATGAAGATGTCTGGTCAAGACTCTTTTTTCAAAGCTTGGATGGTGAAGCTCGAAAATGGTTTAGAAGTTTGGCTCCAAATTCAATAACAGAATTGATGAATTAGAAGAGATATTTGTGAAGCATTGGGGTGATAGGAAAGAATATGTCTATTATCTAACGAAATTTGGAACTCTGAAGAAGAAGGCAGATGAGTCATTAGATGATTTTACTAAGAGGTTTAATAAGATTTATCAAAAAATTCCTGAAGAAATTAAACCCACTGAAACCACAGCTATGATAAATTTTGCAAATGATTTAGATTCTGAGTTTGCCTTATGGTTAAGGGTTGAAAAAGCACATACATTGACAAGTATGTCAGAGGTTGCAATTGGAGTGCATCCTAATCTCATGGCTTCCAATAAATTAAAAATGGAGGAAGAAAAGGCAACAAAAGACAAAAAGAGGATGGAAGAAGAAAATCCTTCTTCTTCTAGGTCTCTTTCAGCAGAAGAAAATATCGATCAAATGTCCAATTTGATCAAGGAACTTGCCTCTAAGATGTCAAATTAGAGGTAGAAAATAAACCAGCTGCTAGAGCCAATCAAAACAAAGCTAATATAAATTAGGCTCCCTTTAGGAGGCCTTTTTAGCGTCAACAAATCCTACAGCGCCCAAGGAGGAATCATGATGATCAAAATTTTCAACCTCCTTTGAATAATTTTGCTGAAGAACAACAACAAGGAAATGAGGAAGAAAACCAAGAAATAAACCTTGTGGGAGAGACTTCACAGTCAAAATGTTTGACATTGCAGGAATATGAAGATAGATCAAGGATTTGTTTGTTTTATGATGATATGAATGCCCAAATTTATGCACAAAATGATAAAATACAACAAGAAGTTCAAAACAGAAATTACCCTTTGAGGTCCAAAGGTCCTGTTCAGCAGCCTCAACAAAAATCATATTTAGATAAACAAGCTGCTAAATAGAAGGCCAAGGCAAATGAGGTTCCTCCACCTCAAAATTCTGCTCCAATTGTCAAAATTACTGCAGAAAATAAATAATTAGTTCCAATTTATTTCAGTTTCAAATCTGAATTGAATAAAATCAAAATTCCAGTTCCATTACTGAAATTATTGAAAAATCTAGCATATAAAGATTCTTTTAGGAGTCTGCTGCAGCCTCCTCTCGCTCCTGATTCAATCAACCTTGAGGATGATCATCCTACTATTTATCTAGGCTGTCATGTCTAAGACCAAAATGATGATAACTCACCGCCTTTCTACCTTTCACTTAACATACATGACAAATTGCTGCATAATTGTTTGTTAGATTCTGGAGCTTCCCACAATATCATGCCAAAGAAAGTGATGACTGAATTTAGATTAGAGATCACCAAGCAATACCATGACCTTTACAAAAAATTCAACTGTCGAGGAGTGATTAAATACTTGGTTGTTTCCCTTACCGAACTTCCTATGAAGAGCTTAGTAATGGACATTGTGGTTTCCGACCTTCCTTCCAGATTTGGGAAGTTACTTTCCAGATCTTGGTCTAAGAAATTGCGAGGTACCTTTCAGATGGACATGTGATATGTTACCATCCCAGTTTTTAGAGGGGAATTCAGAAGGATGTATAGGGAAACTCAAATGGCCTACATCATTGTGATCAACACAATACATCAAACCATCCCATATATGCTGAAGAAAAGGAATTGGGGTTATCAATTCTGCACCTTGTTGCTGATGACAATGAATTCAAACCTAAAATAAGTGAAAAAAAACACTTTCAAGGTGAAAATGAGCAACATTCAGAAGGAGGACAGATCTGGAAATTGTACTTTGAGGGAACCTCTTCAAGAGAAGGATTAGGAGCCGGTGTAGTCCTCATCTATCCTACTCAGCAAAAGGGTAACATAACGTACAAACTATAATTTTCCACTACTAACAACATTGCTGAGTATGAAGCATTTGTGCTGGGTATGAAGGCAACGAAAGATTTGGGAGCAAAACAATTAATTGCTTTTGGTGATTAAGCAGGTGAGAAAAAATTACCAAGTGAAAAATTCCAAATTTAAGAATTATAGGAATGAAGTCTGGGATTTTATTGAGCATTAATTTTCAGTATTTAAGATAAATTTTGTCACTAGAGAAGAAAATCAAATTGTTGATTCACTAGCTATTGCTGCTATTAATTTCAAAGTTCCTCTAGATGTCAAGGCAACGTATGATATTCAAATAAAAAACAGACATTCAATTCCTGATAACAACAAGCAGTGACAAGTATTTGAGGATGACAGGGAGATTCGAAATTTTTTAGAGTGTGTAGAAGTGTTTGTAGACATACAAATTGATGACGAGTAGGATATTGTTGAAAAACAATATAGCAGCCCTTTTAAGAAAACTATGGTTGGGAAAAATATTATAGATCTGAAAACTAACATTATTCCTAAGTGTTTAGTTCCTTTAGAAAGGCTGTTTGATAATAATAATTTTTTTCTCAATCCTGAAAGCAAGGTTGATGGAGAGAGTACAATAGAATGTAACATTAGTACATAAGATTAGCCAAGATTAGTTAAGGTGTCAAAATTCCTTTCTCTTGAAACCAGAACTAAATATATCAAAATTCTAAAAGAATTTGCTGATATTTTTTCATGGTCTTATAGTGAGTTGAAAAAATTATGATAGGAGGATAATGGAGCACAAGATTCCTTTGAAAACATATGCAAAGATTGTAGCACAAAAAATTAGACACATCAATCCCATGCTGCTCCCAATCATTGAGAAAGAAATTAGAAAATTATGGGAAGCAAAGATAATTTTTCCTTTGAGATTTTCTAACTGGGTAGCTAATATAGTTCCAGTCTGGAAAAAGACTAGAGAAATAAGGATTTGTGTCAATTTTCGCAACCTGAACCGGTGTTCATTAAAAGATAACTATCCACTACCCAAGATGGATTTTATCTTGCAGAAGGTTGTAAGATCCAAAATATTGTCAATGATTGATGGATTTTCGGGCTATAATTAGATTCCAGTTGGCAGGAAAGACATAGAAAAGACAACATTTACCACACCTTGGGGCACATTCATGTACACAAAAATGCCATTTGGTTTGATGAATGTAGGCGCAACCTTTCAGCGGGTAATGGATATTGCCTTTACGGGAGAAAAGGATAGATTTGTGGTTATCTATATAGATGACATCACAGTCTATTCAAAATTTGATGAAGACCACTTGAAACATTTGAAACAAGTTTTTGAAAAATGCAGAAAGTTTGGTTTGTCCTTAAACCCAAAAAATTCATCTTTTGTTGTCCAAGAAGGTAAGTTATTGGGAATTATTGTAACAAAAAGTTCCATCTGTATTGATCCGGGGAGAGTAGAAGCTATTCAAAATATTGATTTGCCAAGGAATAAAAAATAATTTCAGTCATTTTTAGGGAAAATCAAATTTCTGAGGCGTTTTGTTCCTAATTTTGCAGAGCTAATCAAACATATAAATGTCTTGCTGACAAAAGATGCAGAATTTAAATGGCGAGATGAAGCAAAGATTTTTTTTTTAGAAATTAATTCTGCCTTGACTGAAGCTCCAGTTTTGGTTAGTCCTGATTTTGAAAAGGATTTTCTCTTTTTTTCATATGCTTCAGAAGAAATAATTGCAATTGTCTTACTACAAAAGAACAAGGAAGGTTTGGAGCAGCCTATTTCATTTTTCAGTTGTGCTTTAAGGGATGCTGAATTAAAGTACATATTGACTGAAAAACAAGCATATGCACTAGTTAAGGCTTTGAAGTCTTTTCGAGTTTATGTGATGCATTCAAAAATAGTTTCTTTTGTGCTCCATATCACTATTAAAGATGTGTTGCTGCAACTAGATACAAATAGCACAAGAGGACGATGGCTGACCAAAATTCTAGAATTTGATGTTGAAATCAAACCAACTAAATTGATAAAAGGTCAGGGCTTGGCTCGCTTGATGGCTGAATCTAACTGCAAAGCTTTAAATCTGAATGTAGAGGTAGTTGAAGGAGAAGGTGGAGAAGGTATTTCTAATTATCTTGAAATATTTAATTCAGATTGGTACAAGGATATAGTTTAATTTTTGTTAAATTTCAACTGTCCATCTGAAATGGAGAAGTCTAAAAGAAGAGCTTTTAAATTGAGAGCTGTGAAGTATTGCATTTTGGAAGACCATCTTTACTGGAAGGATCTTGTTGGAGTCTTGTTAAGATGTGTAATTGAAGCAAAATCCCAGGAGATGATGACAAAGATACATGCAAGAGTGTGTGGAGGGAATTTGTATTGGAGAGCCACTGCAAACAAAATTTTAAGAGCTGGCTATTACTGGCCAACTCTTTTATCTGATGCCTTTGACAAAGTCAGGACCTGTGTCGATTGTCAGAAATTTTCTGGTAAATAGAAATTGCTATCATTACCTCTCATTCCTATTTCAACAAATGTTCATTTCCAGCAGTGGGGGCTAGAATTCATTGGTGAAATTCATCCACCTTCATCAGGACAACATAGATGGATTCCCATAGCTACAAATTATTTCACTAAATGGATTGAAGCTGTACCAACCAGGAATGTTGTTGATACGGTAATTATTAAGTTTGTCTTGGAAAATATTATGTCAAGATTTGGTTGTCCACAAAAATTAGTAACTGATAATGCAATGGCCTTTAAGTCTGCTAAGATGTACAACTTTTGTCAAAAGTATGGGATTGGATTGACTCATTCCATGCCTTATTAACCTCAAGGTAACAGATTGGCTGAGTCATCCAATACAATTTTGGTGAAGATTATTAAGAAAATGCTGCTTGAAAATAAGAGAAATTGGGATACTCAGCTGATACATTCTCTGTGGGCAGATAGATTAAGTGGTAAAAAGTCAAATATTGGAATGTCTCCATTTCAGCTTGTATATTTTTGTTACAAAGTAATTTGTCACCGTCCCTGAAATTCCCCGTCCCGCACATTGGAGGGAATTTTTAGTGACTTGTGAGATGTGACATAAACTGAAACCACTTTCATGGCATCCTCCTTGACAAGGAAAATCATTCCTCTGAAGAAAGTGTCCTTTGAAAAACCCTAAAAACTGATCTTTTAGCCTTGGCGCGGCTAGCCAATTCAGCCCTCGCGCCAATGGGGAAAATCCACCAAAGAGGGCGCGCCAACTGGTGCTCGGTCCCAGTGTATTGCCCGCGCCAAGCTTAATAAGGATTGTTTTTTAAAAATAAATGGCGGAAGTTTGATTCCAACCAACTCCTGAACGAGTCTCTAAAATGAGTTGGGAGGTTTGGCTCCGGATCTCCATGTATGGGAGGTGGTTTTCCACCTATCATGGAAGCTTTCCCAGGATAGGGCCAATCCCACAATTGTAGGGATCCCAACTCCCCTTCCACCATCTATATAAGCTTGCCATTTTCCCTTAGCAAGATAGAAGCAAGAGCCGAATTCGTAGCAAGGAGACTATCGCTGCATAACCTTGAGAGCCAAGTCAAGAGAGAGCTTTGTCCTATTCCTATGAGCTTCATTGAGACGGCTCCACTATCGACCCTGGAAGGAATATCCGGGCCGTCGTGAGGCCTTGGCTGCATCTTTTCTTTTTGTTATTATTAATGATAAGCGACTTTGATTATGGTTTCATTCATGTGTCTTTGTTTTGATGCAATGAATTACATCCTCTCCGACCGATGCATGTCACTTAGACTCTGCGCTCTCTGTATCGGCTGTTTTTCCATGTGTGCAAATGTTCACGGTTAAGCATGATTTTGAGATCTACCAAAGCGGAGATGGGAAGCTATCCCCTCCTTTCCTCAACACCATTGCGTAGGACCTAAGGTAGGCAACTCGTCATGTTTTGTCATTTTTGTAACTAGAGACCTGCGTCACTGCGTGTCTGATTATTGCTAGACCTGAATTGGGCTAGTAGGGATCACCTCAGTCTACAGAGGGGATTTACCTCTCCAACAAACTGGCGAATCCGCTGGGGATTTGATTGGATTTTTTCTTGTCTCTTTCGATTGCTTTTGGATTTTGTCTGCTTGATTTTCTCTTCTGGTTTGTCTCATTCTGGTGTAGAACCTCTGTTCAGCTCCCACCATACCTGATATACTCTTGGCTTGCTCTTTTTCATTTCTATCATTAGTAAACTCAATTGGCGCGCTTTTTAGCCTGATAGTCGTGCCAGCTGGCGCTTGTTGCTAGTTAGGCACCCACGCCAACCCTGTTTTGGCTCTAGATGCAACCAAACAGTCGCGCCAACCCTGTGTGGTGCTAGGGTTTACTTGTTCTTGAGCCCTCTGAGTTTGATTTTTGGTTTTGGTGTTGTTTTTCCGACTGTCTGAGTGCATTGAAGTACTTGTTGACTGTGTTTGACCTCCATCATCCAGTTGTTTTCCTTCTACTTTCAGTTTTACATTCTAGCCCTAGGGCATCTAGGTGCTATTGTATGCTGAGCCTCCCGTAGGAGTTTTTGGTTTTCGCTTGTTCAGTCAACTTCGCTTTTGCTTCCTTGCATTGGTTTGGTTGTTTTTTATTATATCATTGTGTGAATTGAGTGATTGCTCTTTTTCTCTTTCAAAGTTTCGCTTTGTCTCATTTCAAGCCTAGATCACACGGTTCGTATGACTTTTGTTGGGATTCCTCTTTGATTTAAAGGATTTCTCTGTCAATTTGAGGTCTGATTGTGTGTTGAGTGAACTTGCTTGCTTTTACTCTTTCGTTATCATTTCTCAAATTGGTCTCTTATTAGTTTTCATTTCATTTGGTGCATTTTGCTCTAAAACATTGAAAATACAAAAAAACAATTCTTTTTCTTTTGAATAGTTAGTGAAAATTGAAAACTTTTCTACATTATTAGTGTTATATAACTCTAAAGGAAAAGCTTTTAGTTTCATTAGCGTGCATTAGAGACACTAGTGTTTGTTTTCTGATCATTTTGTTATTGTTTGAAAAGCTCTCAACCTTTCCGTAGTTAGCTATTCATCGAACAAAGTGATTTGTAGTGGCATGTAGTGTGATTTTAGAGGATTTTGAGACATAACATTCGGTAGGGCTTGAAATTGAAACATAATTGAAGATCAACTCTAAAATTTATTCAATTTACCTTAAGGCAACATTGAAACATTAACGAAATATCTAGAAGTCTAGGCTACTGACGTGTTCCGACGTCGTTAAACCTAGTAGCTGTCGTTCGCCTTTTGGCTTTAGACAGCGCTAGTACGGACTTGTGCTCCCCGTACCGTCGCTTATATAAAGGAAGACCTCACTAGGTTGCTATCCTTTATCCGTAGGAAGCCGAGTTTGTCACCTTGTACCCGTGATACACCGGACAAAGCATTCGGGGAGATTGCATGCACGTACGTCAAGTCCTTGGTTGATTTCTCTTTCATTTTTTAACCAAGGTGTATATTGCAGTTCACAGATATCTGGTACACCCTCTTGCCTAGAGTTCCAGAGTAGACATTTCGATCTTTTCTGACTCATTAAATTTGAAAGGATCATCAAGCGCTTTTCCTTTCACGCTTGTTTCCAATTTGAAAGAGATAGAGTCACCTTTTACTCATTTCTTGACTCTTAAAATATGAAACGGTAAAATTTTCAAGTTTCAATGTGGTAAAATTAATCACCTACGATCACATGCCCTTTTAGAGATTGTTTGTTGGACGTTTGATTGTTTGCCTTGGTTTTTCCCGTGTGCTTTTGTTTTGATCTCTTCCTCTTTTAATTACTATCACAGTGGCGGAACCCTTAGTTTCATCTACTGGTAGTCCTTACACAGATGATTCATCAGAGGTCTCTCAGTCCTCTGCTGAACCTCAGCAGCCTATTATCTCTGAGTTTCCTAACGGGGGACCGGTTCTATCTGAGCTTCCCTTTGGAGGACCAGTTGAGTTCAATTGGCCCTTATCCAACGCTTGGTTTGGATTTGGAGTAGGGGGATATTTCCCTCCTCTTACATTGGGTTTGCCTTTTTTAGCTGCTGTTATACCTCCTAGTCCTCGTCGTCTTTTGGAAGATCTTGCGGCAGGGTCAGATATGGACTCACCCAGTCCTTCTCCTAGTGAGGAAATTCCTACATCTGGTGAATATTACCAGCTTTTTCCAGAAAACAACCCCGAGTCTTTTGTCATGTCTTCGCCTGGTCCTTCACTTCCAGCGGGATATAGATCCTTAAGTCAGATTGTGGCTGTTGTGGCCTCCATGGGAGTGTCGACTCCGTCCACGAGGCCCATTATAACTTCGTTAGGGATGTTGCCATCGACACCTCTCACGTCATCCCCTTAGGTCACATCGGTGCCTGTTAGGCCTACTGTCTGCGTAGCCGCATCTACACCCGCTATTACTACTCAGTCCATCAGGACCACGTCACTTCCTGAAGACGTCTACATCGCATCTACGATTCTAGAGAATATCTCTCCTGAGGAGTATCGATTGTCTTTGCAGCCGTCGAACTCCGAGGTTGGTCAGTCCTCCCAGATCCCAATCGTCCTTATTTTTCCCATTATGGACCGGATGGTACCCTTGTTTACATTTTTCCATACCAGTATGATGAGCAGGGAAACCCTCTACATTTTCCTGCTCCATAGTCTTATCAGTATGTCCAAGGTTTTCTATCTGCCCAGTTTGGGCAACCTTCTAACCCGCAAGGACAACCCTTCCAGGGCCAACCTTCGGGCCAGCCTGGTTATCTATATGACCCACAAGGACAACCCTTACAGGGCCAACCTTCGGGCCAATAGGGGTTGTTGTATGGTCTGCAAGGGCAATCCTACAACCCTCAAGGTCAACCTTTACAGCCTCACTCTGTGGTCCAACCAGGGCAACCTCAAGGACCCACAGGCCAACCAGGGTATCAACCTGGACCGTTGTACGGTCCTGGGGGAAAATCCACCCTTCCCAACCTATGGTGCAACCTCAGCAACCTCAGTTTCCCATCAGTCTGAATGTTGCACAGCCAGGGCCATCTTATGGTCCTGCCACAAGTCAACCTGGTTATCAGGCACAACCTGGCCCCATCCCGCCATCAGACCAACCGGCTCAGCCGGGCCAACCTGGTGTCCTTTACCATCCAGGTCAACCTGTTCATCCGGTTCAACCTGTTCAACTAGGGTAGCCTACTCAGCCAAGTCAACCTGTTCAACCAAGCCAACTTGTACATCCAGTCAACCCTGCTCAATAGCCGATTTATTCCATGCCGCAACCGAATCTGCCTGTGCGCCCAACTTATCAGGCTCAGCAGGGCCCCACTTACCAATAGCCTGCTCGACCCCAAGGCAGTTATTACCTTCAGGGTTAGTCTCGACCGGTTTACAACCCGCCCCAAGGTTCTGGTTATTACCTTCAACAACCAGGCTAAACCTATAATCAGCAGCCAAATCCATACACTGCTCAAATCAAGGTCAGTACCCTGGTTATCAACCCCCTTACACTGGTTATCAACAACCACATCAACCCAATTATATGGCCTATACCCCCTATGGTCAGAACCCTTAGGGACAGAACCAATGGGGGAAAAGTTATGCTCAACCAAGGTGAAGTACAGGTACAGGTCCTTGTCGAGGGCCTGGTATGCCTTTCAATCCTCAGTTACCTTTTCTCGCCACGTTGGAATTGTCGGACGTATCTAAGTTGACCAATGATCCGATTCTTCACAATCCTTATTAGCCTCCGGTTCCGACCAAGGTGCCTGGTGACTGTCCTAAATTTGAAGGTAAAGATGGAGAGGACCCCCAAGCTCATGTCATGACCTACCATTTGTGGTGTTCTTTGAACTCTTGGGTGGATGATTCAATTCGTCTGCGTCTTTTCCAGCGCACTCTTACCGGTGCTGGTGCTAAGTGGTATATAGAACTACCCCGCGGTATCTTTCAAGACTTTGATATGTTAGCTATGGCTTTTCTGACACATTTCCAGTTACCGGTTCGTTATGAAGCCGGGACGCATATCTGATCACATTCATGAGTGGCGACGTCGTCATCGACTGATCAAGTTTGATATTCCTGATCAGCTTCTAACTCATTGGTTCACTACCTCCTTTGTTAACAAGATCACTCAAGATATTGCTATGGGGGCATGTGTGACCGAAGAACAAGCCATCGCTCGTGCCCAGTACCTCAACTTGGTGTACTCTCAGTCTGGCACGCTATATGATATCTTGACTGATGCCCTGCGGCCAGGGACCTCTAAAGCACCAGCTACCCCATCGGTGGACGATGTTATTGGTTCCGTTTCTTAGACTTCTCGGAAGTCCTCTAATGGGAAGCAGAAGTCAAATTCTTCCAATAATTCTGCTCTTCCCGCCTCTCCAGATTCTGGTAAGACCACGGAGGTCAACACCATTCAGGCCAATCCTGCGGAAAAGGCCTCCAAAGGGAAGAAGAAGGGCAAAGGAAAATCCAAACCTGATGCCCCGAAACCAGAGTCTTCTAAACCTCGTGCTAACGATAGTTCCCAACGCAAACCAAAGTACCCCTGGCTTATCTGTGAAGGAGATCACTACACCAAAGATTGTCCTCGACAATCCGAGGTGAGTCAAATTCTAAAAGGCTCCGAAGGGACTCCGGTAGTTCTCAAAGAACCGTTCCCGTCTCAGCAGACCCAGATGGTCGAACAACCTTCACCATCTGTACCGTTTGGGTCCCAAGTTTTTATGATGAATGGTGCTGGACTTGTTTCGATTGCTACGCGTTCGAAGGATTATGCTGGATCACGCCAGGCAGCTGGGAAGGAAGTCGTTGATGGCCCACCTCCCCCATTTGTCTCTGGTCCTTTAGAAATTGAGAAGCCCAGCGCTGAACCTGTTGTAAGGCCACCTTCTAAAGGTGTTCTGTGAAAATCTTCCTATAATCCAAACGCCCATGTTGCTAAGCACTACAACATTGTCGAGGATTTGGCACAGGCGCCTTCTACAATGTCTGCGTTGGAAGTGCTTCAAAGTTGCCCATCGCAATAGAAAGCTCTGTTGTTTGCAATCGGTGGAATTGATCCTGCCGATTCTAGTCTTCTCACCTTCGACCTGGAAAATTTTGTCCCCCGACTCTCGCATCAAATTGCTCTCGTTATACAAGTCGGTATCAACGGCCTCAACATCCACAGAGCTGTTGTGGACGAAGGTGCTTCCACCTGTGTTATGTCATTTGCCTGCTGGAAGGCCATTGGCTTGCCAGTTCTTACTTCATCTCCTAATGCCCTAGAGGCATTTGATGGTAGGGAATCAAAACCCTTGGTGTTCTCGAGAGTTTACCGATCACGTTACAGGGTAAGATAGTCAACATAGAAGTAGAAGTGGTTGACGCCAAGCTCAACTACAATCTTCTTCTCGGTCGCAGCTGGACTCACGCCATGCTATGCGTTCCGTCCACCCTCTTCCGGCTTCTGAAGTTTCCTCATGAGGGCAAAATTCTCACTGTCGATCAGTAGTCTTTCTTCACCTCATCCTCCGAGAACAACGTACCTTACGTGGAGCAAATCCCCAGTCCCCCTGACAGTGTAGGACTCGGTCTTTTCAAAGACCCCGTCCTCATGGGTATTTTTCCCGCGCCACCACCGCACACCGTTCAAGTTAACATGATCTCTAGGTCAGATGACCCTTGGATCATCCCTTCGCTTGAATAGGTGACCTATTTCGGAGAATCGATGCCTTTAAATCCAGTCGAGATCAATTATTGTGAGATTATCGCTGCATTAGATCCTCCTCCTCTTGAACATTCTCCTTTGAGCATGGCTCTAGATGTATATTCTCAATCCCTTCGGCAATGCAGATTCGCTCGATCCTTTAAGAGAAGTCTTCCCCTTTGATGAAGCTATCGTTGAAATGATGTCTCTTGAAGATTTGTTGTGGAGCGATGGCCATCATCGTTCCTCGTTCATGCTCGGCCTGGGGGCAATGTCTAATTGTCTAGAGCGCTTCGCGTCTCAGGTTCCCACTCCGCCTCTTCAAACACCGATATTGACTCATGAGGTTCTTTCGGAGGGAAATCTGAGTAACATCGCTCAAACCATGCCTATCAACATCTTCGTCAAACCGGGGGTAGTCGAGAACATTCACGTGGGAGTTACTTGTTCTCCCGAAGAGATTCAAGTATATACGAGCCTTTTTCGCGAATTCAGAGATGTTTTCGCATGGTCCTATGAAGAGATGCCTGGGATTGATCCCAGTATAGTCGTGCATGAAATTCCCATCTATCCAGGTGCGAAGCCCGTGCGTCAGCGTCTGCGCCCAGTGCATCCCCAAAAAGCCGCAGCTATAAAGGCAGAAGTTGAAAAACTTCTTAACGCAGGCTTCATATATCCAATTCCCCTCACAGAATGGGTTTCTTATATTGTCCCTGTAGATAAGAAACAGGGCACTATACGGATCTGTGTTGACTACCGAGACATTAATCGGGCTTGTCCTAAGGACAATTATCCCACTCCTTTTATAGATCAGATCATCGATGACTGCGCGGGGAGTGAGATCTATTCCCTCATGGACGACTTTTCGGGTTACAATCAAATTAATATTTTCTCGCTGATCAACATAAGACCGCCTTTATCTGTCCATGGGGTACTTTCGCTTACAAGAAGCTCCCGTTCGGCTTAAAAAACGCTGGAGCCACCTTCCAGCGCGCTATGTCCTATGCTTTTCATGACATATGTCACATTGTTCAGCCGTATCTGGACGATTTGGCGGCTCATTCAGCTCGGCGCGAGGACCATCCTGATCACCTCTGCCAGATTTTCCTCCGCTGCAGACGTTACAATATTAGGCTCAATCCTCACAGGTGTGTCTTCTGCGTAGATTCTGGTCGTCTATTGGGATTCATCGTCTCCAAAGACGAAATTCGCCTTGATCCCCTCAAGGTCGAGGCCATCATTAATCTCCCATCCCCATCCTCGTTGCATCAGCTTCAGAGTCTTCAGGGGAAAGCCAACTTCTTACGTCGCTTTATTTCGAACTATGCAGAAGTGGCCAAGGGGTTTATGCGACTTTTGAAACAGGACGTTCCCTTCCATTGGGATGAGATTGCTCAGCAATCCTTCGATAAACTTAAAACGTTGCTCGTCAACGCTCTGTTAATACGTCCTCCCGACTATCATCGCGATTTCACCCTTTATTTGGCTGCCACTTTTAGCACGATAGCTATGGTTCTAGTACAGGATGACGACGACGGAAATGAACATGTAGTTTACTATCGGTCTTGGAATCTTCTCGACACTGAAATGCGTTATGCCCATGTCGAGAAGTTGGCGCTTGCTGCGGTCCAGGCCGTTCAGCGGTTCCGCCATTATATCCTGTTGCATACGGTAACTGTGATTTCCGACTGTAACCCCATGACATACATCTTGTCTCGACAATTACTGGGGGGCAAGTACTCCAAATGGATTGTCATCCTTCAGGAGTTCGATTTGGAGTTCACCACCGCCAAATCGACGAAATCATTGGTTTTTGCTGATCTTATTTGCTCTCTCCCGACAGACTCTATTCCATCCCAATCCGAGGATCACATTTCGGATGAAACACTCTTTCTTATCAGCACTCATGATCCATGGTACAGTGACATCATCGTGTACCTTCAGACATCCACTTTTCGGTCCGAGTTGACGAAGGATGCTCGACGTCGCGTTCGGCATCAATCTCAACCATATTGCATTATCAGAGATACCTTGTATCGTGTCGGAGTTGATTCTGTGCTTCGCCGATGCTTGACCCTAGAAGAGGCTGAGAAAGTCCTGAATGACTGTCACAGTGGTGCCTGTGGTGGTCACATGTCTGGATATGCTATCGCCCAGAAGATTCTGCATGCGGGTTACTTCTGGCCATCTATATTCAAGGACTGTATTGTTGCAGTTCGAAAATGTCATGCGTGCCAGGTCTTTCAGCGCAAGATGTGTGCGCCACCCCTACCTTTGCATCCTGTCATTACCGTAGGCCCTTTTGCCAAATGGGGCATAGATTTTATGACATGTAACCCTCACTCGGCCGGGGGGCATGCTTATATAATCGTTGCCGTGGACTACTTCACTAAGTGGGCCGAGGCAATGCCTACATTAGCTGTTGACAGTAAGACAACTGCTCAATTCATTTTCAACCATGTAATTACGCGTTTCGGGGTTCCTCAAACCATTGTCACCAATCATGGCACTCATTTTCGGGATTACATGATGGCAGAGCTGACATCAAAGTTGGGCTTGCGTCATGACAACTCAATGCCATACTACCCTCAGGCGAATGGCCAGGTTGAGGCCGTGAACAAGGTACTGGTCACGATGCTTCAATGAACGATTGGTATTCATAAATCCAATTGGCATCTCCAATTGTTCTCAGCTCTCTGAGCCTATCAAATGTCTGTAAAGAGCGCAACTGGGTTCACACCTTTCCAGCTGGTGTATGGTTTGGAAGCGACTCTCCCGGTTGAATGTGAGATCCCTTCGCTGAAGTTGGCTGTGGAATTATTGCCCGACACTTCCCCAGAGGAAGAACGTCTCCTGTATCTGGAAAGACTGGATGAAACCCGCCGCTTGGCTGCTTTGGTTATCGAAGCACAAAAAAAGCGGGTTAAGGCTCGTTTTGGTCAAACGGTTTCTCCACGTTCTTTCATTGAAGGGGACCTCGTCCTCTTATACGACCAAGCACACGATAAACTTGGAGCGGGAAAATTCCAGCCTATGTGGCATGGGCCCTATATCATCAAACGAGTATCAAAAAATGGGGCCTATGAGCTAATCGACTATGAACGTATTCCTCTTGCGCAACCTAGAAATGAGCTGTACTTCAAGAAGTACTACGCTTGAATTATTCTGGTGTGGTGTGTGTACATAAGTGAGTGATTTCATTTTGTGCATGTGTGCTGTGGTGTGCTTTGTAAGCGTCTTTCTGCTAATTGGGTCTTCCTGATTGTGCAGATGTCTTTTACTCCTTTTGTCGGTTTCGCAGATGGTGCCTCCCGCAGTACCAGGAATTTGTCCTCGGTAGCCTGGGTAATCTACAATCTTGCTGGTGAGTTAGTCAATTTACAAGGTGTTTATCTAGGGTCTACTACAAATAATGTCGCAGAATATACTGCCGTTTTGGAATTATTAAACGAGGCTGTTAACCTCGGTATTCGTGCATTACTTGTGTATCTGGACTCACAGCTTGTAGTGTTACAACTCAATGGTCATTATTCAGTTAGGAACCCATCCATTTTACAACTGTATCTATGTATTCGTTTACTGGAAAGGAATTTTGATTATATTACATATCAACATATACCCAGACACATGAATGCGTTAACATATGCAGTAACTAACATGGTTTTAGATAGACATTTACGCAACTTGTAAAAATAAAAATAAAAATCACATGTAAAAAGATCCATCCAAAAATATATATATATATATATATATATATATATATATATATATATATATGTCGAAATGTTTGCAGTTTGTGTGCATCACATAAAATTCAAAAATATACATGTCTATTTTAATAATAGCCAGAGACAACATGTCTCTCAAAAATGTGCAAATGAAAAGCCTAGATGACTAATCAGCGTGGTGCTCATGGTAGCATGTCACTGCCCGCACCAATCGCCTCAGTAAACGATGAAGGCGACTAGGCACCTCCACAGTGTGCCTCTGATAAGCCAATGGGACGTCTGCTAGGCGAGCATAATCTGGGATCCCACGGGCGATATCCCCCAAGTTCTGGACTAGCTCACTCCCCTCGCCACCCTCGCCTTGAGGGTCATAGGCAAGCGGGGTCCTCCATGCGATTGGTGACATCCCGGCAGGCCTCTCTGGGCCAACATCTGCATACACATAGGATTGTTTGTTAGAACGTGCATGTATACCAAAAAAAATATAAAGTGCATAAAATCAAAAAGAGTCTTACCCAGCTCCTCATCCCAGTCTTCTCCCTCCGGAAGTGGAAGATCTGGGTCTCCCGTGAAGTCAGTACCGGCATAGGGCCAGTCTTCTACGATGATCAGTTGTCGCCGAAGCCATACAAAGAACTCGGGCCTCCATGACATTTGCTGGTCCCCTCCTGATCTCGGCATGAGTGCTGCCCATCGAGCCATCCGTGGCTCCCTCAACGGTGGCTCGGCGACTATCGCCCCTTGGCCCTGGAAGATTGGTAACCATTCGAGGATGAACGATACCAAGATAGATTCGTACCCAAACTGCTTCAGTTTGGCCTTATTACACTTCGTCAACTGCCCAATCAAATAGTGTTGGGTTCATGCATTCTGATGCTAGGAGGAGCTGTGTTTTAGTGGCCTCATGCGGCGCCTGCGATCCCGCAGCCCGCGTAATGGTATGGAGCACCACCCTGAGTGCTAGATTGGGAACTGTATGGATATCGACTTTCCCGCTTCCTGATCCTGTCTGTGCCCCTGGGCACACTCTTTCCATCACCATTGACATTTTCTCCCCCGAGGGCCTAGTACCTGTCATGATCGGGACTGGACCTCTCCGAGACAATCCAGTTATGAAGTAAACATTAGATACTTCGAGCTCCAAGTCACTTGTCATTTTGATCTCGTTAAATCGGCTGCAAAACAACATCTACCCAGTATACGTTTACCTTTTTTTCAGGCTGGGATAGATTATTTACGAAAAAGGAATGCCCTAGCCTATCACGACTAGGAGGTTTTCTCAGACATAGTTTTCTACCTTTTCGGATCTGAGCAACTATCTACGAAAAGGGACTGTTGGAGTTTACTTTTCCGCCATCTTTTCAAACTCTCTAAACATGAAAAGACGCTGAGTTATTCCATTTTCAGACTCGTTAAAACCTGATGACATCAGATTCTGTCGTAATGACCATACTCGAGTTCCTCCTTCCTAGGGCTCGTTAAATGTACTAGGTTGGATTTGTCTGAAGGACGAACTTATATTACAAGCATATGCTATCCCCTTCAAGCTTGTTTCCAAAAATAATTGGGGTACTCGCCAGAAATGACGGGGAAAAATGAAACCAATATCATTTTTGTGTCGGCAGTATGTCACTCTTGAACATGGCACTTGTCTGCATTCTTGTCGGGTTGGGGACATCTCATCTTGCTATCTATTTGCCTCCATGGGTTTGTGTTATCCTTTTTTGACCACTCATCTAATCTTTGCTTCGTCATCATGACCTCAGATATTTTGATGTCAAATACTGCCAAATCCAGTGTCATGCCACCAATATGTTCAAGATAAGTTTACCTCTGCAGTTCTCAACCCTCCTCTGATTCTCTACTGATCTTGATTCACAAAAATTATGTTCCTCTGTCTCGCGTCGATGATGTGGGAAACACTATGGCCCACCTTCGATCAAGGTCACTTCCTGTCGACTTTAGCTCATTATCCAGGAAGCTGATCTAGGGACTCCCTTCAGGTACCTTAGATCCTGCATGCCTCAATGGAAGGTTCTTCGCATTCGACGCAAGGTTTTCATCATTGGCCTTCAATCAAATTATTCTGCAGGTGTTCGATGCCAGCTCACCGTTCACATTCTGTGGATTGTACCTATAGTACCTTGAGGGCCATCCTAATTATTGGTGGTTCCTCTCGCGTCTATTAAAGACTTTCATCATTGGCTAGTAATTAGATGATGTTCTTGCATGTTTGACTTCAGCTCACATATTCACATGCTAGGACTTGTACTCTGTACGGGTTGAGATGGAGCGCAAGACCCTGGGTTTTGTCTAATGGAATCCAGGCTATAGATTTTGTGGATTGCAATGATTGGTTACGTGATTCATTGATTGGATGGCTGTGACCATACCCAAGTCTGATTATTGATCCTTTCTGGATGGCTGCGTCCATACCTTGGATCCTGATTGTTGTATACTCTATTATGGATGGCTGCTCCCATACCACATATCATGTATTTGAGATGTCAGTTGTACTTTCCTACGCAGGTTTTCTGACAACAGTTTTTTCAGTTGGGCACGTTCTCATAAAGCATTTCACCCCTCTCTCTCTTTCGGGCCTCATGCTTTAGGGGGCATCTGTTACACAGTAATTTGTCACCGTCTCTGAAATTCCCCGTCCCGCACATTGGAGGGCATTTTTCGTGACCTGTGAGTAGTGACATAACCTGAAACCACTTTCATGGCATCCCCCTTGACAAGGAAAATCATTCCTCTGAAGAAAGTTTCATTTGAAAAACCCTAAGAACTGATATTTTGGCCTTGGTGTGACTAGCCAGCTTAGCCCTCCCGCCAATGGGGAAAATCCACCAAAGAGGACGTGCCAAATGGCGCTCTGTCCTAGTGTATTGCCCGTGCCAAGATTAATAAGGATTGTTTTTTAAAAATAAATGGCGGAAGTTTGATTCCAACCAACTCCTGAACGAGTCTCTAAAATGAGTTGGGAGGTTTGGCTCCGGATCTCCATGTATGGGTGGTGGTTTTCCACCTATCATGGAAGCTTCCTTGAGGATAGGGCCAATCCCACAATTGTAGGGATCCCAACTCCCCTTCCACCATCTATATAAGCTTTCCATTTTCCCTTAGCAAGCTAGAAGCAAGAGATGAATTTGTAGCAAGGAGACTATTGCCAGACAGCCTTTGAGAGCCAAGCCGAAGAGAGAGAGCTTTGTCCTATTCCCGACGAGCTTCATTGATACGTGCTCCGTTGTCGACCCACCGAAGGAAGATCCAGCGTCAGAGCCTTGGGTTGTATCTTTCTTTGTTATTATTAATGATAAGCGACTTTGATTATGGTTTCATTCATGTGTCTTTGTTTTGATGCAATGAATTACATCGTCTCTGACTGATGTATGGTTACAAGATTTAGGTTCTATGCTGTGTATCGCTGTGTTTCTTCACATGTGTGCAGGTGTTCGGATGTGTTAAGCGGAATGATGATGATCTGCCAAAGCGGAGGACGGGAAGCGTCATCCTTTCTTCGAAGACCATTGCGTAGGACCTGAGGTACGCAACCCATCATGTTTTGTCATTTTTGTAACTAGAGACCTGCATCACTATGTGTTTGATTGTTGCTAGACCCAATCTGGGATGGTAGGGATCATCTCTGTCCGCAGAGGGGATTTACCTCTCCAACAATGGTACTGATGCTGTAATTCCTTTGCAATTAGCTCTTCCTGTGATGAATTTCCTACAGGATGAAGTTGATAATGAAAATCAAATCCAAAGGAGAATGCTACAGTTGATATAGGCACACCAAATCAGAGAATCATTGCTGGAAAAAGTACAGAAGTATCAAGCTAAAGTCAAATCTATTTTTGACAAAAGAGAAAATTAGCAGTTGTTTCAGGAGAATGATTTGGTGTTGCGTTGGGATGTTAGGAGAGAAGACCATGGAAAGCATGGTAAGTTTGAAGATTTGTGGTTTGGGCCATTTAGAATCGCTGAAGTTTTGAAGAATAATACTTTTCTGTTCAAACATATAGATAATGATCAGCTGACTGGAGGCCTAGTCAATGGTCATTTTATTAAGAAGTTCTTTATTTAGTAAGTCATTTGAGTCACTCCATTGTAAATATCCGGTGTGATGTGTCAATAAAATCCATGCCGAATGGTTTTTATGTCTGCATATATAGTCAGTCTTGATTCTAGTGAGTCAATGGTCAGTCCTAGTCTTAATTTTCAGGAAGTCTTCTGAGTTTCAAAATTTTTTAAGGCACCGAGTCTACAGTCCTTGAAGCCTCATAGGGAGGAATTCATCCCCAATAGGAGGCACTGTTATCACTAAATTTTTTCCAAATATTTTCAAATTCTAGTCATCATTCTCCAAGGAATAAATCTGCCTTTTCAGTTTGATTATAAGATGAAAGTTTCGTTGTCAAAGTGTAGTGGTGAGAAAATTTTATTTTCTACCTTCATTAATTTCATTTTCCCTCTTTCACAATTCATTTTTCCAAAAAACCCAAATTCTGGCCTCTCATTTCCCTTTTCAAAACCCATTTTTAACTCATAATCCAATTTTTATAGTTAAAAAAGCAGCTCCGCACACCCATCAACAGCCATATCATATTTCCTTTTTAACTTATGATATATTTTATCACAACTTTTACCTGCACTACAAAAAAAACTTTGTTATATCATATATTATATGATATAAATTATCGCACTTAATAAACATTGTGGATCCCTTACCTTTCTTCGCAATCAACTCTTCACAGTTTTAACTCCCATTCACATTACAATTTCCGTCTCCTACAAAACCCCTGAAACACGATTTTCGATATGGTTTTGGACCCATAATTCTCTTTGATATTCCTCGAATATGTTATAAAGCCTTTTTTTTGTTTTGGGTGTTGTTTTATCATTTTACCATGACTTAACGAAGTTTTCACTTTCTGATTTGAAAAACCATTTAAAGGGCCCCACCTTTCATCTCATTGCACATCGCACTTCGCCAGTTTCAACGTTTAGCCACCATGTTTCATAATAAAAATTCTGATGTGTGATCTGTGGGTGACCCCATTGTTTGTTATGCCACGTCACCTCTGCTCTCATCGTACATCGCACTTCGCGAGTTTTAACATTTAACTCTTGTGTCTCATAACAAAAATTGCGATGCACGATCTGCGATCGGTCCCACTTGTTTTTCATGTCATCACCCCATTGCAAATTGAATTTTCTCTTGTTTTTGTATTAAGTTTAAATGCTCCCACCCCGATTTGTGATTGCGATAAATGTCTAAAAGGATTTTTACTCCCGCTTACCATTCATTCCGCTCCACGCCTCCCCTATCAATTAAACCTTTTTCAAAGAGTTTCTTTGTAATTTCTCATAAAATGAACCTCCTCCATTCTATCCAAAAAGTTTATGGTTTTCCACCATTACAAAGGGTTTTCCACCAAAGAAGAAAAGGAACATTAACGAAACATCATCAGATTTTCTCTAAAACAGTTTTCTACCACTACTCTCAGCATCAACACATTTCTACAAAGCACCAAGCATCATTCAAGGAATAACCACACACTATTTTCACTATTGTTTACAATTTTTATGGAGTTGGTTGCACCAGAACATAAGATGAGTCTTCCCAGAAACTGCCACATCATACAAACCTCTTCGAATTTTTAGCCTTGTTACTGTTATTTTCATTATGTCATAGCACTTTGTATTACAGTTTTAGGATAAGGCTTATCTCTTGCACGAGATCATAATAACTTTTGGGAACATGTTTATGCCTTTTGTGGAGATGAAAGTTTATTGTTTTTGTATATATGTGATAAAATTCTATGTAAAAAGGGTTGGTTGGTGATTTTAGAATCTTGGCTCATACGATCAGTACTCTTTTTAGTGAATAAAATTGAAGAAACTTCTCAGGACTTATTATCAATCTAATGTGTGTATTGTTAATCTTCTCTTGTGTTTCCATATCTGATTATCTTCAGTGGCAACTTGTAAACCCTCATACTATTATGTGTTTTTACCAGTCTCTTAAACATGCTATGTGTTTTATTAGTTTTTGTTAGTCTCACACAATGAGCATTCCTGGTAAATATATATTGCAATAGTGGAAGAGAATCACTTATAATAGTTATCTTACTTGATATTTCAGTAAGAATATTGTAAGTCTAGAAATAACTTTCTCTTGTTGAAATATTGACAAATTGCTACTTGTGTTATTTTCTACCAAAAGTAGTGGATTTCTGCTTTGTAGACCCACTGTTTCTTCTTTAATTTTGCATTATCTTCCCCTCATATGCTACAAAATCACTCTTTTTCTACCACATCAGACCCAATACCCTCATTAGTAGAAATGTGGATTTTATTGAAATCTCTTTTCAGTGAATGAAAGTTTATACCACCTACCAATCTCATAAAACAAATCATTAAATTGTCTTAAAGTTTAGGATGTGTCTGGTCAGGTGCTTGCTGTAGTCCAAGTGATGATTCCAGTGCCAACACAGTGATATGTCAAGTGACTGATGATTTACTATTAATAGCTACGTGCATGTCAGTTCTGATGAAGACGCAGTAGAGACAAAGGTTAAGGGGACGTTAAATATCAGTTGTATTAGTAGAAAATTTCTCAGGCGCAATTATATACACCATAGGATGCCCATGATGTATTGCACGGTAAAGGAAGGATAATTATCCTAATTAATAGGGATTAATTTCCTAGGGATTACGTGAGCAAGGCAGGTTGAAGACAGGCTGAGAATTGGCTAAGTGTTGGACCAATTTTTTTTGGATCAGTGTGAGACAATTAGGATAGTGCAACAGAATCTTGTGAGAAGAGTGCATTGTATTTTTTCATGATTCCTTGGTTCATTATACAATAGAGATAGAGGGGTTTTGAGCAGAAAGCTTTCTCCAGGAAAAATATCTATGTTGTGGATTGATTTGCTTCTTTCTCTTACTTGGTGTGATTGTGCGATCATGTTTATTTTCCGCAAATTAATTGTAGGATGATTTAGTATATTGCTATAGTATATTGCATGATCAGATTCAATACATTGGTATACATATTGTTTGTATAATTTCTACAATGGCTAGGCCAAGGCTTAGTGTAGGATTCAAGCCATTGGATGTGAGTGGATTCCTTGATGCTCCACATAAATTTCCTGATAAATATGAGGAATGGATACCCAAATTCAATGGGAATGATGTTATCACAACGAAAACAAATATGCATTATTTTTATTGGGATGTTGGTAGAATAAATGTTAGAAGAGGAAGACACTATCATGATCATTAGTTTTCCGTATCGTTAGAAGGAAGTGCTAGGGATTGTCACCTAGATTTACCTATATGAAGTCTTATGAACTGAGACCATTTCCATTAAGCCTTCGACAAAATATGGGACACTATTTAGGAATATATGCAACTATTGGCTAAATTCTAACGAGCCAAGAAGACTAAAAATGAAAGTGTCAATAATTTACACAATGGTTTGACAAGTTTCTCAAAGAAGTTCCTATATTGTACAAACCTACTGATCAAACTATGCTTGAAAAATATATATAATCCTTCCCTGGAAATATGTCCCATGTATTAAAGGACAATGGTTTTTAGTCTCTAAATTAAGCTAAAACTTAGGTCATTACCATTGAACACAATTTGAGCACCTATAAGATTGACATGCTTTCATATCCTAGGGCTAAATTTGAATTAAAGTCAATGTTAAAATTTGAAACAAGAAACAGTGCCATTGGAATCTAGAAATAAAATCCAGAAAATGGCCCTAGAAATGGCTACCATGTGAGGCTTTTGATTTAATTATCCCTTAATTAAATTGAAAGTAAATTGTAATTTCATATCATAACAACGTGTATCAGTTAACTAAGTAAGATAGACTTAGTTAGCTCAAGAATTTCGAGTTGAGGGTCAAAGATGAGGCATGTAGAGTGATTATATTATTTTCATGGTTTAGTTGCTGTTAATGCACTAGTGCAGTGTGAGTGTAATTGGTTAACTCAAATTAATTGAGTTATAGTTATAATTGAGTGATGAGCTAGTGAGAGGTCAAGTGAATTAATTTAGATTTAATTAAAAAGTATTGATCTACCATGTAACTGATGATTTTCTATTATTAGCTGCATGCATGTCAATTCTGATGACGACCCAGTTGAGACAGAGGTTAAAGGGAAGTTAACTATCAGTTGTATTATTTGTGAATTGCCTAGGCCCAATTATAAAGTCAGAGGAAGGCTCCATAGGGATTTCCTAGTCAAGGAAGGTTGATTATCCTATTTAATAGGGGTTAATTACCTAGGGATTGCGTGAGAAATGCCGAGCTAAGCAGTGGCTAAGAATTGGCTATGTGTTTGTCAATTTTTCCTAAGAATTTCTAGTCAGTTTTGAGCAGCATTAGGTTGAGACGATTGGTAGAGTGCAAGATTTTCTCAGTGTGAGAAAGAATTGTATTGTTTCATGATTATTTGACTATGTACAATATATGATAGAGGGGTTTTGAGCAGGTGCTTTCCCCATATACATCTTGTATTGTGTGATTGATAATTTCCTTTCTCTTCCTTGCATGTGATTGAGCGATCATGTTTTATATTCCACAAATATAGTAGAAGGGTTCAGTATCTTGTTTTAGTAAATTACATGATCCGATTGAATCCATTGGTATATAGAGTTTATATATAATTTCTACAATCAAATCCAAGTACCTAAGTTGACCCCATATTGGAATATTTCCGCTAAAATTTTGTCAAAGTCACAAGTGAGCTAATGCAAGGGTAAATGCATATGATGAAAAAAATATTAATCTCAGAAAGGGAAAGATGATCCCATCAAAATTATCCTCCTAAAATATAATTTAATAATTATATTCCTCCTAAGAGAAACCCTCACAATGGCACAGATCTTTCACAACATATTATGCCTAATGAAATTTCCACAACTAATGTAGTTTTACAAGAAGGGTTTCCTTGGTTTCAAACATGAAATGAGTTCCGTAGTCAAGAGGCGTGCCCTTATATCGAAGTGGAAGAAGATGATAACCTAAAGAACCTAAATTTGATCAATGATCATGCTCCATTTACTACTTTTCTAAATGAATCATTCTTCATTTATCAACAATAGCATGAATATTCCATTGAATAACCTAGTGAATATCACGATGATCCTATTAATAATGTTGAGGAAAGTGGTAGGCTCAAAGAGTTGCATTACATCAGTAAGAATAGTGAGCCAGGTCACCCTTAAGCAAGTAGTGGAAATAAAAATTTTCGTCAAAATGGTGTCAAACAACCTATACTACTAATAATATCCCAAATCTAAATAAATCTAACTCCAACAATAGGATGACTTTGGATGTAGACTTAGGAAGTGTTTTATCAAAAGTAAATGTGTTTGTGTCACTCCTAGAACTTGCAAAACTTGAACCCTAATTTTGGTACATCAAAAATATCCTTAACGTTGAGAAAGAGTTTGAGTACCCTCCTGTTATATTAAAAAATATGTATAATGATCAAATAAGTGGAGGGAATGCACCATTCATTTTGTGCTTAGTAGTCAATAATCTCATATTGCATAACTATATGCGTGAATTAGGTTCCTCACAAAATTTCACGCCTTTAAGAGTCATGAACTAATTAGAAATGAAATTTAATAGGCCATATGTGAATGTGTGTATGGTTTTTATGCATGGCTTGGTGAAGGGAGTCAAGATATCACCCACTACTAAAATATACATTCCTATGCTGATGGATATTGTAGTCGTTGATGTTCTAGATGGATGGGGCATGATATTAATTAGAAAGTGGTGTGACTCTATAGGTGAGAAACTACAAATTTATTTTTAATATGCTACCATACCCACCAATGATGGGAAACCATTAATATTATCTAGATAACCACACATGTTGGAACATGTTGAAGATATAAAACCTTTCACATTTCCTAAGCATCTTGGTAGAGCCAAACTATACCTCCTTTGAACTTGCAAGTGGAGTAGAGACATTGAACCAAAACTTCTTGAAAGGCCTAAATAGGTTAATCCAATGTCATTAAATGTACATCAAGTCAAGCAATATTTGTGACTAAAGGTATGAGACATACATATAAAAACACCAAAAAAAAGAAACAGGTTAAAAAAAAAGGCAAGGATTTCAATGTTGGGGATATAGTCCTCATTTATGATAACCAATGTCCTTTAAGTCTCCATTGAAAAGTAGGGGTATGTTACTTTGACATTGAAAACCATGATAGTGAGCCTTTTTCTTCCCATATGGAAGGAAAATAACTCTGTTTAGTGGAACTAGTTAGCACTGCAATTTTTTTCAAAGATTTTCAAAGTCTGGTCATCATTCTCCAAGGAATCAATCTGCCTTTTTAGATCGGTTGTAAGATGAAAGTGTTGTTGTCAAAATGTAGTGGTGAGAAAATTTCATTTCTACCTTCATTCATTTCATTTTCCCTCTTTTATCTTTCATTTTTCTAAAAAAACCCAAAGTCCAGTGTTTCATTTCTTTCAAAACCCCTTTTTAACTATTAAAATTCAATTTTTATAGTTAAAAAGCAGCTCCACACACCCACTAACAACCATATCATATTATACCTTTTTTACCTAAAATTTTATCGCATATTCAAACCTTATACATGTAACCATTGCCGAAAACTACAAACTTTCTGATATGCGAAATCACTAGGACCCATCATTTATTTTTTATCCGTTTCATAACATTCGAAATGTTTTAGAAAAATCCTTTATATTATGATTCAGACGAATTTTACCATATTCATTGACTTAACGAAGTTTTCACTTATCCTCTTTTAAAAGCCATTTAATGGGCTCCACCTACGTTTTCATATTGCATTGTCGCAAAGTTCACTTGCCACATTCACTTCCGCTTCCTCATTTCCTCGATTTTCATATTGATTGGGACCCTTTCTTGCCACGTCACCCTTTCCCCATCGCACATCGCAAGCTCTGGAGGATAGAAACTTGAGATCATGTTATAAATGTCGAAGTGTGATGTGCGATATTGAGTGGGACCCTTTCCTGCCATGTCACCCTTTCCCCATCGCACATCGCAAGCTCTGGAGGATAGGCACTCGGGATCATGTTATAAACGCCAAAGTGTGATGTGCGATATTGAGTGGGACCCCTTCCTACCACGTCACCCTTTCCCCATCGCACATCGCAAGATCTAGAGAATAGGCACTTGGGATCATGCTATAAACGTCAAAGTGCGATGTACGATATTTTTTGGGACCTGATCGCATATCGAAATTCAAAAGCTTAGGAGGATAGGTCCTCAGGAATCTGTTAAAAATGTCGAAATGCGATTGCGATTTCCACCAGCCATTACACCTCGTGATCTTCCTTGCCCTTCGATCCATATTTCTCATGCCTTTTTAGCCCCCTTTCTCCATTCTACTTTTAACACTGTGGGGGGGGGGTTCGAAAAGCTATTTTCTCTATCGCTCCTCCTACTACATGTCCTCCTCTTTGCATTTAGCAACCCCCTCGGTCCAAACCTCCTTGCCACATCATCACCCTCATCACAAATCACATTCCCTCCCACTTGTGTCTTATGCTTAAATGTTTCCAACCCCAATTTGTGATTGTGATATATGTATAAAGGTTTTCTCCTCCTACTCATCATTTATTTAATAATCTCTCCCGCTAATAAAATGAAACCCCACTATCTCTTTCAATCCACCTCCATAACCTGTTTAACCTCCATATTTCCTGTTTCTTATTTCTCCTGTTGGCCCACAATTCAACGTGTCTCCTTCTCATATATTTCACATGCTCGGTCCTTTTGTTTGGAACCTATATATATGGGATTTCCCACTCCAACACTATTTACATGTTTAATTCGAGACCCTATCGCGACAAACAATAAACCAAAGGAAAGGAACAACGAAAAAGTTTCTATGAAACATATTTCTACCATTACTCTCATCACCAACACGTTTCCACAAGGAATCAGACAACATTCAAGGAACAACCACACGTCACTTTCACCGCTGTTTACACTTTTTGTGGAGTTGGTTGCACTAGAAGAGAGGAGGAGTCTTCCTATGGACTGCCACATCATATAACCACTTCGAATTGTTAGCCTTGATGCTTTTTATTTTGATTATGTTATAACACTTTGTATTAAAGTTTCTGGATAAGCCTCATATCTTGCATGGGATGGTATTAACTTTTAGGAACATATTTACTCCTTTTGTGGGGATGACAGTTTTATATTTTTGTATATATGTGACAAACTGCTATGAAGTAGAGATGGTTGTTGGCACAGGGCCTAGTGACTTGTTATTGATTCTCATGTCATTCCTAAACAGTGTATTGTCGAACACATAATACATTCCAGTTACACTCTTGGGGATTCACAAAATCATATGGTGTGTGTATAGTTTTCCCTTCTGTTTTTACATACTTCATCTGTCTTTCAAGATATATCATAAAAGTTATATCTCAAGTTTTATAAGTCTTGTGAACCTCCAAGACATATGGATATATTTTTCTAAGTCTTATTCCAAGCTTTCCTGATTCAATATGAATTGAAGATTGTTCATAAGCATTCCTTGAGGTGGAATTAAACCCTGTTTCATGGTTTTATAAGTCTTTTGATCTAGCATGCATGATAATTTTTTTTTGTCAGTCTTGATTCACTAAGAATTCCTGATTCATGAGGTCATGCTAGTTAGAATCATTCCTTGTAATGGGATTCTTTAAATGTAAAGTGAGACTCTTGTAAGTCTTTTAAAAGCATTCTGTCACTATACATTTCAGATTTGGAATTTGTGTCATTTTTTACTCCTAGCAGTGGATTTATGTCCTACAGACCCACTGTATTTCTCCCATTCTTCTAATCATTGAACTACAATTTTTTCTACCACATCATATATACGAGTGCCCTCATATGTGTTAGAGTTTTTTTTATCTGTTCAACGTTCCTTTCAAAGTGCTTGAGATCCAACCACTTTCCATAAAACCCAATCAAATCATAAGAAATAGCCCTTGAGCTTAAGATGTGTCTGGTCAGGCATTTGTTGCAGTCCAAGTGCTGATTCCAACGCTAACATCTTTTGGTGCATCTATCAGGAGATGAAGGCCTTGAAATGAAGTATTCTCCCGAGTCTCGTGTTTTAATTGCTGAATATCGATTATTGAAGGGGAAAAATAATTGATAACTTGAAGAGGATTGCAGTTTTTCACCTGGCAACTCCATTGTTTCGGATCCAGTGGCGACTTCACGAGGATGCATAGATCATATTTTCAGTGGATGTTTTGGATAAATAGCTACACCTTTCAAAATTCTGAAAGGGACATCATTGTAGAGGTAGCATTAAATTTTTTTCCTCATTTAGTAGCTGATGATTTGGAGTCTTCTTATAGTGCATACATTCAAAGCTTTATGAGTATCCCGCATTGTGATTATTTTCGTCATGAGTTGCACTATGTTATGATATGGATTATTTCAGTTTTAATCTTAAGATTCAGAATCCATATGAGGTTTTTATCAGCTATTTGAATGGTTGCATGACAAGTTCCATATTGCATGAAGATTTCCATTCAAATCATATTAGAAGTAGAAGAATGAATAAGCTTGTTGCTTTGAGAATTTTTACAGAACCAAAGAGGGCGCGCCAACTGGTGCTCTGTCCCAGTGTATTGCCCACGCCAAGCTTAATAAGGATTGTTTTTTAAAAATAAATGGCAGAAGTTTGATTCCAACCAACTCCTGAACGAGTCTCTAAAATGAGTTGGGAGGTTTGGCTCCGGATCTCCATGTATGGGAGGTGGTTTTCCACCTATCATGGAAGCTTCCTTGAGGATAGGGCCAATCCCACAATTGTAGGGATCCCAACTCCCCTTCCACCATCTATATAAGCTTGCCATTTTCCCTTAGCAAGATAGAAGCAAGAGCTGAATCTGTAGCAAGGAGACTATCGCCAGACAACCTTTGAGAGCCAAGCTGAAGAGAGAGAGCTTTGTCCTATTCCCGACGAGCTTCATTGAGACGTGCTCCGCTGTCAACCCACCGAAGGAATATCCAGCGTCAGAGCCTTGGGTTGTATCTTTCTTTGTTATTATTAATGATAAGCGACTTTGATTATGGTTTCATTCATGTGTCTTTGTTTTGATGCAATGAATTACATCCTCTCTGACTGATGTATGGTTACAAGATTTAGATTCTATGCTGTGTATCGTTGTGTTTCTTCATATGTGTGCAAATGTTCGGACGTGTTAAGCAGAAGGATTGAGATCTGCCAAAGCGGAGGATGGGAAGCGTCATCCTTTCCTCAACGACCATTACGTAGGACCTGAGGTAGGAAACCCATCATGTTTTGTCGTTTTTGTAACTAGAGACTTGCGTCACTGCGTGTCTGATTGTTGCTAGACTCGATCTGCGCGGGTAGGGATCGCCTCTGTCCACAGAGGGGATTTACCTCTCCAACAAATTGGTGACTCCACTGGGGATTTGATTGGAGTTTGTCTTGTCTCTTTCGATTGCTTTTGGCTTATGTCTACTTGATTTTCTCTTCTGGTTTGTCTCTTTTTGGTGTAGAACCTCTGTTCAACTCCCACCATACCTGATCTACTCTTTTCTTTCTCTTTTTCATTTCTGTCATTGGTAAACTCGATTGGCGCGCTTTTTAGCCTGACAGTCGTGCCAGCTAGCACCTGTTGCTAGTTAGGCCCCCGTGCCAACCCTGTTTTGGCGCTAGATGCAGCCAAACAGTCGCGCCATTCCTGTGTGGTCTTTAGGGTTTTTTCTTGTTAAGGCTCTCTGATCTGAGTTTTTGGTCTTTGGTGCATCTTTTTCCATTTGCACAGTGCTTTGGCGTCCTTGTTATTTGTGAATCACCTCTATCCTCCGATTGTTTGCCCTTTACCATCGGTTTTGCATTCTAGCCCTAGGGCATCCCTGGTGCTATTGTGTGTTGGAGCCTCCGTAGGAGTTTTGGTTTTTTGCTTGTTCGATCCCTTCGTTTTCCTCCTTACATTCATTTGGTTGGTTTTTATTGTATCATTGTGTGATTTTAGTGATTTCTCTCTTTCTCATTCAAGTTTTTCTTTATCTTATTTAAAGCCTGAATCCATGGTTCGTATGAGTTTTGTTGGGGGTTGCCCTCTTTGATTTGAAGGATTTCTCTAGTCAATTTGAGACCGATTGTGTGTTGATCAGACATTTACTCTTTGGATATCATTTCTCAAATTGGTCTCTTATTAGTTTTCATTTCGTTTGGTGCATTTTGCTCTGAAACATTGAAAATACAAAAAAAAAAAACAATTCTTTTTGCTTTTGATTAGTTAGTGAAAATTGGAAACTTTTCTGCATTATTAATGTTATATAACTCTAAAGGAAAAGCTTTTAGTTTCATTAGCGTGCATTAGGGACAGGAATGGTTGTTTTGTGATCATTTTTTTATTGTTTGAAAAATCTCTCAACCTTCCCATAGTTAGCTATTCATCGAACAAAGTGATTTGTAGTGGCATGTAGTGTGCATTTAGAGGATTTTTGAGACATAACATTTGGTAGGGCCTGAAATTGAAACATAATTGAAGATAAACTCTAAAATTTATTCAATTTACTTTAAGGTGGCATTGAAACATTAATGAAATATTTAGAGGTCTAGGCTAGTGACGTGTTTCGGCGTCATTAAACCTAGTAGCTATCGTTCGCCACTTGGCTTTAGACAGCACTAGTACAGACTTGTGCTCCCCGTACCGTCGCGTATATAAAGGGAGACCCCACTAGGTTGCTATCCTTTATCCGTAGGAAGCCGAGTCTGCCACCTTATACCCGTGATACACCAGACACAACATTCGGGGAGATTGTCTGCACGTACGTCAAGTCCTTGGTTGATTTCTTTTTCATTTTTTAACCAAGGTGTATATTGCAGTTCACAGATATCTGGTACACCCTTTTGCCTAGAGTTCCAGAGTAGTCATTTCATTCTTTTCTGACTCATTAAATTTGAAAGGATCATCAAGTGCTTGTCCTTTCACGCTTGTTTCCAAATTGAAAGAGATAGAGTCACCTTTTACTCATTTCTTGACTCTTAAAACATGAAACAGTTAAATTTTCAAGCTTCAATGTGGTAAAATTAAGCACCTACGATCACACGCCCTTTTAGAGATTGTTTGTTGGCCGTTTTATTGTTTGCCTTGGTTTTAGCCCGTGTGCTTTTGTTCTGATCTCTTCCTCTTTTTGTTACTGTCACAGTGGCAGAACCCTAAGTTTCGTCTACTGGTAGTCCTTACACAGACGATTCGTCAGAGGTCTCTTAGTCCTCTGCTAAACCTCAACAGCCTATTGTCTCCAAGTTTCCTGACGAGGGACCGGTTATATCTAAGCTTCCCTTTGGAGGACCGGTTGAGTTCAATTGGCCCTTATCCAATGATTGGTTTGGATTTGGAGTAGGGGAATATTTCCCTCCTCTTACATTGGGTTCGCCTTTTTTAGCTGCCGTTATACCTCCTAGTCCTAGCCGTATTTTGGAAGATCTTACGGCAGGGTCAGATATGGACTCACCCAGTCCTTCTCCTAGTGAGGAAATTCCTACATTTGGTGAAGATTACCAGCTTTTTCCAGAAAACAACCCCGAGTCTTCTGTCATGTCTTCGCCTGGTCCTTCGCTTCCAGTGGGATATAGGTCCTTAAGTTAGATTGTGGCCTTTGTGGCCTCCATGGGAGTGTCAACTCCGTCCATGAGGCCCGTTATACCTTCATTAGGGATGTTGCCATTGACACCTCTCACATCATCCCCACAGGTCACATCAGTACCTGTTAGGCCTACCATTTGCATAGCCGCATCTACACCTGCTGTTACTACTCAGTCCATCAGGACCGCGTCACTCCTTGAAGACGTCTACATCGCATCTGCGATTCCCGAGAATATCTCTCCTGAGGAGTATCGGTTGTCTTTACAGTCGTCGAACTCCAAGGTTGGTCAGTCCTCCCAAGATCCCAACCATCCTTATTTTTCCCATTATGGACCGGATGGTACCCCTGTTTACATTTTTCCATACCAGTATGATGAGCACGGTAACCCTCTATGTTTTCCTGCTCTAGAGGCTTATCAGTATGTCCAAGTTTTTCTTTCTACCCAGGCTGGGCAACCTTCTAACCCGCAAGGACAACCCTTCCAGGGCCAACCTTCGGGCCAGCCTGGTTATCTATATGACCCGCAAGGAAAACCCTTACAAGGCCAACCTTCGAGCCAGCAGGGGTTGTTGTATTGTTCGCAAGGGAAATCATACAACCCTCAAGGTTAACCTTTACAGCCTCACTCTATGGTCCAACCAGGGCAACCTCAAGGACCCATAGGCCAACCAGGGTATCAACCTGGACTGTTGTACGGTCCTAGGGGAAAATCCACCCTTCCCAACCTATGGTGCAACCTCAACAACCTCAGTTTCCCATCGGTCTGAATGTTTCACAGCCAGGGCCATCTTATGGTCTTGCCATAGGTCAACCAGGTTATCAGGCACAACCTGGCCCCATTCCACCATTAGGCCAACTGGCTCAGCCGGGCCAACCTGGTGTCTTTCACCAGCCAAGTCAACCTGTTCAACTAGGACAACCTGTGCACTAGGGTCAACTTGTTCAACCAAGGCAGCCTCCTCAGCCAGGTCAACCTGTTCAACCAGGCCAACTTACACATCCAGTCAACCCTGCTCAACAACTGATTTATTCCATGCCACAGCCGAATCTGCCTGTGTGCCCAACTTATCAGGCTCAGCAGGGCCCCACTTACCAATAGCCTACTCGACCCCAAGGCAGTTATTACCTTCAAGGTCAGTCTCGACCGGTTTAAAACTTGCCCCAAGGTTCTGGTTATTACCTTCAACAACTAGGCTATACCTATACTCAACAGTCAAATCCATACATTGCTCAAACGGGGCCTAGGTATAATCAGGGTTAGTACCCTAGTTATCAACCCCCTTACACTGGGTATCAGCAACCGTATCAACCCAATTATACGACTTATAACCCCTATGGTCAGAATCCTCCAGGACAGAACCAATGGGGGCAAAGTTATGCTCAACCAGGGTGGAGTACGGGTACAGGTCCTTATCAAGGGCATGGTATGCCTTTCAATCCTCAGTTACCTTTCCTTGCCACGTTGGAATTGCCGGACGTATCTAAATTGACCAATGATCCGATTCTCCACAATCCTTATTGGCCTCCGGTTCCCACCAAGGTGCCTGGTGACTGTCCTAAATTTGAAGGTAAATCTAGAGAGGACCCCCAAGCTCATGTTATGACCTACCATCTGTGGTGTTCTTCAAACTCTTGGGTCGATGATTCAATTCATCTGCGTCTTTTCCAGTGCCCTCTTACCGGTGTTGCCGCTAAGTGGTATATAGAATTAACCCGCGATATCTTTCAAGACTTCAATACGTTAGCTATGGATTTTCTGACACATTTCCAGTTACCAGTTCGTTACGAAGCCGGGGCACATCTCCTGACTTCTCTCAAGCAGGATAAAGCCACCCACATATCTAATCATATTCACGAGTGGCAACGTCGTCGTAGAATGATCAAGTTTGATATACCTGATCAACTTCTAACTCATTGGTTCACTACCTGCTTCGTTAACAAGATTGCTCAAGATATTGCTATGGGGGCATGTGTGACCGAAGAACAAGCCATCGCTTGTGCCCAGTACCTTGATTTGGTATACTCTCAGTCCGACATGCTATATGATATCTTGACTGATGCCCCGCGACCAGGGACCTCTAAAGCACCAGCTACCCTATTGGTGGACAGTGTTGTTGGTTCCATTTCTTAGACTTCTCGGAAGTCCTCTAATGGGAAGTAGAAGTCGAATTCTTCCAATAATTATGCTCTTCCCGCCCCTCTTGATTCTGGTGAGACTGCGGAGGTCAAAGCCATTTAGGCCAATCCTGCGAAAAGGGCCTTCAAAGGGAAGAAGAAGGGAAAAGGCAAATCCAAACCCGATGCCTCGAAACCAGAGTATTCCAAACCTTGTGCTGATGATGGTTCCCAACGCAAACCGAAGTACCCCTACCTTATCTGTGAAGGAGATCATTATACCAAATATTGTCCTCGATGATATGAAGTTAGTCAACTTCTGAAAGGCTCCAAAGGGACTCTGGCAGTTCTCAAAGAACCATTCCCGTCTCTGCAGGCCCAGATGGTTGAGCAGCCTTCACCATCTGCACCATTTGGGTCCCAAGTTTTTATGATGAATGGTGTTGCACCTATTTCGATTCCTACGCGCTCGAAGGATTATGCTGGATCACGCCAGGCAGCTGGGAAGGAAGTCATTTATGGCCCACCTCCCCCACCTGTCTCTGGTCCTTTAGAAATTGAGAAACCCAGTGCTGAACTCGTTGTAAGGCCACCTTCTAAAGGTGTTCTGCGAAAATATTCCTATAATCCAAACGCCTGTGCCGTTTAGCACTACAACATTGTTTAGGATTTAACACAGGCACCTTCCGCAATGTCTGCGTTGGAAGTGCTTCAAAGTTTCCCATCGAAATGGAAAGATCGGTTGTCTACAATCGGTGGAATTGATCCTACCGATTCTAGTCTTCTCACCTTCGACTTGGAAAATTTCATCCCCCAACTTCCGCATCAAATTGCTCTCGTTATACAAGTCGGTATCAACGGCCTCAACATCCACAGAGCCGTTGTGGACGAAGGTGCTTCCACCTGTGTTATGTCATCTGCCTGCTGGAAGGCCATAGGCTCTCCAGCTCTTACTTCATCTCCCAATGCCCTAGAGGCATTTGATGGTCGGGAATCAAAACCCCTGGGTGTTCTTGAGAGTTTACCAATCACGTTACAGGGTAAGACAGTCAATGTAGAAGTAGAAATGGTTGACGCCAAGCTCAATGACAATCTTCTTCTTGGTCACAGCTGGAATCACACCATGCTATGCATTCCATCCACTCTCTTCCGGCTTCTGAAGTTTACTCATGAGGGAAAACTTATCACTATCGATCAGTTGTCTTTCTTCACCTCATCCTCCGAGAACAACATACCTTACGTGGATCATATCCCCAATCCCACCGACAGTGTAGGACCTGGTCTTTTCAAAGACCCCATCCTCATGGGTATTTTTCTCGCGCCACCACTACACACCGTTCAAGTTAACCTGATCTCGAGGTCAGATGACCCTTGGATCATCCCTTCGCCTGAACAGGTGACCTCTTTTGGAGAATCAATGACTTTAACTCCACTTGAGATCAATTACTACGAGATCGTCGCTGCATCAGATCCTCCTCCTTCTGAACATGCTCCTTCGAGCATGGCTCTAGATGTATACTCTCAATGCCCTTGGCTCGGTGATCTAGATTCACCCGATCCCTTAAGAGAAGTCTTCCCCTCTGATGAAGCTATTGTTGAAATGATGTCTCTTGAAGATCTGCCATGGAGTGATGGCCATCATCGTTCCTCGTTCATGCCCGGCTTGGGGGCAATGTATAATTGTCTAGAGCACTTCGCATCTCAGGTTCCCACCCCGCCTCTTTAGACACTGATATTAACTCATGAGGTTATTTCGGAGGGAAATCTGAGTAATATCATGCAAAACATGCCTATCGACATCTTCGTTAAACCGGGGGTAGTCGAGAAAATTCAAGTGGGAGTTACTTATTCTCCCGAAGAGATTCAAGTATACACGAGCCTTTTTCATGAATTCAGAGATGTTTTCGCATGGTCCTATGAAGAGATGCTTGGGATTGATCCCAGTATAGTCGTGCATGAGATTCCCACCTACCTAGGTGCGAAGCCCGTGCGTCAGCGTCTACTCCCAGTGCATCCCTGAAAAGCCGCAACTATAAAGGAAAAAGTTGAAAAACTTCTTAATGCGGGCTTCATATATCCAATTCCCCTCATAGAATGGGTTTCTAATAATGTCCCTGTAGATAAGAAGCAGGGCACTATACGGGTCTGTGTTGACTACTAAGACATTAATCAGGCTTGTCCTAAGGACAATTGTCCCACTCCTTTTATAGATCAGATCATTGATGACTGTGCAGGGAGTGAGATCTATTCCCTCATGGACGGCTTCTCGGGTTACAATCAAATTAATATTTTACCCACTGATCAACATAAGACCGCCTTTACCTATCTGTGGGGTACTTTCGCTTACAAGAAGCTCCCGTTTGGCTTAAAAAACACTGGAGCTACCTTCCAAAGCGCTATGTCCTATGCTTTCCATGACATACGTCATATTGTTCAGCTGTATCTGGACGATTTTCCAGCCCGTTCGGCTTGGCGTGAGGACCATCCTGAACACCTCCGCTAAATTTTTCTCCGCTGCAGACGTTACAATATTAGGCTCAACCCTCACAAGTGTGTCTTTTGCGTAGATTCTGGTCGTCTTTTGGGATTCATTGTCTCCAAAGACGGAATTCGCCTTGACCCCCTCAAGGTCGAGGCCATTGTTAACCTCCCATCCCCATCCTCGTTGCATCAACTAGAGAGTCTTAAGGGGAAAGCCAACTTCTTATGTCGCTTTATTCCAAAATATGTGGAAGTGGCCAAGGGGTTTACCTGAATTTTGAAACAGGACATTCCCTTCCATTGGGATGAGATTTCCTAGCAATCCTTCGATAAACTTAAAACGTTGCTTGTCAACACTCTGTTAATACGTCCTCCCGACTATCATCGCAATTTCACCCTTTATTTGGCTGCCGCTTTTAGCACGATAGCCATGGTTCTAGTACATGATGACGACGAGGAGAATGAATATGTAGTTTACTATCTGTCTTGGAATATTCTCGACACTGAAACACGCTATGCCCACATCGAGAAGTTGGCGCTTGCTATGGTTCAGGCCACTCAGCAGTTCCGCCATTACATCTTGTTGCGTATGGTAATAGTGATTTCCGACTGTAACCCCATGACATACATCTTGTCTCGACAATTTCTGGGGGGCAAGTACTCCAAATGGATTGTAATCCTTCAGGAGTTCGATTTGGAGTTCACAACCGCCAAATCGACGAAATCATTGGTTTTTGCTGATCTTATCTGCTCTCTCCCGACAGACTCTGTTCCTTCCCAATCCGAGGATCATATCCCAGATAAGACACTCTTTCTAATCAGCACTCATGACCCATGGTATGGTGACATCATCGTGTACCTTCAGACATCCACTTTCCAGTCCGAGTTGACGAAGGATGCTCGATGTCGCGTTCAACATCAATCTCAACCATATCACATTGTCGGAGATACCTTGTATCGTGTCAGAGTTGATTCTATGCTCCGCTGATGCTTGACCCTGGAAGAGGCTGAGAAAGTCCTGAATGTCTGTCACAGTGGTGCCTGTGGTGGTCACATGTCCGGTTATGCTACTGCCTAGAAGATTCTGTGTGTAGGTTACTTCTGGCCGTCTATATTCAAGGACTATATTGTTGCAGTTCGAAAATGCCATGCGTGCCAGGTCTTTCAGCGCAAGATGAGTGCGCCACCCCTAACTTTGCATCCTGTCATTACCGTAGGCCCTTTTTCCAAATGGGGCATAGATTTTATGACATGTAACCCTCACTCGGCCGAGGGGCATGCTTATATAATCGTTTCTGTAGACTACTTCACTAAGTGGGCCGAGGCGATGCCTACATTAGTTGCCGACGGTAAGACAACTGCTCAATTAATTTTCAACCATGTAATTACGTGTTTCGGAGTTCCTCAAGCCATTTTCACCCATCATGGCACTCATTTTCAGGACTACATGATGGCAGAGCTGAAATCAAAGTTTGGCTTGCGTCATGACAGCTCAACGCCATACTACCCTCAGGCGAATGGCCAGGTTGAGGCCGTGAACAAGGTACTGGTCATGATGCTTCAACGAACGATTGGTATTCACAAATCCAATTGGCATCTCTAATTGTTCTCAGCTCTCTGGGCCTATCGAACGTCTGTAAAGAGCGCAACCGGATTCACACATTTCCAGCTGGTGTATGGTCTGGAAGCGACTCTCCTGGTTGAATGTGAGATCCCTTCGCTGAAGTTGGCTATGGAATTATTGCCCGACACTTCCCCAGAGGAAGAAAGTCTCCTGTATCTAGAATGACTGGATGAAACCCGCCCCTTAGATGCTTTAGTCATTGAGGTACAAAAAAAGCGGGTTAAAGCCCATTTTGATCAATTGGTTTCTCCACGTTATTTCATTGAAGGGGACCTCGTCCTCTTATACGACCAAGCACACGATAAAATTGGAGCGGGAAAATTCCAGTCCATGTGGAATGGACCCTATATTTTCAAACGAGTATTAAAAAATGGGGCCTATGAGCTAATCGAATATGAAGGTATTCCTCTGGCACAACCTAGAAATAGGCTGTACCTCAAGAAGTACTATGCTTGAATTATTCTTGTGTGGTGTGTGTACATAAGTGAGTGATTTCATTTTTTGTGCATGTGTGGTGTGGTGTGATTTGTAAGCGTCTTTCTGTTGATTGGGTCTTCTTGATTGTGCAGATGTCTATTACTCCTTTTGTTGGTTTCGTGGATGGTACCCCTCGCAGTACCAGGAATTTGTCCTCGGCAGCCTGGGTAATATACAATCCTGCTGGTGAGTTAGTCAATTTGTAAGGAGTTTGTCTAGGGCCTACCACAAATAATGTCGCGGAATATAGTGCCGTGTTGGAATTATTAAACGAGGTTGTTAACCTTAGTATTCACACATTACTTGTGTACCTGGACTCACAGCTTGTAGTGTTACAACTCAATGGTCATTATTCAGTTAGAAACCCATCCATTTTACGACTGTATCTACGTATTCATTTACTGGAAAGAAATTTGGATTACATTACATATCAACATATACCCAGACACATGAATGCGTTAACAGATGCAGTAGCTAACATGGTTTTAGATAGACATTTACGCAACTTGTAAAAAAATCATCATATGTAAAAAGATCCATCCAGAAATATATATATATATATATATATATATATATATATATATATATATATATATATATATATGTCGAAATGTTTGCAGCTTGTGTACATCACATAAAATTCAAAAAATACACATGTCTGTTTTAATAATAGCCGGAGACAACATGTCTCTCAAAAATGTGCAAATGAAGAGCCTAGATGACTAATCAGCGTGGTGCTCATGGTAGCATGTCACTTCCCGCACCAATTGCCTCAATAAACGATGAAGGTGACAAGGCACCCCCACGGTGTGCCTTTGATAAGCCAATGGGACATTTGCTAGACGAGCATAATCTAGGATCCCACGGGCAATTCCCTCCAAGTTCTGGACTATCTCACTCCCCTCGCCACCCTCGCCTTGAGGGTCATAGGCAAGCGGGGTTCTCTGTGTGATGGGTGAAATCCCAACAGGCCTCTCTGGGACAACATCTTCATACACATAGGATTGTTTGTTAAGACATGCATGTATATCCAAAAAAAAAATCATAAAATACACAAAATAAAAAAGAGTCTTACCTAGCTCCTCATCCTAGTCTTCTCCCTCTGGGAGTGGAAGATCTGGGTCTCCCGTGAAGTCAGTACGGGCATAGGGCCAGTCATCTACGACGATCAGCTGTCACCGAAGCCATAAAAATAATTCGGGTCTCCATGAAATTTGCTGGCCCCTTCCTGATCTGGGCATGAGTGCTGCCCATCGAGCCATCCGTGGCTCCCTCAATGGTGGCTCGACGACTATCGCCCCATGGCCCTGGAAGATTGGTAACCGTTCAAGGATGAACGACACCAAGATAGATCCGTACCCAAACTACTTCAGTTTTGCCTTCTTACACTTTTTCAACTTCCGTTTGATGTTCATTGTTACGGCAGTGGCCCAATCGAATAGTGTCGGGTTCATGCATTTTGATGCTAAGAGGAGCCGTGTTTTAGTAGCCTCATGCGGTGCCTGTGACCCCGCAACCCGCGTAATGGTATGGAGCACCACTCTAAGTGATAGATCAGGGACCGTGTGGATATCAACCTTCCCACTGCCTGATCCTGTTCGTGCCCCTGGGCACACTCTTTCCATCACCATTGCCATTTTCTCACCAGGTGGCCTTGTACTTGTCAAAATCAGGACTGGACCTCTCCGAGAAAATCCAGTTATGAAATAAATGTCTGATACTTTGAGCTCCAAGTCGCTTGTCATTTTGATCTCTTTAAATCGGCTGCAAAACAACATCTACCCAGTATACGTTTACCCCTTTTTCAGGCTGGGATAGATTATTTACGAAAAAGGAATGCCCTAGCCTATCACGACTAGGAGGTTTTCTCAGACATAGTTTTCTACCTTTTCGGATCTGAGCAACTATCTACGAAAAGGGACTGTTGGAGTTTACTTTTCCGCCATCTTTTCAAACTCTCTAAACATGAAAAGACGCTGAGTTATTCCATTTTCAGACTCGTTAAAACCTGATGACATCGGATTCTGTCGTAATGACCATACTCGAGTTCCTCCTTCCTAGGGCTCGTTAAATGTACTAGGTTGGATTTGTCTGAAGGACGAACTTATATTACAAGCATATGCTATCCCCTTCAAGCTTGTTTCCAAAAATAATTGGGGTACTCGCCAGAAATGATGGGGAAAAATGAAACCAGTATCATTTTCGTGTCGGCAGTATGTCACTCTTGAACATGGCACTTGTCTGCATTCTTGTCGGGTTGGGGACATCTCATCTCGCTATCTATTTGCCTCCATGGGTTTGTGTTATCCTTTTTTGACCACTCATCTGATCTTTTCTTCGTCATCATGACCTCAGATATTTTGATGTCAAATACTGCCAAATCCAGTGTCGTGCCACCAATATGTTCAAGATAAGTTTACCTCTGCAGTTCTCAACCCTCCTCTGATTCTCTACTGATCTTGATTCACAAACATTATGTTCCTCTGTATCGCGTCGATGATGTGGGAAACACTATGGCCCACCTTCGATCAAGGTCACTTCCTGTCGACTTTAGCTCATTATCCAGGAAGCTGATCTAGGGACTCCCTTCAGGTACCTTAGATCCTGCATGCCTCAATGGCAGGTTCTTCGCATTCGACGCAAGGTTTTCATCATTGGCCTTCAATCAAATTATTCTGCAGGTGTTCGACGCCAGCTCACCATTCACATTCTGTGGATTGTACCTATAGTACCTTGAGGGCCATCCTAATTATTGGTGGTTCCTCTCGTGTCTATTAAAGACTTTCATCATTGGCTAGTAATTAGATGATGTTCTTGCATGTTCGACTTCAGCTCACATATTCACATGCTAGGACTTGTACTCTGTACGGGTTGAGATGGAGCGCAAGACCCTGGGTTTTGTCTAATGGAATCCAGGCTGTAGATTTTGTGGATTGCAATGATTGGTTACGTGATTCATTGATTGGATGGCTGTGACCATACCCAAGTCTGATTATTGATCCTTTCTGGATGGCTGCGTCCATACCTTGGATCCTGATTGTTGTATACTCCATTATGGATGGCTACTCCCATACCACATATCATGTATTTGAGATGTTAGTTGTACTTTCCTACGCAGGTTTTCTGACAACAGTTTTTTCAGTTGGGCACGTTCTCATAAAGCATTTCACCCCTCTCTCTCTTTCGGGCCTCATGCTTTAGGGGGCATCTGTTACACAGTAATTTGTCACCGTCCCTGAAATTCCCCGTCCCGCACATTGGAGGGCCTTTTTCGTGACCTGTGAGTAGTGACATAACCTGAAACCACTTTCATGGCATCCCCCTTGACAAGGAAAATCATTCCTCTGAAGAAAGTTTCATTTGAAAAACCCTAAGAACTGATATTTTGGCCTTGGTGTGACTAGCCAGTTTATCCCTCCCGCCAATGGGGAAAATCCACCAAAGAGGACGTGCCAAATGGCGCTCTATCCTAGTGTATTTCCCGTGCCAAGATTAATAAAGATTGTTTTTTAAAAATAAATGGCGGAAGTTTGATTCCAACCAACTCCTGAACGAGTCTCTAAAATGAGTTGGGAGGTTTGGCTCCAGATCTCCATGTATGGGTGGTGGTTTTCCACCTATCATGGAAGCTTCCTTGAGGATAGGGCCAATCCCACAATTGTAGGGATCCCAACTCCCCTTCCACCATCTATATAAGCTTTCCATTTTCCCTTAGCAAGCTAGAAGCAAGAGATGAATTTGTAGCAAGGAGACTATTTCCAGACAGCCTTTGAGAGCCAAGCCGAAGAGAGAGAGCTTTGTCCTATTCCCGACGAGCTTCATTGATACGTGCTCCGTTGTTGACCCATCGAAGGAAGATCCAGCGTCAGAGCCTTGGGTTTTATCTTTCTTTGTTATTATTAATGATAAGAGACTTTGATTATGGTTTCATTCATGTGTCTTTGTTTTGATGCAATGAATTTCATCCTCTCTGACTGATGTATGGTTACAAGATTTAGGTTCTATGTTGTGTATCGCTGTGTTTCTTCACATGTGTGCAGGTGTTCGGATGTGTTAAGCGGAATGATGATGATCTGCCAAAGCGGAGGACGGGAAGCGTCATCCTTTCTTCGAAGACCATTGCGTAGGACCTGAGGTACGCAACCCATCATGTTTTGTCATTATTGTAACTAGAGACCTGCATCACTGCGTGTTTGATTGTTGCTAGACCCAATTTGGGATGGTAGGGATCATCTCTGTCCGCAGAGGGGATTTACCTCTCCAACAATGGTACTGATGCTGTAATTCCTTTGCAATTAGCTCTTCCTGTGATGAATTTCCTACAGGATGAAGTTGATAATGAAAATCAAATCCAAAGGAGAATGCTACAGTTGATATAGGCACACCAAATCAGAGAATCATTGCTGGAAAAAGTACAGAAGTATCAAGCTAAAGTCAAATCTATTTTTGACAAAAGAGAAAATTAGCAGTTGTTTCAGGAGAATGATTTGGTGTTGCGTTGGGATGTTAGGAGAGAAGACCATGGAAAGCATGGTAAGTTTGAAGATTTGTGGTTTGGGCCATTTAGAATCGCTGAAGTTTTGAAGAATAATACTTTTCTGTTCAAACATATAGATAATGATCAGCTGACTGGAGGCCTAGTCAATGGTCATTTTATTAAGTAGTTCTTTATTTAGTAAGTCATTTGAGTCACTCCATTGTAAATATCCGGTGTGATGTGTCAATAAAATCCATGCCGAATGGTTTTTATGTCTCCATATATAGTCAGTCTTGATTCTAGTGAGTCAATGGTCAGTCCTAGTCTTAATTTTCAGGAAGTCTTCTGAGTTTCAAAATTTTTTAAGGCACCGAGTCTACAGTCCTTGAAGCCTCATAGGGAGGAATTCATCCCCAATAGGAGGCACTGTTATCACTAAATTTTTTCCAAATATTTTCAAATTCTAGTCATCATTCTCCAAGGAATAAATCTGCCTTTTTAGTTTGATTATAAGATGAAAGTTTCGTTGTCAAAGTGTAGTGGTGAGAAAATTTTATTTTCTACCTTCATTAATTTCATTTTCCCTCTTTCACAATTCATTTTTCCAAAAAACCCAAATTCTGGCCTCTCATTTCCCTTTTCAAAACCCATTTTTAACTCATAATCCAATTTTTATAGTTAAAAAAGCAGCTCCGCACACCCATCAACAACCATATCATATTTCCTTTTTAACTTACGATATATTTTATCACAACTTTTACCTTCACTACAAAAAAAACTTTGTTATATCATATATTATATGATATAAATTATCGCACTTAATAAACATTGTGGATCCCTTACCTTTCATCGCAATCAACTCTTCACAGTTTTAACTCCCATTCACATTACAATTTCCGTCTCCTACAAAACCCCCGAAACACGATTTTCGATATGGTTTTGGACCCATAATTCTCTTTGATATGCCTCGAATATGTTATAAAGCCTTTTTTTTTTGTTTTGGGTGTCGTTTTATCATTTTACCATGACTTAACGAAGTTTTCACTTTCTGATTTGAAAAACCATTTAAAGGGCCCCACCTTTCATCTCATTGCACATCGCACTTCGCCAATTTCAACGTTTAGCCACCATGTTTCATAATAAAAATTCTGATGTGTGATCTGTGGGTGACCCCATTGTTTGTTATGCCACGTCACCTCTTCTCTCATTGTACATCGCACTTCGCGAGTTTTAACATTTAACTCTTGTGTCTCATAACAAAAATTGCGATGCACGATCTGCGATCGGTCCCACTTGTTTTTCATGTCATCACCCCATTGCAAATTGAATTTTCTCCTGTTTTTGTATTAAGTTTAAATGCTCCCACCCCGATTTGTGATTGCGATAAATGTCTAAAATGATTTTTACTCCCGCTTACCATTCATTCCGCTCCACGCCTCCCCTATCAATTAAACCTTTTTCAAAGAGTTTCTTTGTAATTTCTCATAAAATGAACCTCCTCCATTCTATCCAAAAAGTTTATGGTTTTGCACCATTACAAAGGGTTTTCCACCAAAGAAGAAAAGGAACATTAACGAAACATCATCAGATTTTCTCTAAAACAGTTTTCTACCACTACTCTCAGCATCAACACATTTCTACAAAGCACCAAGCATCATTCAAGGAATAACCACACACTATTTTCACTATTGTTTACAATTTTTATGGAGTTGGTTGCACCAGAACATAAGATGAGTCTTCCCAGAAACTGCCACATCATACAAACCTCTTCGAATTTTTAGCCTTGTTGCTGTTATTTTCATTATGTCATAGCACTTTGTATTACAATTTTAGGATAAGGCTTATCTCTTGCACGAGATCATAATAAATTTTGGGAACATGTTTATGCCTTTTGTGGAGATGAAAGTTTATTTTTTTTGTATATATGTGATAAAATTCTATGTAAAAAGGGTTGGTTGGTGATTTTAGAATCTTCGCTCATACGATCAGTACTCTTTTTAGTGAATAAAATTGAAGAAACTTCTGAGGACTTATTATCAATCTAATGTGTGTATTGTTAATCTTCTCTTGTGTTTCCATATCTGATTATCTTCAGTGGCAACTTGTAAACCCTCATACTATTATGTGTTTTTACCAGTCTCTTAAACATGCTATGTGTTTTATTAGTTTTTGTTAGTCTCACACAATGAGCATTCCTGGTAAATATATATTGCAATAGTGGAAGAGAATCACTTATAATAGTTATCTTACTTGATATTTCAGTAAGAATATTGTAAGTCTAGAAATAACTTTCTCTTGTTGAAATATTGACAAATTGCTACTTGTGTTATTTTCTACCAAAAGTAGTGGATTTCTGCTTTGTAGACCCACTGTTTATTCCTTAATTTTGCATTATCTTCCCCTCATATGCTACAAAATCACTCTTTTTCTACCACATCAGACCCAATACCCTCATTAGTAGAAATGTGGATTTTATTGAAATCTCTTTTCAGTGAATGAAAGTTTATACCACCTACCAATCTCATAAAACAAATCATTAAATTGTCTTAAAGTTTAGGATGTGTCTGGTCAGGCGCTTGCTGTAGTCCAAGTGATGATTCCAGTGCCAACACAGTGATATGTCAAGTGACTGATGATTTACTATTAATAGCTACGTGCATGTCAGTTCTGATGAAGACGCAGTAGAGACAAAGGTTAAGGGGACGTTAAATATCAGTTGTATTACTAGAAAATTTCTCAGGCGCAATTATATACACCATAGGATGCCCATGATGTATTGCGCGGTAAAGGAAGGATAATTATCCTAATTAATAGGGATTAATTTCCTAGGGATTACATGAGCAAGGCAGGTTGAAGACAGGCTGAGAATTGGCTAAGTGTTGGACCAATTTTTTTTGGATCAGTGTGAGACAATTAGGATAGTGCAACAGAATCTTGTGAGAAGAGTGCATTGTATTGTTTCATGATTCCTTGGTTCATTATACAATAGAGATAGAGGGGTTTTGAGCAGAAAGCTTTCCCCAGGAAAAATATCTATGTTGTGAATTGATTTGCTTCTTTCTCTTACTTGGTGTGATTGTGCGATCATGTTTATTTTCCGCAAATTAATTGTAGGATGATTTAGTATATTGCTATAGTATATTGCATGATCAGATTCAATACATTGGTATAAATATTGTTTGTATAATTTCTACAATGGCTAGGCCAAGGCTTAGTGTAGGATTCAAGCCATTGGATGTGAGTGGATTCCTTGATGCTCCACATAAATTTCCTGATAAATATGAGGAATGGATACCCAAATTCAATGGGAATGATGTTATCGCAACGAAAACAAATATGCATTATTTTTATTGGGATGTTGGTAGAATAAATGTTAGAAGAGGAAGACACTATCATGATCATTAGTTTTCCGTATCCTTAGAAGGAAGTGCTAGGGATTGTCACCTAGATTTACCTATATGAAGTCTTATGAACTGAGACCATTTCCATTAAGCCTTCGACAAAATATGGGACACTATTAAGGAATATATGCAACTATTGGCTAAATTCTAAGGAGCCAAGAAGACTAAAAATGAAAGTGTCAATAATTTACACAATGGTTTGACAAGTTTCTCAAAGAAGTTCCTATATTGTACAAACCTACTGATCAAACTATGCTTGAAAAATATATATAATCCTTCCCTGGAAATATGTCCCATGTATTAAAGGACAATGGTTTTTAGTTTCTAAATTAAGCTAAAACTTAGGTCATTACCATTGAACACAATTTGAGCACCTATAAGATTGACATGCTTTCATATCCTAGGGCTAAATTTGAATTAAAGTCAATGTTAAAATTTGAAACAAGAAACAATGCCATTGGAATCTAGAAATAAAATCCAGAAAATGGCCCTAGAAATGGCTACCATGTGAGGCTTTTGATTTAATTATCCCTTAATTAAATTGAAAGTAAATTGTAATTTCATATCATAACAACTTGTATCAGTTAACTAAGTAAGATAGACTTAGTTAGCTCAAGAATTTCGAGTTGAGGGTCAAAGATGAGGCATGTAGAGTGATTATATTATTTTCATGGTTTAGTTGCTGTTAATGCACTAGTGCAGTGTGAGTGTAATTGGTTAACTCAAATTAATTGAGTTATAGTTATAATTGAGTGATGAGCTAGTGAGAGGTCAAGTGAATTAATTTAGATTTAATTAAAAAGTATTGATCTACCATGTAACTGATGATTTTCTATTATTAGCTGCATGCATGTCAATTCTGATGACGACCCAGTTGAGACAGAGGTTAAAGGGAAGTTAACTATCAGTTGTATTATTTGTGAATTGCCTAGGCCCAATTATAAAGTCAGAGGAAGGCTCCATAGGGATTTCCTAGTCAAGGAAGGTTGATTATCCTATTTAATAGGGGTTAATTACCTAGGGATTGCGTGAGAAATGCCGAGCTAAGCAGTGGCTAAGAATTGGCTACGTGTTTGTCAATTTTTCCTAAGAATTTCTAGTCAGTTTTGAGCAGGATTAGGTTGAGACGATTGGTAGAGTGCAAGATTTTCTCAGTGTGAGAAAGCATTGTATTGTTTCATGATTATTTGACTATGTACAATATATGATAGAGGGGTTTTGAGCAGGTGCTTTCCCCATATACATCTTGTATTGTGTGATTGATAATTTCCTTTCTCTTCCTTGCATGTGATTGAGCGATCATGTTTTATATTCCACAAATATAGTAGAAGGGTTCAGTATCTTGTTTTAGTAAATTACATGATCCGATTGAATCCATTGGTATATAGAGTTTATATATAATTTCTACAATCAAATCCAAGTACCTAAGTTGACCCCATATTGGAATATTTCCGCTAAAATTTTGTCAAAGTCACAAGTGAGCTAATGCAAGGGTAAATGCATATGATGAAAAAAATATTAATCTCAGAAAGGGAAAGATGATCCCATCAAAATTATCCTCCTAAAATATAATTTAATAATTATATTCCTCCTAAGAGAAACCCTCACAATGGCACAGATCTTTCACAACATAATATGCCTAATGAAATTTCCACAACTAATGTAGTTTTACAAGAAGGGTTTCCTTGGTTTCAAACATGAAATGAGTTCCGTAGTCAAGAGGCGTGCCCTTATATCGAAGTGGAAGAAGATGATAACCCAAAGAACCTAAATTTGATCAATGATCATGCTCCATTTACTACTTTTCTAAATGAATCATTCTTCATTTATCAACAATAGCATGAATATTCCATTGAATAACCTAGTGAATATCATGATGATCCTATTAATAATGTTGAGGAAAGTGGTAGGTTCAAAGAGTTGCATTACATTAGGAAGAATAGTGAGCCAAGTCACCCTTAAGCAAGTAGTGGAAATAACAATTTTCGTCAAAATGGTGTCAAACAACATATACTACTAATAATATCCCAAATCTAAATAAATCTAACTCCAACAATAGGATGACTTTGGATGTAGACTTAGGAAGTGTTTTATCAAAATTAAATGTGTTTGTGTCACTCCTAGAACTTGCAAAACTTGAACCCTAATTTTGGTACATCAAAAATATCCTTAACGTTGAGAAAGAGTTTGAGTACCCTCCTGTTATATTAAAAAATATGTATAATGATCAAATAAGTGGAGGGCATGCACCATTCATTTTGTGCTTAGTAGTCAATAATCTCATATTGCATAACTATATGCGTGAATTAGGTTCCTCACAAAATTTCACGCCTTTAAGAGTCATGAACTAATTAGAAATGAAATTTAATAGGCCATATGTGAATGTGTGTATGGTTTTTATGCATGGCTTGGTGAAGGGAGTCAAGATATCACCCACTACTAAAATATACATTCCTATGCTGATGGATATTGTAGTCGTTGATGTTCTAGATGGATGGGGCATGATATTAATTAGAAAGTGGTGTGACTCTATAGGTGAGAAACTACAAATTTATTTTTAATATGCTACCATACCCACCAATGATGGGAAACCATTAATATTATCTAGATAACCACACATGTTGGAACATGTTGAAGATATAAAACCTTTCACATTTCCTAAGCATCTTGGTAGAGCCAAACTATACCTCCTTTGAACTTGCAAGTGGAGTAGAGACATTGAACCAAAACTTCTTGAAAGGCCTAAATAGGTTAATCCAATGTCATTAAATGTACATCAAGTCAAGCAATATTTGTGACTAAAGGTATGAGACATACATATAAAAACACCAAAAAAAAGAAACAGGTTAAAAAAAAAGGCAAGGATTTCAATGTTGGGGATATAGTCCTCATTTATGATAACCAATGTCCTTTAAGTCTCCATTGCAAAGTAGGGGTATGTTACTTTGACATTTAAAACCATGATAGTGAGCCTTTTTCTTCCCATATGGAAGGAAAATAACTCTGTTTAGTGGAACTAGTTAGCACTGCAATTTTTTCAAAGATTTTCAAAGTCTGGTCATCATTCTCCAAGGAATCAATCTGCCTTTTTAGATCGGTTGTAAGATGAAAGTGTTGTTGTCAAAATGTAGTGGTGAGAAAATTTCATTTCTACCTTCATTCATTTCATTTTCCCTCTTTTATCTTTCATTTTTCTAAAAAAACCCAAAGTCCAGTGTTTCATTTCTTTCAAAACCCCTTTTTAACTATTAAAATTAAATTTTTATAGTTAAAAAGCAGCTCCACACACCCACTAACAACCATATCATATTATACCTTTTTTACCTAAACTTTTATCGCATATTCAAACCTTATAAATGTAACCATTGCCGAAAACTACAAACTTTCTGATATGCGGAATCACTAGGACCCATCATTTATTTTTTATCCGTTTCATAACATTCGAAATGTTATAGAAAAATCCTTTATACTATGATTCAGACGAATTTTACCATATTCATTGACTTAACGAAGTTTTCACTTATCTTCTTTTAAAAGCCATTTAATGGGCTCCACCTACGTTTTCATATTGCATTGTCGCAAAGTTCACTTGCCACATTCACTTCCGCTTCCTCATTTCCTCGATTTCCATATTGATTGGGACCCTTTCTTGCCACGTCACCCTTTCCCCATCGCACATCGCAAGCTCTGGAGGATAGAAACTTGAGATCATGTTATAAATGTCGAAGTGTGATGTGCGATATTGAGTGGGACCCTTTCCTGCCATGTCACCCTTTCCCCATCGTACATCGCAAGCTCTGGAGGATAGGCACTCGGGATCATGTTATAAACGCCAAAGTGTGATGTGCGATATTGAGTGGGACCCCTTCCTACCACGTCACCCTTTCCCCATCGCACATCGCAAGATCTAGAGAATAGGCACTTGGGATCATGCTATAAACGTCAAAGTGCGATGTACGATATTTTTTGGGACCTGATCGCATATCGAAATTCAAAAGCTTAGGAGGATAGGTCCTCAGGAATCTGTTAAAAATGTCGAAATGCGATTGCGATTTCCACCAGCCATTACACCTCGTGATCTTCCTTGCCCTTCGATCCATATTTCTCATGCCTTTTTAGCCCCCTTTCTCCATTCTACTTTTAACACTGTGGGGGGGGGGTTCGAAAAGCTATTTTCTCTATCGCTCCTCCTACTACATGTCCTCCTCTTTGCATTTAGCAACCCCCTCGGTCCAAACCTCCTTGCCACATCATCACCCTCATCACAAATCACATTCCCTCCCACTTGTGTCTTATGCTTAAATGTTTCCAACCCCAATCTGTGATTGTGATATATGTATAAAGGTTTTCTCCTCCCACTCATCATTTATTTAATAATCTCTCCCGCTAATAAAATGAAACCCCACTATCTCTTTCAATCCACCTCCATAACCTGTTTAACCTCCATATTTCCTGTTTCTTATTTCTCCTGTTGGCCCACAATTCAACGTGTCTCCTTCTCATATATTTCACATGCTCGGTCCTTTTGTTTGGAACCTATATATATGGGATTTCCCACTCCAACACTATTTACATGTTTAATTCGAGACCCTATCGCGACAAACAAGAAACCAAAGGAAAGGAACAACGAAAAAGTTTCTATGAAACATATTTCTACCATTACTCTCATCACCAACACGTTTCCACAAGGAATTAGACAACATTCAAGGAACAACCACACGTCGCTTTCACCGCTGTTTACACTTTTTGTGGAGTTGGTTGCACTAGAAGAGAGGAGGAGTCTTCCTATGGACTGCCACATCATACAACCACTTTGAATTGTTAGCCTTGATGCTTTTTATTTTGATTATGTTATAACACTTTGTATTAAAGTTTCTGGATAAGCCTCATCTCTTGCATGGGATGGTATTAACTTTTAGGAACATATTTACTCCTTTTGTGGGGATGACAGTTTTATATTTTTGTATATATGTGACAAACTGCTATGAAGTAGAGATGGTTGTTGGCACAGGGCCGAGTGACTTGTTATTGATTCTCATGTCATTCCTAAACAGTGTATTGTCGAACACATAATACATTCCAGTTACACTCTTGGGGATTCACAAAATCATATGGTGTGTGTATAGTTTTCCCTTCTGTTTTTAAATAATTCATCTGTCTTTCAAGATATATCATAAAAGTTATATCTCAAGTTTTATAAGTCTTGTGAACCTCCAAGACATATGGATATATTTTTCAAGTCTTATTCCAAGCTTTCCTGATTCAATATGAATTGAAGATTGTTCATAAGCATTCCTTGAGGTGGAATTAAACCCTGTTTCATGGTTTTATAAGTCTTTTGATCTAGCATGCATGATAATTTGTTTTTGTCAGTCTTGATTCACTAAGAATTCCTGATTCATGAGGTCATGCTAGTTAGAATCATTCCTTGTAATGGGATTCTTTAAATGTAAAGTGAGACTCTTGTAAGTCTTTTAAAAGCATTCTGTCACTATACATTTCAGATTTGGAATTTGTGTCATTTTTTACTCCTAGCAGTGGATTTATGTCCTACAGACCCACTGTATTTCTCCCATTCTTCTAATCATTGAACTACAATTTTTTCTACCACATCATATATACGAGTGCCCTCATATGTGTTAGAGTTTTTTTTATCTGTTCAACGTTCCTTTCAAAGTGCTTGAGATCCAACCACTTTCCATAAAACCCAATCAAATCATAAGAAATAGCCCTTGAGCTTAAGATGTGTCTGGTCAGGCATTTGTTGCAGTCCAAGTGCTGATTCCAACGCTAACATCTTTTGGTGCATCTATCAGGAGATGAAGGCCTTGAAATGAAGTATTCTCCCGAGTCTCGTGTTTTAATTGCTGAATATCGATTATTGAAGGGGAAAAATAATTGATAACTTGAAGAGGATTGCAGTTTTTCACCTGGCAACTCCATTGTTTCGGATCCAGTGGCGACTTCACGAGGATGCATAGATCATATTTTCAGCGGATGTTTTGGATAAATAGCTACACCTTTCAAAATTCTGAAAGGGACATCATTGTAGAGGTAGCATTAAATTTTTTTCCTCATTCAGTAGCTGATGATTTGGAGTCTTCTTATAGCGCATACATTCAAAGCTTTATGAGTATCCCGCATTGTGATTATTTTCGTCATGAGTTGCACTATGTTATGATATGGATTATTTCAGTTTTACTCTTAAGATTCAGAATCCATATGAGGTTTTTATCAACTATTTGAATGGTTGCATGACAAGTTCCATATTGCATGAAGATTTCCATTCAAATCATATTAGAAGTAGAAGAATGAATAAGCTTGTTGCTTTGAGAATTTTTACAGAATGTTAGAGTTCAGTTATTAGTTTGAATCCAGTTTCAGTTTGGAGAAATAAGTTTTAGAATTAAAATGATGCTTTTGACTCCATTACCCAATGGCTAGGCATGATGGTCTTTCTGAGTTAATGAGCAGGATCGCTGGTTAGAGAGACAAGGCACTAGAACTACGGTTCTTGATAGCCCACAGGGGCATATCATCCCCAATTAGAGCCACTGTTAGCACTACAATTTTTTCAAAGATTATCAAAGTCTGGTCATCATTCTCTAAGGAATCAATCTGCCTTTTTAGTTCCATTGTAAGATGAAAGTGTCGTTGTCAAAGTGTAGTGGTGAGAAAATTCAATTTCTACCTTCATTCATTTCATTTTCCCTCTTTTACCTTTCATTTTTCCAAAAAACCCCAAAGTCCAACATTTAATTTCTTTCAAAACCCATTTTTAATTACTAAAATTCAATTTTTATAGTTAAAAAGCAGCTCCGCACACCTACTAACAACCATATAATATTATACCCTTTTTACCTTACCTTCTATTGCATATTCAAACCTTATACATGTAACCATTTCCAAAACCTACAAACTTTCTAATATGCGATATTGCTAGGACCAACCATTTATTTTTGATCCATTTCATAACATTCAAAATGTTTTAGAGAAATCCTTTATATTATGATTCAGACGAATTTTACCATATTCATTGACTTAACAAAGTTTTCACTTATCCACTTTTAAAAGCCACTTAATGGGCCCCACCTAAATTTTTGCATCGCATTGTCGCAAAATTCACTTGCTGCATTCACTTCCGCTTCCTCATTTCCGAGACTGTGATATTGAGTGGGACCCTTTCCTTCCATGTCACCCTTTCCCCATCGCACATCGCAAGCTCTGGAGGATATGCACTCGGGATCATGTTATAAATGCCAAAGTGCAATGTGAAATATTGAGTGGGACCCTTTCTTGCCTTGTCACCCTTTCCCCATCACACATCACAAGCTCTGGAGGATATGCACTCTGGATCATGTTATAAACGCTGAAGTGGGATGTGCGATATTGAGTGGGACCCTTTCCTGCCACGTCACCCTTTCCCCATCGCACATCACAAGCTTTGGAGGAAAGGCACTCGGGATCATATTATAAATGCTAAAGTGAGATGTGCAATATTAGTGGGACCTAATCATATATCGCAATTCACAAGCTCAGGAGGATAGGCCCTCAGGAATTCGTTATAAATGCTGAAATGCGATTGCGATTTCCACCAGCCGTTACACCTTGTGATATTCCCCACCCTTTGATCCACGGTTCTCATGCCTTTTTGGGCCCCCTTCTCCATTCTTCTTTTAACAATGTGGGGTGGGGGGGATCCGAAAAGCTGTTTTCTCCTTCGCTCCTCATGCTATGTGTCCTCCTCTCTGCATTTCGCACCCCCCTCAGTCCAAACCTCCTTGCCACGTCATAACCCTCATCGCAAATCGCATTCCCTCCCGCTTGTGTCTTATGCTTAAATGTCTCTGACCTTGATCTGCGATTGTGATATATGTATAAAAGGTTTTCTCCTCCCACTCATCATTTATTTAATAATCTCTCCTGCTAATAAAATGAAACCTGATTATCTCTTTCAATCCACCTCCATAACCTGTTTAACCTCCATATTTCCCGCTCCTCTTTTATTTCTCCCGCTGGCCCACAATTTAACGTGTCTCCTTCTCATATCTTTGACATGCCCAGTTCTTTTGTTTGGAACCTATCTATATGGGTTTTTCCACTCCAACATTATTTCCATGTTTAATTCAAGACCCTATCGTGAAAAACAAGAAACCAAAGGAAAGGAACATCGACATAGATTCTCTGAAACATATTTCTACCATTACTCTTAGCACCAACACGTTTCCACAAGGCATTAAGCAACATTCAAGGAACAACCACACATCACTTTCAATATTGTTTACAATTTTTGTGGAGTTGGTTGCACTAGAACAGAGGAGGAGTCTTCCTATAGACTGCCACATCATACAACCACTTCGAATTGTTAGCCTTGATGCCTTTTATTTTGATTATGTCATAACACTTTGTATTAAAGTTTCCGGATAAGCCTCATATCTTGCACGAGATGGTAATAACTTTTAGGAACATATTTACTCCTTTTGATGGGATGATAGTTTTATATTTTTGTATATATGTGACAAAGTGCTATGAAGTAGAGATGGTTGGTGTTACAGGGCCGAGTGCCCTTTTGCTGATTCTCATGTCATTCCTGAACAATGTATTGTCAAACACATAATATATTCTAGTTACACTCTTGAGGATTCACAAAATCAAATGGTGTGTGTATTGTTTTCCCTTCTATTTTTACATACTTCATATGTCTTTCTAGATTTATCATAAAAGTTCTATCTCATGTTTTTATAAGTCTTGTGAACCACCATGACATATGGATATGTTTTTGTAAGTCTTGTTCCAATATTTTCCGATTTAGTATGAATTGAAGATTGTTCATAAGCATTCCTTGAGGTGGAATTAAACCTTGTTTCATGTTTTTGTAAGTCTTTTGATCTAGTATGCATGATACTATGTTTTTTTCAGTCTTGATTCACCAAGAATTATAGATTCATGAGGTCATGTTAGTCAAAATAATTCCTTGTAATGGGATTCTTTAAATGTAAAGTGAGACTCTTGTAAGTATTTTAAAGGCATTCTTTCACTATACATTTTAGATCTGGAATTTGTGTCATTTTTTCCTCCCAGCAGTGGATTTATGTCCTACAGACCCACTATCTTTCTCCCATTCTTATAATCATTGAAATTTTTGCTACCACATCATATGTGTCAGACCTTTTTTTATATGTTCAACGTTCCTTTCAAAGTGCTTGAGATCCAACCACTTTACAAAAAACCCAAACAAATCATAAGAAATATCCCTCGAGCTTAAGATGTGTCTGGTTAGGCGCTTGATGCAGTCCAAGTGCTGATTCCAACACTAACAAAACCTAATGCATTTACCCTTAGATAGTTGCATTAGATTTTTGTATCTACGCTATTATGTGTGCATCCTACTATATTAATTTATCACATTGATGTGTTTGCAATTTAGTTAGATGCATTGTTAGCTAATGTTTTATTTTATATTTTATATTATCCTATATCACAAGGGTTATGATCAACACCCTGCACAATTTATATCGGCATGTTTCCCTGAATGTATAGGAAATAGGTCTACAAATACCAAGGGATTGTTGGAGTTATCATGCACTCCCTATTTAGGTACATGAGTCCTGCACTCTACAGTGAACTCATGTCCCTAAGTTGGAGCTAGATATTACCCACCAAAAATCTAGTAACCCACAAGGGACATTTTCTCCTTCTTGGATAGCCAACCAATTAGCAGCCCTCTTGATTAGCACTTGACATGATGCCATGGGCCCTCCACAAATATATGCTCTAGTCATAAATATTTCTTCCATATGGAATTCCTCCTTGAAGGAAGGTTGGTCATCCATTGGTAGGTACTTTTACCATTTTGCAATAATGTGCTTTTTATTATTATTTTGGGGAAAAATAACACGAATCAAGGGGTGATCCAAGTAATTGACTGCTCTTGATGACATTCTTGTTCCCTCACTTTATTTGGGTGGTTAGTATTTCATCATAGTCCGATAGGACCTCCTTTGAGGCCTTAGGATTATAGGAAGGACATTATTTGGAATCATATAATTGAAGAAACATACCTATGATATTCCATACTTACTACTTTCCATCACTCCCTCTATTCCACATCCATTCTTTGGGAAGGTGGCCATTGGTCATGGGGATTGGCATGCTCTCATCCTTGTCTTTAGTTCTAGGATATAAAACATTACCTTAGATTTTAATGTATCTAAAGAATTATAAAAGCAAAGAAATCCACAATAAAAGAAAATGAAAATGAAAATGATGGTTGGGACAAAATTAGCATGTGGAAAAATAATTATGTGAGTTCTACTCCCCTCATTAGCTATCACCTAGTTCCTAGTGAGCTTGATACTCCACACTTAAAAAAAGTAACCCTTGTAATGTGAAAACCATGCTGAGCAATAAACCACCTCATCTTAAGGCATACTAAATGATAACTCTCTCAAATTCAAGATTGGGCTTCTCAGCTATGCACCATATCAAAGCATTATCATAAAGAAGTAAAAGGGGCACCATAGGGTTGGAAAATCCAAGCCAAGGGAAGGGGTAATTAATGTATCTATGATCCCTCCCTCATTAAATATATACACTCAGGATGTTGGAGCACAATTACATGGTCACTTGGATATGGCACATAGCCCCAAAATATTTCCCACTATATTACCACCATCTCCACTTGCACTTATGAACTGATGGGTTGACTTGGGGCCACTTCCCCTTGGGGTTGGAAACACCTAATAGGGTTATCCACCTATCCATCCCAAGCATAAGGGAGGGAATACCTATAAAAGACTAAATCTAGTTGGATATTTGTTGGTGATATTTCTATGAAGTATTTGTTGTTCCCCTAAATCTAAGTATGACCCACTATATGCATATATGTTTAGTTACCTAATAATCGATTGAATTACACTTTAACTTGAAGAGGTTTTTCTAGGTGGTCCACATCCCAGTAGAATAGGCTTCTAGAGGTGATTTCCCCACCTCCTCAATAGAGAATTAGTAGTTGTCCCATCCAATGTGTGTGTGTGTGTGTGTGAGAGAGAGAGAGAGAGAGAGAGAGACTTTGATGATGCAATAGAGAAGAGTGTTAGGAAATTAGTTCATTGATAGAGAGAGGGAGACAATGATAGAGAGAGTGACTTTGAGGATGAAATATATTAGAGTGTTAGGCCATTTGTTCTTCCACATGATGCTTGAGACATGGAGGAACCCCAAAATTTGAAACATTGAGCCCAATCAATTGAGGGAGAGAGAGAGTGAATTTGATGATTAAACAGAGTAGAGTGTTAGGCCATTTTTTTCTTCCAAATGATTCTTGAGACATGAAGGAACCCCATAAGCTCAAACAATGAGCCCATGGTGCTTGGTGTTGAAGATATTGATGATGTGCCTAGTGGACCCATGATGCCCCCAAGCTAGCCTTAATATTGTTTTATGGGTTTTATGGGTATCACTTTATCTAGAGTCTATATGATGATGGTAATCCTTGAGATGAAAAAGGAGGGCTTGCACATAACCTTGGAGCCTCGATTCTTGAGATATATGATGTGTTGTCACCCCTTTCTCTCTTGTAAGGGTGATGTAGGGAATTTTTTGAGCATGACATCTTAGCATGGTGATAACATTGATGACTTTGACGTGATCCTTGAGAATTTATTGGAGTATGGAGAAAATTTTATCCTTTAACTCAAATTTAGAGGGATTACTGAGCTGATTTGGAGGGTGACATCACACTATTAGAGCATTTATTCCCACACATGTGGAATTTTATGGCATATTTGTCTTGGTTTTTGAGCTATGAGGTTGGCTTGTAGCCTCTTTCTTGTGGAAAACTCAAAAGTGAACTTTTATTTATGTATTTTAGTTAATTTTATTTGTAAAGTGAGTGTAGGAAGGCTTATATATATAGATAATCCTCCTCACTTCAATATTCATCATCACACATGAATTCGACCTCTCTAGAAAAGAGTGCAACTTGATCCCTTACTTGCTACATGGGAATAATGTGATATTTTTGTGGATGAAATTTGTATTGGATGTGATTTTTGGCTTGGAGACACTATTCTAGGATTGAAAGAAGAGTTATTGTGGAATAATCTTGTAATTGTCCTACTTAATTTTAATATTTTGCATGCTTTAAATGTTTTAAGTAGGGTTTCTATTCCTCCATCACTAAATCTTTATATTAGTGAAGCTTTGCATCATTATTGCACATAGAATTTTCATATTCATAACCTATAAGGGAAATCATAGTGTGAAAACTTAATTTATCCCCTCAAAATAATATAGTTAGGGTTTTACAAGTGGATCCCTAGTGCATCCCCCCTTACTCCAACAAGGTTCTTCCTTGATATTTTACTCCCTCAAGACTCCATTTTCCCATTGTAGTTTAAGAAAATAGTCCCTAAAGTGTGTTTCTCACCTTAAAATCAAATACAATTTCCCATAATCATATCTCTCCTAGAAGATAAGAAAATCACTAGGTTCAAAGGAATATTTATGTGTAAAGTATCACTTTATTACATGGAAGTGGATTTTAGTTGTAGGATAATTTGTGTAAACCATAATAAAGAAAAATATAGCATTATAAATTATCTTGCATCCCTTAACAGGGTTGAATTCATCCCTGTTTATTGTTGCTACACATATTTAACAACCCTAAAACCCTAATTCTTTCTTTTACCCTAGTCTCTATTGGAAATCCTTGGTTCCCTTCTTGTTGAAGATCATTTTAAGTATTTTTGTAAGGATACAATATTCCATTGCATGTCTTAACACAGAACATCAATAAAGCCCTAAATTATAGTAGCCTTGTCTTAAGTTTAATCTTAGAGAGCTTGAGCCCTATTCTTGAATATTTTGGTCATCTTAGGCCCTACCAAGCCCTATTCCTATCTTTAAACCTCCAAAATAGGCCATACCTCATAGGTGATGTTGATCATAATCAGCTCCCTATTAAATTTTCACAAGCAACCCCGTTTAAATCCTGCAAATCCCCTCTTCCAGCCTTAATAAATCATTTCTATGCCACCCGTTACCAATTCCTGCTCCCAAATTACACTGTATAAGGCAGAAAACCCCGCATTTAAATATATTCAAGGCTTAGCCCCTTTGGCCCTAGCCCCTCTATCCTGTTCTCCATGTAACCTAGGCACCAGACCAAGTGCAAAAACTAGAGGCGCTTATCACGTATGTATATCGGGTGCGCCCTAGGCCGTTGATCTGTACAGATCGAAAGACATTCGCATCACTCCACTACACCCGTGGCCCACTCCATTCATCGCCCAAACCGCATCTTAGCCGTCCAATCAAACTGTGAAATCAACGGTCCGCAGCCCGCCTGTCCTGGTGGTCCCCACACCCGCTCCCATTGCAAAAACCGGGTGGTATGTATCGCACCTCCTTTCGGCAGAGGGCGGTAATTCTTGTTGGGCCAGTGATTCCATACACTGTCAGCCACACGTCCGAGTGTACGGTTTCAAAACCACCGTTCATCGTGCGTTATTGTTCGGAACAATATGCCCAGCGATATCATCCTCAGCCGTCCGATCTAGAGGTCTTCATCCAATGGCCATCGCACTCTGAAGCTGCATGGGGTTTAAACATAGGCAAATCACACCCTTGGCCCATTGTCTATCACCTCTGTCGCTCTTTCAACCGTCGATATCCTCCCGAGATCGGACGGCCAAGATTCCATCATTCCCGCCGTTGATCGGTCTCATTGTCAGCGCTCCACGTCATCTTTTCCACATAATCTTTCGTACGTACACCCGTCACCCGTTCCATGTGTGTGTCACATGTTTCCTCCTCTTGTATATATTCCTGTCTTAAACCAAATCTTCATTCGTTTTACGTTGAAAACCTCCGCCCAGTCCACCCGCCATAGTTCCACTTCCTTTTCATTGCCACCCTACATATTTCCGCCACTTCATCACGTCGCTCTGTTACACAGTCATCTCCATTGCATCGCCTTCCCCATGCATTTGTTTCTTGACGAGTTTGCGGGTTTTGCAGGTTCACGACGACGAGGAATTGTCATTATTCACAGCCTCCATTACAGAAGCCGAGGGTGCAAGAAAGGACCAGTTTTCAGATACGAAATTCATGAAGAAAGTCTTGGGTAGTTGCTGCGACATGGCCACCATTAAAAGAAGCCAGCAAACCCACCAGAGCCCTTCAAAGCACAGATTTTTTGGCAGATGGAGATATTGATGTTGTGGAAAAAAGTATCAGTGGAGGATCTAAGATTTCAACATTCAACATTCAGGATTTTAAATTTCCATTCAGGGATTTGAAGGCAGAGGGTACAATGCACAATAAACAATACCCTCCAGGTTTTATTTCAGCAGGATTTTTCTCTCCAGGAAAGGATGGGATTTCCATGTGATTTTAATTCTATACCATGTTCCTGAAGATATTTTTACCCAACACATTTACTTCAGAAAGCAGGTAGCAGAGTACAAACAGCACATCATAGTCATTCAGTAGTATGGGCGCGAATGTTTCAGCCATTTTTCCTTAATTATGAAAATTAAATGTTCATCACCTACCTTTTTTACTAGGTTTTGGTTTCTCCTATAAAATTCGAGGAGAACGAATAATTTAAGGTTCCAGATCTTATCAGAAAATTATGCAGTGAAAGGATTTTTGTATACATTTTGTAAAGCTTATGTATGAAGGCTTAGAGCCCATAGGGTCTCAGCGAGGAGGATTTCCATCTGTTAAAGAGGATTCTGGTCTTTGGTATTTCACAGTGTGTAACCTTTTCTCTTTTGTGTTATATTAATAGAACATTTCGTTTCATCCATCTTTCTTGTATCATGTTTTGGAATGCGAGTGGCTCACTAATTTTTGGTATGTATTCATCCTAGTTGATGCCCATGCTTGGACCAGTCAAGCGCTTTAAATATGGCTCATGCATGATATTCTATTCCATTAATCATCTAAACCGTATTTCTGCTATATTAGTTGCTTTGGGAAGGTGCTTTTAAAATGATATTATCATGTATGGATTCTTAGATTGGTAAGCCCATGCATGGTGGTATTGTATATCTGGGTATTAGCTCAATGTTGACTAATATCTTCTCAACATATCTTTCATTACATACACCTTCTGATAATTGATATCTGTGACATATTACTTGAATTGGCCCGCTTTGCAGTAAACTGTCTCTAAATTGTTTGATGCTTTATATTAGAGTTTTACATCATGCCTCTGCAATACCTCTTCCTCTGTTTCAGTTTCTGAAGGTCTTGGTCCCATTCTATTTTATTTCCATGTTTACAGGAGATAGTGTGTGATCTGAAGTTGACAAATTCATATATTATATTATACGCTCTTTGCTATGCTAAGATGTCCTAGGCACTGGTCTATCACAACTCTAGGCTATCTCTAGGATCGACAACATCTTTCTGGCACCGTTGCCGGGGACGAATTTAAGAAAATTAGAATCCCTGGGCCTCGAAAAAACCTTTTCACTCTCTAATTAGGTGAGCACAGAGTGTTGAGAGTTGTAGACCCCTCACCTTGGCGACTCCACATTTGTTCATTTGATAAATCTATTTGCAGTCCTGGCTCCTCGTAAGCCACACCTGAGGTAAGATACGTCTAAGCCAAAGACACCTTCTGTGTCTGACCCTGAAAATATCATTCATAGAAAGAACTGGAAGGAAAGGAAATCATCCCGTTCCGAAATCCCTGAACTATCTATAGAAGACTATCTGTCCTCTTCCTCTCAAGAAGTCCAAGTAGAAAATCCCTACTACACTGAGGAAAATCCAGAATATTACTCAGATAGTCCACCCCGAGAGGGTATACGAAATAAAAACAGTCTTCATCCTACTCCTGAGGTTGAAGAGGTCAAAGAAGTAACCGAAGTATCTGCTGTTAACAGACCTTTGTTCCCCTCAACCCCTCAAGCTGCAGTTGAGTATATTCCTATTATTATTCATACTCCACTTCCACCTCCTCCTCCTCCTCTTACTCATCAAACTATTGCACTACCTCCACCTCCTCCAATGGCCAATGTTCTGGCCTTATTGATGAATAAATATGATCCCCTGGAATTACCCCAAGTGTTGAATGATATTCCCCAGGATTATCTGAAGATCTTGCCCAGATTCAATGGGGAAAATGAGATTGATGCTCAAAAACACCTTGAGACTTTCTGCTCCTTTGCAGAGAACTTTAATGTTGAACATTTAGATGTGGTCTTAAGACTGTTTGTGTAATCTCTTGATGGTGAAGCTAGAAAATGGTTTAAGACATTGGCTGGCCATTCTATTACCACTTGGGATAACATGGAAGACACTTTTCTCAGGAAATGGGGAGAGAAGAAAGACCATGGAAATTGTCTCATCGAGTTCAATACACTAAAGAAAAGACACAATGAAGGAATGTCAGAATTTATCAAGATATTCAATAAATTGTATCTGAGTCTCCCTGCTGATATGAAACCCCATCAAACTGCTGCTAAAGTTGTTTTTGTAGCAGCCTTTGATTCAGAATTTGGTTTCTCTCTTAGAGAAAGAAAGCCTGCTACTCTAGATGATGCTCAGGCAGATGCACTAGAGTTGGAAGCAAACTTTGCCTCCACTGGAAAATCAAAAGGAAGATCTGAACAAGATACCAGAAAAAGGGGCAAAGAAGAGGCATCTACCTCTAACCAAGACAGAGACTCAGCCAATGAAAAAATGGAAGAAATGAGAAAATTAATTAAGAAAATGGTCAAGCTTGAATTGGAAGCCAAGAACTCAGCCTTCAAGAATTTCCAGAATGCTCCAAACAGAGGTTACAATCCTCAGTTCAGAAGACCACCCTTGCAAATATTTCCAAGGGAATCAAAAGAACAACAAGATCAAGTACCACACCCATTGTACTTGGAAGGTCCAGTAGATGACTCCACTGAAGATGCTGCCTATGGACTGGAGGATGCAAATCTTTCCTTTTCAAATAGTGATGGAGAAGAATGCCCTTTGCAAGGGAATGATGAAGCTGGGTGCTCATTGCAAGAAGAATAAAAGACTAGAGACACAGATGAAGCGGAATTTGATCATTATTGTAAACAATTTGATGATTTCATGCAAGCACATTTCAATAGAAGATATGATCTCAGATCTTCTAGGAAGAGGACTCGTACCCAAGAGCGAGAAGAAGAGCTACCCCAGAATGAAGCACCTGCTCAGGAGGAGTCAACAATGCAGAAAGCCACGGAAAGAGGTAAGGGACCTCTAAACACACCTTTGCAGTCTAATGATCAAATTACTTCTGCTCCAAAAGTAGTCAAACCCCCAGCTGAAAATAAAGAGCCAAAAGAGGTTGTAATAGAGAAATCCCCCCCATTTTTCAGTTTGCAAAAGGAACTTGAAAAAGTCAAAATCCCAGTTCCCTTGACTGAACTGTTGAAGCAACTAGCATACCAAGCTCAAGTCACCTCATTCATGCTCCCTCCAGAAGCGCCAACCATTCCAGATAGTCTCAACCTCCAAGAAGAAAGACCCATGGTTGTGTTTGGACCACACGTTGAGGAGATAGATCCTTCTAATCCTCCCTTCTATGTGTCTCTAGTGATCCATGACATGCTACTACATAACTGTATGCTAGATTCTGGAGCTTCCCACAATCTTATGCCTCTATTAGTCATGGAACAACTAGGATTACAAATCACCCATCCATATAAGGACCTCTATTCATTTGACTCCAAAAGAGTTAAATGCTTGGGGATGATCAAGGATTTGGTGGTCAATTTGGCTCAAATCCCAGAAAAAAGTGTAGTAATGGACATTGTGGTGGCTGACATCCCAGCTCATTTTGGTATGTTGCTGTCAAGGTCCTGGGGAAAAAAAATCGGTGGATCACTCAAGATGGATTTAATATATGCCACAATCTTGGTTTTTGGTGGCCAAGAGAGGAGGTTGTACATGGAGACTAGATTTTTCAAGATGGTGACCAAGGCAGATAACTCTGTTAATTCACCAGTCTACAGTAAGGAAGGAGATTTTTCATGCTTGATGCTGGAAGAAGACCAAGATTATGCTCATGAGCCATCCTTCTATCAGATCAAGACTGAGTAGCCTTCAGAGAGCCATGAAGCAGGAATATGGACACTCCATTTTGATGGAGCAAATTCAAGAGAAGGTAATGGAGCTGGAATATCATTGATTTCTCCTACAGGAAGGTGGGTTCAATTGTCCTTCAAGCTAGAATATGAAGCCACTAATAATGTGGCTGAATATGAAGCACTTCTGTTAGGATTGCATACAACCAGGAATATGAACATACAAAGCTTAAAAGTTCTGGGAGATTCAGAGCTGGTGGTCAGACAAGTTAGGAATCAATGTCAAACCAAACATCCTTGACTAAGGGCCTATAGGAATGAGGTTTGGGACATGGTGGAGAATTTATTCTTGGCGTTCAATATCCAGTTCATGCCCTGAGAACAGAATAGGATGGCTGATTCCCTTGCCGTAGCTGCTAGCACATTTCAACCACCTCAAAACCCTCTTTTAAGATATGAAGTTGAGGTGCATTATCGGCCTTCAATCCAAGATAACATCAAACACTGGCAGGTGTTTGAAGATGAAGAACAAACGAAAATATTCCTGGAAACAGTAGGAGAATTCTCCAATATGGAAATTGATGCTGATGAAGAAGAAATTGAGTCTGAATATACTTCAGAAAGAAAGTGGGAGGAGAAAGTGGCAGGTAACAAGGTGTTGCAGCTAAAGGGAAACATTATACCCAGAGGGATGATGCCTCTAGAAAGACTATTTGATAAGAATGATGTCCCACTGCAACCAAGCAAAGTGGTAGAAGTAGATTAGGTAGAAGCCCTGAATCTTGGTACTGAGGCTGACCCCAAAATTGTAAAACTGTCCAGAAAGATCCCTGGAGAATATAAAGAGCTATATCAGAAATTATTTCAGTCTTACAAAGATGTGTTTGCATGGTCCTATCAGGACTTGAAAACTTTTTATATCAGTATTATGCAGCACAAAATTCCATTGAAGGCAGATGCAAAGCCCCATAAGAAGAAGCTCAGACAAATAAATCCCCTGCTGCTGCCTTCTATTGAGAAGGAAATCGAGAAGCTGCTAAAAGCCAAAATAATTGTACCACTGAGGTACTCTGAATGGGTGGAAAATCTTGTCCCTGTGCGAAAGAAGAATGGAGAAATAAGGCTGTGTGTGGATTTTAGAAATTTAAACAGAGCATCCTTAAAGGATAATTATCCATTGCCTAAGATGGATCACATCTTGCAGAGGGTGGTTGGAGCTTCTAGGATGTCAATGATGGATGGATTCTTAGGTTATAACCAGGTGACTGTACTTCCAGAGGATCAAAAGAAGACTGCTTTCACCACACCATGGGTTACATTTATGTATGCCAGGATGCCTTTTGGATTGATTAATGCAGGGGCCACTTTTCAGAGGGTGATGGATATTGCTTTTGTTGGGGAGCAAGATAAATTCTTGGTAGTATACCTTGATGATATCAATGTATTTTCCAAGAATGATACTGAGCATATTGAGCATCTGCGTAGAACTTTTGAGAAATGCAGAAGGTATGGTCTCTCTCTAAATCCTCAAAATTCTTTGTTTGCATTATAAAAGGGAAAGCTTTTGGGAAATATTGTGACCAAAGATGGGGTGAAGATAGATCCTAAGAGGGTAGAGGTTATAAATGGTATTGCTTTTCCCAGAAATAAGAAAGAGGTGCAAGTATTCCTAGGGCACATTAATTTCTTGAGAAGGTTTATCCCTAACTATGCTGAGATAGTTAGGCATATAACAGATATGCTGAAGAAGAATAATGAGGTAAAGTGGTCACAAGAATCACAAGAGGCATTTACCAGGATAAATAATGCTTTTGCAGAAGCCCCTGTGTTGGCAGGACCAGATTATAATAAACCTTTCATGATTTTTTCTTTTGCATCACCTCATACAATAACAGGAGTTTTATTGCAGAAAAATGAGGAAGGGTATGAGCGGCCTATTGCCTTTTTCAGTCAGGTGCTCCGTGATGCAGAATTAAAATACAACATATTGGAAAAGAAAGCATACGCCCTAGTGAAATCCCTCAAAGCATTCCATGTATATATCTTACAGTCCCACATCACTGCATTTGTACCTGCAGCTGCTGTAAAAGATATTCTTATTCAGGGGGATAGTGAAGGAAAAAGGGGTAAGTGGATCGCTAAAATACAGGAATATGACTTAGAAATCCACCCTACTAAGCTGATCAAAGGACAGGGGTTTGCTAAAATGTTATCTGAATCAAACTATCAAGCTCTGGGCATAAATTTGTCCATTATAGCAGGTGAGGAATCTGAAGAAAAAGAAGAATGACAGGGAATTAGAGTAGCTACTCCAGAAACACATATAAAGTACCTCACCAGTCCGTGGTACAAAGAGATAGTAGAATATCTCCTTACACTCAGCTGCCCTCCAAGTTGTGATAAAAATAAATATAGAGCGCTGAGATTGAAATCACATAAGTACATAGTCGCCAATGGCCGGCTATACTGGCGAGATCCCTCAGGCATCTTACTCCTATGTCTCACAGAGAATGAAGTCGAGAGTATTATAACATAATTTCATGAAGGGATCTGTGGAGGTCATTACAGCTGGAGGGCCACAGCTCATAAAATTATGAAAGATGGCTTCTATTGGCCAAAGCTTTTTGGAGATGGTTTTGCCAGAGTAAGAGCATGTGATAAATGTCAGAAATTTGCTGAGAGACAGAAATCAGCACCATTTCCCCTGATTCCAGTGCATGTGGATAAACCATTTTGTCAATGGGGTATTGATTTTATAGGTGAAATACATCCTTCATCGAGTGGACAACATAAATGGATATTAACAGCCACAGATTATTTCACTAAATGGGTGGAAGCCATACCTGCAAGGAATGCCAGAGATACTGTGATCATAAAGTTCATGGAGGAAAACATCATATCCAGGTTTGGCTGTCATGCTATAATAGTGACTGATAATGCACAGGCCTTCAAGTCTGCAAAATTTATGAATTTCTGCCAGCAATACAATATCATACTGAGTCACTCTACAACTTACTATCCACAAGGAAATGGCTTGGCAGAGTATTCAAATAAAACTCTGGTGAGGGCCTTGAAGAAGATTATCAATGAAAATCAAAAGAATTGGGATTCCCAATTGAAATTTTCTCTATGGGCTAATAGAATCACCAGCAAGAGAAAAACTGGGAAATCTCCCTATGAAGTGGTATATGGACGAGCAGCAGTTTTTCCTGTACAGCTGGCTTTACCAGTAGCCCGATTCATGCAGGAAAGTCAAGAAGAGCCTGATGATATGATCAGGAGAATAAACCAGTTGGTGGAATTGGAAGAAACACGCAATCAAGTGACTCAAAGGCTAACAGAATATCATGAGAAGATGAAATACGTTTTCGATCAGCATGCTAAAGACAAGAATCTACAAGTAGGTGATCTAGTGCTCAGATGGGACATCCGGAGAGCTGAGAAGGGAAAACATGGTAAATTCGACCCCCTCTGGTTTGGCCCTTTCAAAATTGTGGAACTGGGGGGAAATAATACTTTCAGGTTGGAGAATTTACAGGGCAACTTGCTGGATGCCCCCGTAAATGGCCAATTCCTTAAACCCTATTTCCAATTCTGATGCAGGCTGAGAGAGCTTGATGTATTATATTATATATTAGTTTGCTATTTTATTTTTGTTTGAATAATGTGGGTGTTGTGATGAATTATAAAGTGAAAAAATGGAGGTGCTGGATAAGATGAGTCTGCATACATGATGATCAGGAAGGTCTGCGAAGTTCTAGACACATTCAGGGATGAACGTGTTGTCCCCAGGTGGAGCCAATGTTGATCATTATCAGCTCCGTATTAAATTTTCGCAAGCAACCCCATTTAAATCTTGAAAATCCCCTCTTCCAGCCTTAATAAATCATTTATATGCCTGTCGTTACCAATTCCTGCTCCCAAATTACACTGTATAAGGCAAAAAACCCCGCATTTAAATATATTCAAGGCTTAGCCCCTTCGGCCCTAGCCCCTCTGTCTTGTTCTCCATGTAACCTAGGCACCAGACCAAGTGCAAAAACTGGAGGCGCTTATCACGTATGTATATCGGGCGTGCCCTCGGCCGTTGATCTGTACAGATCGAATGGCATTCTAATCAATCCACTACGCCCGTGGCCCACTCCATTAATTTCCCAAACCGCATCTCAGCTGTCTAATCAAACTGTGAAATCAACGGTCCGCATCCCACCTGTCCTGGTGGTCCCCACGCCCGCTCCCATTGCAAAAACCGGGTGGTATGTATCGCATCGCCTTTCGGTGGAGGGCGATAATTCTCATTGGGCCAACGATTCCATACACTGTCGGCCATGCGTCCCAGCGTACGGTTTCAAAACCGCCATTCATCGCGCGTTATTGTTCGGAATAGGACGCCCAGCGATATCGTCCTCAGCCGTCCGATCTGGAGGTCTTCATCCAACGGCCATCGTGCTCTGAAGCTGCATGGGGTTTAACCATAGGAAAATCACACCCCTGGCCCATTGTCTATCGCCTCCGTCGCTCTTTCAACCGTCGATCTCCTCCCGAGATCGGACGGCCAAGATTCCATCATTCCCGCCATTGACCGGTCTCATTGTCAGCGCTCCACGTCATATTTTCCACATAATCTTTCGTACGTACACCCGTCACCCGTTCCATGTGTGTGTCACATGTTTCCTCCTCTCGTATATATTCCTATCTTAAACCAAATCTTCATTCGTTTTACGTTGAAAACCTCCGCCCAGTCCACCCGCCATAGTTCCACTTCGTTTTCATTGCCACCCTGCATATTTCTGCCACTTCATTACGTCGCTCTGTTATAGAGTCATCTCCGTTGCATCGCCATCCCCATGCATTTGTTTCTTGACGAGTTTGTGGGTTTTGCAGGTTCACGATGACGGGGAATTGTCATTATTCACAGCCTCCATTACAGAAGCCGAGGGTGCAAGAAAGGACCAGTTTTCAGATACAAAATTCATGAAGAAAGTCCTGGGTAGTTGCTGTGACATGACCACCATTAAAAGAAGCCAGCAAACCCACCAGAGCCCTTCAAAGCACATATTTTTTGGCAGATGGAGATATTGATGTTGTGGCAAAAAGTATCAGTGGAGGATCTAAGATTTCAACATTCAGCATTCAGGATTTTAAATTTCCGTTCAGGGATTTGAAGGCAGAGGGTACAATGAAAAATAAACAACACCCTCCAGGTTTTATTTCAGCAGGAGTTTTCTCTCCAGGAAAGGACAAGATGTCCATGTGATTTTAATTCTATACTGTGTTCCTGAAGATATTTTTACCCAGCACATTTACTTCAGAAAGCAGGCAACAGATTACAAACAACACAACATAGTCATTCAGTAGTATGGGCGTGAATGTTTCCGCCATTTTGCCTTAATTATGCAAATTAAATGTTCATCACCTACCTTTTTTACTAGGTTTTGGTTTCTCCTATAAAATTCGAGGAGAACGAATAATTTAAGGTTCCAGATCTTATCAGAAAATTATGCAGTGAAAGGCTTTTTGTATAGATTTTGTAAAGCTTTTGTATGAAGGCTCAGAGCCCATAGGGTCTTAGTGAGGAGGAGTTCCATCTGTTAAAGAGGATTCTGGTCTTTGGTATTTCACAGTGTGTAACCTTTTCTCTTTTGTGTTATTTTAATAGAACATTTCGTTTCATCCATCTTTCTTGTATCATGTTTTGGAATGCGATTGGCTCACTGATTTTTGGTATGGATTCATCCTAGTTGATGCCCATGCTCGGACCAGTCAAGCGCTTTAAATATGGCTCATGCATGATATTCTATTCCATTACTCATCTAAACCGTATTTCTGCTATATTAGTTGCTTTGGGAGGGTGCTTTTAAAATGCTATTATCATGTATGGATTCTTAGATTGGTAAGCCCATGCATGGTGGTATTTTATATCTGGGTATCAGCTCAATGTTAACTAATATCTTCTCAACATCTCTTTCATTACATACACCTTCTGATAATTGATATCTGTGACATATTACTTGAATTGGCCCACTTTGCAGTAAAATGTCTCTGAATTGTCTGATGCTTTATATTAGAGTTTTACATCTTGCCTCTGCATTACCCCTTCCTCTGTTTCAGTTTCTGAAGGTCTTGGTCCCATTCTATTTTATTTCCTTGTTTACAGGAGATAGCGTGTGAGCTGAATTTGACAGATTCATACATTATATTATACGCTTTTTGCTATGCTAAGATGTCCTAGGCATTGGTCTATCACAACTCTAGGTTGTCTCTAGGATCGACAACAGGTGACATAGGGTAGGCTCTCTCGTGGTTGAAATCCCATTAAACCATAGGAGGAAGGTTGCTAAGGTTATAATGGAAACATTTTCTCACTGTTTCCATAAGGTCTGACCCCTCACTGGGTGATTCATTTCACTAAACCTACTAAATTTTATGGCAACAATTAGTATGAAAAATTATAGGATTTCTAGTTTTATAATGTCAAAAATTATTTGTACCATGAATTATTTTAATAAATTATTTTCTATTACAGTATAATTTAGTTCTATGGAAGGGAAATTATTACTAATAAAGTATATTGTGCACAAATGATAATATTATTGTTATTCTAGGACAACTCAAATGGTAGTATTCAAACCATTTGTGGATAGATGAAATGGAGGAACCAATTGGGACCTCTAAAGATGGGAGTCTTGGATAAACCTGATTTTAATCCCTTTAAGAAACCTTGGTTGTTATCTATCCATATAAAATCAATGTTTTTAGTAAGTAATGAAAATAAAGGATGAGCTAATTGAGTAAAGTTTTCAATAAAACGTTGATAATAACATGCATGTATGAGGAGGATTTGTACCTCTTTTTGAGTTCACAAAGTTGGAAAGTTTAGTATTATATTTATTTTTGGTAGATCCACTCCAATATCTTTAGGAGAAATATGATTCCCTAACATGATTCCTTTAGTTAACATCATCACACATTTTATGTTGTTGAGGGTTGTGTGAAATTCCTTACACCTCATTAATATTTTTTCTAGATTAGCCAAATCAACCTCAAACTCATCACCATAGGTTGTAAAATTATCCATATAAATTTCCACACAATCATTAATTAGGTCAAAATATTTCAATCATGGCTAGTTGGAAAGTTTTAGGAGTGTTGCAAAACCCAAATCGTAGAACACAATAGGAAATTGTCTCCCAAGGACGAGAAAATGTGGTTTTGTCATGATCTTCTGGAGAAATTTGGTTGTAACTACTATACTCATCGAGGAAAGAGAAATACTTCTTCCTTAATAACGTGTCTATTACTTGGTTAATAAATTTTAATAGAAAGTGGTTCTATTAATATGTGGAAAATTTATTACTATAACATAGGATCATCACGTCATCAAGGTCCCAATTAGGCCTATATATTTTGGTATGGTGATGTACACCGGTTTGTGGGCTCTCTTGGCACTTAATATATTACTCCTCAAAGGAGACTTGATTCAAATTTATGAAGGGAACAAAATGAAATACACATTTATAACAAAAACATAGGGATACAATAAAAATTGACTTCAAAGTAATAATGGAATGTGTTGAACTATAAAAATGTAGAATGAAACAAAATTTCTCGAATGATAGTAGCTTATATTTGAGAAGATATGTGATGACAATGCACATTCACTACAGTGCATTAAAATGAGGCAAAAAGGCCATTTTTAACATAAAGAAATGATGAGGAGATCCTAATCATCCAAAATCCTAACCCTATGAGATGAAACCCCAAAGGGTTTGTGACCCTGATTCGGTTAGTTGGTATGCCAAATTCTCAGGGTTATAAATTTTACATATGATATTTGTTTGGAATTCTTGGTAGTCTATTAGAAAGGTTTAGATGAGAAGTACACATTCCAAATGGCCCCAACTATGCCTACAACTATTTCTTGTGCCATTACCACATATAAAACATTGTAAATGGCCCTAGAAGTTGAAGACCCAAAAAATCTGTAGAAAAACTACCAAGATGTAGAATTTTTCTTTGAGCTAATGGGATAGGTGGTTGGACATTGATATCCACCTAGATCAAGACTTCTATTGCAACTTTCCTATATACTAAAAGCAATTTACTCTATTAAACTAAAATAAGACTATCTAATTTATTATATCTACTTTCTATCCTAAATCTAACTATCCATTTTTTCATAAAGAAGTAGTTTATTATATCCCAATTGGGATTAATAGCACATAAAATATTCAATTTTGAGAGAAACATAAATTTCTTTCAATAAGAAATAGTCCATTGCTTTGGAAATTATTAATACAATCCATAATGTAACTTATATAAGATTACATTAACATTTCAACATCTAAATATAATTAGTGAAAATAAAAAGGATAATTCAATTCAAAGATTGAAAATAGTTCATATTCTTAGAAATGAATATTATAACACATGTACAATAAAATGTGATAACAATCCACACATTTTTACAAAGAATGTATTTTCAATATTTATAAGCTTTCAAATGTTATATCAAATTCAAATAATAGTATATAAAATTCAATAATAGATTCTCTAGCCAAAGTAAACACTAGCATTTGAAATAGACATAATAATAATATATAGATCTAAGTTCTTCTATATATCCTTCCTTTCTAGGTCATAAATCCCTCCTTTATCCTTGACAATGTTACACAAGTCTTAGTTCTAGATTGCAACCTTAAACTATAGCTTCAAAAGAAAATCCCATGATAGTGCATTAATCTCCTTCTCTTGGTTTACTACCTCTCCTTTAGGTCTTGAATAATTTTCCTCTTAAAAAAATTCCTAATTTTAAATTCCATACTTTCTAGTCGTTTACTCCTCATACAAAGTTATATAATATAATTTCTTTTCTAAACTGTCTAAATAATAATGAAAAAGATAAATTTTTTTTCGTAAACACATATTTGAATATAAAAATTCAGGATCTTCTTCCTGATTCGCATCTTTATGTTTCTTGATTTTATCCACATACATTTACCATTCTGAATGGATTTTCATAATTTGTGAAATTAACTTTGGATTTGAAATATCCAAATTAATTTCATAATAGTAGACTTCGCCAAAAATTGTAATTATCTCCCTACAAAACTTAGAAATGATATTGTTGATCATTTTTATGCAAGTCAAAGGGTTGACTAGTAGATGAATGATGGATTGCACTTACCATGTATTTATAACATGTATTGAATTTTCTGCTTCTTTTCTTCACTAGGAAAGATATGAAATGCAAAATTTCCCAAAAAATGTTTCTCCTAAAATTTTTATGCTTGGCATGTCAAAGTCAATAAGGACATATACTACATCATCTATGAGGTTGAAACAAGATTCTGCGAATGTTTGAGTTTTTGTGCCTAATTATCTAAGGCAATTCAAGTTTTGAGTTTATCTTCTTGAGAGAGCCTTAACATATTTTCTGGTGCCAACTTGCGTTTTTCTTCTAGTTCATCAATTTTCCAAATGAATTATGTACCTAACCAAGCTCATACAAATGAAATCATTTAAGGATTTTTTAATGTATTTGAATTTGATTCGGATTTTAGACTCTTCTTGTGATAACATGAGCTATTAATTAGATGTGAAGGAATATTTTTTGAAGAATTCCAAACCCAATTGTTTATCAGTTTTTGCAATTCCATTTCTAGATGCTTCGTGTAACTGCTTACTTCTATGTTTTAAATGAATTTCAATATCTTTCAATTGATCTTGATGTTTTTTCCAACGAATATTGATAAATTATTTTGATATTTAACATTTGCTGGAAACATATTATGTTGTTAACTATCTTCCAAAAAGTTAACTTTTTCTTGTTATTGTTTGATGGTTTCTTTGAAGTTTCCTACAAACCATTAATTAGCATGAGAAAAATATCCTATTGAATCTACAACTTCATCAAAAAACTCCTCCTAGCTTAATATCGATGCATTCAAAATCATAATGTGCTTTAGAGGAGTATCTTCTACCTATGCAATTTTCCTTTTTCTTATTCTTCCTGTAATGATTTCTTCCTTAATTGAACTAAAAATGTTTTGAACTAAGGGACTTTCTTCTTCTTAATAAGTTAAAAATAATCAATATAGATAACCTCATAGGATGAACTGCGTGGGTGCATAGGCAATGGGGTTTTGGAAATAGGAGTTGTGGAAATGATTCCTGTGTTTTCTTCTGTTTGCTCCTTTTCAACATCATTTTTGCATAGGAGTCTAATTTTGAATTTCCTATTCCTATTCTATTCCATATTATACTTCATGTAATATACCCTGTTCTTATTCATGTCATAAACCATGAAGCTTCACTAATATTTCACTTTGATATTTTTGTGGCTCTTGTAGAAATTATATAGAAGATCCATACCAATGGATTCAATCCAATCTTGTGATGTACTAAAACAAGATAATGAATCCTTCTACAATATTTGTGGAATATAAAACACGATCATTCAATCACATGCAAGCAAGAGAAAGAAGCAAATCAATCACACAACACAATATTTTCTTGGGGAAAGAAACTGCTCAAAACCCCTCTATCATATATTGTACAAAGTCAAAGAATCATGAAACAATACAATGCTTTCTCACACCGAAAAAACCTTGCACTCTCCTGACTGTTTCACTTTGATCATACTCAAAACTGACTAGCAATTCTCAAGAAAAAATGACAAACACTTAGCAAATTCTCAGCCTCTGCTAAGCCCAGCCTTGCTCACACAATCCCTATGGAAACAAATCCCTATTAAATAGGAAATTTAACCTTGATTTCGCAATCCATCATGGCCTTCTTATGACTTTATAATTGCGCTCGAGAAATTTTCTAATAATACAACTAATAGTTATCTTCTCTTTAACCTCTGTCTCAACTGAGTCTTCATCAGAACTAACATGCATGCAACTATTAATAGTGAATAGTAAGTTATATGATTGATAACTACTTGTGAATTAAATCTAATTTAATTCACTCAACCTCTCACTAGCTCATCACTCAGTTAGAACTAGTTAAACTGATTTTAACTCAATTAATTTGAGTTAATTGATTACACTCACACCACATTAGTGCATTAACTGCAACTCGACCCCCAAAATAATAGAATAACTCTACATGCCTCATCTTAGACCCTCAACTCTAAATTATTGAGCTAAATCAGTATTTCCGACTTAGTTAACTAATAAAAGTTGTTATGAGATGAAATTATAATTTATTTAAGGGAAAAATAAATTAGACACACAAATTTAGCACCAATGTGTAACTGAATTCCTCACCAATGTGTGAATGGAATCTCACACTAGTATGTGGCCAATTTTTGTCCTTTCTAGTTGCCAATTTCACTGTTTCTTGTTGCAAATTTCAACACTCCATCTCAACAAGAAATGAATTCAATCTATCCTAATTTGGTACCTTTGGAATGTTATGCATGCAACACTTCTCTAGTGTTGTTTGCACATGCAACTCCTGAAACTGAATAGCCTCCAAACAACTGAATCAGTATGATGCATTTGTCATAAGAGTCTTCTGACTGTTGGATCCTATTGCACCTATCTACTGGAGTCTCTGTGCTGCTACTGAAATCTACATCCATGCCCTTTGCACTGCTGCCAACTCTAATTTGTGCTCCAGTATCTGACATCTGTCACTCTGATTTCTGTCTTCCTGAAAGCTGACTGCATCAGTCTAACCAATCCTTCCTATTATTGTTTTACTGTGGGCTGCTCATAGCCAGGTTCAATCCATGAGACACACCATCTCAATGGACCCTGCACAAATCTCTTCTTGGGATTATATTTTCACATCGCCCCACATCTTACCTGGAGGTATAGTTGCGTGTACTCCCTCTTCCCATCTAGCTCGAAATTCCCCACTCCTGGAATTCTCTGCTTGAGTGGACGCTTCCACTCAGTCTCCTCTCTACTTCTCCAATTGTGGCTGCTCCACAACCTTCTAAGACTACTTCTAAGGCTGCATATTGAGAGATAATTGCTCCCTCTAAACCACCAAGTCATTAACCACTGCTTTTCTCCTCAAATATTTGCATGCATCTTGTACTTCAAGAGCATACAAGTTCTTGACTCTTACACTGATCTATTTCACCTATCCTGTGGCTATGTGTTTAAGGAAAACCTTTCCTTTTATAAACATCACATCATAACCATGGCCTTCCAATACTACTACGAAGACAAGATTCTTCCTTAGGTTTGGAACATACGAAACATCTGCGAGTCTGAGAGGGGAGCCAGACTCCCTCTGAAAGATAACTGTACCTATGCCGGTTGCGCTATACCTATCGTCATCTCCAAACTCTATGTTCTGCTGGAGGTCCTTCTCCTCCAAGTCACTAAAGAGATCTCTATTCCCTTTCATATGGAACGAGGCACCGCTGTCTAGATACCACATTCATCCCATTACAGTGCTGTCCATGCATGTTGTTAGCACTGCAATTTTTCAAAGTCTAGTCATCATTGTAAGTTGTGTCTTTGATCCTCTCTTGTATCCTAACCTATGGTTGAAGGCCCTGGAGGATTAAAATGTGTATTATTTTTTATCATTTTTTTAGCAAAATCCAAAAATTTTGAGTCCAATAGTTTGTTTGTGTCATAGAGTTATTAGGGTAAATTTTCTTTTAATAAGTCTTTTAATTGCTTTGAGTAGTTAAGGTCATGGGTTTAGCTTGAGAAGTATTATTTATTAACAATGATATCTTCTATCCAAGGCCTAAGGAAAAAATTTCTGAGTCATCAACTATCTTAGCAATAACTCAGAAATATCTACCTTTTCTAGAAAGACAACTATTTTCTACAGAAAATTTGGTTTCACAAGTAACACATAAATAGCTACCTTTCTAAAAAAAGTAGCCATTTCCTGCAAAATTTGTACAAGGAGGTAAAGAGGCATTACTCTGGTGAAAAGACACTGCTCTTGGAATAATTGAGGTCTGCTAAAACAAGAGGTATTACCCTTTGAAAGGTGGCTATTTCAAATTGGAGGATTCATCAAAAGGAGGTTGGTTATTTTATTTTCTAAGGCTAGTTAAATCTAATGCTACTCATTAAAGTGAAATATATCAAGGATGAGGTATGCGTAGCTATTAGTTAATAATTCATTTGAATGAAGGGTTCGGTGAAATGAGTTAGCACCAAAATTTAAATCATTTGATTTTGTGTCACTCAACCTCACAGTGATTTAGGGCATGGAGAGATCTGTTTCCATTTACCTCGATAAAAATACAATAAATGGTTTCCTATCCTCCAGAAAGCAGTTTTTACCTGATGCTAGCAGTTAGGGCTTCGTGGATGGTTTCTATTGATAGTTTTATAGGCGTGCATTAGTGGTTAAGTTAGATTTTAATAGAATGGGTAAGGGTGGTAAGGTGAACCTTTCAAAACCAACCAATACTTGTTTCGTTGATCAACGTGCAAAGCCACAGTTTCAAGCAACAAGGTGGTATTGGTTTTTAAATAATTTTTTAGGAGAAAATGTTGCAGTTTCTTAGGAATTTTCCGAGTCATTCAATGGAGAGCAGGTCAAGCTAGGGTCTCAGACCTTCAAGATCATAGAGACTATCATTGCAAGAGCTACCCAAACATCAACTACATGTGAGTCCTGGTACAAGAGGAAAAATATCCTTAAAGCTGATTTAAGTCCATATCTAAATCCTGAACATGAATTTAGATTGGACCCCTACTATTCACATTTCTTATTTTAGGCCTGAATGGCAAGATGTTATTACCACTGTGCAACATTATATTACATGTGAAGGTAGGTTTTCCACTGTGCATCAATATCATATGAGGTTTCTAGCTCACATCTCGAGCTCTAAACCTTATGAAATTACCATTTTTCCTTTATAAATATCTGTTGAAAATGTCTCAAAAAATACAAAGAAACCCATACTATTCTCTTCACAATCTTTATCACAAGGGTTTAATCAAAATGATAGTGGTTTATCATATGAAAAAGAAGAGAACTATGTGGGACAAGTTTTTAGTAGATGAAAGTTTCAGCAGTGTTAACTCAAGGATAAGGGTAGGAAGGCCTTTAAGGCAAAAGATCCAAGAGCAGTAGTCAAGCCCTGCACCTACATTGACCTCTTCACAAATTGGTCAATCTTCTACACTATCTAGGAGACAGACAAGGAACTCAGCTAGGAGAGCTAGAGTTCAAACCACCACTCCTATACCAACCATCACTCCTATACCTACAGTGCAACCAACCTAGGAAATTTACACTAGAAGACTACCTAAGGGGCCACAAACCTTGGGGTATTTCAGGCAGGAGCATGCAAGAAAACTCAAACAAAAGGTTACCCTACCTGACAAGAATGAAATTTCTAAAGGAAAGGAAAGGGTAGCTTCCTCTTTAAAGAATAAACACAGTAGAAAAATTATTCTGACAGAGGGATCTTCAGTGGAAGTCACCCTTGAAGCCTTAACACCAAGCCTTGTTCTAGAGACTAGACAGGAGAATAAAGAAGAAAATGTCACTCTAGCACCAAAGGAACCTACACTGTCACACATCTTTTCCTCTCTCAAAACATCAGCTAAGGGGAAAAGTAAAGTTTCAGAGAATACAAAAGAAGAACCAACTATAGCTCATCTTTATTCATCTCTCAGTTCATCAGCAAAAGGAAATAATAAAGCCATAATCCACTCATACTCATATTTTGAGGAAGATAGAAGTGAAATAGAGGTTAGTGAAACAAAGTTTGAAGAAGGGGAGTCAATTAGAGTTATCCATGGAAGGAGGAGGCCTTCATACATTCCTAATCCATACATACAAAGGCCTCATACCAGACCAAAGAATAAGCTCAGACTAGCAAGAAAAATCATAGCCAACCCTGCTCTCAGAGATGAGATAATAAACATAGATGAAAGTATAGAAAATGATCCAGGGAAGAAGAAGACTCAGAATAAAAATAAAGTACAAAAGAGAAAGCCAAACAAGAGATTCAATTTGGCATAAGCTATTAGAATTTTTGCTTCTATACTAGATATTTGATGATTGAATGTATAAAACCATAAAATATGAAGAATAATATCATTTTTGGCTTATCTACAAAATTTTCAGAAATAGCTACCTTTTCCAGAAAAGTAGCTATTATTTTCAAAATTTGTATAAGAAGGTGAACAGGTTGCTTTTTGGTTCTGGTTTCGAAGAATGACACTAAGTGGTGATAATGTGAATGAAACCTCAATGGAAATGGTTTTTCCCTTGTTTCATCCAGTCAAGCTATATTCTAGATGTCATTTTCAGTTAGTTACTCCTACACTTTTGTGGATAAAGGTCCAGGTGTCCTTTTTAGTTGGCATTTTCACTTTTTGTGGAGGAAGTTTTCTAGGAAACGAGGAGCACTCAACCACCTCAACTCAATCACTTCAAGCTCCATACTATCATGTTTTGTCTTCATTGTATTTCAGACTACTTTTCTGTTATGTTTAAGATAAGATTTAATATATGTAAAGGATTGTAATAAAGTATCTAAAACACACATGCACTTTTTGTGGAAACCTCAACAAAACATATTTTTGTATATATACTATGTAAAGAAATGAAGAAAGGGTTCGTTGGTTGTTCATCTTATTGTATACTGTGTTTTATATTTTTGAGTATATAATATATCCAGATGCACTCTTGAGGACTCACAAATTGTATGGTGTTTGTATGATTCAGTATGAATTGAAGATTGTTCACAAGAATTCCTTAAGGTTGAATTAAATCCTGTTTTATGTTCTTGTAATTCTTTTGATCTATGCATGTTAATCTATTTTTTTCAGTCTTGATTCATAAGTTCATGTTGGACAGAAGAATTCCTTGTAATGGGATTCTTAAAATGCAGAGTGAGACTCTTGTAAGTCTTTTAAAACATTCTTTCACTGTACATTTCAGATATAGAGTTTGTGTCACCCTTTCCTCTTAGCAGTGGGCTTCTGTTTTACATATCCACTATTTATATTCCATTCTTCTAACCATCAGGCTAGAAACTCAACCTTACTACCAGATCTTGCACTAGTGCCCTCATATGTGTAAGAGATTATTATTTGGTCAAAAGCCCTTTTAGTATGTGTAAGTTCCAACCACTTTTTAAAAAACCTGATTTGATTATAAGAAAATCCCTTGAGATTAAGATGTGTCTGGTCAGGAACTTGTTACAATCCAAGTGTTGATTCCGGCGGTAACATATTTTGGTGTGTCTGTCAGGAGAAAATATTTTGAACTCAATATTCTCCTGAAGTTTTTTTGCATGAATGCCTAGAACTAGTTTTTAAAGGTGAATAAAAACTAGTCACTCTTTCTGATTGTAATTGGTTCACCTAGCGACTCCACAAAGAGGACAAGGGGTTTCAAGACCGCTTAGTACAAGAATAAATTAGAGATCACCTCCTTTGAGTCCAGTCTCTTACCCAGAAAATATCATAAAGGATGCAAGAGGGAAACAGAAATTAGCTGAAGCTACATCACATTCAGTGAAAAAGGTGCATTCAAAGTACATTCCAAAAGAAAAGGTACCATCATCTATCTTAGAACCTAAAGGAGTTTCAATTTCAAAACATTCTACAGAAATATTTCAAGTTGAGACCGCTTCAATAAAAGACAAGGTAGATTATGTTAGCATAGATTTAGTTGAAATTATTTCTCAGTCATCATTTAGTAAATCAGAAACAAGTATTATTACAGTGAAAGAAGAAAAATCATATGTTTTAGGTGTCAGTGAAGAAAACCAAAAATCAGAAGCCTTTGTGCTAACAAAATGGGAATTAGAACAAGTATTGGAAATTGAACCCTTCATAGATATGGTTATTTTAACTGAAGAAGATATTAAAACAATTCCGAGCTTTCTTCAAACTCATCCTGAATATCAGTCCTCTCTTAGTCCACAACATGAGTATTTTCCTTTATCTTAAAACCCAGCTATTGGCTCATTCTCTTCTCATCAAGGAGAAGGTAACCTTCTTGAAAAATTGACTTTTAATCTCTCTGAATTTTTAGCTCAGCAGAACAAAGTTGAAGTTACACCAATCCTTCAAGAATCTACATCCGAGTCTGATTCTCCTGGGGAGGTTGAAATTAAGTCTTTTGTTGTTCATTTCCTTGAAAATCCATTGTTTTCAGCTCCAAATATTGAAGAAACAGCCCAAGAAATTCAATCTTCTGCTATTCCAAAACTAATACAAACTCTAAAGACTATAATTTCTAGCACTCAAACATCTGCATCAACAAGTCTTCCACTTATTGTACCTCAGCAAGTCATGGCTCAGCCTCCTCCTACAAGGATGTAGCTGATTTTTGTTGCAATATATGCATTGTTGGAACACCTAATCCTCCATGGGTAGGTGTGGAATGCGAAAAGTCACAATGGAGTCCAAGTGACCTTGGAATGTGAAACCAAGAGTCACACCATTGTACTATAAATGTGCATCATGTATAATGGAAAAATAAGAAAGCCTCACGCTTATCTTTCATTGTGTGTTGAGTCTCTTGTGTGTGTGTTATTCTTCTCATACAACATGTGTGTGTTTTAACATGGTGTTTAACATGGTATCAGAGCGGGCGATTGCTGGCCCTGCTCCAAATTGAGTGAGCCATTTGTGTTTATGGCCTGTGCATATCTGCAAAAATTCTTGACATTTTTGCAGCACTCAGAGTTTCTGCAGCAGACATTTTTCCGCATTCAGAAAGTGGTTTTGGAGAAGGAGCAGCATTCAAAAATTGGCACCATTCAGGCATTGGCTTTGAAGAAAGGAAACAATGCCCATCTGAAGGTTTTCATTCTAATTTTTCTTTGCAATTTCTGCTTATTAAAATCTGCAATTTGAAGAGCTGCTAGATACTCTTTAAATTGGTTTTTGAAGAAGATTCTGGATTTTCACTCCTATAATTTCCAGAAAATTTTTGTTGTGTATGCCTGCTTAAAATTCTGCATTTTTAAAATTGATTTTCCTGCTGCTAGGCTACTGGAAAGATTTCTAAGTTTTCACTTAAAGAATTTTGAGTTTTGCTGAAAAATTCTTCATTTATGCATTTATCCAATATTCTGCTGCTGGAAGAAAAACTCTCTCTTTCCTGCCACATTTGTGAGATTTTTGCTCTACTTACTCTGCTATTTTAACATTAAAAAATAAAAAAAATAAAAAAATAAAAAAATAAAATAAAATAAAATAAAATAAAATTCAGAGCACTGGGCTCCTCAGCCCTCACGGCCTCTCAGATCTTCCCTACGTCGTTCCAACCCACTATTCCCCACGCCATTGCTTACCAACAAACCTCTTATCACTCCTTCACACTTTCACACGCATACTCCCTTCACTTTAACGCTTCCCCTTACACCTTCAAACTATACCTCTGCTACCCTCTGCGTATATTCAACGCCTCCCCACTCGGGCTTCAACGCCTATCACAATACCTCTGCTCACCCTTCACGTCCCTTGCCATTTCATACAAGCTACCGCCCTCCCTACCCGCTACCTTGACCCCAACCTCACATCTCAACACACAGCTCTCACACAACCTAACACAGCCTCCTCATACGCTCCCCCTCTACGCGCACCTGCAAACGCCTCACGAGCTCCCTCACCATCACTCTCAAACTAAACCACGGTTTCCCATTTCCCTGCAGCCTTCAATCCCCTCATGCCGCTCCATATCGGTCCGCCCACCTCTCTGCTCCCTCCCCTCATCCTACCACACTCCCCCATCCGCCCTGCAAACCTCTCTACCCATCCCACTTAACTCATGCGCACACTCCACTCTACGCCTACCGCTCACTCTCCCCTCAACACTCAAATCGCCTCCTATTCCCCGCCCCCTCAAACGCTCTCCCCTCCCTCAACACTCATCAACCCCCTACGCTAACGCTACCTCCCTCTACGTAGAGTTTGTCCCAATTTTTAATTTTTTAAAATCATCTCCCCATATAAATACCCCCTCCAAATATTACCACCCCTCTCCTTTTTAAAATTTTTTTAAATTCCCTCCCTATTTTAAAATATTCCCCATCCCTTAAAAAAAAATAAAAAAAAATAAAAATCAAATCCCCTCCTTCTAAATTAATACCCCCTTCCTTTTTAATTAAATTACACCCTTTCCATTTTTTAATAACCCTTTTTTAACATTTCCCTTAGTTTTTCCACTCCCCATCCCTTTTTTAATTTATTAAATTCCCTTCCATTTCTATTATAATCCCTTTCCCATTTTTAATTAATTTTTAATTAATTAAAAAAAAAAATCCAGCAGAGAGAGAGAAAGAGAGGAAGAGTAGAAAGAGAATATAAACAGCAGAAATGAAGGAAAGGGCATATGGACTGTACACATAGAGAAGAAAAGTGAATTTACATTGTGATTTGTGGCATATACAAGCGGGTGATTTTCTGAATAATTTTACATGAGAAGACAAGTTTTCCATCATTGTTAAAACAACTCTTTGAAGGAAAATTCAGCTGCCTCAAAGGCCTCTTGCATATTGTTTTTTGCTGCACATTCAAACAAATATTTTGCAGAGATATTGTATTGTATTGACATTGTATTGGGAGAGTATATTGCTCATTCATAGTTGCAATCAGTACTGGAGTTGTTGGATTGTTGATTGCCCTCCATCATTTGAGGAGCACACTTTGTACTTTGAGAATTCTTTGGAGTCATTTGTATTTGTTGAATCACATTGTAAACGGGTGCATTTTCGGTTGAAGGCAACACCATTTTCATTTTTTGAGCCTAAGTTGTTGAAAATGGCTAAAATCAATGAGGCATTAGAGTTGTTGAATAGCCTCATTCATTCAAATGTTGATGATGTGATCAAAATGAGCAAGGATGCTCTTTGTAATATTCAGATTTTTTTACAAGATGCATAAGAAAAGATCGAGTTTTTGCAGTTGGAATCTCAGCTTCAGCAAGACGAACTTCAGCAAAAGAGTCACCATTCTGAACCTGTTTCTGTTTAGAACATTGTGAAAGACTCCCATCAGCAGCAAGTCAGCAAAGTTTCAGTTGATTCACATTCAGTTCCTTGCACTAGAGCAGTTTTTCATGCAGATGCAGTAGTTCAACCTGCACTTCTCAATCCCATCATCAGACCTTGGGAAGAGCTTGTCCACAACAAGCACAAAACTAGTCTTGGATATGACAAGGATGTGTCCTTTCATATTCTAGACTACACCAAGCCCATCATATTTCAGAGTGTCGAATTCTTGTATGACAGTTCACCTACAGCTGTTCCAGATCCTGTTCTGATTCCACAACAACAGATCGTAAAATGCCAACACTGTGATCGAGTTGGCCATATGAAAGATCACTGTTTTGATCTTCATCCATGCAAGCACTATGGTCGGCACACCCATGCTTCAGACAGATGCTTCAGACACAAGCCTCCTGCAAGAAAAAAGATTCATCTTGGATGGATCGCTTCTTGGCAATGGGCATCAACAACCAAGAAGATGTTTACGACACATGTTAGAACTTGTTCAGGGATATTGAACAAACTTGCAGTTGAGTTTTCGCCATCATTTCACCTTGTCCCTGACAGGGGGGAAAATGGTGTTCATGTACAAGCTTCGACGTTAGATCAAGTGAGCCTGAGCGACAATCTTTCATTCCATGTTCAGAGTTGTAGCTAGAGACACAGAAGTTCAAGTGAGCCTGAGCCACAATTCGTCATTCCAGATTCAGAGATGTAGCCAGAGACACGGATGCCCATGAGCATGCCTTCGGTTGGTGGACAACCTTAAACCATCATCTTTGGTTGGTGGATAAACTAAAACCATCATAGGTAGTAGACCTCCCTTCTTTTAGGTCAAAGGTCTCCCTTTCATATATGAGGAACACTTCCTCTAGCAGAAGCCTTCAGCTTCTTGCCAGCTTTGGTTGAGTTCCAGGAAATGCTTCAAGCATTCCAGAGTTGTTGGTAATCCTAAAACCATCACAGGTAGTAGACCTCCCTTCTTTTAGGTTGAAGGTCTCCTTTTTTTATGAGGGACAATTCCTCTAGCAGAAGCCTTCAGCTTCTTGCCAGTTTTGGAAGAGTTCCGGGAACTGCAACAAGTTTTGCGTTCCAGTGTTGGTGGTCATCCTCAAACCACCTCTTTTTTCCAACATTTCAGAGAGTTGATTCAGCCCAAGTGTTGCCATGTATACTTTGCAGATTTGTATTACAACTCTTTTCTTGGACTCACACATACCCCTTCGGATTAAGGGGGGATGTTGGAACACTTAATCCTACATGGGTAGGTGTGGAATGCGAAAAGTCACAATGGAGTCCAAGTGACCTTGGAATGTGAAACCAAGAGTCACACCATTATACTATAAATGTACATCATGTATAATGGAAAAATAAGAAAGCCTCACGCTTATCTTTCATTGTGTGTTGAGTCTCTTGTGTGTGTGTTATTCTTCTCATACACCATGTGTGTGTTTTAACATGGTGTTTAAAATGCATCACTCTCTCTTCCTCAACCTTTGCATCCTCTTCCTCAAGGGGATTATCTGAAATATTTTCCCAAATACACAGGGGAGGGAGAAGGAGTATCTGCTGAAGAACACGTAGTTTCCTCTTACAGTTATGATGATAACCAAAACATTGAACATGAAGATGTCTGGTAAAGACTCTTTATTCAAAGATTGGATGGAGAAGATCGTAAGTGGTTAAAAAATTTGCCACCAAATTCAATAACAAGAATATATGCTTTGGAGGAAGTGTTTGTAAAACAATGGGGTGACCATAAGGATTACTTGTATTACCTTACAGATTTTGGAGCTTTAAAGAATAAGACTGATGAGTCATTGACATCCTTTACAAAGGGTTTCAATAAATTCTATCAAAATATTCCTAGAGAAGTCAAACCTCCTGAAACCACAACCATGATAACCTTTGCCAATGCCTTAGACTCCAATTTTGTATTGTGGTTGAGAGTTGAGAAGCCACAAGCATTGGAAGGTATGCAGGAGGCTGCTATTGGAGTGCAGTCCAATCTTATGGCCTCAAACAAACTGAAAATTGAAGAGGGGAAGGGAAAAAAGGATAAAAAGAAAATGAAAGAGGAGAAACCCTCTTCTTCCTCTAAAAATTTCACAACTGAAGAAAATATTGATAAAATGTCTAATTTGATTAAAGATTTTGCTTCCAAAATGAAAAAACCGGAGTTAGAAAATAGGCCTACTATTAGGCCCATTCAAAATGAAGGAAATAGAAATTAGGCTCCTTTTAGGAGACCCTTTTAGCCTCAACAAATTTTACAACGCCGAAGAAGAAATCCTGATGATCAAAATGTTCAGCCTCCACTGAATAATTTTGCTGAAGAAAATCAGCAAGAACAAGAAGATGGGGATGAAGATATAAATATTGTTGGGGAGACATCACAGTCAACTTGTTTGACGTTACAAGAGTATGAATATCAGTCTAGGATAAATCTATTTTCAAATGATGGAGATGCTCATATTCATGTCCAAAATGAGAATAAGTAGCCTGAAAATCAAACAATAAATAATCCTTTGAGGTCAAAAGGGGCTGTCCAACAACCTCAACAAAAACAAGATTATGAAAAACATGCTTCCAAACAAAAGGAAAAAGTCAATGATGTTTCTCCATCATATAATCTTGCCCCAATCATCAAAACTGCTGTAGAAAATAAGGATTTGACTCCTCTTAATTTCAGTTTCAAGTTAGGATTGAATAAAATCAAGATTTCGGTTCCACTCCTTGAATTGTTGAAAAATATAGCCTACAGAGAGTCATTTAAAAGTCTGTTACAACCATCTCTTGCTCCTGATTCAGCCAATCTAGAGGATGAACATCCTACCATCTACTTGGGAAACCATGTCCAAGATCAAAATGATGATAATTCTCCACCTTTTTATCTTTCACTCAATATTCATAACAAATTGCTACGTAACTGCCTATTAGATTTCGGGACCTCTCACAATCTAATGCCTAAGAAAGTGATGGATGAAGTAGGGCTGGAAATCACTAAACAATACCATGATCTTTACACATTCGACTCTAAAAGGTTCAAGTGTTTAGGAGTTATCAAAGATTTGGTAATTTCTCTTACCCAACTACCTATGAAAAGTCTGGTGATGGACATAGTGGTTGCAGACATACCATCTAGATTTGGAATTCTTATTTCTAGATCTTGGTCCAAAAATATGGGAGACACTCTTTAAATGGATATGCCATACACCACTATCCTAGTCTTTGGAGGAGAATTCAGGAGATTGTATAGGGAAACACAAACGGCTTATATCATAAGTGATCAGCAAAATCCCTCAAATCATCCTATATATGCAGAGGAGAAGGAGTTATGGTCATTCATTTTACACCTTGATGTTGATGACAACAATTTTCAGATTGAAATCAGTAAAAAACAACATTTACAAGTTACAAAAGAACATATTTTAGAAGCAGGGCAGATCTGGAAATTGTATTTTGATGGAGCCTCACCAAGAGAGGGATAAGGGGCTGGTGTAGTTCTTATTTCCCCCAGTCAGAAGGTAGTGGATTTATCATACAAATTACAATTTGTCACTACTAATAACACTGCTGAGTATGGAGCACTAATTCTGGGTATGAAGGAAACAAAAGATTTGGGAGCTGAACAATTGATTGGTTTTGGTGATTCAGAGTTAGTGGTACAACATGTGAGAGATAATTATCAAGTAAAAAATTCAAAATTGAAGAATTACAGAAATGAAGTGTGGGATTTAATTGAACATTATTTTTCAACATTCAATTTGAATTTTGTTTCCAGAGAAAAAATGAAATAGCAGATTCACTGGCCATTGCTGCTAGTAATTTTAAGGTTCCCCTTGATGTTAAAGCAACATATTATGTTCATATTAAAAATATACCTTCCATTCCTGACAATATCAAATACTGGCAAGTATTTGAAGATGATAAAGAATTTCAGAAATTATTGGAATGTGTGGAGGAATTTTTAGACATTCAGATTGATAATGAGCAAGACACAGTTGAAAGTCAAAACAAAAAACCATTCAAAAAGACTATAGCTAGAATGTACATTATTGATCTAAACACAAACTTCATTACTAAAGGCTTGGTTCCTTTGGAGAGGTTGTTTGACAATAATAATGTATTTTTAAAGTCTGATAGTAAGATAGATGGAGAGAGTACAATTGACTACAATATTGGTACAAGAAATCAGCCTAGATATGTTAAGGTTTCTACATTTCTTCCTCTAGAAGCTAGAACTAAATATGTCAAGTTGCTGAAGAAATATGTAGACATTTTTGCATGGTCCTACAATGATTTGAATACATATGATAGAAGTATAATGGAACATAAAATTCCTCTTAAAAAATAAACAAAGCATGTAGCACAGAATATAGGACATATTAATCCCATGTTGCTCCCTATCATTGAAAAAGAAATCAGAAAAATGTAGGAAGCCAAAATAATTCTGCCTTTAATATTTTCCAATTGGGTAGCTAATATAGTCCCGGTTTGAAAGAAGAATGGAGAAATTAGAATTTTTGTTTATTTTCTCAATTTGAACTGGTGTTTGCTGAAGGATAACTATCCTTTACCAAAAATGGATCATATTTTTCAGAAGGTTGTAGGCTCAAAGAGGTTGTCAATGATAGATGGTTTTTCAGGGTACAATCAAATCTAAGTTGATAAACAAGACAGGGAGAAAACAACTTTCACTACACCCTGGGGAACTTTTATGTACAATAAGGTGCCTTTCGGTTTAATGAATGTAGGTGCAACATTTCAACAGGAAATAGACATTGCCTTTGCAGGAGAAAAAGGACAGATTATAAGTCATTTATTTGGATGACATAACGGTCTTTTCAAAATCTATCGAGGATCATTTAAAACATTTGTAGCAATTATTTGATAAGTGCAAAAAATTTGGTTTGTATTTAAACCCAAAGGAATCATGCTTTGCTGTTCAAGAAGGAAAAATATTGGGGCACACAGTAACAAAAAATGGTATTTGCATTGAACCAGGGAGAGTTGAAGCTATAAAGAAAATTGGCTTACCCAAAAATAAGAAAGAGTTACAGTCATTTTTGGGTAAAATTAATTTCTTGAGGCGTTTTGTTCTGAAATTTTCCGAACTAATTAAACATATAAATGTATTGTTGAATAAATATTAGAGTTCAGGTGTCCAGATGAATAAAAAAACTCTTTCTTAGCAATCAAATCTGCCTTGATTGAAGCCCCAATGTTAATCAACCCTGATTTTAAGAAGGATTTTCTGACTTTTTCATATGCTTCTGAGGAAACTATTGTAACAGTTTTACTTCAAAAGAACAAAGAAGGCTTAGAGTAGCTTATTTATTTTTTCAGCCGTGCATTAAGAGATGATGATTTAAAGTACAACTTAATTGAAAAACATGCATATGGATTGGTAAAGGCTTTGAAGTCTTTTCGGGTTTATGTTCTATATTCAAAAGTCATTGATTTTGTGCTAAATATTGCTGTCAAAGATGTATTGTTGCAGCCTGACATAGATGGCAAGAGGGGAAGTTGGTTAACAAAGATTCTGGAATTTGACATTGAAATCAGATCTACTAAGTTGATAAAGGGACATGGCTTAGCACACTTGATGGTAGAATCAAATTGCAAAGCTCTAAATCTCAATATGGAGGTAGATGAAGAAATAGATAAAGAAGGTATATCTGATTATCCTTAAATATTTTATTCCAATTGGTATAAGGACATAGTATACTATTTATTAAATCTCAGTTGCCCTCCAGAAATGGAAAAATCAAAGAGAATGGATTTTAAACTGAAGGCTGTTAAGTATTGCATAATGGAAAAACATCTTTATTGGAAAGACCTAGTAGGAGTTTTGTTGAGATGTGTAGATGAAGTTGAGTCACAAAAAGTTATGTCAAATATACATGCAGGGGTGTGTGGTGGACATTTATATTGGAAAGATATCGCAAATAAAATTCTAAGAGCTAGCTATTATTGGACAACTCTTTTCTCTGATGTTTTTGCTAAAGTTAGGGCTTGTACTGAGCATCGAAAGTTTGCTGGTAAGAAGAAGCTTCTCCAACTACCTGCCATTCCCATTTCAGCAGATGCTCCTTTCTAGCAAGGGGGCTAGACTTCATTGGAGAGATTCATCTGCCATCATCAAGACAACACAGGTGGATTATTACAGCCACATACTATTTCACCAAGTGGATTGAGGCCATTCCAACTAGAAACCCCATTGACACGGTAATAATAAATTTTCTATTGGAAAATATTATGTCTAGATTTGGTTTCCCTCAAAATTGGTGATTGACAATGTAATGGATTTTAAATTTGCCAAGATGAAAAATTTCTGTTAGAAATATAACATTGATTTAACTCATTCTACACCTTATTACCCCCAAGGTAATGGGTTAGCTGAGTCATCGAACAAAATCCCAGTAAGAATCATAAAGAAGACGATGCCATAAAATAAAATAAATTGGGATACTCAGCTAGTCCATGCTCTTTGGGCAGATAGGGTAAGAATTAAGAGATCAATTGGAGTTTCTCCCTTTCAACTTGTTTATGGTGTTGATGTTGTGATGCCATTACATTTGGCCCTTCCTGTTATGATTTTTTTACAAGATGAAACTGATGATTAAACTCCCATTCAGAGAAGGATGTTGCAACTTATAGAATCTCATCAAATTTAGGAATCCTTGATGGACATTGAACATAAATACAAAGCCAAAGTAAAAGCTGTTTTTGACAAAAGAGAAAACCAACATTTATTTCAGGAAAATGATTTGGTATTGTGTTGGGATGTAAGAAGAGAAGACCATGAAAATCCTGGTAAGTTTGACAACTTATGGTTCAGGCCATTCAAATTTGCTCTAGTTCTGGAAAATAACACATTTTTGCTAAAGCATTTAGATGATGATCAATTGAATGCAAGTCCATTCAATGGTCATTTTCTAATTTTTTGTTTGTTTGTTTGTTAAGTCAGTCAGTCTTTCCATTGTAAATATCCAGAGTGCTGTTTCAATAAGACTCCATGCCCAATGGTATTTGTGTATGTAAATAGAGTCAGTATTGAGTTTAGTCAATAAAAGTCGATTCCTGTCATTAGCTTCTGAAATTCAAAGTCCTAAGAGTTTAAGGCATTGAATCTACAGTCCTTGAAGCCTCACAGGGAGGACTTCATCCCCAATAGGAGCCACTGTTAGCACTGCAATTTTTCAAAGTCTGTTCATCATTTTAAGTTGTGTCTTTGATCCTCTCTTATCTCCTAACCTATGGTTGAAGGCCCTGGAGGGTTAAAATGTTTATTTTTTTAATCATTTTTTTAACAAAGTCCAAAATTTTTGAGTCTAGTATTTTGTTTGTGTCATAGAGTTATTAGGGTAAATTTTATTTTAATAAGTCTTTTAATTGCTTTGAGTAGTTAAGGTCATGGGTTTAACTTGAGAAGTATTATTTATTAACAATGATATCTTCTATCTGTAGGTTTTAACCTTGTACAAAAACTATCTGCAAATGAATCTTAAAACAGAAAATAAACAATAGCGAGAGCATAAAACATAAAAAAAATAAACACAAAGATTTTCCCCTGGATCCCAAATCGAGATGACCATATTTATTTTTCATTATATTCCTTTTAGTGTTACAACACATATATATACATTCCGAAGCATACATAAACCCCAATCCATTAACCCTGGATTAGAACATAACCGTAGTTCCCTTGATCGGATCTACAAAATACCAGGGGCCGAAAACCATCATACCCCAAAACCATGGGCGGGTCCGCCCACCGGAAAATAAGGACCAATTTTTTTTTCCAGGGCGCTGCCTTGGACCCCGACAGGGGGGGGCTACCGCCCCCCCTGTGACCCCCCCGACGTTGCGCCCAACGCAATGTATAGGGGGGGCCAGCGCCCCCCCTGTGACCCCCCCCGCACGTGACTAGTCATGGAAAGAATATAACACATACCCAACACTATCCAAGGCCTAAGGAAAAAATTTTAGAGTCTTCAACTATCCTAGGAATAACTCAGAAATAGCTACCTTTTCTAAAAAGGAAGCTATTTTCTTCAAAAAATATGGTCTCACAAGCAACATAGATATAGCTACCTTTTTAAAAAAAGTATCTATTTCCTGCAAAATTTGTACAAGGAGGTAAAGAGGCATTACTCAGGTGAAAAGACACTGTGTTGAAAATGCAGCAAGATGATGGAGCTTAGTGAAATGAAGTCGCCTTCACTAAGTGGGCCCGCAGGCAAATTCTGGCGCAAAGTCTATTTTTAGACTATGTCTATTTTTAGACATATGGAGCATGGTCCAAGGGTTGCAGTATGTTATTCTTGGAGTATTGGTCATGTTGGTAAAAATATATGGACCTCTATTTTTTTGACCTATAGGTCGAAGTCTATATTTAGACTGCCTATCCTAAAAATAGGGAAGTCAAATATTATTTACCCTTAATAATATTTGGACTATAAACTTCAGTTTACTCTCTTGGAGCACTTCAGTTCGAGCCTTGGAAGTGGCTCATGCATTTTACAGAGGAATTACACTATTCCTAAGGGTTTGGTGAGCACATGCATGGTTGAATTTAGTTAGGACTTCAGTGGCAGAAGTTTGGTGGAGTTAATGAGACAGTTAGTGGAGTTGTGTTCGGTTTAACTTAGTTGAACTAGTTGAGATTAGTTTAACTAGCTAATCAACTAGTTATGAGTGGAGTGAATTAAATATTATTTAATTCATTAATTAGTAACTCATTATTCAACTCAAGAACACTTCAGTTCACTACAGTGCATGATCAGTTCAGTGGAGACCAGTGAAAGAGGTAGATGAAAGGGTGGAGTTAGCTATCAGTGGCGACATCAGTTGTGCATGAGATTTCCACCACACTTGGAGGAATTTCCCATGATGATTGCGCTGTCAAGACAAGGAGATTCGAACCTTGGATCTCTATATAGACAGGCCTGGATTTCACAATAGAGGCAAGGCAATTGGCGGTGAGTTTTGAACCAGTAACCTGTTCAAAACTGAGCTAGTTTGTGTGTAACTTTATGAGAAAGTACTGAGTACTTGTGAGGAGTATTGTATTGATTTTGTTACATGATTTCTCCATTATAATATACACAATAGCTGCGGGGTTTTCAGCTATAAGCTTTCCCCATACATACTGTGTTAATGTGTATGATGAATTGATGTGCTATCGCTTGTTTTATTTCCGCATGTGTGATGATCTGAGTGGAAGAGATTATGTGTTGCATATAAATTCGAATTGTATGTGATCGGGATAGTCTCGGTGGATAATTAATCATTATTCAGCAAATTTCTACATGGTATCGGAGCTATTGAAGCAGAGATTGATCATCACAGTGATTACAAACTTATTTTGGTAGACAGAGTCTGCATGCGGGCCAGGTAGCCTCCGGATTCATCTTTCTTCGGAAAGTGAAAGGTCTGGTAAACGCCCCTTGCAGTCGATCTCTGTGCTAGAAATAATTTGTTCTCACAATCTAGAGCGGTTGAGCTTTGAGGTGGAATTCGAAGTTTTGCAGCAGTTTTGTTTTCTTGGTGCCAGTGTTGAAAATGTCTTTCAACGGTTTGCGACTCGAATATGCTCTTGAAGGCAGTTCGAATTATGTTGCATGGAAGGATCGCATGGAGGCGGTATTAGAAGATAATGGTCTAAAGGAGTTCATAGATACGGATGTCCAAAAGCCCACTGATCCTGCTGAAGTCGAAGCATGGAAAAAGAAGATGGCGAAATGTCGAAGGATCCTGTTGGAGGGCGTCAAGGATCATATTGTATCCAGCCTGCATGGAAAGGCTTCTCCATTTCTAATGTGGAAAGCTTTGACGGATATATTCCAGAGTAAGAGCGACCAAAGGAAGCTGGCGCTCAAAGATAAGCTTAGGAACATCAAGATGGAGAAAGGCGACAGTATCGCCAAATACCTCACGAAGTTCACTCAGTGCAGAGATGAGCTGGGAAGTGTGGGGGTGACTGTCGAAGACGAGGACATGGTCGGCCTGGCTCTCCTTGGTCTTCCGAAGGCTTGGCACTCATATCAAGATAGTGTCAATGGTCAGGAGAAGCTGCCGGGATGGGAGCGCCTTTGGGCGGATCTCATGCAGGAGGAGATAAGGAGGACTACTCGAGATGGATCTTCATCAAAGGGAGCTAATGAAGAAAATTGCGCTTTGGTTGCCAAAGCAAAGAAGGGGAAGGGTAAGAAAACCTCTCATTCCGGTGCAAAGGGAAAGAAGCAGGATATGGTAAAAGTGAAGTGTTTTCACTGCCATGATCACGGACATTATGCTACCAATTGTCCGAAGAAGAAGAAAAACAAGCAAGCAGGAAGATCTGCAGATGGAGAAGCTTTGGCTTCGCAGTTCGAGCTTGAATTTTCACTGATCGCATTCTTGGTTTCAAGTGTGATGGGATCGGTGTGGTTCTTGGACAGCGGTGCGTCATTTCATATGACGGGAGATCGGGATTTGTTCTCAGATCTGGAGGACAAATATTTGGGTGTGCACATCGAGATGGGCGATGATGGTAGATACAGTGCGACTGGTATCGGTACCATATCCTTTCAGAGGGAGTCTGGTAAACCCTTCGTGTTGAAGGATGTCATGCATGTACCTGGATTGAAGAAGAACTTGATCTCTGTGGCGATGTTGGAATATAAGGGGTATGATGTGGTCTTCAGCGAAGGAAAAGCCTTCCTGCGCAGTAAGACTACTGGAGAGACCCGGAAGATAGGGGTTCGAACCAAGAACCTTTATCAGTTGCAGGTAGATGGCTGCGTAGCTATGGCATGCAAGGCGGGAGAAGTGGTGAGCCGAGATGATGAGGGCGAACTGTGGCATAGGAGATTGGGCCACCTTCACCATGGAGCTTTGAAGATCCTGCAGCAGATTTCTACTGGGCTTCCTAAGGGCACTCTTGCGCAGTCAGATCAGTGCAAGGGGTGTACCTTGGGGAAGTATGTGAAAGACACCTTTCACGAGAAGGATAGTCGCGCCACGACGATCCTTGAGAGAGTTCACACAAACGTGTGTGGTCCTTTCTCAGTTGCTTCGACAGCAAAGCACAAGTATTATGTGATCTTTGTTGATGATTTCTCTCGAAAGTGCTGGATCTTCTTCATGCAGAAGAAGAGCGATACATTCGCGAAGTTCTGTGAGTTTCAAGCACTGGTCGAGAAGGAGTCGGGGAAGAAGGTGATTGCTCTAAGGAGTGATAACGGTGGTGAATTCATCTCGGCTGAATTCAAGGAGTTCTGCAGCGCAGAAGGGATTCGGAGAGAGCTCATCGCACCCCATAACCCACAGCAGAACGGGGTGGCTGAGCGGAAGAACCGAACGATCGTGGGTGCTGCACGGGCGATGTTGCATGATCAGGGCCTACCCCTTCACTTGTGGGCTGAGGCATGCAATACAGCAGTGTATGTGCAGAACCGTTGTCCTCACAAGGTTCTTGGCATGAGTACACCAGAGGAGGCTTATTCTGGCAAGAGGCCTGATATTTCCCATTTGCGGATTTTCGGATCTCCTGTCTACATGCATGTGGCGAAGGATGCGAGAAGGAAGCTGGATCCAACTGCTGAAGTTGGAATATTTGTGGGGTACACTGATACACCTCACAACTATCGGGTGTATGTGCCAGACAGTCGCAAGACTGTTGTGCGACGGGATATAAAATTTCAGGAGGAGAAAGCCATGCGGTGTTCGCTTGAGAGGGAGCTACACTTGCATGCAGATGAGGAGCTGTTAGTTCCTAAGGAGGAGCTTCCGGATGTGGATCAGCCACAAGAGGAGGTTCAGGAGGTGGAAGAAACCACCCAGGCAGCGCCAACCATCGGAGGGCGCATGCGCACTACAGAAGCTGAGCGACTGGCTCGGGATGCAGAGAAGGTTGTAGGACCACCTACAGCACAGCGCAGACAGAGGTAGTCACCGGATCGGTACACTGGATACATGGCTCTTGTGAGTCAATGTGTCGTGACGAAGCCATCCTCTTTTGAGGAAGTTGTGGAGGAACCCGCATGGGTTGATGCCATGATCGAAGAATATGATTCGATCGTCAGGAACAGTGCATGGGAGATTGTCCCAAGACCGGAAGGGAAATCAGTGGTGGGTTCGTGATGGATCTACAAAGTGAAGCAGGCGGCTGACGGGAGTGTGGAGAAGTACAAGGCGAGATTTGTCGCCCGTGGCTTTTCACAGATCGAGGGGATCAATTATGAGGAGACCTTTGCACCTGTCGCAAGGTACTCTTCCATACGGACGATCCTTGCTCTCTCAGCGCAGATGGGGTGGCACTTTCATGAGATGGATGTGAAGACTGCGTTCCTCAATGGAGTTATTGAGGAGGAGGTGTACATAGAGCAGCCTGAAGGTTTTGAGATCTTTAGCAGTGAGTCGCATGTGTGCCGACTCAAGAGAGCACTGTACGGGCTGAAGCAAGCACCTCGTGCTTGGTACACTCGGATAGACGGCTACTTCACCGGGCTTGGATTCTCCAAGAGTGAGGCGGATCCAAACCTGTACCAGATTGTGGTGGAGGGGAAGCTGTTGATCATCGTACTGTATGTAGATGATCTGATTTTGACTGGCGACGAGCAGTTGATACTTTCATGCAATGAGGATCTTGCACGAGAGTTTGAGATGAAGGACCTGGGCATCCTTCATTATTTCCTGGGATTGGAGATTTGGCAGCGCAGCGGAGGACTGTTTGTTTCTCAGGGCAAGTATGCCCGGGAGATTCTGGAGAGGTTCAACATGCAAGGCTGCAAGCCTGATGACACTCCTCTTCCTGGTGGTTGGAGGAAGGAGGATGCTACTTCAGCGGAGGTAGTGGATGCCACTGTCTATCGACAGTTGGTGGGGTCGCTTATGTATATGGTCAATACACGACCCGATATATGCTATGCAGTTAACCAGCTTTCGCAAGCTATGGTTAAGCCTACCAAGCTCTTTTGGAAGGTAGGCAAGCATGTATTGCGCTATATTAGAGGCACATCGGGATATGGTCTATGGTACAGATAGGAGGATGGAGCGAAGCTTTCTGGCTTCAACGTGCGGTGGGCGGGGGAGCCCAACGGAATGGGAAGAACGGTTTTCGACGGCGGGTCGGCAGGCGGTTTCACGGTACGGCGGAGACGGTCCGTGGCACTCGGGTTCAGCAGAGGCCGAGTACATGGCAGCAAGTTTGGCTGCATGCGAGGCTATTTGGATGAGGAAGATCCTCGCAGGTTTGTTCAGGTTGCATTTGGAGCGTACAGTGATCTACTGTGATAACCAGAGCTGCATCAAGCTCTCGGCTAATCCAGTTTTTCATGATAGGTCCAAACATATCGACATCAGGTACCATCACATCAGAGATTGTGTTCAGCGGAGGATCATGATGCTTTCATATGTTCCCACGGAGGATCAAGATGCCGACATCCTGACGAAGGCGCTCACCAGGAGCAAGTTCGAATTCCACAGAGGCAGGATAGGGGTTGCAGATAATCCATATCTTGCTGAGAGGGAGAGTTGAAAATGCAGCAAGATGATGGAGCTTAGTGAAATGAAGTCGCCTTCACTAAGTGGGCCCGCAGGCAAATTTTGGCGCAAAGTCTATTTTTAGACTATGTCTATTTTTAGACATATGGAGCATGGTCCAGGGGTTGCAGTATGTTATTATTGGAGTATTGGTCATGTTGGTAAAAATATATGGACCTCTATTTTTGGACCTATAGGTCGAAGTCTATTTTTAGACTGCCTATCCTAAAAATAGGGAAGTCAAATATTATTTACCCTTAATAATATTTGGACTCTAAACTTCAGGTTACTCTCTTGGAGCACTTCAGTTCGAGCTACAGAAGTGGCTCATGCATACGACAGAGGAATTATGCTATTCCTAAGGGTTTGGTGAGCTCATGCATGGTTGACTTCGGTTAGGACTTCAGTGGCAGAAGTTTGGTGGAGTTGATGAGACAGTTGGTGGAGTTGTGTTCGGTTTAACTTAGTTGAACTAGTTGAGATTAGTTTAACTAGCTAATCAACTAGTAATGAGTGGAGTGAATTAAATTTTATTTAATTCATTAATTAGTAACTCATTATTCAACTCAAGAACACATCAGTTCACTACAGTGCATGATCAGTTCAGTGGAGACCAGTGAAAGAGGTAGATGAAAGGGTGGAGTTAGCTATCAGTGGCAACATCAGTTGTGCATGAGATTTGCACCACACTTGGAGGAATTTCCCATGATGATTGCGCTTTCAAGCCAAGGATATTTGAACCTTGGATCTCTATTTAGACAGGCCATGATTGCGCAATAGAGGCAAGGCAATTAGTGGTGAGTTTTGAACCAGTAACCTGTTCAAAACCAAGCTAGTTTGTGTGTAAATTCATGAGAAAGTACTGAGTACTTGTGAGGAGTATTGTACTGATTTTGTTACATGATTTCTCCATTATAATATACACAATAGCTGCGGGGTTTTCAGCTATAAACTTTCCCCATACATACTGTGTTAATGTGTATGATGAATTTTTGTGCTATCGCTTGTTTTATTTCCGCATGTGTGATGATCTGAGTGGAAGAGATTATGTGTTGCATATAAATTCGAATTGTATGTGATTAGGATAGTCTCGGTGGATAATTAATCATTATTCAGCAAATTTCTACACACTTATCTTGGAATAATTGAAGGTCTACTAAAACAAGAGGTATTACCCTTTGAAAGGTGGCTATTTCTAATTGGAGGATTCATCAAAAGGAGCTTGGTTATTTTATTTTCTAAGGCTAGTTAAATCTAATGCTACTCATTAAAGTGAAATATATAAAGGATGAGGTACGAGTAGCTATTAGTTAATAATTCATTTGAATGAAGGGTTCGGTGAAATGAGTTGGCACCAAAATTTAAATCATTTGGTTTCATGTCACTTAGCCTCACCATGATTTAGGGCATGCAGAGATCTATTTCCATTTACCTCAAGAAAGATACACCAAATGGCTTCCTATCCTCTAGAAAGAAGTTTGTTAGCTCTTGCTAGCAATTAGGGCTTCGTGGATGGTTTTTGTTGATAGTTTTACAGGTGTGCATTAGTGGTTAAGTTAGCTGTTAACAAAATGGGTAAGGATGGTAAGGTGAACCCTTCAGAATTGACAAATACTCATTTCGTTGATCACTGTCCAAAGCCACAGTTTCAAGCAACAAGGTGTTATTGGGTTTTAAAGAAGTTTTTAGGAGAAAATGTTGCAATCGCTCAGGCATTTTCCGAGTCATTCGATGGAGAGCAGGTCAAGATGGGATCTCATACCTTCAGTATCACAGAGGCTATCATTGCAATAGCTACCCAAACATAAGCTACAGGTGAGTCCTGGTACAAGAGGAAAACTCTGCTTAAAGCTGATTTAAATCCATATCTATGAAAATATAGATTGGACCCCTATTGTTCACATTTCTTATTTTAGGCTTGAGTGGAAATATGTTATTACCATTGTGCAACGTTATATTACCTGTGAAGGAAGATTTTCCACTGTGCATCAATATTAGATGAGGTTTCTAGCTCACATCTCGGGCTCTAAACCTATGAACTTACCATTTTTCCTTTATAAATCTCCGTTGACAATTTCTCAAAAAATACAAATAACCCTAGATTATTCTCTTCACAATATTTATCACAGGGGTTTAATAAAAATACTTGTGGTTTATCATATAAAAAATAAGAGAACCACATGGGAAATTTTTTTAGCAGATTAAATTTTCAGTAGTGTTAACTCAATGAGAAGGGTAGGAAGGCCTTTAAGGAAAAAGACCGAAGAGCAGTAGTCAAGCCCTTCACCTACATTTACCCCTTCAAAAACTGGTCAATCTTCTACACCATCTAGTAGACAGACAAGGAACTTAGCTAGGAGAGCCAGAGTTCAAACCACCACTCCTATACCAACCATCACTCCTATACCTACAATGTAAACAACCAAGGAAGTTTACACTAGAAGACTACCTAAGGAGCCATAGACCTTGGGATATTTCAGGCAAGAGAATGCAAGAAAAATCAAATAATAGGCTACCATACCTGACAATAATGCAATATCTAAAGGCAAGGAAAAGGTAGCTTCCTCTTCAAAGAATAAACTCAGGAGAAAACTTATTCTGACAGAGGGATCTTTAATGGAAGTCATTCCTGAAGCCTTAACACCAAGCCCTGTTCTAGATACTAGACAAGAGAATGAAGAAGAAAATGTCACTCCAGCATCAGAGGAACCTACACTGGCACAAGTCTTTTCCTCTCTCAAAACATCAGCTGAGGGGAAAAGTAAATTTCAGGGACTACAACAGAAGAACCAACTATAGCCTGACTTTATTCATCTCTTAGTTCATTAGCTAAAGGAAAGAGGAAAGCCATAATCCACTCATACTCATCTTTTGAGGAAGATAGCAGTGAAATAGAGTTTAGTGAAACAGAGATTGAAGAAGGGCAGTCAAGAAAATTTGTCCATGGGAGGAGGATGCCTTCATACATTCCTAATCCATACATACAAAGGCCTCATACCAGACCAAAGAAAAGCTCAGACTATCAAGTAAACTCATAGCCAACCCTACTCTCAAATATGAGATAATAAACATAGATGAAAGTCCAGAAAATGATCTAGGAAAGAAGAAGACTCAGAAGAAAAGGTAAGTGCAAAAGAGAAATCCAAACAATAGGGTCACTAAGGCCGAAGCTATTAGAATTTTTGCTTCTATACTAGATCTTTGATGAGAATGTCTAAAACTAGAAAATCTGAAGAATCATATCATTTTTTTCTTATCTATAGAATTTTCAGAAATAGCTACCTTTTCCATAAAAGTAGATATTATTTTCAGAATTTGTATAAGAAGGTGAAAAGGTTTCTTTTTGGTTCTGGTTTCAAAGAATGACACTAAGTGGTGATAAAGTGAATGCAACCTCAATGGTAATGGATTTTTTGAAGTGTCATCCAGTCAAGCTATCTTCCAGATGTCATTTTTAGTTGGTTACTGCTACACTTTTGTGGATAAAGGTCCAGGTGTCCGTTTTAGTTGGCAGTTACACTTTTTGTGGAGGAAGTTTTCTAGGAAACAAGGAGCACTCAGCCACCTTAACTCAACCACTTTGAGCTCCATACTATCATGTTTTGTCTTTGTTGTATTTCAAACTAATTTTTTGTTATGTTTTAGATAAGCTTTACTATATGTAAAGGATTGCAATAAAGTCTCTAAAACAGACTTACACTTTTTGTGGAAAACTCAACATAACATATTTTTGTATATACACTATGTAAAGAAATGAAGAAAGGGTTCGTTGGTTGTTCATATTATTGTATGCTGTGTTGTATATTTTTGAGTATATAACATATCCAAATTCATTCGTGAGGACTTACAAACTGTATGGTGTGTGTATTTTTTTCCCTTCTGTTTTTACATACCTTATCTACCTTTCCAGATTTTATATAAAATTTCTTTCTCATGCTTTTATCAGTCTTGTGAACCTCCAAGACATATTGATCTATTTTTTTAACTCTTGTTACAAGATTTCCTAATTCAATATTAATTGAAGATTGTTCATCAACATTCCTTGGGGTCGAATTAATTTTTATTTATTTATGTTCTTGTAATTCTTTTGATCTAACATGCATGTTAATCTGTTTTTGTCAGCCTTGATTCATCAAGCATTCCTGATTCATAAGGTCATGTTAGATGGAAGCATTCCTTGTCATGGGATTCTTAAAATTTAGAGTAAGAATCTTGTAAGTCTTTTAAAGCATTCTTTCACTATACATTTCAGATCTAGAATTTGTGTCACCCTTTCCTCTTAGAAGTGGGCTTCTGTTTTACATATCCACTATTTATGTTCCATTCTTCTAACCATTAGGATACAAAATCAACCTTGCTACCACATCATTCACTAGTGCCCTCATCTGTGTAAGAGATTCTTATTTTCTCAAAACCCTTTTCAATATTTGTAAGTTCCAACCACTTTCCAAAAAACCTAATATGATTATAAGAAAAATCCTTAAGCTTAAGATGTGTCTAGTCAGGTGCTTATTACAATCCAAGTGTTGATTCCAACGCTAACACATGCAATGAGAGTAAAATAAATCTTGAATTGTGAATCCAACACTTCACCCACTGCAACTGTAGGCTCCTTCTTTCTTGCCTTCTTCTATGGACAATTCGAAGCATAGTGCCTGTTAGCACTTCGCCATATTCCTAAGGCTAAAGGAGGAATCCAAACAGAGGTAACCACAGACCAAGCTTTTGAATTGATAGCTAGCCCTATCAAGTTGGAGAGGGCTCTCTCCAAAAATTTCACAGACAGGAGGGCTGGAGACATTAGGGTTTTTAGGCTAGATATTGAGTGTAGGGTTTGTTTTGCTTTGATTTTGGTTGGGTTATCACTGGATGAAGAAATTAGGTCAAGGGAGCTAGGTCAGGGAAATTGAGATAGGGTTGCAGGGATCAATGGGTTAAGGTAGGCAAAAGGCTTATGACTTAAATATTATTGTGATGGAATGGTGTTGAGACTGAAAAGAAGCTAGGAAGAGCATGGGATATGTATTCTTCCTAGACTGAGAAAAATGGACAAACTATGATCAATTCCCCAAAATAGAGCATGAGAAAACATGTGTTCTGATTATCAAACTTGAAAGAGATCATATCATAGAGATTAAGTGAACATGAATACAATACATTATAACATATGAAACTGAAGAAAATAAAGTTATAAGCATCAATACCAAAATGATCCCATAAAATAGCTACAACTCCTCTTTATTAGCTGGCCAAATTGAGTACAATAGTTCCTTGATCAATAAGAAAACATAAAAATTGATTCCAACCCTTGATTAATGTGAATAAAGGGGCTAAATAGACATAAAAACAAGCTTCACTCATCCTCAGGGGTTGAATCCATGAGGTGAGGAATATATCCACTAATTTCTGAATTGAAAACTGAAGTGTAGGATGGTCCAAGTGACTCACTTCTCATTAAACTCAAACTGATTCATCTTGACTAAAGGACAAATTTACCTAATGAATCTACCCCTAGGTAAATTATAATTGTTAATCCAATTTGTCATTGATGGCAACAGGTTGATGAAGGAGAAGCCAGACTATGACCCTATGATGGATAAGCCTAACAATGAAGATGACCTTGGAGACAGAATTTTACTCTCTGCACATAAATATTCAAGGTCAGTTATAAAGGAAAAATATTTCGGACACCTTGGAGGAATATTTATACATTAAGTTATATACCATATTATAAAGCATAATTTTAGCTTTCCAACGAGTTATTACTCAACCAAAATCTACTAGCGGTTTGAAAGTTATTAATTTTTTAAGTTAAGAAGAAATTTTCTGGTCTGTGAGCCGACCTCATCCCTCCATGACAAGTCGACCTACTTCAAGGGACATGTCAATTAATTGGAGGGTAAAACTTTGTGTATTTATATACGATCAATCTCCTTTATTTCGGACAATCATCATCTCAGCTATTGATTACATAGTACGATGAAGACAAGAAGAAGAGCAAAAACAGTAAGGAACAAGTTCACAGCTCATGAACACTAACAAAAGAGCTTGGAATTTGAACTGGATACATTTTAAGGGCTGATCTGAATGGTAAAACAGTGAGGATAAATTTTCTAGGCTTGATACCTCGGATTAAAGGCTTGAACTGGTTTTTGTCTTTGGACGGTGGATCTTTGAATTATAAATCTTGGGCACAAATTGAGATCATTATAGTAATGATAATCTAACTATGACTCAGACTAAGATATAACACAGTGGCTTGGTTAAATAGCAGTTTCTGTGGAGCTCGGTTCTACCTACAACAAATTTATGCTCAGAATGTGACATTAATCAGTGAAACAACAAATTTAGATTTATTTTGGAGCTCCGTTTCACCTATAAAAAGGTTGAAGACTTTAAGAAAATCACTAATAGGGTTAAGGACAACTCTCAGACTCTGTTGGAACACCTGTACAGTGAAAATTATTCAAAAAATCCTACTGTGGCACAGATCAAAGACAATGATCCTTGATAGTGATTTTTGGACCTTATTACAGTGATCAATCATCCCAGACAGTGCAGTAAAATCAAATGGTAGACAAAGCATGGTGAAGATAGAGTGAAGTTTTGGTGATGTAGACTGGTGCAATAAAACATCTTTACACTGATAGTCCAGTGAAGAAGTGAAGAAAGGATTGGTGTCCTTGGATTAGGAGCTCCTAAACACAAGGTTAGTGCCTTGAATAAGATAGGGTCGAAGCCCTAGAGGTCGGAGCCTCAACAAAGTCCAAGTTGGTGCTTGGAAAACAGGTTGGTGCCTGTTTCATAAAAGGGTTGGTGCCCTTCTCTCATCTATTGTATACTATTATTAAAAAGGGATTGAAGTTCTATTTAATTCTTAATATCATTATTATACATATATATATATATATATATATATATATATATATATATATATATATATATATATATATATATATATATATAATGAAGTAAAATCTAACTGGCAATAATTAACAATTAAAAAGAAATACTGATTCACCCCCCTCTCAGTATTTCCAACAATTGGTATCAGAGCTAGCTTCTTCATTATCAACCTAATAGCTAGAAGAAGGATTCTTAGGCAAAATGAAGAACATGGAAGCAATAGGGAAACTCCCTATCTTTGATGGAACAAATTTTAGTTTCTGGAAAAAGAGGATGTCCTACTATCTAATGTCTCTTGGCCGTGAAGTATGGCACTCTAGTTTGGATGGATACAAAGCTCCCATCGGTCTTCCAACTGATCTAGATGAAAGAAAAGCCTACATTTCTAATTACAAAGCTTTAAATTCCATCACTAGTGGAATCATCGATTCTGAATTTACGAAATTCATGAACTGTGACTCAGCGAAAGAAGTATGGGATAAATTAGTTTCGCTATATGATGGGGACTCCAAAGTTAAGAAAACAAAGATTCAAACCTATAGAAGACAATTTGAGAGCCTGAAAATGGATGATGATGAAGATATTGCATCATACTTCCTCAGAGTAGCTGAAGTGGTTAACTCTCTTAAAGGACTAGGGGAAAATATTGAAGAAAGCACCATAGTTCAAAAAATCTTGAGATCACTTCCTGACAGATTCGACTCCAAAGTAAGTGCCATAGAAGAAATGAAGGACCTAGATACTCGCAAGATGGATGAACTTTATGGAATTCTTATTGCCTATGAGATGAGGAAATGGATCCCAAATTTCAAAGAAGTAGCTTTCAAAGCCTCAAAATCTACAAAAGAAGGAAAAGGATGGAATTACAACAGTGATGAATCAGATACTAAAAACTAGTTAGCTTAATTTGTACGAAGACTAAAAAGGGTATCTAAGCTAAAAGGCAAGTACCCTCTCATTTGTTTCAATTGTGGAAGAATAGGTCATTACGCTGCAAAATGTCCTCAAAAACCTGATAGTGATGATGAAAAGGACTCTAAAAGAATGATGTAGAAGAAGAAAGGGTTTAATAAGAAGAACTTCTTCTCTAAACAAGATAGGTCTGATGAAGATGAATTCATAGTCATAAAGAGGAAATCACTAGAAATGTGCATCTGTACAAAGAAAGCGATGATGAATCAGATGAGGAAATTAATTATGTTGGAAGAAAAGAAAGGCTATTCATGGCATTTACAAATGATGATGACTCATAAATAGAAGATGAAAGAAACATGGATAGTTTGCTAATAAGTGCCATTGAAGAAAATGAGAATCTACAAAAGAAGATAATTTCTCTCAAAATAGAAAGAGAGGAAGCAAAAAGAAGGGAAGACTTCTTCAACATCAAGTTAAAAGAGAAGGATGATATCTGTGAAAAACGTGAAGCTGAAATAGTGTCCCTAAGAAAGGAATTGGAGCAAATCAAAAGGAGTTGGCAAAGCTCTCTAACTCTTGACAACATTCTTAACACTCAAAGACCTCAACATGACAAGTCTGGAATTGGTTTCAAAGGAGAATCATCAAGTACGAAGAATAATGCCAAAAGTTATGCTGATGTACTCTCTTGCCATCCAAAAGAAGAAAAGTCATCTCAGGTAAAAGGTCACATCTCAAAACCAAGGTTTGAAAGAGAAAATCCAAGGAAGAATGTTGATTAAAGCTATGGATATTACAACAGGTATCAAAATATTTTTCTTGGGTATCGTTACAATTGTAAAAACTTTGGGCATCAAGCTAAGCATTGCAAGGCTCATAAGAATGAAGCACCAAGATTGAATAATCAACCAAACCAACTGCGTGGGCCTAAAAAGCAAGAAAAAATCAAAACTTACAATTCCTTTGATCCTTTGGCTAAGTTTGATCCGTCTTGCTCATTATGTGATGATTATGATCATAATGAACAAAATTTCCCTCTAAAAAGGGAAAAAGCTAAAAAAATAAATCTCAAAACTGATAAATGTGGCCTAGCTCTATGTGCTCATAGTGAAGAAAATCATTGGTTCGTGGATAGTTGATGCTCGAGACATATGACAGGTGACCAAAATAAGTTTATCTCATTGAATAAGAAAAAGTGAAATGTATCCTTTGGAAGTGGATTTGCTAAAATCACTAGAAAAGGGACTGATACCCTTATCAATGGACTAGGAAAGGCTCAAAATACCTTGCTGGTAGAAGGGCTCAAACACAATCTCTTAAATGTCAGCCAGATTTGTGACCAAGGACATAATGTTTTCTTTAGTAAAAATAATTGTGAAATAAGAGACTCGTCCTCAGGAGAGATTGTGGCGAAAGGAGTAAGAGCACCAGATAATGTTTACATTCTTAGTAGAATCCAAGAAGATAAATGTTACTTAAGTCAAACAGATGAAATTTGGTTATGGCACAAGCAATTGGGGCATACAAGTTTTGACAACCTAGTCAAGATCAGCAAAAATAATGCATAAAGGGACATTCCAAAAATGTGCAAACCAAGTCAAGTTGTATGTGGCCCATGCCAACATGGAAAGCAAACCAGAACCAACCACAAAACCAAGGAGTTCTCAACATCAAAAGCTTTGGAAATCATTCCTGCAGATTTATGTGGGCCAACTAGAACTCTAGCTCTTCAAGGTGAAAGGTACTTCGCTCTATTTGTTGATGACTATACTAGAATGATGTGGATATATTTCATAAAGTATAAATCTGAAGCATTTGAGTGTTTTAAGAATCTTAAAGCTCTCATTGATAATGAAAAATATTCTAAGATTAAATGTCTTAGAACGGATAGAGGAGGAGAATTCACTTCGAAAGAGTTTGATAAATTCTGCAGAGAGCATGGAATTGAAAGAGAACTTTCTACTGCTAGGAAACCCCAACAAAATGGAGTAGTTGAAAGAAGGAACTGAACCATTCAAGAAATGGCTAGGAAAATGCTACTAGTAGCTGATTTGCAACCAAATTTTTGGAGAGAAGCAGTTGGCACCGCAATTTATACCTTAAATAGAACTCAACTGAGACCAAATAATGAAAAGACTCCTTATGAATTATGGAAAGGAAGGCCTGCTTCAGTAAAATATTACAGGGCTTTTGGAAGCAAATGTTTCATAAAAATAAATGATGACTCACCAGGTAAATTTGATTCAAGAGTTGACGAAGGAATATTTCTTGGATACTCCACTAGGAGCAAAGCTTACAAATGTTACAACTATCGTCTACGAATAATAGTGGAAAGAATTGATGTAAATATTGATGAAGGCCTTCCAGAAAAAGGAATTGAAGATCATGAAGTTGAGCCTTTCTTTGAACAAAGTGAAGAAGAAGTACCTGAAAAAGAAGAGAAGAATGAAGAACCTCAAAATTAATCTTCACAAACTCCCTCCAAGATCAAGTTTGTTCAAATATATCATCTAGAATAATAGGTCATCGGAAATATAGATGAAGGAATCCAAACTCGAAGAAGGATGATAAGCACTCCTAGAAAATATGATGTGGCTCTATTATCTTTAATAGAATCTGAATTTTTTTCTCAAGCAAGCAAAGATCCTCATTGGATAAATGCCATGGAAGAAGAAATGTCTCAAATCGAAAGAAATGAGACTTGGGAACTGGTACCTCACCCAAAAGATAAAAATATAATTGGAAAAAAATGGGTATTCAAAAACAAGATGAATGAAGATGGACAAATCATTAGAAATAAAGTAGACTTGTTTGCAAAGGATACCCGCAAATCGAAGGAATTGACTTTGAAGAAACCTTTGCACCATTAGCTCGAATGGAAGCGATAAGAATGTTTCTAGAATTTACTTGCTCAAAAGGATTCAAGGTTTATCAAATGGATGTAAAATCAACATTCCTGAATGGAGATATCAAGGAGGAAGTTTACATGGAGCAACCAGAAGGATTTGATCTTGCTGAAGGAAAAGACCTTGTATGCAAACTAAAAAAGGCCTTGTATGAATTAAAACAAGCCCCTAGAGCATGGTATGCAAAGTTGGATCACTATCTGCAACAAGAAGGTTTAAAAAAGGGAGTGGCAGGTAGCAATCTCTACATGAAGATGGACAAGGAAAAAATTATGATCACCCTTGTTTACGTCGATGATATAATCTTTTCTAGCAATGATGAAGAAATGAGCCATGAATTTGCTTTAAATATGTCCAAAAAATTCAAGATGTCCATGATTGGTGAGCTGTCTTACTTTCTTGGGCTACAAATATCTCAAACCTCTACAGGCATGTTTTTATCTCAAGAAAAATATCTTAAAGACATGCTTAAAAGATATGGGATGGAAGATTGTGCACCTATGAGCACACCAATGACCACAGATTGTAAATTAAGAAAAGAAGATGATACCCCCCAAATAGATGCAACTCTTTACAGGTCAATAATTGGATCTCTCCTATACTTAACTACTACAAGACCAGATATTATGCAAGCAATAGGAATGGTAGCAAGATTTCAGTCAAGTCCTAAACAATCCCATCTAGCAGCTGTGAAAAGAATTCTCAGATATCTGAAAGGAACGACTGGTTTCGGTCTTTGGTATCCTAAGAGTTCAACTCTTATTGTGATAGCTTATTCTGATTCTGATTGGACCAGAAGTGTGGATGATCGAAAAAAGTACCAGTGGAAATGCATTCTTTATGGGAGATTGTCTTGTATCTTGGCTCAACAAAAAACAATCATCTATATCCCTTTCTACAGCTGAAGCCGAGTATATAGCTGCTGCTGATTATTGTACACAAATTCTATGGATGAAGGAAGCCTTGAAGGATGTCAACATAGAAACTAAGCAACTAATTACTATTTTTTGTGACAATACTAGCACCATCAGTCTTTCAAAGAATCCGGTGATGCACTCAAGAACCAAACATATTCCAATAAAATGCCACTTTCTCCGTGAACAAGTTGCTGAACACAATATCGGGTTGGAATACGTCAATACAAAAGAGAAAATTGCAGATATATTTACAAAACCCCTTCCACGAGAAGCATTTGAGTATTTTCGCCAAAATATGGGGGTCATTGCTCTTGCATCACATTAAATTAAGCAGCATGTCAGGAGTACAGTATGTTAGGGGAAGCAACACGACAGGGGGAGTACTTTGGCACTCCATTGCCATTTATGTCAAAGGGGGAGAGAAGAAGAATATTGCCATCCAATGACAAAGGGGGATATTTTTAATCCAAGTTGTCATTGATGGAAACATGTTGATGAAGGAGAAGCCAAACTATGACCCTATGATGAATAAGCCTAACAATGAAGATGACCTTGGAGACAAAATTTTACTCTTTGCACATAAATATTCAAGGTCAGTTATAAAGGAAAAATATTTTGGACACCTTGTAGGAATCTTTATACATTAAGTTGTATACCATCTTATAAAGCATAATTTTAGCTTTCCAATGAGCTATTACTCAACCAAAATCTACTAGAGGTTTGAAAGTTATTAATTTTTAAGTTAAGAACAAATTTTCTGGTCTGTGAGCCGACCTCATCCCTCTAGGACAAGTCGGCCTACTTCAAGGGACACGTCTATTCATTGGGGGGCCAAACTTTGTGTATTTATATACGATCAATCTCCTTTGTTTCAGACAATCATCATCTCAGATATTGATTTTAGAGTACGGTGAAGACAAGAAGAAGAGAAAAAAACAATAAGGGACATGTTCACAGCTCGTGAACACTAATAAAAGAGCTTAGAATCTGAACTGGATACATTTTAAGGGCTGTTATGAACGGTAAAACAGTGAGGATACATTTTCTAGGCTTGATACCTTGGATTAAAGGGTTGAACTGGTTTCTATCTTTGGACAGTGGATCTCTGAATTATAAATATTGGACATGAATTGAGATCATTACAGTAATGATAATCTGACTATGAATCAGACTAAGATATAACACAGTGGCTTGATTAAATAGCAGTTTCTGTGGAGCTCAGTTCTACCTACAACAACTTTCTACTCGAAATGTGACATTAATTAGTGAAGCAACAAATTTAGATTTATTTTGGAGCTCGGTTTCACCTATAAAAATGTTGCAGACTTTAAGACAATCACAAACAGGGTTAAGGACAACTCTCGGACTCTGTTGGAACACCTGTACAGTGAAAATTCTTCACAAAATACTACTGTGGCATAAATGAAAGACAATAATCCTTGATAGTGATTTTTGGACCTTATTACAATGATCAATCATCCCAGACAGTGAAATAAAATCAAATGGTGGACATAGCATGGTGAAGATAGAGTGAATTTTTGGTGATGTAGACTGGTGCAATAAAACATCTTTGAACTGATAGTCCAGTGAAGAAGCGAAGAAAGGATTGGTGTCCTTGGAGTAGGAGCTCCTAAACACAAGGTTGGTGCCTTGAAGAAGATAGGTTCAAAGCCCTAGAGGTTGGTGCCTTGAATAAGATAGGTTCAAAGCCCTAGAGGTCGGAGCCTCAACAAAGTCCAAGTTGGTGCTTGGCAAACAGGTTGGTGCCTGTTTCATTAAAAGGGTTGGTGCCCTTCTCTCATCTATTGTATACTATTATTAAGAAAAGGATTGAAGTTCTCTTTAATTCTTAATATCATTATATATATATATATATATATATATATATATATATATATATATATATATATATATATATATATATATATATGTATATATATGTCTTTAATTATGAAGAATCTAACTGGCAATAATTAACAATTGAAAAGAAATAATGATTCACCCCCCTCTCAGTATTTCCAACAATCATTGACATAATTACATTTATCATGATGAATTACATAGGTAAAAAGATAATTTATTGAGATAAAATAAAAATTTACAGTGAAAAACAAAAAAAATCAGCAAACTGTCATATGTGCCCTCGCTTAAGGCTGTGCGCCCTCCATATTCAAGGTGACTTTTGACTGACATATACGTGTCCAAATCAGGCCCAAGATGGCCTGTTGAAAATATATTCCTGTCCTCTTTCTGAATATGCCTCAAGCTCTGAAAATGATGCTGATTTGACCATCAAAATTGCAATCTCCCAACACTGCTCTGTGCACAGTGCCTAGGCAAAAATATGGGCGAAAACATGGATTTTAGGGTGTTTTTTGCCCTTTTCACTGACCACTTTGACTCAAAAACTTTAGAAATGTATAGGGTGCATGTATTCATCATCATTAACCCAATGGTGGTGACATTTTTCCCAAAAAGTGTCCCTATCATTTGCGCAACGCCTAGGGCGCTGCACATATGACAAATTTTCTGCTAAATCCTTTTTCAGAAAAACACAGTCAAACTCAGAATTTGATTTTTTTTTTTTAAATGCCTCAAAATTTGTAAAATAGATTATAATGATGTGTCTAGGCTTGAAGGGAAGCCTCAACAAGAATGTCCAACTTTTTCTTTTCCTCCATGATCAACTCTTCAATTTTTTCATTGGCACTTTTGAGCTTGGCCAATGCAATTTTCTCCTTCAGGGCATAGTGTTTGACCTTTGTCTTTAATAGGTCATTATCCTTATTTTCCTTTGCTAGCAGCTTCTCCAAGTGTTGATTGTATCTATTAAGCCATGGATCCCTATTCTCATTGATCACTATGGCAAGCTGCTCATTTAGCGTTAGCTGATCAACAAGCTCAGCTTCCCTTTGCCTCTCTGGAGCTAGAGCTTTTTTCAGCTCTCCTATTCTAGGTCTCTGTCTTGGTACATGTTCTTATTCATCATCAAGTAAGCCATACCTTTCAAGTGTTTCATCTAGCATGACTTTGGCCTTTTGAGCCTCCCTTTGAGGAGTGAAATACTTAACCTCATCAGTGACTTGTTTGGTTTTCAATTGGTCATTTTCTTGCTCAAGGAAGTGTATGACATATCTTGCCCTGTCAATATTAGTTTGAAGCTCCTTAATCTTGACATCCTTACCTTTGATGAAAAAATTAGTGATTTTTTCATTGTCATCCTCATCTAGGTCAAAAAGCTGAAATTCCTACTCTGTTTCATGAGTGTCTTCTTCATCATGACTGATTGGCTCAATGGCCTTCTCTTTTCCTTTGTCCACCTGCTATGTTGTTGTAGAAGGAATGGCCCCTTCCACTCCATGTGGAGAAAACACATGCCTGTAGCCTCTCTAGTAGGTTTTTTTCAATGGCTCAACCTCAACCATACTAGCCCACTTAAGGTCAATATCCTCCATCCTACTGGGTGATCCAATATCATGATGAGATGGAGATGAAGGAGGTGAAGTGGACTGATCAGATGATGATGAATGAGATATGGGCTGAGATGGAGGAATGGAAGTGGATGGCTGGGATGGTGGAGGCACATTTTGTGCATGCTGAGTAGGAGGATCTCTGAATATATCATGGGCTATGAAGATGTCCTATGAAATTTTTAGTTGATTAAGATGGTGGATGAATATGATCTTAATGAGGGAATGATGGAATATAATTTTTATTTTATGTTCATATTTCATTTTCTGGAAAGTGAATGCCATCTTATCTATGCTTTGGAAAAGGTAGTAGGGTATGTTCAACATCTTTACGCTAGTGAAATGCATCAAGAGGCAGATGTGATAAGTATAGAGCCTTGAAAATCTACCCTCACATGAAAAGTATTTCATGATTATCCTCATCATCGATGCATATATGTCTTGAAGGTGGGAAAAAGGAAAGAACCTATTTCTCTCATTATTATACCTTCGTTTTAGGAAAGGCTCAAATTAGTTTTCCTCCAAATCACTCTTTTTGAACCACTTCTCCCCAAAATTTGGGATCCCAGTGGTAGCTGAAATGGTGTCAGTTCAGACAGTAAAAGTGGCTCTAGCTAAAGTGACTTGGTTTTTGTGGAGGTTGGATATGAAGAGTCTGGTCTACCTGGCATGGTGCTGAACCCTCTGAACTTGTTCACAAAAGTCATAACAACCAACATATTTGAAACATGTTAATTTCATTGGAGAGGCTAAAAGTTACCTAGTATTAATAGGTTCAAGTCTGAGCACTCTTCCACCTCTATATGGCCTCCTCTCCTCTATCTCCTCTCCTTCACTGAATATTATGTTTCCTTCCTCTTCTGCCATGGTTTTTTTTTCAAAACCCTAGGGATTAGGAATGATAATGTGTGTAAGGTGAAATTTTTGAGGATAGGAAATTGGGGAAAGGGAAATTTGTGAGAAATAATTTTAGGGATATGAGAAATGGGGGAAGGGAAAAGGAGTAATAGTGTAATGGGAATTGGGATGGGGAATTGGGAATTGGGATGGGGATATTTTCTTCCTAAGGGGGGAGGAATGATTCAAGTGGATATTGGTGGCCACCCGCCTATTCCACTTGGTGCCCCACCATTGTTTCTTTAAGTTTTTCAGTTTCCTTAATTGTAGCACAATTTACTATTTTTAGCAATTTTTCGAGTCCTAAACTTCCAGAGCTATTTTGAGGCCCTAAACAACATTTTTTGGAAAAATTGGGTATATATTTCTAACGAGGTATTGTACATGTCAAACAGAGATCATATGCCAAAGTTACATCCCATGGAAGATTGGTGTGCCAATTTATCCAAACGGGGCCCATAGTTTTGGCGCTTCATCTCCTAGGGTTATATTTTTGGATGTTTAGGGTTATTCATTGTTTCTCAATAATAAATAGGCCCTCGAGCCTAATTATAACATATTTCAGAGGCCTGTATCTGTAATATTCCCAAATGGGAAAAGCAGGAATATAGAACAAAATGTTGGAATAACAGTGTAAAACATCACATAAAAGTATGAGACCAATATGGAGCTTCTTCATTCATCATACTAGCAAAAAAAATGTGTAATATAATGGGCCAAAAACCATAATACAAGATGGAACATGCCTCCAATAAAGAAAACCCTCAATAAGAGGTGCTGCTACTATATCAAAAATGACGGAAGTCTGCTACAACACATTTATAGAAGCACTGCTACAAAAAAATGAGCATACAAAGATAAAGGGCTGTTATATGCCTCACACTATACAATAAATGTAGATCTAGGCTCTATACAACTTCCAGAAAAGAACCCAAGAGGGTCTTTGGGAAAAACACCCAATAATACAATATGAGTTGCAGCCCTAGGGTTGAAAGTATGTTGCAACAAGAAACTAAATAAAAATGGCTAGAGATGATAATAAAATGAATATGCTCTCATCCAAAGTATCCTCCAGAAGAAAGGCTAGCTCCTTCACTGAAGAAATCACTCCCCAAATCACCTATTGCAAACACCCCTACAACTCCTCCCTAAAATAATGCAGATCCAGGCTAATACTGTGCTGTAGGGGATAAATAAACTATGGCCTGATGCCAAATGTATCAATGATGCTCCAGGGCCTTATTTACTAGCCTCTAAAGAGAAAGGAACCTTCCTCCAATGAGATCTAGCTCATAAATCTCCAAAATCAATCCTCCACAACTTCTGCCCTGCAACAAAACAAAAAACCTCAACAGGAACTGCGCTATACATTAAGACTAAAGCCTTGGCCTTATGCTTGAATGTGGAATTTAGTGCAAAGCTATTCCTAGAGGCTTCTCAAGGAAAGAGGTGGGATTCCTGCTCAGGAACACCCTATGCTAAAAATCACAACAATCTTAGCTAAAAAACTGAAGAAAGCTATATGTCTAAACAAACCATATAATAAAAATATCATATCATAAACTTAATGAATATGGTTGCCATCCTCTTCCTTATATAAGTGATGAAATTTATAAACCTAGGCCCCATTCATTAAAGGCACTATTTCCATGCATGATATCTCCCTCCAAAACTGTGCTGTCTCTCTGAAACATGTAGCATAATGAACATAGAGAGAGATCATAACGAACATGGAGAATATCTCTCCCAAAGGGCACATCCAGTCCTTCCATCCTCCCATAAAAAGAATAAGAACATCATCAATGTATGGGATCAAAACCAAGTGCATATAAACAACAATATGAAAAAATGGAGGTGGGTCATAGTCCCACATGTGGAACGAGTGCATTATGTCTCCTGAATCCATCAGATAATGATATGATACATGGTTTCCCCACCACTTATTTTCTGGCATAGTTTTCTCACAAGTTCTAAAAAGGTGAGAAATGTTTGGTGCCTTTGGAGTGCACCGTGAATGATACAGCATCTCCCTGTATCCTCTTAGAGAGTGGCCATGCTCAACAATGTTTATGGCCCAAAGTTGGCCATGAATTCTGTATGGAATAATTCTCCTCCTTGGAGCAATGGCCTGCACATATATGGTAAAGGAGTGCAAATAATCATCAAATAAAACATTATGCACATAAAAATGTTCCTTACCATAATCTCTACTCATACAAATGGAGTGGTCCATAGATAGATACCCTCTCATTCCCAAAGAGGGAAGAGGTGGCTGTGATAAATCCTTCATAGAGTTATGTAACTCCTCCATCTCCACATGGTCCATGCATCTCCTCAAATGCTGATATATCTCCTCTTCAAAGCCTTCCCAAGTAAACCCCTCCATGATAGTGTGGTATGACCTCATGGAATAAGTATGGTTGAAGAGAAAATCCTCATGATCTCTTTGTAGTAACTTCTCCTTGCTTTTGGAAGCTCTAGATAAGAAGATCCTACCATGATAGTCTATGACCTCATCTTTGAATGAATACCCCTCCTCTTGTAGTTGGTCATCAAGTATCATGCAAGTGAAAAGATCCTTGGAATAATCCACCAACATCTGGGATTTCCAATATGGGTCTATCCTCCAAAGTGACAACGTTGATGATCTATCATAGAAAGCACCTGTCATATGCCCGTCCTTCTCTTTGAAATATCCCATGCCAAAGTCACATAATGGAAGGCTACTATCCTCCCGCTACTTCTCCTTTATCAACGAAAAATATGAAATGAGAGTGGGTAATGATGATGTTGGGAGAATGTCTTCCTCCTCCATGAGTCTACCCAAGAATCTTAGCGTTGTACCATGACCTCCCAATGCCCCCACTCCTCCTGGATCTATGATTAGTGCATCATGATGTGTGAAATTCCTCACCAAGTCCTGATCAGGTGACCTCCTAGGTGGTTTGCCACAAAACAATAATTTCCCATAGGCCAAAGTCATGTGTATAATAGATGGGACTGTAAGATCCTTGTTTCCACTATGCAAATCCATCTTTGTTTTCTGTGTAGAAGTTGTATGTAGGGATATGTGTGAATGCCCTTAATCATCTCATTTTTTCCACTCTTCTCATCCACCCATTCCATCTGCAAAGTCTCCCAATATGTGGTGACCTTACCCAAAGTAATCTACCACTACACACCCAATATCACATTGGTGTCAAGTATGTCAACCACAAAGAAGTGATTAATAATTGTATATGTCCCCATGGTGACAGATAAATATGGAACATAATTCATGCATTGCATAGTTCTAGCTATTGGGACTAAAACATAAAATCCCTCAAAATCATCAGTGGGTATTACCCTCCTCTGCACTAGTTGGGCATCAATAAAATTGTGGGTAGCCCCACTGTCAATCAAAACTGAAACCCTCTGATCTAATATGGCACCTCGAACCCTCAAGGTCAAGTACTTGGGTACTCCTCTCAATGATGCAAGAGCCTCTCCAATGGGAGAAAATGCCCCATCCCCACTTCTTGATGGTGGTGGATCATCTCCTGCTATGTCAGCACTGTGACCTCTTTCTGGTTCCTCTTCTTCTTCCTCCTCATCATTTGAGAAGACCTATATATAGTTTTCCTTTCCTGTTGCACATCTATGTCTGGGTGCACATGATTCTTGGCATGTGAAGCAAAGCTTCTTTCTCCTCAAGTCTCTTTGAACATCATCACTAAGAGGTACTTTAATTTTGCTCTCTTTTGAGAAAGGAGCCTTCTCTTCTTTTCCCTTTGATGGAAAAGAGGGATTTTGCTGAAATGTTGCCTTTGATTTTGGCAAGGCATCTTGTAGATCTCTAGCACTTTCAATGGCATCTTGAAAGGTAGAGGGCTTGGTAGACTTAACCAATCCATGAAGAGGTTCTGCTAACCCATCAGTGAACATATAGACCCTTCTTGCTGCAGATAAATCAGGAACCATAACATAAAGTTTTAGAAATTCAGAAATGTAAGTTTCTGGATTACCTGATTGTTTGAGCTTTTCTAGCCCCATGAATGGTGCCTCTCGATCTCTTCAATCAAACCTATCCACCAACCTCCTTGTGAACTATGAATATGCAGTCACATTGGCATGACCCAATGTAGACAAGCAATGAAAACACCAATCATGTGCCTCACCCTCAAGGTGCAGTGCTGCTATCTTGATGGCCTCCATCTATGGTACTTTGTTCCCTAGAAGTAGATGTCAAGCTTCTATACCCATGATTTGGCAGTGCATTTAGATGACCCATAAAAGTTGGGTAAAAAAAATATACCCATAGTTCAGTGTAGATCATGATTCTGAATGAATCCTCCACCTTTATTGTGATGCCTGGGTCTCTTATTGTCCTTGATCTGACAAAATTCTTGAAAACTCAAGTGATCCTTGAATCTCTAAGATTGAGACTCATACTCCATGAAATATTATTCAAGAGTTTCTTGTTCTTGAAACCATTCATTTCTCACTTCTAAGAATGTAGGCATTGTAGAGCATTGAGAAACTTGCTGCTGCTTCACTGATTGATCACTCCAGTGATGAGAAATGCTGGAGCCTTCACCATGCAAAAATAATTTATGGGATTCCTTGTATCTATCCATCCTCATCTCCTTTATTTCTCTAGCAATGTCTTTCATAGTTCAAAGAAGAATGTTGGCTCGAGGGGTCCTGACCTAGGTTCGAATGTTCAATGTTTTACAACATACCCCTATACTACTGGCCCTTTTGACAGTGACCTAATTGCACAGGCCAAAGTCTCACCTGAAGTAGAATGGGTGGGTGCTGGAACTAGGTTTCTGCACCCTGGGAGAGGGTAGGTAAGTCAAGAAAAGCTGTGTTCAACCTTATAGTGGCTAGATCTTGTATTGCAGAGCCTATATCTACAGATTCCCTTCGCATCCACGTGCGCAACAACAATGATACTCACAGTAATCAACATATCATGGAATCACATAATGATAACACAACTATTCCAGATATTCTTGCATGAAATGAAACAGAACAAATCCAAATCGCAGCTTAAATAGGTAACACGAGTATGTTCGCAACTTAACTCAATAATACATCAGCATATATTAAGTAACCAAACATCATAGATTCATATCACAGTAATTCCAGTGGATTTAGATATTCAACAATACTTCCGCATTCATTAATCCTTCAGATCTACTTACAATACCCCAAAACCCAACCTGTGCACACAGCAGCAGGGTCCACACACAGTAGGACAGAGGCCCTCCGCACACACAATAGCAGGAGTCCTTACCAAACAACCCTAACCAGATCTATCAATTCGCACTTAGCATCAATCTCTTTTCAGTCTTATTCTCCCTTACAACTCAAAAAGGTTCATCTACTTATACCATTTTAGCCTATGCATCCAATGGTCCGCAAACCATGGTTTGTGGACTCTTGGTCTACCCTTGACCCATTTACAATGCATTAGGGGCTTTGACCCACCCCAAAACCCCTGCGTTAGACTAAATATAATAAAAAATATACAAAATGGACCTGAATCGCAGCTTTATAGGAGACCCTGTTCCAACAGTCCCCCAACACAATCTCGTGACTCGTCCTGAGTCACTGCGATGGTAGGTTCACCATGTGTGCCTACACAGCTATTCCGACCATATAGTCATTTGATCCGATATGGTTTGAGCCGACTACCATTGACACATCCTGGCAGCACATCGTCATGTAGGGTGGCCAGCCGAACAACTCCGCCATCGGTGATCTCCTTAACCATGTAGGGGCCAAGCCAGTGCTGCCGGAACTTCCCTCGATGTTTTTCAAACTGGCTATCATATAAGAGGACCAAGTCATCCTTCGTGAAGGTCTTTTGGTGAATATGTCGATCAAGCCAGGCTTTATCGCGGGCCTTCTGAACCTACTGATGGAAATTAGCTAGGAACCGATCTTCCTCCAAAGCCATAAGCTACACTAATCGCTCCTCCTTGATGTCGAGGTCCACCATGTTTTTAAATTATGCGATACGCGGACTAGGAATAATGTACTCCATTGCATAACGGATTCCTTGATATAGACAATCCTAAAAGAAGTTTTCCCAGTTAGTTTCTTGCAGGTGGTTCGATAAGCCCAAAGAACTGATGGGATGCGCACGTCCCAATTGGTGCGATCGGCATTCCAGACCTTTGTCAGTGCTCTCTCCAAGATTTTGTTAAAAGATTCAACTGCACCATTTGCCTGTGGGTGACACGATGTGCTTTTTTCATGATGGATTCATGTAGGTTTTAAACCTGTATAGAAATTATTTGCAAATGAATCTTAAAAATAGAAAATAAACAGTAGCGAGAGCATAAAACATAAAACAGATAAACATATATATTTTCCCTTAGATCCCAAATCGGGACGACGGGCTTGATTTTTCATTATATTCCTTTTAGTGTTACAACACATATATATATATATATATATACATGCCGAAGCATACATAAACCCCAATCCATTAACCCTGGATTAGAACATAATCGTATTTCCCTTGACCGGATCTACAAAATACCAGGGGCCGAAAACCATCATGCCCCAAAACCATGTGCAAACCCATGCACAAAACCATGGACGGATCCGCCCACGGCCCAAATTTTTTTTTCGGGCCGCTGCCTTGGACCCCGATAGGGGGGGTTATCGCCCCCCCTGTGACCCCCCCGACGTTGCACCCAGCGCAACGTACAGGGGGGCTATCACCCCCCCTGTGACCCCCCCGCGCATGATTAGTCATGGAAAGAAAATAACACAAACCCAACATTCTCCCACTTGTTGTTTTCTTTTCGCAGGGGGGCCACAGGAGAGCTGAGTCATTAGCCCAGCTTTGCAACACCCACTGTTTCTCTACACCAAGAGAAATTTTGAGTACTCACAGAATTTTTCAATGCATCTGTAACATTCTTCAAAGTGTCCACCTTTACCAGCAACACCCTTTTAGCTTCAACCATATATCTCACAAAGTGATATCGAACATCAATGTGCTTTGTCTTTGAATGATAAGCAGGGTTATTAGCCAAGAAAATTGCACTTTGGCTATCACAGTCTATTCTTATAGCTTGCTGCACCAACCCCATACTTGAATACAATCTCTGCAACCAAATTGTTTCCTTGCTTGCATGAGTGGCTGTTATGTATTAAGCCTCTATAGTTGAAAGAGCCACTACAGACTGTCTTTTACTCATCCAACTAATTACACCTCCAAATAAGCTAAACACATACCCACTTGTAGATCTTCTTTGGTCCAGATCTCCAACCCAGTCTGCATCAAAAAAACCACGAATGTCCAACACTCTTTCCAATCCTGGTCTTCCCTGGTAGCAAAAGCCATAATCACTAGTGCCACGTAAATATCTGAAAACCCGCTTCACTGCTGTCCAATGCTCCTTCCCTGGGTTTGAAATAAACCTACTCAATACTCCCACTGCATGTGCAATGTCTGGTCTAGTACAGACCATTTCATACATCAGGCTACCCACTGCACTTGCATATGGAACATGGGACATATTCTCTTCTTCTTCTTGTGTCTTGGGACACTGTTCAACAGACAACTTTATACCTACAGGAATCGGAACATTCATCGGTTTACTATCCTGCATATTGAACCTCTGCAATATAGTCTTGACATACTTCCTCCGGTTTAACCAGAGCTTCCTCTTTGCCAAATCTCTCTTAATTTCCATGCCCAAAATATAGTTTGCAGCACCAAGATCCTTCATGCCGAATTTGGAGAACAGTTGGGTCTTCAAATCTTGGATAATTTCTTTGTCATTTCCAATCAACAACATATCATCCACATACAAGACCAAATAAATAACACAATCACCAATTAATTTAAAATAAACACAGTGATCCTCCTTGCTTCTGGTGAAGCCAAGTCCCCGTATATAGGTATCAAATTTCTGATACCACATCCTTGGTGAATATTTTAACCCATACAAAGACTTCTTTAACCTGCATACCAGCTCTTTCTTCCCCTTCACCATAAAGCCTTCAGGTTGTTTCTTGTAGATCTCCTCTTCCAGATTCCCATGAAGAAATGTTGTCTTTCTTCACATCCATATGTTATACCTCAAAATAAAATGCAGCAGCAACAGATAAAAGTAATCTAATAGAAATAACGTTGGCAATAGGAGAAAAATATCACCAAAATCAATTCCCAGCACCTTGGAATAACCTTTTTCTACCAACCGAGCTTTGTGTTTCTCCACCTTGACTTCTACATTCTTCTTCTTCTTAAACACCCATTTTCTCCTGATGGGCTTCCTTCCAGCCAGCAACTCCACCAGATCCCATGCCTCATTTTTATGCAAGGATGCCATTTCATCAACCATGGCCTCCTTCCATATTTTTCCATCCTCTGAATCTATTTCCTCCCTGAAGGTTCTAGGATCATCATCAGTTACAGTTAAAGAAAAAATTGAATAGAAAGCAGATGGACTATACCTTTCTGGTTGTCTTCTTTCCCGAGCTGATCTTTTCACAACTGGAGTTTGTGGCTCTTCCTCTTCTGAGTCTTCTTCTGTTGTAGAGTTTGATTTATCCTCCTTTAGCTCAAACTCTATCTTCTCAGGTTCCTTTGGTAGGACTTCATGTTTAATAACATCTTTCACCTCTATAAACACCACATCTCGGCTGTACACAACCTTCCTTGTTTCTGGGTTCCAAAGCTTGTAACCCTTTAAACCATCCTTATACCCAATAAATATGCACCTTTCAGATTTATTATCCAACTTGGTCCTTTTCTCATTTGGAACGTGTACATATGCGTCACATCCAAATACACTCAGATGTGAAAGAGAGGGTTTCTTACTAGTCCATACCTCATGTGGAGTCTTATCCTCCAACGCTGATGAAGGTGATCTGTTAACCAAGTAACATGCAGTCTCCGCTGCCTTTGCCCAGAATTCTTGTCCTAACCCGGTACCACTGTGCATGCTTCTTTCCTTTTCTATCAGAATTATTTTCATTCTTTCTGCAACTCCATTTTGCTAAGGTGTGTATGGAGTAGTATTCTGCCGTGCTATACCACACTTCTTATAGAACTCTTCAAATTCCTTCTTGCAGAACTCCCCACCATTATCTATCTTCAACACCTTTATCTTCTTCTTTGTCTTGTTTTCCACCAGAGCCTTAAATTCTTTAAATCTGTCAAAGACTTCAGATTTCTTCCTCAAGAAATATATCCATGTATTCCTTGAAGTCATATATGAATGAAACATAGTACTGTTGAGCAGGTAAATCCCCTCCGCGGATAGAGGCGATCCCACTAGCCCTAGATTGGGTCTAGCAACAATCGAATCACGCAATGAAGTTGGTTCCTAGTTACAAGAAATACAAAGACCATGATAAGTAGCCTACCTCAAATCCCACGCTGCTATTGTCGATGAAGAAGCGGTGCTCCTTGTCCCTAGCTTGACAGATCACAATACTTTCATTTGTCACGTCTGGACACCTGTACACACGCAGAGAAACAACGACATACAACGTAATACTTAAAGCATGTAACTATATATCAGTCAGAGAATATATAATTCGTTGCATTACATAAAAGAGTAAACACAAGAATGGAACCAAAATTAGAGTCACTTATATTATGAATGAAAAAAGGGAGATTACAACCAAATGCTCTGATGCTATGATCTTCCTTTGGTGTGGCTTGCAGCAGAGCGCGTCTCAACAAATCCTATCAGGAATCTGGACGAAGCTCTTTCTCTTACAGGGTTCTCTTCAGCTCTGCTCTCAATAGTTTCCCAACTATAGTTTCCTTCCTACCAGTTCAACTAGCTAGAAAATGGAGAGGGCAAGATTTTATAGATGGAGGAAGGGAAGTTGGGATCCCTATAATCATGGGATAGGTCCTATCTCTTAGGAAGGTTCCATGAGAGGTGGAAAACCACTTCCTATACACAGAGATCCGAAGCCAAACCACTCAACTTATTTTGATGATTCATTCTGGAGTTTGTTAGAATCAAACTTCCGCCATTTATTTTAAAAAAAAATCCTTTAATAAGCTTGGCGTGAGTGAAACACGGGGAAAAAGTTCCAGCTAGTGCGCCCTCTAGTGTGGGTTTACCCCATTGGCATGAGGGATGAACTGGCTAGTCGCACCAAGGCTAAAACATCTGTTTTTAGGGTTTTTCAGAGGAAATGTTCTTCAGGAGAATGTTTTTCCTTATGCAAGAGGATGCCATGAAGGTGTTTTTAGGACATTTTAATGTTCACAGGTCATGAGAATAGTTCTCCAATGTACGGGATGAGGGATTGCAGGGACGGTGAAAAAATGCTGTGTAACAGATGTCCCCTAAAGCATGAGGTCCGAGAGAGAGGGAGGGGTGAAATGCTTTATGAGAATGCACCCAACTGAAAACACTATCGTCAGAAGACTAGAATATACAAATACAACTGATATCTCTGATACATGATATGTGGTATGGGCACAACCATCCATAATAGAGTGTACAATAACCGAGATCCAAGGTATGGACGCAGCCATCCAACAAAGAAGGATCAACAAGTAGAATTAGGTATGGTCAGAGCCATCCAATCACAGGAGTCATGTAATAAATCATGATAATCCACAAAGAATCCATAGCCTGGATTTTATCAGACAAGATCCAGGGTCTTGCGCTCCATCTCGACCCGAACAGAGTACAAGTCCGAGCATGCAAATAAGTGAGCTGAAGTCGAACATGCAAGAACATCGTCTGATTACCAGCCAATAATGAAAGTTGTTAACAGACGTGAGAGGAACCACCAATAATGATGATGGCTCTCAAGGTACAAAAGGTATAATCTACGGAATGTGAACATTGATATGGCGTCGAACACTCACAGAATCATTCGATCGAAGGCCAATAATGAAAACCTTGCGTCGAAATGTGAAAAGACACGCCATTGTCCAAGAACCGCTCAGGTACACGAAGGGAGTCTCTAGATCAGCTTCCTGGATAATGAGCTGAAGTCGACAGGAAGTGACCTTGATCGAAGGTGGGCCATAGTGTTTCCCACATCATCGACATGAGACAGAGGAACATGATGTTTGTGAATCAAGATCAATAGAGAATCATAGGGAGGTTGAAAATTGCAGAGGCCAAATTCTCTTGAACATATCAGCGGCACGACACTGGATTTGGCAGTATTTGAAATCAAAGGATCTAAGGTCATGATGACGTGGCTGTTAAGCCTCAAATTTGTGCTTTCCTTCACCTCATTTTACCTCATTCTCCCTTGTCCATTTCTATTTTAAACTCAATTGATCAATAAAAATAGTTAAAATTACTTCTAGAATGGTTTACATGACTGACTTGTTGAATTTTGTGATTGTTGCCATTGTTAAGCATTTTGACCGGAACTAGCTGCAAAATGCAGACATTCCGTAGCTAACCGGCGATTCTGCAGCTACCCTCATGTTTGAGTATGTTCCAGGTGGCCTCTTGAGGAAAAACGCATATGGGCATGATCCACGTCGTGCCTACATAGTTTGTTGCTCATCATGGAAGATGAAATGAATTCTGGGTACGGTTATGCACGTGGGAACACATTCATGAAAGGAGACTCCTACTAGGACTGTCTCAGTCCAGGTGTCTTTTCTTCTTCACGTAGCCACCTCAAAGACTCCTAAGATGATTCGGATAAGGAAAGACATTATTCCTAAATTGTTGTAATTATTGTTACTTGCATTTACTTTATAAACTCTTGAGTAGACCGAGAGCTTAGTTAGAGATTTTATGTTAGATTTGCTGCTAGATTTTGTGCAAACTCTGTGATACATTCCTGAAACGCAGAATGTCATGTTAAAACTTTTGCATCGTTAATGGAGCAGACAAAGTTATTTTGAAGGCGTGATTTAATTTGGATTTGAATGCCGTCAAGTGGTAGAGGGCCCCTGCCTCTTGCACGGATTTCTTTTGCGTAAATTAGATAAGTTTTTCCTAGCTGCCTTTACGTTTTGCAATTGAATTGATAGTTGTTTTGTTTTATCTACTGTAGTCGTGTTCATTCTAGCTCTTCCACAAGAAGACACTCTTCCAACAAACCAAAATGATGAATGATTAATGACTATGGTATTGTAGGATAGGAGTTGAATTTGTATTTGTTTTTAACCAAATACTGTAGTTATATTCATTCCAGTTCTTCCACAAGAAGACATTCTTCCAACAGATCATAACAATGAGTGATGAATAACTATAGTACTGTAGGAATTAGTTGTAGTTTTGCTATTCACTATCACAGTCACACTTGTCCTAATCACTCTTCCACAAGAAGAAATTCTTCCAAGACATCCTTAAGAAGTTCAAGACATAACTGTGATAATGAATGATTTAGTTGTGTGTTTGTACTAAGTGTCATCTCTGATCTTGCTCTTAAACGCTTGCCCAATACATCATAAGAACGAGTAGGGTATGGATGTGATAACTTAGTTTTTTTTTTCATTTGCTTTCAGTTCATTTGTTTTCAATTGCATACAAGTCCACAGTCAGAATTGTTCTACCTCTTCCACAAGAAGGAACTCTTCCAAAATATCACTAATGATGAACAAACAGATTGTGTAACTTCATAGATTAATGCATATTAGTATAGTCAGAACAACTCCGGAGTTTCATTGCATTTAATTCATGATCAGTTACTTTATTTCAAGTTTGATGATGACTTATAGTTCAACATTGTTCTAGTTTAGTAGCATCTTAGGTTCATGCTTAAATTAACTCATTGCACTTGCATCCCATAGTCACACTGTCATCCTTTGCACAATAGATTACTTTAGTTGTTAGGATTCACAAGACAGCCTTCATTATTTACAAACATCTTTTTGTTCTGAAAACTACAAAGTGATCCATAACCATAGGAACATAAGATAACATCACTATAAGGTCTGAAATATCTCTGCAATCTCCTCATCATTTTATAAACAGAGCTCTTCCTCAAAAGAACTACTCTGAACTGGAATCCAATAACTTCTTGAGTATAAGTTCTGTGACATTCAATTAAATTGCAGAATAGAACTAGGAATTAGTCATGGAATAGATGAGCTTAGAACAAAATGTTACATCATGATAAGGTTAGTGTTTAACTGTCTAGTTAGAGAACTTGCATATTTAGTGATCATTTCTCAAGTTTAGTTTGTGTCATTTGCCTAAGAAGTCATTATCAAGCTTTTGCTTTCATTGAGTCATAGTTCAGATTCTGCTTCATTGTTTCCAATTGCATTTACCATTCCATACATTAGGCTTAACTCTGTTTTGACCACCAAATTCTTTCTATTAGTTTTCTAGGCAGTTTCATTGTGAACATAAAACATAAAAGACCAAAAACATCACAAAACACTACACACAACGCATTAGGAAACAAGCACCTAGGTACATATGGTACACTTCACTTCAGCAGTTTACAAATCCTGGTTGACAATTAAATGAACTCAGTTTAGGAGACTAGATTGAGACACAACAGTGGCAAAGAGCAGATGAGCAGTCAAAAGAGATTACCAAAACCCACGGAGGAAAGAAAATAATGAGATGAGATGTCCCCAACCCGACACGAATGCAGACAAGTGCCATGTTGAAGAGCGACATACTGTCGACATGACGATGATACTAGTTCCATTTCCCCCCACCATTTCTGGCGAGTACCCTAATTCTTTTTTTAAAACAAGATTGAAGGGGATAAAATATGCTTGCGATATAAGTTTGTCCTTCGGAAAAATCCAACCTAGTACATTTAACGAGCCCTAGGAAGGAGGAACTCAAGTAACGTCATTACGACGGAGTCCGATGTCATCAGTTTTTAATGAGTCTGACAAAGGAAGAACTCGACATCTTTTCATGTTTAGAGAGTTTGAAAAGACAACGGAAAATAAAACTATAGCAGTCCCTTAGATCCGAAAAGGTAGAAAACTATGTTTGAGAGAACCTCCAAGTCGTGATAGGCTAGGGTATTCCTTTTTTGTAAGTAATCTATCCCAACCCGAAAAAGGGGTAAACGTATACTGGGTAGATTTCGTTTCACAGCCAATTTAACGAGCTCAAAATGACAAGCGACTCGGCGATCTTTTCAGTTTTAGAGAGTCAGAAAAGAGTTGAAAGGTGAATCCAGTAGTGACTTTTTCGTGTTTTTACCGAGTCTGAAAAATTATAAAATACAACTCGTGTCGTCATCCTAATCGAATGAAAACCTGTCGCTGCACAAAAAGCAAGTGTAAAACCCATTTTTCGACAAAACATTGTGAAATATTGGAAAAACAAGTCTCAAAACCTAAATTTGATTTTGAAAAGTTATAAATATGACCAATAATAAAGACATATTTAATTTTTACCTTTTTACCTCTTTGCAGAGCGATAGTGAGCCATTTCCTTGTGATCTTGCGGTGACGATCGTGGATGATCTAGTGCACTATTCCGGATCATGTCTTTTCCAGGTAAGAGCCGCTTCCATTAGCCATTTTTTAAGCCATATTTCATAGCTTTTCATTGTCATTTGGCATCCCTGAGGGGAGGATTTTCAAAACTAGGGCTTCTGCAGTTGGCGCGGGTATCAGACACAGACCCACGCTAATCGATCTCTTTTTGCAAAGGGACTAGGCCAGGTGGCGTGACTGTCATCAAAACAGCTGCGCCAACCGTGAAACCAAATATTCCGCTCAAATTTAATGAAAATTGAGCCAATTAATTGTTATTTTAAATGTCCAAGGGATCTTACAATGTGTTTATGACCAATTTGATGCAGGTATAAATAAAAATGGTTATTGAATGGAAGGAGAGAGAGCATGGTGAGGAAGACGAAATGGCAATGGGGAATGAGAAGTGTATGAATGCTCTCCGCAACTATGGTTTGAAAAATTTCTTCTTAACGCCATGTCTCCGGGCTCATCCTGAACTATTACAATATCTGGTTAGCATCTGGGATGAGGATGAAGAGAAGTTCAGACTTCGAGATCAAATGCTTGAGCTTGAAGTGTCAGACGTGTACTTTATCACTGGACTATCACGCACGGGTCCAGTTCCTATCTTGACTGGCACTAGGCCTTCTGGTGAAAAAATGTCGATGGTCATGGAGAGGGTGTGCCCGGGGGCACAAAAGGGATCAGGTAGTGGCAAAGTCGACATTCATACTGTTCCTGATCTAGCACTCAGAGTGGTGCTACATACCATTATGTGGGCTACGGGGTCGCAGGCACCACACGAGGCTACCAAAACACAACTCCTCCTAGCGTCAGAGTGCATGAACCCAATAGTATTTGATTGGGCCACATCCGTAACTATGAACATCAAATTACAATTGACCAAATGCAAAAAGACAAAATTGAAGCAGTTTGGGTATGGGTCAATCCTGGTATCGTTATTCCTAGAATGACTGCCTATCTTCCAGGGCCAGGAGGCGATAGTCCCAGATCCACCATTGAGAGAGCCATGGATGGCTCGATGGGTAGCATTGATGCCCAGGGCAGGGGGCGGCCAAAAAATGTCTTGGCGGCCTAAGTTCTTTGGATGGCTCTGACGACTGCTTATTGTCATAGAGGACTGGCCCTATGTGTGCACTGATTTCATTGGAGACCCAGACCTTCCGCTCCCGAAAGGAGAGGACTGGGATGAGGAGCTGGGTAAGACTCTTTTTGATTTCTATGGATTTTATGATTTTTTGGTATACATGCATGTTATAACAATTGATCCTATATGTATGCAGATGTTGGCCTAGAGAGGCCTGCTGGGATGTCACTGATAGGGAGGAGGACTCTGCTCGCTTATGACCCTCATGGTGAGGGGGGCGAGGGGGACGCACTAGTACAAAACCTCGAGGGGATTTCTTGTGGAGTTCCGGACTATGCTCACCTAGTTGATGTCCCTATGGCTTCGAGAGGCACACCGTAGGGGTGTCGAGTAACCTCCATCACTTACTAAGGTAGTTGGTGTGAGCAGTGATGTGCTACCATGAGCACCATGCCGATTAGTCGCCTAGGATTTTATTTTCACATTTTTGAGAGACATGTCATCTCCGGATGTAATTAAAACAAACATGTATATTTTTTGGATTTTATATGATGCACACGTTACAAACATTCGACATATATATATATATGTATATATATATATATATATATATATATATATATATATATATACACATATATTTCTACATGGATCTTGCTTACATATGATGATGTTTTTTATAGATTGCGTAAATGTCTATGTAATACCATGTTGGCTACTGCATCTGTTAGTGTATTCATTCGTCTTGGTATATGCTGATATGTGATGTAATCAAAGTTTCTTTCCAGTAAATGAATACGTAGATACAATCTTAAAATGCATGGGTTTCTAACTGAATAATGACCATGAAGCTGTAACACTACAAGCTGTGAGTCCAGATATACAAGTAATGCGCAAATACCGAGGTTAACAACCTCGTTTAATAATTCCAAAATGGCACTATATTCCGCGACATTATTTGTAGCAGGCCCTAGACAAACACCTTGTAAATTAACTAACTCACCAATAGGATTGTAGATTACCCAGGCTGCCGAAGACAAGTTCTTGGTACCGCGAGAGGCACCATCCACGAAACCGACATAAGGAGTAATAAACATCTGCACAATCAGGAAGACCCAATGAGAATAAAAATTCTTACAAAGCACACCACACCACACATGCACAAAAATGAAAAAATCACCTATGTACATATACTATGAAAGAATGATTCAAGCATAATACTTCTTCAGGTACAACCCATTTCTGGGCTGTGCCAAAGGAAGACCTTCATAATCGATCAGCTCATAAGCCCCATTTTTTGATACACGTTTAACGATATAGGGCCCATGCCACATAGGTTTGAATTTTCCTACCCCAAGCTTATCATGAGATTGATCATACAAGAGGACGAGGTCTCCTTCGATAAAAGAGCGCAGAGAAACCGTTTGATCGAAATGAGCTTTAACCCGCTTCTTCTGTGCCTCAATAACAAAAGCAGCCAAGCGGCGAGTTTCGTCTAGTATTTCGAGATATAGGAGACGTTTTTCCTCCAGAGAAGTATCGGGCAGTAATTCCACAACCAACTTTAGTGAAGGGATCTCACATTCAACCGGAAGAGTAGCTTCCAGACCATACACCAACTGAAACGGTGTGAATCCAGTCGCACTCTTCACTAAAGTTCGGTAGGCCCAAAGAGATGAAAACAAATGGAGATGCCAATTCGATTTGTGTATACCAATTGTTCGTTGAAGCATCATGACAAGAACTTTGTTCACGACTTCAACCTAGCCATTTTCCTGGGGGTAATATGGCATCGAGCTGTCGTGACGCAAGCCCAACTTCGATGTCAACTCTGCCATCATGCAGTCCTGAAAATGAGAGCCATGATCAGTGACGATGGCTTGAGGAATGCTGAAATGCGTGATCACATGGTTAAAAATGAACTGAGCAGCTTTCTTACCGTCTACGACCAATGTAGGCATCGCTTCGGCCCACTTGGTGAAGTAATCTATGGCAACGATGATATAAGCATGCCCCCCGGCCAAGTGAGGGTTACATGTCATAAAATAAATTCCCCATTTGGAAAAAGGGGCCACGATAATGAAATTATATAATGGGAGGGGCGACACATGCATCTTGCGTTGGAAGATCTAGCACGCATGACACTTCCGCACTGCAACAATACAGTCTTTAAATATAGACAACCATAAATAGCTCGCACGAAGGATCTTCTGTGCGGTAGCATAACCGGACATGGGACTGCCACAGGTGCCACTGTGATAGTCATTCAGAACTTTCTCAGCCTCTTCTAAGGTCAAACACTGGTGGAGTACAGAATCAACTTCGACCCGATATAGGGTATCTCCGACAATGCGATATGGTTGCGACTGGTGTCGAACACGGTGTCGAGAATCCTTCGTTAACTCGAAACAGAAGGTAGATGTCTAGAGGTACACGATGATATCGCCATACCATGGATCAAGAGTGCTAATTAAGAAGATATTTTCGTTCGGGATATGATCCTCGGATTGAGACGAAACAGATTCAGTAGGGAGGGAGCAAATGAGATTAGCAAAAACCAGTGACTTATTCAATTTGGCAGTAGTGAACTCCAAATAAAATTATTGAAGGATCATAATCCATTTTGAGTACTTGGCCCCTAGAAATTGTCGAGAGAAAATTTAAGTCATGGGGTTGCAGTCGGAAATCATGGTTACCGTGCACAACAGGATGTAATGGCAAAACCGCTGAACATCCTGGACCGCGGCCAATGCCAATTTCTTGACGTGGGAATAACACGTTTCAGTGTCGAGGAGATTCTGAGATAGATAATAAACCACATCTTCATTATCGTCATCGTCATCCTGTACCAGAACCATGGAAATTGTGCTGAATGTGGCAGCCAAATAGAGGGTAAAGTCGTGATGATAGTTTGGAGGATGTATTAATGGAGCATTGACAAGCAACATCTTAAGGTTATCGAAATATTGCTGAGCAGTCTCCTCCCCATAGAAAGGGATGTCCTATTTGACAAGACGCGTAAACCCTTTGGCTACCTCTACATAGTTCGGGATAAAGCGACGTAAGAAATTCGCTTTCCCCTGAAGACTCTGAAGTTGATGCAGTGAGGATGGGGAGGGGAGATTAACAATAGCCTTGACCTTGAGAGGGTCAAGGCGAATTCCATCCTCAGAGACAATGAATCATAAAAGCCGACCAGAGTCAACGCAGAATACGCACTTGTGAGGATTAAGCCTAATGTTGTAACATCTGTAGCGGAGAAAAATCTGGCGGATATGTTTTGGATGGTCTTCGCATAGAGCTGAATGAGTCAGAAGGTCATCCAGGTACAACTAAAAAACATTACATATGTCGTGAAAGGCGTAGGACATGCCACGCTGGAAGGTAGCCCCAACATTTTTTAAGCCAAAAGGGAGCTTCTTGTAGGCGAATGTTCCCCACAGACAGATGAAATCAGTCTTATGTTGATCAGATGGAAGGATATTGATTTTATTATAACCCTAAAAGCCGTCCATAAGGGAAAATATCTCACTCCCCGCACAATAATCAATGATTTGATCTATAAAGGGGGTGGGATAGTTGTCCTTAGGGCAAGCATGATTGATATCTCGATAGTCAACAGAGACTCAAATTGTGCCCTGCTTCTTATCCATAGGGATAATATTGGAAACCCACTCTGTGAGAGGGATTAGATATATGAAGCCCACTTTAAGAAGTTTCTCAACTTCTGCTTTTATAGCAGTGACTTTTCGAGGATGCACTGGGCGTAGATGTTGGTGCACAGGCTTTGCACCAGGATAGGTGGGAATTTCGTGCACGATGATGCTGGGATCGATCCCAGGCATCTCCTCATAAGACCATGCAAAAACATCATGGAATTCGTGGAAAAGGCTAGTGCACACTTGAATCTCATCAGGAGAAAAAGTGACTCCCACATGGATGTTCTCGACAACCCCCGGTTTAATGGAGATGGTGATAGGCATCTTTTGGGTAATATTACTCAGATTTCCTTCCGAAAATACTTCATGAGTCAATATTGGCGTTTGGAGAGGCAGAGAGGGAACCTGAGATGCAAAACGCTCGAGAAAATTAGACATTGCCCCCAGGCTGGGCATGAACGAGGAACGATGATGTCCATCGCTCCATGGAAGATCTTCAAGAGACATAGTCTCCACAATAGCTTCATCAAACGGAAAAAATTCTCTTAAAGGATCGAGAAAATCTGCATCTCCGAGCCAAGGGGATTGAGAATAAACATCAAGAGCCATGCTCAAAGGAGCATTATCAGCAGGAGGAGGATCTGATGTGGAAACGATCTCGTAATAATTGATTTCAATTGGGGTCAGAGGCATCAATTCTCCAAAATAGGCAACCTGTTCAGGAGAAGGGATGATCCACGGGTCATCCGACCTAGAGATCATGTTGACTTGAATGGTGTTCGGTGGTGGAATGGGAAAAATACCCATGAGAATAGGGTCCTTGAAAATACCTGGTCCTATACTGTCGGAGGGATTAGGAATTTGATCCACGTATGGCACGTTGTTCTCGGAGGATGAGGTAAATAAAGACAACTGGTCTACAGTAACAATCTTGCCCTCATGTGGAAATTTCAAAAGTCGAAAGAGGGTGGACGGAACGCACAACATGGCGTGGGTCCAACTACGACCGAGTAGAAAATTGTAGTTGAGTTTGGCATCAACAAATTCTACTTTGACATTGACTGTGTTACCTTGCAATGTGATCGGTATACTCGTGAGAACACCCAAGGGTTTTTATTCCCTTCCATCGAATGCCTTGAGGGCATTGGGAGATGAAGTGAGGGCTGGACAGCCGATGGCCTTCTAGCAAGCAGATGACATAATGTAGGTAGAGGCAACTTTGTCCACAATGGCTCTGTGAATGTTGAGGCCGTTGATGCCGACTTTTATAACAAGGGCAATCTGGTGCGGAGGTCGAGGGACGAAATTCTCTAGATCGAAGGTGAGAAGGCTAGAATTGGCAGGGTCAATGCCGCCAATTGCAGATAATGAAGCTTTCCGTTGAGATGGGAAACTCTGAAGCACTTCCAACACAGACATTGCAGAAGGCGCCTGTGCCAAATCCTCAACAATTCTGTAATGTTGAGCAGCACGGGCTTGTGGATTATAGGAAGACCTGCGGATAACACCTTTGGAAGGTGGCCGTACAATGGATTCAACAATAGGATTCTCAATGTCAAGAGGACCAGAGGTAGGTGGGGGAGGCGGGCCATCAACAACTTCCTTCCCAGCTGCTTGGCGTGATCTGACATAATCCTTCGACCGAGTGGAAATAGAAACAGATGCAACACCATTCATCATGAAAACCTGAGACCCAAACGGTTGTAGATGGTGAAGGCTGCTCAACCATCTTTTTTTGCTGAGATGGAAAAGGTTCCTTAAGAACTGTCGGAGTTCCCTTAGAGCCCTTAAGAACTTGACTAACCTCGGATTGTTCGGGACAATCTTTGATGTAGTGGCCTTCATCACAGATCAGGCAAGGGTACTTTGGTTTTCGTTGCGAACCATCATCAGCACGTGGTTTGGAGGATTCTGGTTTCGAGGCATTGGATTTGGATTTTCCTTTGCCCTTGTTCTTCCCTTTGGAAGTTTTGTCCGCAGGATTGGCCTAGAAGACGTTGACCTCCGCGGTCTTACCAGAATCTGGAGTAGCTGGAGGAGCAGAATTGTTGGAAGAATTTGATTTCTGCTTCCCATTAGAAGACTTGTGAGAAGTCTGAGAGACAAAACCAATAACACCATCAACCGATGGGGTAGCTGGTGCTTTAGAGGTCCCTGGTCGTGGGGCATCAGTCAAGATATAGTATAACGTGCCAGACTGAGAGTACACTAAATCGAGGTATGGGGCATGAGCAATGGCTTGTTCCTCGGTTACACATGCCCCCATAGAAATGTCTTGTGAATTCTTGTTGACTAAGGAGGTAGTGAACTAGTGGGTTAGAAGCTGATCAGGAATATCAAACTTGATCAGACGACGACGACATCTCCACTCGTGAATATGATCTAAAATATGAGTGGCTTTGTCCTATTTCAGAGATGTCAGGAGATGCGTCCCGACTTCATAATGAACTGGTAACTGGAAATGTGTCAGGAATTCCATAGCTAGAGTATTAAAATCTTGAAAAATACCACGGGGTAGTTCTATGTACCATTTAGAAGCAGTGCGAGTGAGAGTGCACTGGAAAAGACGTAGACGAATCGAGTCATCTATACAAGAGTTCGAAGAACACCACAAATGGTATGTCGTGACATGTGCTTGGGGGTATTCTCCAAATTTACCCTCGAATTTAGGACAATCACCAGGCACCTTCGTTGGAACCGGAGGCCAATATGGATTATGAAGAATCAGATCATTGGTCAGTTTGGATACGTCCGGTAATTCCAACGTGGCGAGAAAAGGCAATTGAGGGTTAAAAGGCATGCCAGGACCCCGATAAGGGCATGTACCTGTACTCTAGCCTGGTTGAGCATAACCCTACCCCCATTGGTTCTATCCCAGAGGATTCTGACCATAGGGGGTATAAGCCGTATAATTGGGTTGATATGGCAGTTGAAAACCATGATATGGGGGTTGATAACCAGGGTACTGATTCTGATTTTATGTGGGCCCCGCTTGAGCAGTGTATGGATTTGACTGCGGAGTATAAGTGTAGCCTGGCTGTTGAAGGTAATAACCAGAACCTTGGGGCAGGTTGTAAACCGGTCAAGAAAGACCTTGAAGGTAATAGCCGCCCTGGGGTTGAACAGGCTGCTGGTAAGTGGGACCCTGCTGAGTGTGATAAGTCGGGTGCACAATTGGATTTGGCTATGGCATGGAATAGATCGGCTGCTGAGCAGGGTTAACAGGTTGTGCAGGTTGTCCTGGTTGAACAGGTTGACCTGTCTATGCAGGTTTCCCTAGTTGAACAGGTTGACCTGGCTGAACAGGTTGTCCTGGCTGAACAGGTTGACCTGGTTGATGAAGGACACCAGGCTACCCCAGCTGAGCAGGTTGGCCTGATGGTGAGAAAGGGCTAGGTTGTGCCTAATAACCATGTTGACCTGTGACAGGACCATAAGATAGCCCTAGCTGTGCATCATTTTGACCAATTGGAAAATGAGGTTGCTAAGGTTGCACCAATGGTTGAGAAGGATGGGTTTGCCCCCCAGGACCGTACAACGGTCCAGGTTGATACCCCAGTTTCCTTGCCGATCCTTGAGGTTGCCGTGGTTGGACCACAGGGTGAGGCTGCAGAGGTTGACCTTGAGGATTGTAAGACTACCCTTGCGGACTGTAAAACAATCCTTGCTGGACCAAAGGTTGTCCCTATAAGGGTTGTCCTTGCGAGTTGTATGCATAACCTGGCTGGGCCGAAGGTTGTCCCTGGAAGGGTTGTCCTTGTGGGCTAGAAGCATACCCTTGTTGAAACAAAGGCTATCCCTGAAGGTTTTTCCCTTGTTGATTAGAAGGTTGCCCAGGTTGGGTAGACAGAAAACCGTTAATATACTGATAAGGCTCATGAGCAGGAAAATGAAGGGGTTTTCCTTGCTGATCATCATATTGATATGGAAATACATAAATCAGGGCACCATCCTCTTCATAATGGGAAAATTAAGGACAGTTAAGATCTTAAGAGGAACGACCAACCTCAGATATTGACGGCTATAAAGACAATCAATACTCCTTGGGAGAAATATTCTCCGGAATAACAGAAGCTATATAAAAGTCTTCATGAACTGACGAGGTCCTAGCTGACTGAGTAGTGACAAAAAGCATAGATGCAGCCACACAGACAGTAGGTCTAACATGTATTGATGTAACAAAACGAGATGTCGTGAGAGGCGTCGACGACGACATCCCCAACGTGGGAATGGTCAGCCTCGTGGATGGAGTCGATACTTTGATAGAGGCAATAGCGGCCATGACCTGACTTAAAGACCTATATCCAGTTGGGAGTGAAGGACCAGGTGAAGACATAACAGAAGGTTTGGGGATGTCTTCGGGAAAAAGATGGTAATCTTCACCAGAAGTAGGAATTCCCTCACTAGGAGACGGACTGGACGAGTCCATATCTGACCCTGCCGTAAGATCTTCTAAAAGATGATGGGGACTAGGAGGTATGATAGCAGCCAAAAAGGGTGATCTTGATTTAAGAGGAGGGAAGTGTTCCCCTACTCCAAATCCAAACCAAGCATTGGACAAGGGCCATTTGAAGTCAACTGGTCCTCCAAAGGGAAGTTCAGATATAACCGGTCCCCCATCGGGAAACTCAGATACAATGGGCTGCTGATACTCAGCAGAGGACTAAGATACCTTTGATGAATCATCTGTGTAAGGACTACCAGTAGATGAAACTTATGGTTCCACCACTGTGACTATAAAGAAAAGAGGAATATATCAAAACAAAGACACACGGGAAAAAACCAAGGCAAACAACAACAGGCTGAAAAAACAATCTCTAAATGGGCGTGTGATCGTAGGTGATTATATTTACCACATTGAAACTGGAAATTTCACTGTTTCATGTTTTAAGAGTCTAGAAATGAGTAAAAGGTGACTCTATCACTTTCAGTTTGGAAACAAGCGTGAAAGGACAAGCGCTTGATGATCCTTTCAAATTTAGTGAGTCAGTAAAGATCAAAATGACTACTCTGGTAATCTAGGTAAATGGTTGTACCAGATATCCGTGAACTGCCATATACACCTTGGTAAAAATGAAAGATAAATCAACCAAGGACTTAACGTACGTGTAGGTAATCTCCACGAATGCTGTGTTAGGTGTATCACGGGTAAAAGGCAGCAGACTCGGCTTCCTACAGATAAAGGATTGCAACCTAATGGGGTCTCCCTTTATATATGTGATGGTATGGGGAGCATAAGTCCGTACTAGCACTGTCTGTAGCCATATGGCAAGCAACAACTGCTAGGCTTAAAGACGCCGGAACACGTTTCTACCTTAGACTACTAGATGTTATGTTAATGTTTCAATGTTGCCTTAGGTTAATTCAGTAAATTTTAAAGTTCATCTTCAATTTACATTTCAATTTCAAGGCCCTATCGAATTTTGGATCTCATAAAACCTATAAATGCAAACTACATGCCACAAAATGTCATTTTGTTCAATGAAGAGCTATCTACGGGAGAGTTGAGAGCTTTCAAATGACAACAAAAATAACACACAAAAACATCCACTACTATTTCCAATGCAAGCTAATGAAACTAGAAAACTTCTCTCTGGAGTTATAGAGCACGAGCAATGTGAAAGAGCTTTCAATTTTCACTAAACCAATCAAAATTCAAAAAAAATGGTTTTTGTATTTTTTAGTATATTAGAGCAAATGCACTAAATGAATGAAAAACTAATGAAAACACCAATTCGAGAAATGACAGAGAGAGAGCTGAAACAAACAAGTTCACTCAATTCAAACGCACATAATCAAGATTCAAACCAATGACGAAATCCCTCAAAGCGAAGAAGAATCTCGAAAGAGACTCAAACAAACCGTGTAATCTAGGCTTGGAGTAACACAAAGCGAAATCGAACGAAATAAAGGACAATCACTCAATTAACACAATGATTCAATGGGATTGAACAAGATGAATGCAGAGAAGCAAAAAAAAAATTGACCGGGCAAGCAAGGACCCAAAATTCCCACAGGAGGCTCAACACACTAAAGCACCTAGAATCCCTAGGGCTAAAATGAAAAACTGACAGTAAAGGGCAAACAACTGGAGGAAAAGGGCCAAACACAGTAAAATATGACTTCAAGGCATTCAATCAATCAAAAAAATGACACTAGGACCAAAACTCAAGCTCAGATAACCTGTCGGGAATATGGACGAAGCTATTTCTCTTACATGGTTCTCTTCAGCTCTGCTCTCAATAGTTTCCTAGCTATAGTTTCCTTCCTACCAGTTCAGCTAGCTAGAAAATGGAGAGGGTAAGCTTTTATAGATGGAGGAAGGGAAGTTGGGATCCCTATAATCATGGGATAGGTCCTATCTCTTAGGAAGTTTCCATGAGAGGTGGAAAACCACTTCCTATACATGGAGATCCGGAGCCAAACCACTCAACTTATTTTGATGATTCATTCTGGAGTTTGTTAGAAACAAACCTCTGCCATTTATTTTTTAAAAACATCCTTTAATAAGCTTGGTGCAAGTGAAACATAGGGACAAAGTGCCAGCTGGCACGCCCTCTAGTGTGGATTTCCCCCATTGGCGCGAGGGATGAACTGGCTAGTCGCGACAAGGCTAAAACATCCGTTTTTAGGGTTTTTCAGAGGAAATTTTCTTGAGGAGAATGTTTGTCCTTATGCAGGAGGATGCCATGAAGGTGTTTTTAGGACATTTTACTATTCACAGGTCATGGGAATAGTCCTCCAATGTACGGGATGAGGGATTGTAGGGATGGTGAAAAAATGCTGTGTAACAAGTACATAAACTTACCCAGTGATGGAACCGACACAGGTCCAAACACATTGCTTTGCACAAGATCTAATATCTTGTTCACCCTCTTAGAACCAGAAGGAAAAATCTCCCAATTCTGCTTCCTATATACACAATGTTCACAAAAATTGAAATACAGAGAGCTATTAGACATACCTTCTACCATACCATTTCCATGTAGTATCTGAAGGCCCTTCTCTCCAATATGTCCAAGCCTTTGATGCCATAGCATGGTATTTTCTCCAGAGACTGCTAGGCTTTCCGCTCCACTTTCAGGAACCATAGAATTTTTGCACCCAACAATAATAGTGTTGCCCTGAAGCTTGTACAGAGTTCCAATCCAAACTCCCCGCATTAATTCCAGTGCTCCTCGAACCATCTTACAGGTATCTTTCTCGAACACTGTTTTTACACCTGCATCATCCATATTGCTTACAGAAATCAGATTTCTGGCCAATATAGGAATGTGCAGAACACCAGGAAGTGTTCTAATCCTTCCACCTTGCAGCTTCAGCTTGAATTTTCCACGTACGACGATTTTGGCCTTCCTATCATCACCTAAAAAGAAATCACCGCCATCATATTTCTCATACTCGCAGAACCACTCCCTATGAGGAGTGAAGTGAAAGGATGCACCCAAGTCAATCAACCATGACTCATGATCTCCATGTGTATTTGAAGAAGAAGCCAAATACACATCCCCACCTTTATCCAAGGTGGTTTTTGCCTCTGCAGAAGGAGCATCATCAAATCCCTTTCCTTTCTCAGGAGCTTTAGATCTGCAGTCCTTTTTGTAGTGCCCTTCCTTTCCACATTTCCAACACACCTTTACAAACTTTCCAGGATATTTAGATCTCCCAATCGAAACCTTATTCTTGTTTATGTTATAGGACCTTCCTTGTACATATAAGGCATCTCCATTCTGACCCTCCATATTTCTTCGTCTCATTTCCTCCGACAACAAGGCTGAGACAATGTCATCAAAATTCAAGGTAGTTGTATTGCTACCTATTGCAATAACCAGACTGTCCCATGAGTCTGGTAGAGAACACAACAAACTGATGCACTTATCTTCATCTGAGATTTTAATATCAACAGGTGACAGCTAACTTACCATAGTATTGAAGGCATTCAAATGCTTTTTCACCGAGTCTCCATCCTTCATCCTCAGGCTATATAGCTTTTTCCGCAGGAACAATTTATTCACCAGAGACTTATATTGGTACAAAGTCCCTAGCTTTTACCACAAGGTATTTGCCGTAGCTTCCCCAGATACATTCAACAATACTGAATCTGAGACACACAATCGTAATGTGCTCTTTTCCTTCCGATCCAACTTCTTCTAGTCTTCATCTGACATTTCCATTGGTTTAGTACCTGGATCTACCACGATCCACTGATCTTTATCCACCAGCAGATCCTCCATATTGAGCTTGCACAACTCAAAACTCTGACCATTAAATTTCTCGATCTCTATCTTCCTGCCACTCGCCATCTTCTTTCACCACAAGAATCGATCCCACAGGTCTCCCACTGAACAGGGTCTACCTTAGGCCCGAGCAAAAAACCCCTTAGCAGCAAAGGCATCCCCTTGAAGTCGAAACTGCTATGATACCAAATGTAGGTTTTAACCCTGTACATAAATGATTTGCAAACGAATCTTAAAAACAGAAAATAAACAATAGCGAGAGCATAAAACATAAAACAAATAAACACAAAGATTTTTCACTGGATCCCAAATCGGGACGACCAACTTGATTTTTCATTATATTCCTTTTAGTGTTACAACACATATATATCTACATGCTGAAGCATACATAAACCCCAATCCATTAACCCTAGATTATAACATAACCGTAGTTCCCTTGACCGGATCTACAAAATACCAGGGGTCAAAAACCATCATGCCCCAAAACCATGTGAAAACCCATGCAAAAAACCATGGGCAGATTCGCCCACTGGAAAATAAGGACCAAATTTTTTTTCTGGGGCACTTACCCAGACCCCGACAAGAGGGGATACTGCCCCACCTGTGACCCCCCCGACGTTGCGCCCAACGCAACGTACAGGGGGGGCTATCTCCCCCCTTGTGACCCTCCCGCACGTGATTATTCATGGAAAGAATATAACACAAACCCAACAATTCAAAACTCTGCAATCAAAGCTTGGATTGTTTCATTAACAAAGTGCATACTCCTATCGCTCATGAAGATCTTTGGACACCCAAATCTGGTCAGGATTTGTTCAAAGATGAAATGCACAACCGTATCCGCAGTAAAATCCGTTACTTATTATGCTTCGGCCCACCTGGTTACGTAATCAGTGGCAATACTAATGTAGCACGCACCCGTCTTCTTTCTTGGTGGGTTGATCGGCCCTATGAAATCAATGGCCCACTTATCAAATGATTGCAGAGCCATTTGCGGTTAAAGGGACATTTCATCCTTGTGGGACGACCTCCTTGTTCGTTAGCACATATCGCAGGCTTTACAATGATCATGAGCATCACGATACAGGGTAGGCCACCATAACCCAGCTCTCAAGACCTTTTGCACCGTTTCTTTCCCTGTGTAGTGACCTCCTGCTAATCCATCATGAGCTTTTGCCAAGATAGCATGCCTTTCATGCTCCAAAACATATCTCCGCAATAATTCATTAGCTCCCATCTTATATAACTGTCCTGCAATAATGGTAAAATCTACTGCCTGAGTGACTAGCTCTTTCTTCTGTTGTACTGAATACTCTGGGGGTGCCATTCCAGTAGTCAAGAACTGAATGATATCAGTGAAGTGGGCATCTACTACCTTAATAGAAAACAGCTGCGCATTAGGAAATTCGTCCCTCCTCGCCACTCTCTATTCATGATAAGTGATTGGGCCCAACATTCAACTTTCCTGGCTTAACGATGATTTCAAAGTCATTCTCCTGAAATAGCAGTAACCATCGGTAGATTCCCCCCCCAAAACAGGCTTATTTACCAGGTAATTCAAGTTTGAATGGTCTGTAAACATTTTGAAGTGTCCTCCTAACAAGTAATTCTGATATATCTGCAAAGCATACACCATGGCCAACCCCTCCCACTCTGTAGTGGAGTAATTATGTTCTGCGCCAGAGAGTTTCCTACTTGCAAAGGTAATCGGATGATCAATGTATCCCTCTCCTGGCTGCATAAGGACAGCCCCGAGAGCAATTCCCGATGCATCGATGTGGACATGAAAGACCTTCTCCCAATTAGGAAAGATGAGAATAGGTGCCGAGACCATCTTTTCTTTAAGTAACTCAAAGCTCTTTTAACACTCGTCATCCCAAAAGAACGAAACATCCTTTTTGAGAAATTTTTCCATAGGAGCTGTGATCAACGCATAGCCTTGAATGAATTTTTGGTAGTAGCTCGTGTGCCCAAGGATCGAGCACAACTGTTTCTCCACCGTTGGTATTGGCAAGTTGATGATTACTGTGATTTTGGAGGGATCCACCATCAGCCCTTGTCGACAAACTATATGACCGGGTAGGATATCAAAGGGTACACAGAAGATACACTTCTTGATATTTAGGGAAATCTAGTGCTTTCAGCAAGCATCCAACATCATGCGCAAGTTTGATACGTGCGCCTTCACCAGGACGAAGACAGTCCAATCATCGAAATATACTTCTAGAAACTTGTGGATGAATTCCTTGAACACCGCAACCACGACCTGCGAGAAAATAGTAGGGGCATTCTTGAAACCAAACGACATGAAAATATACTGGAAAGAGCCCCACTCTGTGGCAAATGTGTTTTTTCTGCGGTCCTCAGGAGTGATTCTAATATGATGGTACCTTGAGAATTCGTCTGTAAAGGAGTATGCTTCCTGCCCCCCCACGCTATCCAAAATTTTGTTTGAGAATGGTGTTGGGAATGGGTCATGAACGTAGGCGTCGTTCAACTTGCGCAGGTGCACGCAGATCCGAATCTCCCCTTTAGCCTTTTTCTCCTGAACCACCATTGGGTTGACCCAGTCTGACTATTCGATAGGTTCGATGATACCTACAACGATCATTTTATCAAGTTCTTCCTTGAATTTTTGCTTATATTTGGGGTTCAACCTATAGGGTTGCTGTTTCACGGGCCGTGCATTTGGTTTGAGAGTGATATGCATGACCCCTAAGTATCCCGTGATCCCCTTTAGTTTCGAAATTTTTTTTGGGAATAAGTCATAGTATTTGATGAGTAAATCGACCACCTTGCTTACTGTATTTTCATCTCAATAGTCCCTAATATTATCCAACTTAGGGTGCTATTCCATCCTGATATTGACTTCGCGTAGCCTGAGAGGCTTAGTGACATCCACCTCTTGCAGCAGGGGTCCTGCAACAGGGCACTCTCCTTGTGACTCTGGGATAGAGACAGAATGTGCGTCTTCTTCACTTTCTTCCCTTGCCAAGCTACGGTAGTTGACAATATCATGCATCTGTGTTTCCCATGTCGGCACCCAAAATTCTTCAGCAGAGCTGGGTTCCTTAAACACAAATGTATCTATACCCTGCAGAGCTTCGTCAAGCACTTCCGATCCCCCTATGAGTCTAAATGTCCCTATGAATTCGTCGCTCAGAGTTTCCCAGTGGCAGGTGTGTTGATGTAGCTCTGCAGCTAGGTACCACGTAGTCGGGATTGGACCTAACGCGTGAATGAACAAGTGAACCCATTATTCCATAGCTCGGTCACCCCATGCTTTGATCCAGGCCAGCAAGTGTTGACACGGGTCCCCTGGGCCAAGGAAAATCACGACCCATATCTTTACTGAAGGCTCAAATCAGAGGAGCATCATGTGCCGACAGTCCTACCAGTCCTAGAACACCCCTTTGTGCGTCTCTCACCATATTGTAGGTGTTACCCGCATCGCTAGATTAAGGGCCCATATTATTCGTTCTCTTGGAACCTCTGCTTCGAATGCTTGCAAAAATTCCTTAATGATACTAGAATCATCAAAGTAGGGTAGGTCTCTTACCTCTGAGGAAATGTAGCAAAAGTTCCTTGTGACTCGAAGACATCGCAACGCCGAGACATCGTGAAAATGGTTTTGCTAATTCTCCATTTCCCCATCAGAGTCGGAGAAGTATTCACTGTCTTTTTCCCAGAAGAGTACTCCACACACTATGGGGTTGATCTAATCTTCGTCCCATGCAATCAACTTGTAAATATGATCCACCACTTATTCATCACGCACTGGCTCTGTGTATCATTCACCTTTCACAGGATCTAATGGTACTATCACCCTTGTAATGTTATTCTCAAACACCATGCTTCTATTTTTGAGGTTGATGATACCACCCATATCTATGGCCCAGTCCAACCCTAAGAGTGCAAGGTAGGGGTCCGCATCTTCTACAATTTCAATTACCTCAAAGTCAGCTCGGGCCTTTACTCCTGCGATATCCACCTTAATTTTAGACAACCTTCCTAGTGGGATGTTTTTCTGCTGATTTTCCATGCGTAGCTGAATGGCGGACCATTCCAACTTAAGCTCTCCAATTCGTTGCCAAGTCTGTTTAGGTAACACGTTCGCATCTGATCCTAGGTCCAAAATAACCTGATCCATTTCGTAGCCACCAATCTGCGCAGTCAACCACATTTCTCTCCCGGTGCATTTCTTATACTTGTATAGCTTGTGCACAACCTTGACCTCCAGGGGTAGAGTGGGTCATGATGCGCAACTATCTATTAATGCTTGAAGATTCTCCATAGCCTTTGGGTTGTGCAGCAGCTTTATACATGCCTGCAAAAAGGGCTCGACCTCCTCATTTGCCTTAAGGTTCGCAGGTGCCTGAGTAGTAGCTACCTCTGCCATAGTAAAGTCTTTGCGAGCTATGACAAATGTTTCTTTTCCCTGTTCTAGGTCGAAACCTTCTCGTTTAATAATAGCTTGTCGGATCAGAGGTTCCATCGCAGCCTCCTCCTTAGGTCCCCTGGTGGCCCTCCCACTGCATGTCACAACCTTCACACTTGGATCTTTGTCTCGCAACTCAGCCTTAACTCTCTGCACATTCTGCATAGGTGTCGGCTTCTTCTCCTGCATTTTTTCTATCAATATTGGACAATCTTCAATCGCATGGTTCAACTGTCTGCAATATCGACAAGATTGCCTTGTAGGGTTCGGCTAGTCCCTTGCAAAGTGTCCTGCTTCTCCATAGTTATAACAGATTAGTTGATCTCGTCCTCAACCTGCACTTCCACCACGCCCTCCTCCCCTACCCCTTGATGGGGATCCACCTATGCCTGTGGGGGTTCTTGGCGACGCAGGGTCTGATTTTACTCTATATAAATTTTCTCGATCAATCATCAAATCATATGTCTGGCAGTTCTGTTCATCATGTCCCACTGATCTGAAGAACCTACACCATTGCTGATTTACCTCTGGAACGTATGTAGCAAGGCGGGGGAAGTGGTTGGTATCGTGCAACCCCGCAACGCGACAATAATCTCACCATAGCACTGGCCCATTGGGTCCTACACTTTCCCTAGGGCACAATGAGCTAGGTTCCCCGACCTGTATATAGTCTGCTAACAGAGGGCAGTTATCCTTGATATGACCATTCACCCGGCATCGTATGCACCATCTCTCGGGGCTAGCCTTTGCCCCTTGTTCCTTCCGCTGATTCTGGATCTCTATGTGCATCGATTCCAGCTGTCCCTGGATCTGTTGGACACCCAGCTGAGTCTCTTCCCAAGGCACAACTTCTAACTTCATGGCAACCTCTAAGGCTTTCTCCTGCGATTCGAAAGTTTGGTGCCCCATAGGTACGCGCAGGTGAGGTAGCTACATAGCAATGAACCATTCTGTGTGATGTCTGTCATCATATTGGAATCCCCCTTCTCTGATCACCTTCTTCAGTCGCTGATCAACCTCCCACACAGATTCAAAAGGCCCTTGCTTGAAATCCTTTAGATCAACCATGACTTGAGAGTAGGACTTAGGTTTCTTGAACTGCTCTTTCAGGGAGTTCTTAATATCTTCAATGGTTGCATTTGCGTTTTGGCAGATGTATCCCATGTACCAATCCAAGGCTCTTCGTTCAAAGGCAAGGGACAACTGTGCCCTTTTCACCGCATCACTAGCTACGTTTTGCACACTCCATACCGATCCCACGACAAACCAAAACTGATCCATGTCTTCATCTCCCACACCCTTAAAGGTCAGCAACTTCATGTGCGTAGCCATGTCGTCCTCCAGTGGTGGAGGTGTATGTGAATTCTTACCCCTAGGCTAATTTGAAAGCGGTGTGGCTGGAGGACTCTTTGAAGCTACTTCTCTTACTAGAGTGTAGACCAATCTATCTCCTTCTAGGTTGGTTCTGTAGTACTTTCCACTTCGCGTTGTGCTCCTGTCCAGATCAGAGGTCATTCACTCAGTATGGCTACACAGAATACTCTTTTTGCACAATAATATCTTCATCAACAATGGTAAGGTCTTCAGAAACTTACCTTGGAACCCCTTGAAGAATCTTTGCTCTTCTTTAGAGTAGGAGACAAACTGATCGATGGAAAATTTTGTCACAAATCCTCTTAATACACTATCTACCCAATGGTCCACCGTGCGAGTGATGGTATTATCAGCCTTTTCTAATTACTGGATTAGTTTGGGGGTCCACTCTATGACCCGCTCGTCCTTCCAACACTTCTAAAATTTCACCAACCTTGCGAGCCACTCCTGGAGCTCGATTGCGATTGTTACAAAGAAGATCTCGTAGATATCTGTGAAAATGTACTTATTCTTCCACTCTTCGGTGGTCAACCTCTCATTGTGGTTTTCTTTTACGGAAAATTCCTGAACTTGTTGTTCAAACCATTCATCAATTTCCTTTCTCTCAGGCTTCCAGTATGCCTTAGCATTACCCAATCCCTCTCTAAAAATTCTCCAGGTCTCGGCAACAGAACCATTTGTTGGCTCGAGGGGTCCTAACCCAGGTTCAGATGTTCAAGGTTTGCCAAAAAACCCCTATACTACTGGCCATTTCAGCAGTGCCCTGCTTGCGCAGGCCAAAGTCTCACCCGAAGTAGTATGGGTGGGTATTGGAACTAGGTTTCCACACCCTGGGAGAGGGTAGGTAAGTCAAGCAGAGCTGCGTTCAACCTTATAGTGACTAGATCTTGTATTGCAGAGCCTATATCTACATATTCCCTTCGCATCCACATGCGCAACAACAATGATACTCACAGTAATAAACAAATCATGAACTCACATAAAGATAACATAGCTATTCCATATATTCTTGCATGAAATGAAAAAGAAAAAATCCAGATTGCAGCATAAATAGGTAACACGAGTATGTTCGCAAGTTAACTCAATAATACATAAGCATATATTAAGTAACCAAACATCACAGATTCATATCACAGTAATTCCAGTGGATTCAGATATTCAACAATACTTCCACATTCATTAATCCTTCAGATCTACTTACAATAACCCAAAACCAAACCTGCGCACACAACAACAGGGTTCGCACACAACAGGACAGAGGCCCTCTGGGCACACAGCAGCAGGAGTCCTTACCCAAAAACCCTAACCAGATCTATCAATTCACACTTAGCATTTCTCTTTTCAGTCTTAGTCTCCCTTACAACTCAAAAAGGTTAAACTACTTATACTATTTTAGCCTACGCATCTAATGGTCCGCAAATCATGGTTTTCGGACTCTTGTTCTACCCTTGACCCATTTACAATGCATTAGGGGATTTGAACCACCCCAAAACCCCTGCGTTAGACTAAATATAATAAAAAATATACAAAATGGACCCGACTCACAGCTTTGTAGGAGACCTTGTTCCAACAAAGAAGCTTTGGGTACTCCTTCTCCTCATCTTCTCCTGATAAAGGGGTTTTACCCTTGTCTTATTTCTCATCTCTATAATCAAAATTCTATTTTCTTCTTCTGAGATACATCTTCTCTCTATCATAAAGTACATTGAAAACTCCTTGATATGCTAGGTATGCTGCTTTAATTTCAGGTAGAGAAGGACATTGATCAGTGGAATGCTTAGCCTCACAAATTATACATACTTCGATACTATCAACATGGCATTCCCTTAGAGCATGTTTCTTCCTACATTTGGAGAAGAACACCGCCAAGGCTTTCTCCAGTTCATCCTGTTTCTCTTGTTTCTTATTAGCCTTCAAAACATCCAATTGTGAAGATAATGTGCTAAGAATATCAATTTTAAAATTTTCAAATAAATTACCCATTTATGCTCTGGTTACTCTAGCTCCAACAACTAATTTGACAAGCTTGGAAGAAGGATCTCTTGGTCCTCCTCCAATCTTGAAAGTTCCTCTTGAATATATTTTACAAATCTCACACACATCATCATAACTCAACTTCGATACATCACCTACTCCCATTAGATTTAAGACCTCTAGATATTCTGGTCTGATTTCCCTAAGAAAAATGGTTCTCTTGGTCTCTTTATCCAATTGATTCATGTTAGATCTCTGCAAATTGTATTGGAATATTTCTACCAAATCTTCAAGTCTCTCCCCTTCCTTCTAATTCATCCCAAAAATATCTGCTCTGAGGTCTCTCATCTTACAATAGTCTTAGTACTTTATTAGGAACACCTTCTTCATTTCATCCCAAGTTGCAATGGAGTTTGACCCCAACCCCATAAACCACCTAAGAGCTGCATCCTTCAATGTAGCAAGAAACAACTTCAGCTTCTGAGCATTGGAAGAATAGTCATAGCTCTAACAAAACACATCAAATTCGAATAGGAAGGAATCTGAATCCTCATTAGAAGTACCACAAAAATTAGGCAAGGCCGAAGGAGGGATATTTTTCATCTGAGTAGCTCCACCAGTCTCCCTAATAGGGAATTCAAATGTGACCAATTTCTCCTCCTTATCATCAAAGCCCCCATTGGTATTACCAATACCTTCTTCGTGAGCCATATCAGTCCAAGAAAGAGTGGGACCTTTGAAGACTATATATTCCTCAGAGTCAATGGTATGGAATTTTGGTTCTTTAACAGGGTTCACAAGGAACTCTTCTTCAGGCTGATCACTAAGTAGAGATGTTTTCTTCCTTGAAAGGGGAGATTCTAAATGGGCAGCAATGGAGGATTCTCCAACAGAGTGTTTTGCTATGGAAGTGTCAATCTGTTCTGGGCTGCAGACTCTTTTTCAGATTCTTCTTCCTTTACTGCCTTGTTTCTTGCAGACTTCTTTTTTCTTGCCACTGTATTAGTAAATGAAGTGGTGCTTACACCACCACAAAAGAATATAGAAAATATTGGACCCTATTCATCTAGTATTCAAACAAAATTAAAAAATTTACCAAACAATCAGGACACGTCTTTGGCGAGTGTTTGACCTCTGTGGGTGTGTGGGATTTGCCCTTCGTCTTTGCACTTTGACTCTCCCAGTCTTGAAAAAAAAATCAACAAGATCAAACTAAAACACTTTCAATATCATCCCTTAGCACTTCCCCAGAAAGGGCACGAAAATGCTGAGTCAAATTATATGCTTATAATTTTCCAATCATAAATTGTCAACCCAGGAAGGTAAACTGATGAGATGCAGTGCAAAGTATATGGAGGCTGATTACTTCAAGTGTTAATAAATTATGCACACATCAACTAATGCTTCTTTCCTATGTCAATACTTGGCAGCAATGGCTATGGAGTGGCATATATCATTCGTCTACATCACTTAGGATTGCTGATATTGACCATGAAAAGATAAATATCAAACAACAATCAACATTTCATGCTTCTTTCTTGTATTAATACTTTGCAGCAATGGCTATGGAGTGGAATATATCATCCTTCTACAACACTTGATTTTTATAATATTGATGCAGGAAAAGATAAAAGATAAACCATCATCAAGAATCCAAATTAAAGAGCATGAATCCAAACATTGATCAAATTAAAATAACTCATTAAAATAAAGAATTAAATCACTTAACCAACTAATAGTTTGCTGCAGGAAATGTAGAAAGAAAGCACTAGTTGTGTACAAGAATTATTAATGCATAAATGAAACAGAAATAAAACACAAACTATGATGCGGGAGTTGTGAGGGAAGGGGGCCCTCCCTCACTCACAACTCCTTCAAAAGTCGAAGAAGCTGCTTAGAAAGGTAAATAGAACATAGATTTATTTTATTAATCTATTAATTACAGTCAAGTACAGTCTGATATATTTCTATCAACAAAAATCCCAAATCAACCTCCTTTAAAAGGAAAAATACATCAGATTTATACATTTCTCAAATCCCATATTTGGCTTGAACAAAGTAGATCACTAATCTAAGCCTACAGTCAATGATACATATACAAATGGATAAAGTAAACTTTTGTTGAGTCTAATCCATGACTGGAAGCATGGACTAGATGATTTTTGTTGCGGGGCTGAAGCTGTTTCTCCATGTGGGCACGAGAGAAGTTTTGGAAGTTTGGGTGGTTGCAAAAGAGGATTCGGAACAATGAATAGGACAACTTCCATATGAAACAAATTCCCTTCAAAACCCATGTATTTACTCGATCTGGATATGAGTGGAACATGTTCAACCATCGATCTTGCTGCAGGTAATTGAGACGGTTGCAATAAATCGACGTATCTGCAGGAAATATGGAACGTCTGCAGGAATCTCGGCTGCATGAGTTGTCTGCAGGATTTGCGGAACTGTTCAAATCTAGTAAATATGCACACAAGTTCTGGACTAGTTAGAGTAGTAATGCAATAAAGACACAGCTAGATCAAACAATACTCGAATTTAGATAAAATGACACTTCCTATGATAATTTAACATACCTTAGGCTTATGTTACCCTTTTTAGCCAAAACTAGATAACATAGCCGAACTAGGTATAATTAAAGAGCGAAAAGGGTTCAAAAATAGGGGAGGCAAGGCCTAGGATAGGTGTCGAAAATGGATAAAGTGCAGACTTAAAAATCTGACTAACACACATTAATCTATCCTGATGATGAACCACATAGGTTGGTTCGAAATGTCGATTCAAACAATAATAAATGAAATGGATCCAGAAAATAATTCTACACAAAATTGAGAAAACTAAGAATGATAATATTATTTTACATTTGGGCCTGTGGTATAAGAAAAACAATAATTTGAAGCAAAAGAATAGAGCTCTTAAAATAAAGGTCATAAATATGAAGTACAAAGTCTTGATGAAAAAGCCAAGAATGGTAGTGGCTAAAAAGAAGGTAAAGAAGATAAAACTAGATGTACTAGCAGAAGTATCAGGTGAAATGAAATAGCTGATATGGGTCATCAATTTATAATGTTTGCATGAGGACATGCAATTACCTCCGTGTGGGGGAATGTAGAGCCTCATGATTGCTTCATTTTGACACTCTCCTTTACCTAATTTTCCTCTTTTTAAGCATCATCATCAACTCAAATAAGCATCAAATTGTATTTTTTTGACATGGTAAGTTATTTAAATGTCTTGTATTTCTTATTTAATAATTTTCTTTATTATTTAGTTAATATTTTTATTAGCTACGAAATTAACATGATTCTGTAGCTAATCCGCGTTTCTGTAGCCAACTCCATAGTTTTTTGGACTCTGAGGTTCCAACTAAGGGAATAAGTACATGGATAAGTGGAGATTGATCTCCCCAAGGATTTCCTCATATTCATCCAAGCCAGGTCATGAAAGAAACCATTTTATTTCATGGTCAAAGGAGCAGGTCAACACGTTGCTGAACATGAAAGTGAGAGTCTGAGATCTTCACGATTCATGATTTTCTTTTCCAAATAGAAAATTGTGAATGAGAAATATTCAGATTTTTCTAGAAGTCAAATTAGAGTTTTTTTAGCTTAAGTAGGCATGAAAGCTTCGAATAGTTACAAGCACAAAATTTTATAAATACTGTGCAAACAAAACCTGAAAGTGTGTGTGATTTTTTATGCGACCGTGATATTTTAAAACTTTTTTTTTCATCGTTTTTAATGAAGAGGTGCTTTGAATATTTGATACATAGTTGGCTGTTGGAGTAAATATTTGAGACAACGTGTTTGTGGAGGGACCCTGCAAACAGTGAAGGTTATGCATTTTATGTTTTTGATATAGTTATTTTTATGTTTTCATTTTGTCATTTGTTGTAGTTGTTTACAGAATTTCATTTTATCATTTGAAGTATTTATTTTCATAAGTTTCCTTTTTCCATTTGATGTAGATAGTTTCTTTCATAATATTTTATCATTTGATGTAGTTATTTTCATAATTTCATTTTTTTCAATTGATGTAGATTCATTAATCTTCCCTTTCGAATTGTCAAATTCTAGAGTAATTCTTTTTCATAGATTTCTTCATAGTTTTATTTCAAAGGCAGTTTTGATTTATCTCAAAATAGTTTCACAAGTTCACGAGTGATTTCATTTCAGCATATGAGTGAGGCATTTTCAAAGCAGTAGTGATTTCTTCACAAGTTTATTAGTGATTTCTTTCAAGAGCAGTAGTAATTTCTTTACAATTTTTCATTTCCAGTAGACGAGAATATGTATGGTTTCCATTCCTATAATTTGATTTTGTCTTTATGCACAGGTCTGTTAGAAAAATAGATTAAGTAATTCTATTTTTAGAGACTAACAATAGATTGGTTAAGTTTTCTTTAGTTCTATTTTGTAGAGTAAAAAAGATATTTATTTTAGGAACTTAAATTATGATTTGAAAGCATTAATTTCATTAGGGAACATAAGAATAAAAAGCATCCTTAGAAGTAATTTCTACAAACTCAGTCATCACATCAATAAAATGAATTAAAAGAGGTTTCTAGCATATATAGTGCACTTGCACTTCACAAGTTTACCAAATCTGGTCGATAATTTATGTAAGAAGTTTAAGAACATTAAATTGACAAACATGTATTGATGAATCTATGGTTGTGAAGGCCCACCACATGCTCTTCCTAGGTTTTCCCCTGAATGGTTGGTACTTAGGGAAATAGCTTATCAAACTATCAATACAAGTATTGCTTGTGTGTTATTAGCTATTTCTAATAAAGTGTAGCTTTCTTAATTATTTAAATTGAGTATTTATACTCTCTCAAATCCCAAACGTGTTAGGATTGAATCCATGACTCTTGAAACTCTCAAATTATCTTATATTTCCTTTAAGAAACATGAAAAAATATTATTATCCAAGAAAAAATTAAATATCTAAGTGGATTTATAGGGTATGAACATGAAGATTTTCCTTTTGGAACAACGTTTCAAAGAGAACATATTTATGAAGAAATAATTAAAAGGATTGCAAAATTTTTAGAAAGTCCAAACAAGGATGATTTATTGAATTTTAAAATATGTAGGAAAATGTCTTGGGAACAATTATTTTTTTATTGAATTTAAAAAATCCATGATGAAAAACCAACTCAAATAGAGAAACCAACAATGACATATTTTAAATATGAAAGAGTACACAATATGAATAGAAACAATTTTTAGATAAAGAGCCCTAAAAAATATTAAAGTGAAATACTAGTGAAATAAGTAGGGATTACATCATGAAGAATAGCAAGGGCTACAGGAAGAAGAAGAAAAGGGCTTACAATGGGAAGCACACTAGGAAATAAAATAGGAAAAAAAAAATTCAAAATTAGAGACCAAGCAAAAATAACGCTCAAAAGGAGAAAATAGAAGAAAACACAGGAGCCATTGCCACAACCCCTAATTCCAAAACCCCACTGGCTATGTACCTAGGTATTTGCTCCTCTAAGGTTATCTAACTTGATTCTATTGAAATTTTTTATGAGGAGGTAGTACCCATAGGTGAATAATTTTTTAGCTTAGCTAAGAAGGAAATAATTAAAGGAATATCTAGAAAAATGAAAATTGTGCAGGTAAAAGATACTCCTAGAAACTATTAATTTGGTAGCTCAGTGACAAATTCCAATCATGGGATAAGATTCCTCTTTTCAAGGACCAATTTTGACTATTGAAGCACTCAGATAAGACAAGGGAAAGTGTATTTTGAAGAAAATCACACATGTGCACAAAAGGACAAGTCAGCCCAACAGATAAATTAGACACCCATGGATGGTTATAAATACAATTCAAGTGACCCTCATTTGGACATCATCGTGATAATTATTATTTCTTTCGATTTGGATTGCACAGGTCTGAGGTTACGCCGCAGATATTGGTTCGTGCAGGTCTAATATTGTAGGGTCTGAAGCTCACACATATGTTTAGGGTTTTTGTTTCCAGTTGTTAGTGTCTAAATGTTTCAGTGATCATATACTCTCTTTTAGGTTTATTTGGTAGAATTCCTTGGTCCAAATTTTATGTTTTCAAATAAATTCTCAAATAATTTTTTTCATTGGATGTTGTCTAGGTTAGACGCTTCTCCCTCCACCTACTCATGGTCAACATCAATTTCAATGTCATGTCATCATTTAAGTATTTAGGGCCATAGATTAGTTAACACACCATCATCTAGGTCATGGTCTAGGGGTTATTTTGTTTTGTCATCATAATTTAAAATCATGTAAGAAAGGAAAATAAGATTCATTGTCATTAGTCAAGTCAACTTCATTGGGAGTTAGCAAATATAGGTAATAAAGCAAAGGAAACTTGTCATTTTTCAAGTATGATACATTGTCAAAATATTTCAAAAGATATTTTCCTTAAGGTGGATATGATGTTACCTAATTCAAAAGAAAAGTTTGTAAGTTTATAAAGGGAAATGAAGCTTCTTTTGAGTTCATTTCATCCTTTGGTTTTTAAAGAGCTCCACTCTCATGCTCCAAAACTATCCACAACCATCCAGAGTTTGAATTCAACCACTAAAAACTAATCCAGACTATTGCACACTACGTTTCTGGGGTAGGCATGCTACGCTTCTGGCAGTTTGCTACGTTTTTGGAATTCAAGCTCCAAGAAGCCATCAGAAGGGTCAACTCCACATTTCTCAAGTTTTATATGCTTCCAAGCCAATAAGTGAATATCACCTCTCATTCAATAAAGTTTCTTCAACAAAGGTTGGATTCCCTCTTCTAGGGTTTTCAACTATGCTTTTGGTTTCATTGATGTTTGGCTTGCTTTAGTAATAAAACCTTTAGTTTTATCACCTAAAAAAATTCACATACAACTTATACACCTTACCAAATAATTCCACATTATTCATACCTCTCATTACTCCCATTTTCACTCAAACCCTATCCTCACTACATTTTTGCAAAGATAACTAGGTTAAATATGTGTTTAGGCCATTTTTCCCTCTTTCCCTTACCCATTTCCAAAAATTTAACCTAAAATGTGTTGCTAACTTACCACTCTATCTCCAAAATTTTTTAGGGAATTTTACCTAACCCCAATCCTCTCATCCATGTCCCTACAATCGATACACCACTCTCCCATGTTTTCCCAAATTTCACCCTCCCTTTCCGTCACATCAAGCTAGGGTTTTCTTTTGTTAAAAAACATCATGGAAGGTGAGAAGAGAAAGTATAATAAGGGAGGTCATAATTCTATATTTGAGCCATATAATATGCAAGAGATTAATGCTTCTCCCTATGTCAATAAATCATTTGAAGACACTGGTTATTTAAGGTTTTGTGAAAGAATCCAAGAGTTAGGTTTTCATGATCAATTGAAAAGTGTCTTTGCCACCATATGTAGGAGAGATAAGGATAACATAGCAAGTGTTGAATTCACTATATTAGTAGATTCCATAGCCTCAGCAACAAGTATCCGGAACCATGGACAAATTTGGTTCAAAGGGATGGATTTGGACATTGAGAACTATAGATTTTTCTAAAAACCACATTACAAAGATGCTCCTAAACACATTTTTCCCTTCAGGGATTTACTTGATAGGTATGCTCCTTTAATGAAGTTGATTATGAAGTGTTTTACTTGTGAAAGGAGATTCTCAAGATTATACTAGTACCACATAAGGCTATTGATGCATTTCACTGTCACCAAGCCACTGAATTTGCCTCGTTATCTATTCAGAAGTCTGGTCAAAATGACTGAAAAAGTACAAAGTAAAGGCAAGGATCACCAAGCTAGTTTGTTTCACCATGGTTTAGTCAAGGTTATAGTGTTACATCATCTCTCACAAATAAATATGTCCTGAGAAACATTCATGAAATCAGTTGCTTCTTTTCCTACTACTAGTCCACCTATCATTCAAAGCATACCATTAGCATCATCAAAGCCAGAGGAGGTTGTCTCTTCAAGTAGAACATCATTGGTTCTAAAGACGCCAAGGTATAAAGTCACTAAAACTTATGAGAAGAGTAAAAGGTTGGTATTTTCTCCTATGATCACTATGAGAAACCATGAAACCCTCTATGCATGAGAGTGAGTCACCCTTGCAACAACATGAGGAGGAAGAACCTTTGGATGTTGACATGGAAGAGTAGGTGGAAAACAAGTCAGCTGAAGAGATAATTAGGGAAAAAGAATCAAAGATAGAAGAGCTCAAGGATAGTCTCTCAAAGGAAAATTTCAAGATAACATTCCTATAACAAGAAAACATGCAACTGAAGGTGAGGCAACTGATCCTAAGAAAACCTAAGGCAGACCTTGAGGTAGAGAAAGGCAAGGGAAAATAATTGATAGATGTTGATCAGTTTGAAGAAAAATAGGCTTAGATAAAGCCAAGGAGGCCAAGAAAAAAAGGATTAACCAGGAAAAAAGAACAAGAAACAGAGTTATCTCATCCCTTAGGTCAACAAAGTTTTGATGATTTGATTGTTGCTAAAATTGAGAAAGACAACGAGTTTTGGATTGAAAGGTTAAATGAGCATCTATAGAATCTCTTGATGAAGGCAGAAAGAAACAACAACCTCCAAAGGCACATGGTGAGACACTACTTGACGCAACAACGCTGAAAGTCAGCCCCAATGGAGGGATGGTCAACAACTACGTGGCTCGGTTAGAATTCCCCCTTGGACAACCCAATTCTTTGCCCCTCATGGTCTTCTTCCTTTTCTATGGATTTATTTTTCAATTTCAGAGAAATTGAAAAACAAACATATATTCTCGACTTTTGAATCTTATATTATAGCTTTCAACTTAATATTTCACCGCCACCCTTATAACCAAAGTTATAACTTCATATCAATACGCTACACCTTTTAAAACAAATAACTTTATAACAGACCTTTGGTTTAGGCCCAAAAATATAAACGATCATCCAATCAACTGCTCGTGTCGTACCTTAGTTAACCTTTGGGCTCTTTTATTAGACTTCGCACATCTTCCGCAAAACATTCACCGTCAGATGGCCTTCTTCCAAATCGACGGCTCTCCGTGATTTCGCCAGGCGTCCACTGTCGAAGGTTAACGCGCGATGGCGCACTTTAAAGGGCGGTTTTGAAACTTCACCTAAGCCACGTGTTGTACAATGAATGGAATCGCTCCTTGTCTGGGGGATACCACTTAGCCCCGAAAGGTGGTGCGGAATGGGCAACCCACTTTTGTGATTCCGCTAGTGGTTTTTCTACAGGGCTTGACCACGATTGCAAGTCTGGTTTATAAAATTCGTTTATCTGCTCCGGTTGCTAACTCAGGGTTTAGTCTCAGTTCCGACCTTCAATTGGCAATAAACGAATTCATCTCTTTATTAAACGAGATTCACCATTATTGACAGATTTCACCTCCATATGGATTTCTTCACGGGATTTATCTAACCAATTTCAGGGAAATATACGGGGAATTGCGGAATCGATACAATGGTTCGACTTAGGATTTATATATGCACAGAATTCAATCACTTCACAATAAAACGAGTTTCCTCACAATTAATGACCAAAGACAATTAGATAGTTAACAGAACTGAATTCATTTAACTGGAAGCAATCGACAACACACAGAGTTTTATTGTAGAAATCTCCTCTCCTCTGTTCCTCCTCATCTTCCTCTTCTTCTTTTTCTTCCGAGGGATTAAAAATTATATACATAACCATATGGCCTTTCGGTTCCTCTATGAGGACCATTATGGAAATAAAAGAGCCTAATTACAATTACTCGAAACTAACTGAAATATGACAGATAGACTAACTGAACTATTCAACTTCTACGACTCTAACTACTCTAAATGCAACAGTCAGTTGAGGTATTGAAACTTAGCTGGTTACAAATTGATGAATTTCGAACCCGCCTAGCCATAGCATGTGAAAAAAACCTCCTACATTGCTGGCTAGTGTCTAATGCCCCTGCATCAGACTCCCGAGGGCAATCTTCTTCATGGGCTCCTGTCCATGAGCCCCTCCACTGATCTGCCTACCTTCTGCAACATTTCTTCAGTCATCCAAGTGGCATCTTCCTCTGACTTATCCTTCCATTTGATCAAGTACTAAAAGTACTCTTGTCCTCTGGTTCTTCTGAACACTCTCTTGTCCAATATCTTCTCTAGTTGCAAAGGCTGTGCTGGAGGTAGCTGTTATTTCCACTCAATCTGTTCCTTGTCTGCTGATCTTTCTTCTGTGCCATCATCCTCGTACTTGTACAAATCTGCAACATTAAAAATGTGAGATATTCCAACATCAGGTGGCAATTCAATCTCATAAGAATTTGCAGAAAACTTTCTAAGTATCTTGCATGGCCCAATATTTTTGAACTTCAATTTGTTATACTGCTTCTTTGGGAATCTCTCCTTTCTCAAGTGTGCCAAAACCAAATCTCCTACTTCAAAATGAACTTCTTTTCTGCTCAAGTCTACTCTGTTTTTGTATTTGATGCTGCTGCCTTGTAATTGCTGTTTCACTTGTTCATGTATGGCCTAGATCTCTGAAGAAAATTCTTCACCATCTGCACTCCTTAGCTCTGCTCTTCCCAGATTTCTTAACTCTGATATTCCTCTGGGGTGCATTCCATAAAAAATATGAAATGGACTCCACCCTGTGCTCCTATTTGGTGAGTCATTATATGCATACTCCGCCTGGGGAAAAATATGATCCCACTGTTTGGGATGCTCTCCTGCAAGACTTCTCAACAAATTTCCCAGACTCCTATTCACCACTTCAGTCTATCCATCAGTGTGGGGATGATAAGCTGAGCTGAAACTTAGTTTGGTACCAAGTTTCTTCCACAGTTTCCTCCAAAAGTGACCCACAAATCTGGTGTCTCTATCTGAAACAATACTCTTGGGCAACCCATGCAATCTAACAACTTCTTTGAAAAACAAGTTAGCAACATGGGTGGCATCACTAGTTTTATAACATGGAATAAAATGTGCCATTTTGGAGAATCTGTCCACCACAACAAAGAATGCATCATTCCCTCTCTGAGTCTTGGGCAATCCTAGAACAAAATCCATACTCACCATGTCCCAAGGCCTGTCTGGAATAGGCAAGGGAGTGTACAATCCTGCATTCTGGCTCCTTCCTTTAGCATACTGACAGATTTTGCAATTCTTCACAAACTTGTCTACTTCTGCTCTCATCTTGGGCCAGAAATAAAAGTGACTCAGCTGCTCATAAGTCTTATCAGTACCAAAGTGTCCAGCAAGTCCACCACTATGCTTCTCTTTGATCAAATTTTCCCTCATGGAACATTTTGGTACACACAGTTGGTTTCTTCTGAATAGTAAGTCCTCCTGCAAGAAATAATCTAGCCACTGGCTTCTATCTGTTAAAACAGGGTTACAACATGCCTCAAATGCTTCCTTAAAATCTGAATCTGTTTTGTACAATTCTTTGAGAAAATCAAACCCTACAACTTCAAAATTAGTTTCTTGAACAAGCATGTGCCTCCTACTCAAAGCATTAGCTACTTTATTTGCTTGGCCACTTATATGTTTCAAAAAAAAATTAAAACCTTGGAGATACTCAACCCATTTAGCATGCTTATGTTTCAACTTGGGCTGCTGTACAATATACTGCAAAGCATGATTGTCATAATATAATACAAATTCCCTGGAAATCAAGTAATGTATCCACTTCTTCAGTGCCTGAACAATTGCATAGAATTACTTCTCATAAGAGGAATAATTTATTCTGCTCTCATTCAACTTTTCACTGAAATAGGCTACAGGCCTATCATCCTGACTCAACACAGCTCCAATGGCTTCTCCACTGGCATCACATTTTACTTGAAATGGCTTGGAAAAATCAGGCAGAATCAAAACAGGCTTTTCAGTTATCTTTTGCTTCAAAAATTTAAAGTTTCTTTCTGCTTCAGCAGTCCACTTAAATGGCTGTTTTATCTTATTTATTGTATCAATTATGGGTGCATTAATCCTACTGAATTTTCTTATAAACTTCCTGTAAAAACTAGCAAGTCCATGAAAACTTTTTACCTCAAAAACATTGCTGGGTGAAGGCCACTCCACAATTGCCTTAACCTTTTCTGGGTCCATCTTCAATCCTTCTGCAGAAACAACAAACCCAAAATACACCAACTCTTCTTTCATGAATGAGCATTTCTTCAAATTTATCAGCAGTTTCTCTTGGTGCAGTTTCTTCAAGACATGATTAAGATGCCTTAAATGTTCTTCTTTAGTTCTGCTGAAAACTAATATATCATCCAGATATACTATCACAAATTTACCAATGAACTCCTTCAATACTTCATTCATAAGTCTCATAAAAGTACTAGGTGCATTTGACAACCCAAAAGGCATTACCATCCATTCATAAAATCCTTCATTTGTTTTAAAAGCAGTTTCCCACTCATCACCCTCTCTTATTCTAATCTGATGGTATCCACTTTTTAAATCTATCTTTGAAAAGTATTTAGCACCACTCAAACAGTCCATCAAATCCTCAATTCTAGGCAAAGGGAATCTGTACATGATTGTGATCTTATTGATTTCTCTGGAATCAGTACACATCCTCCAGCCTCCATCTTTCTTTGGGCTCAGTACTGCTGGTACTGCACATGGACTCAGACTTTCTCTGGTCAGTCCCTTGTCCACCAACTCCTGTACTTGTCTCCTGATTTCCTCATTTTCTTTGGGAGTCATTCTGTAGGCTGCTTTGTTTGGCAGATTTGAACCCGGGATAAAATCTATCTGATGGCTGATCTTTCTCACAGGTGGCAGCTCATCAGGTAAATCATCCACAACAATGTCACAGTAATCATCTAATATCTCTTGGATTTCTACTGGCAAATTAGAAATCTTTGTAGAAGTAAGAACTACTTTAGGTTTGCAAACTAAAGCAAAGCTTACCTCTTCTTCTTCTATCTGCTATAGATATTCCTTCCCGCTCAGCAACAAGGTCTTTGGATCAATCACTCTGCTAGATGGCTCTCCTTCCTCCATGGGTATCAATGTATGATGTACCCCATCTTTGAAGAACTTGTAAGTGTTCTTCTTGCCATCGTGCACTGCTGCTCTGTCAAACTGCCAAGGTCTACCCAGCAGTATATGACACACATCCATGGGCATTACATCACACAAAACCTTGTCCTTGTACTTGCCCATTTGCAGCTCTACCTCACACTATTCTTTCACAACCAGCTGGTGCCCCTTATACAGCCAGGACACCCTATAGGGAGTTGGATGCTCCCTAGTCTTCAGCTTCAACTTTTCTATCACCTTAGTGGAAACCAGATTGTCTGTGCTGCCATTATCAATGACTAGCTGGCAACATTTCCCTTGGAATTTGCATATGCTCCTAAACAAAGTCTTCCTTTGTGTAGGCTCAGTGACCTCTTTGGCTTACTTCAACAAGACCTTATTTATCACTAAGGATTCTCCCCTCTTTGGAATAATTTCTTCTTCAATTTATGCTTCTTCTCTAGCCTGGGCAACAACAAAATTTCTTGAACCAGCACGCACATTCTCTGGACATTCATAGTGCTTGTGTCCCACCTGCTGACATCTATAACACCTCAATTCTCGACCTCTGCCTCTGTCTCTACCTCCTCTTCCTTTTCCTCTATAAGAACCCCCTTTTCCCCTTGCATCATCCTCTGTAGATGTATTCTGAGGTGAGCTATTGCTAGCTCCATCCTTGGGTGTAGCAGGCTTCCCTCTAACACCCTGACTTCCCTTCCCACGGAAAGTACCTCTCTTCTTGGCAGACTGTTTACTAAGGAGTTTCTCCTCTGCTTTCAAGGCCATCTGATAGGCCTCTTCCACTATCTTAGGAGACAAAAGACCAATCTCATCTTGGATCTCCAGCTTGAGACCATTCACATATCTGGCAGTCTTCTCTGGTGTATCTTGGAATTGCCCAGCTCTTATGCTCACTCTGTAGAATTCCTTTGTGTACTCTTTTACTGTCAGCAACCTCTGTCTCAGGTTCTGCATCTATCTATACAATGTCAGCTGGTAATCATTGGGCAGGAATTTACCTTTTAGTCTAGCCATCATTCTGGTCCAGCTTTTAATAGGTTGCTTGCCAACTCTCCTCCTTTCTTCCTACACTCCATCCCACCAAAGTGCAACATGTCCTTTCATCTTTGTCACTGCAAAATTGACCTTTTTATCTTCGCTTATTTCTTCATAATCGAAGCACTTGTTCAATTAATTTATATAGTCCACCATCTCCTCTGGATTCAGTCCCCCTGTATAACTCGACACTTCAATTCCGGGCTTAACTGCAGACCCTAGAACAGTTCTGAGGAGCCTCAAGTCAGGAGGAATTTCAACATTTTCTTCAGCTTCTTCTACCTCAGGTTCACTGGTGTCTTCAGGATCTCCGATCTGTCTTTTCTCCATGGCATCCATCCTGGCCTCGACCCTCTACAACATCTCCAACACCTCTGCGTTGGCTACAGGTCTCCTTCTGCCAGCACCTCTACCAATTCAGATTGCCATGTCAGCAAAACAACTTTAAACCTGGCTCCGATACCACAAATGACGCAACAATGTTGAAAGTCAGCCCCAATGGAGGGATGGTAAAAAACTACGTCGCTCGGTCAGCATTTCCCCTTGGACAACCCAGTTCTTTGCCCCTCGTGGTCTTCCTCCTTTTCTCTGGATTTATTTGTCAATTTTAGAGAAATTGACAAACAAACATATATTCTCGACTTTCGAATCTTATATTATAGCTTTCGGCTTAATATTTCACCACCACCCTTATAACCAAAGTTATAACTTCATATCAATACGCTATGCCTTTTAAAACAAATAACTTTATAACAGACCTTTGGTTCGGGCCCACATATATAAACGATCGTCCAATCAACTGCTCGTGTCGTACCTTAGTTAACCTTTAGGCTCTTTTATTAGACTTCGCACATCTTCCGCAAACATTCACCGTCAGATGGCCTTCTTCCAAATCGACGGCTCTCCGTGATTTCGCCAGGCGTCCACTGTCGGAGGTTAACACGCGATGGCGCACTTTAAAGGGCGATTTTGAAACTTCGCCTAAGCCACATGTTGTACAATGAATGGAATCGCTCCTTGTCTGGGGAATACCACTTAGCCCCGAAAGGTGGTGCGGAATGGGCAACCCACTTTTTTGATTCCGCTAGTGGTTTTTCTATAGGGCTTGACCACGGTTGCAAGTCTGGTTTATAACATTCGTTTATCTGCTCTGGTTGCTAACTCAGGGTTTAGTCTCAGTTCCGACCTTCAATTGGCAATAAACGAATTCATCTCTTTATTAAACAAGATTCACCATTATTGACAGATTTCGCCTCCATACGGATTTCTTCATGGCATTTATCTAACCAATTTCAGGGAAATATACGGGGAATTGCGGAATCGATACAATGGTTCGACTCAGGAGTTATATATGCACAGAATTCAATCACTTCACAATCAAACGAATTTCCTCACAATTAATGACCCAAGACAATTAGATAGTTAACAGAACTGAATTCATTTAACTGGAAGCAATCGACAACACACAGAGTTTTATTGCATAAATCTCCTCTCCTCTGTTCCTCCTCGTCTTCCTCTTCTTTTTTTTCTTTCGAGGGATTACAAATTATATACATAACCATATGGCCTTTCGGCTCCTCTGTGAGGACCGTTATGGAAATAAAAGAGCCTAATTACAATTACTCGAAACTAACTGAAATATGACGGATAAACTAACTGAACTATTCAACTTCTACGACTCTAACTACTCTAAATGCAACAGTCAGCTGAGGTATTGACACTTACCTGGTTACAAATTGATGAATTTTGAACCCTCCTAGCCACATCATGTGGGAAAAACCTCCTACATTGCTGGCTAGTGTCTAATGCCCCTGCATCACTACTTCACTAGGAATGAAATTGCCGAAATCAGGGTTAAGAATTTGAAGAAAAAGCTTAAAGAAACCCAAATTAAGCTAAAGAAGAAGGAAAACTTGGATTTTCTAGTTGAGACATCCCTAGCTATCTAGATAATCATTTAATGATGCTATAGATCAAAATTCAACATTTTTTTTATCATTTTTGGTATTTTTGTGATTTTTGTGAAATTTTGGCAATTTCACTCTTTTAGAATTGTAGCGTGGCCACGCTACGCTTTTACTCAGAGGGTCTAATGGAGGTCAGCTCTACATGGTTGGATTTATTTTGATGATTAAATTCCAAATATTCCTTTGGATTTTCATGACACCTTCTAAATTTGAATACAAAATAAAAAAAGACCTCAATTTTAATGTTTCTGCCATTGATTTTCATCCCACACTATACTTCTGGAGTAGCCTTGGGAAAATGAGGGTTTGAGGGTCTTACATGTGGTATTTTTCAATTTTCAAGGATGGGTTGGATAGAGGACATCTATGGATACCTTCTCCAATATTTAGATCAGAAAAATGATTCCCAAAAGTCACCTCAAATTTCCATCCAAGGGCACACTACGCTTCTATCAAAACACCCTACGCTTCTACCAGGCACACTATGTTTTTGTGTAGGAGGATTTATGGACATGTGTCAGTAAAAAATGGTCAAATATTCATGGTAATAGTTGTCTCATGAGCTATTTTATGGATAATAAAGTCTATTTGTGCTCCTCATTGTTGAAGGATCTTGTAATTAATCAAGGAGACAAAGACTCCTAGTTGTTAGCTAAATTAGGGGGGACTGTATCTAACTTCCCTAAAAACTAGGAAATGACTCATAAGTTGCATTTATGAAGTGTTTTGGATCAGTTTTTGACCCATTGAGGTGGAATCCTATCTATTTCCTATATGTACTCCAACTCATGTCTTTTTAGAGGTTGGATAGTTGATATTGCAGTGTGGAGCTTATGTACACCTTTTTACAATGAAATCAAAGACATGTTGCAGATATAATTTTGGGACTCTAGTGGTATGCTTATTAGCATTGTTTTTTCTCAGTGTTACCATCATATTGAATTTTTATGCTTTCATGAAATCACATGTATGCTTATATATAATGATCGTATGAGTATATAAACATAATTCTTACTTTTGTGCTATGTTTAATGAGATTTTCATAAATTTTTTTTACTTCCTCTGATGAATGAACTCATAGGTTATATGCTCATTCTGATTCTCTATTTTTCAAACCCTATACCACAATGAAAATATAAATGTGTTTCTAAGTGTACCTACCTACCCTCATCTTCATCTCTGCAGTTATTCATTTGAAATCTGACCTTGAAACCTATACCTAGTTCATAGACTTACACTTCCTATCCAAAAAAATTCGAAACAAAACCCTAATAAAAATCATTGAGCTTATATCTAACCTAAGATAATTTCCTTTCCTCATTTACTGTGAAATTGACATCGAGAGAGCCCTCTCTGGTTTGGTAGGGATAGCTACCAAATCTAAATATTTTTTTGAGGTTACCTCCTTCAGTATCCTTTCTCAGCCTTGGGAAATGGAGGGAGTGATAACACCAGCCACAAGTATGCTTTGTGAAAATTTTGGTCACAACCATAGGCACATAGGCTCATGCACGTAGTTGGATGGTTTCAACCGCACGCAAATCATTGTTTCTGTGGGGTTGGGCACTAGGGTTTGAATTTTACAGTTGACAGCATATTTTTTTAGTTGCTCATAGAGTTCACCATTTGACTGCAGAAAATGACACTTGATCGTAGGCTTTTGAATCAAGGTTTTGAATATTAGCATCATTGGATTGATCTCATGGATATTATTCAGTTTATTTTGTTGGATAAGATTATGGTTGAAGATATGGATAATTTTACTTCCTTTTTCTGAATCATTCAATGACAATCTAGTCAAAAGAATAATTTGAAATGGTTTTTCCCAGTAGTGGTTTTTGCCCTGGTCTTTGACCAATCCTGGTGTTTCTATGTGTGAATGCTTTTATTCTATTTTTCTTTCATGTTCCACTGCATTGATGATGATATTTTTCTTTCTATATAATTGGATATGTTGTTGAATAATGTGGTAAAACTGAATAATGATTATGATGTTGTGGGGTGAATTTAATATGTAAATAATGGAATACAATTATCAAAGCAAAGAACAATATATCCCTAATAAAATTTAACACGGTATTAGAGCCAGGTTGAAAAAAGTCATTGAAGATCACCCATATGAAGACACCTTTGTTGGAAGTAAGAGAAAATGGTGGAGACCTAAAAAAATGATATGGTTTGAAGGAAACCCTAGGAAATTTTACTATTAGGGTTTGATGGATATTATGAGGTTAGGGTTTGGAAGAAACCTTGGATTATGAAAAATATTTGAGATATACATGATCAACGTGAATATGTTCAAGCACTTGTGACATGTTTGATGTAGCATTATATGGGATAGTCTCAACTAAGCCTGATTGTTGATGAATTTGGTTGAGACATAATGAAAGAGTGTTATACGGAAAATGGATATTCATGACTCTTGAAGGCTGGTTCAAGAGGGAGATGATAACCTCTCATTGAATATTAGTTTTTCGATTTATGTTACTTCCTTATGTCTTTACTTTTGTTTAGATTTATTGATGTAATCATTGATTATACTTCCCACATGTATATTTGAGTATTTGGATACTTCTAACCTCCTAATGAGATATGATAAGTGGATCCTTATTGAGGATCATCCGAGGTGCAGGAAGGGATAGATAGTGTAGGGAGAAAAGCGCTACAATTTCCCATGACAAGTAAGTGATAAAAAGTGCAAAGGTATCTGAATGTTAATAGGTATGTATAGTATATTGTTTCAATTGAAATTGGATGGAAAGGTAAGACATAAGGTATGATGGGAATATCACCTCTGTGAATGACTCATATATGCATGTAAAAATAAGTTTGATTCATGGTACTTATGATGAGATGGTGCACTTGGTATTGGAAGAGTATCTTACATTATATTAAGATATGGTAAAGCTACTTAGAAAAATTAATTTTTGATATATGGAAACCTGATACTATTGATAATACTTGTGATAAGCATGATAACCCTAATGTTAAAATTGTAAAAATAAAATTGATATTCAGGATCCTCTTATTGACAATGATTAGGTTTTGATAAGTTTAGTATTTTTTATGGTATGAAAAAAATTAATTTCCTGACTTGATGATTGAATAATTTAAAAGAAGTGATGTAGTGATTATAATCTTTAAAGTAGTTTTAAGCATGACTGAGGCTAAGTATGGTGTTGCTAGCATCGCTAGCTATGAGAACTATTTTGAATAGGTTTTGGATGTGATAGTGATACACTGTGATAATAAAGAGTGGGATTTGATTGACAAAGAATCTCATATATATATGGACTTATATATATTCATATATTGAGTCAATGTTGTTGTACGAAACAAGATTATTGAATGTGGTTTCCACCTCTGTGAGAGGGAGGATGAATAAGGTATCCTTTTTGTGATATAAATTTGTTCTAATATAATATTTATTTGAATTCATTCATGAACAAGAGACCATTGCTATTGAGACATATGATTGAACTCTTTAGTGAGTTGTTTAAGTTGATACCATATATGAGCACGATGATATGTTTATGATATCTAGAGAGCAAGAATGATCGAGGACACTTAGCTAGATCTTCCCCCCTGTCTGAGCTCCTAGTGTGAGGAATTGAGATAGAAGGATCTTGAGGTTGAGGAATAGTTGGAAAATAGGGTATCACCCCTATCTGTTACCCCTAGGGTCAAATATGTTGCTCCCCTATATTTTTCTATGCATAGTATATCCCAGTTGGCATCATACCCACAAGTTGGGCTTATTGGGATTCACTCCCCTTTTGGCCAATGGGTTGAAATATCTTGGAGGTGGGTGACCCAAGCTGATTATGATGCAATTTTTCTACCACATGACTCCTCAGGGTAATTTATAGGAACAAAAGCAAGCAATAGGATGGTTTTAATCCTTACCTCGTATAGCAAGTGGTATCTCACCCATTGATTGCACAATGGGATGGTTGTGATCCTTTCTTGGTAACTTGTATCTCACATATATCTCGATGAGATGAATTCAGGTGGGAGTGTCCGATAGGCCTTCCCCACTGTCATATAAATGAGGTGAGAGTGTCCCATAGTACCTTGTTGAAAATTAAACAAGGAATGTGTGTCTAATTTAATTTTCCCTTAACGAAATTGGACAATAAATGTAATCTTATCTCATAATCACTTGTAATAGTTAACTGAGTGTGATAAACTCAATTAGCTCTTGAATTTCGAGTTGAGGATGGTTGGTGAGGCATGCAGAGTGATTATATTATTTATTGAGTTAAAGTTGTAGTTAGTGCATTAGTTTAAAGCATGAGAAATCATTTAACTCAATTAATTGAGTTAAAATAATTTTAACTAGTTATAATTGTTTATTGCACTAGTGAGAGGTGAAGTGAATTAAATTAGATTTAATTCGCATGAAGTGATCTGTCATGTAACTGATGATTTACTATTAATAAATGCATGCATGTGGATTCCATTGGAGACCCAGTTGAGACAAAGGTTAAAGGGATGTTACCTATCAGCTATATTATTAGTAGGCTGCCCACATGCAGTGAAATACCCATAGGATTTCCCATGAGAATTGTGCAGTTTTGGAAGGCCGAATTTCCTAAATAATAGGGATTACATTCCATATGAATTGTGCAAGCAAGGTAGGCTAATCAGAGGCTAAAAATTGGCTAAGTGTTGGTCGATTTTGTCCTGATCAGTGTGAGACAGTTGTGAGAGTGCAGGAGACTCTTGTGAGAAGAGTGCATTGTAATTGTTTCATGCTTCCTTGGTGAATATACAATAGACGATAGAGGGGTTTTGATCAAAAATCTTTCCCATGGAAAATATCTATGTTGTGGTTTGATTTGCTTCTTTCTTTACTTGTTGTGATTGGCGATCATGTTTATTTTTCGCAATTAATTTGTAGAAGAATTTAGTATATCGCTTTAGCATATCACATGATCGGATTGAATCCATTTGTATACATATTGTTTTTATAATTTCTACATGGCATAAGAGCACATGAAATAACTATAGTGGAGAAGAAATTAAGTTTGTGCTGAATAACATTAGAATTTGCAAAAATATTATTTGGTGTGACACACGGATCAAGATCAAGATGGATTTCAATGGATTGAGGTTGGAATATGCACTTGAGGGAAGTTATAATTATTTTGCATGGAAAGACAGGATGGAGGCAGTTCTGGAGGACAACGGGTTGAAAGAATTCGTTGATAATGACATTCCCAAACCCGCAACAGAAAATTCCGCTCTTCTTGAAGCTTGGAAAAATAAGGTTGCAAAGGCGAGGAGAATATTATTGGAGGGAGTACGAGACCAGATTGTCTCAAGTCTCCATGGAAAAGTGAATCCATATGAAATGTGGAAGGCTTTGACAGATCTATTTCAGAGTAGCAGTGACCACAAAAAATTGGCACTAAAGGACAAGCTCAGGAAAATCAAAATGGAGAAAGGCAACACTATTCCAAAATATTTAACCAAGTTTGTCCAATGTTGATATGATCTTTGGAGTGTTAGAATTACTGTAACGATGATGACTTGGTGAGCCTAGATCTTCTAGGCCTTCCCAAGAGTTGGAATAGTTATCATGACTCCGTCAATGGGAGGGAGAAGCTACTAGGTTGGGAGCGTCTTTAGTCGAATCTGGTGCAAGAGTAATTTAGGAGGAATACTAAGGATGGATCCTCATCTAAGACAAATCATGAGGAAAATTGTGCCTTGGCTGGTAAGGAAGAGAAGGGGAAGGGAAAGAAATCCTATTCCAAATTTGATATTGGAAAAGAAGGCAATAAGTGTGACATGTTCATACTGAAATGTTTTCACTATCACCAGCATGGACATTATGCCACTAATTTTCTACTGAAGAAGAAGAACAAGAAGGCTTCAGGATCTGTAGCCAGTGATGCTTTGGCCTCAAAATTTGAGTTGGAATTCTCGCTCATCACATGCATGGTGTCTAGTGTGATGGGATCAGTGTGGTACTTGGATAGTGGTGCATATTTCCACATGACAGGAGAAAAATAATTTTTTAGTAGCTTGGAGGAGAAGCATCTCCAGATACATATCGAAATTGGTGATGACGGGAGGTATAGCACTACCGGGATTGGTACAGTTACTTTCCAGAGATAGTCAGGTAAAACATTCTTATTAAAATATGTCATGCATGTAACAGGCTTGAAAAAGAATTCAGTTTCAGTTGCAATGCTGGAAGATAGAGGTTATGATGTGGTTTTCAGTGAATGGAAAGCATTTATTCATCACAAAGCCATGGGACAAGCCAAGAATATTTGGATTCATGTGAAGAATATCTACAAACTTGATGTAGATGGTTGCACAACATTGATGGGTAAAGAAGATAAAGTGGTGAGCCGAGATGAAGGTGAGTTATGGCACAGGAGATTGGGCCATCTACACCATGGAGCTTTGAAGGTCATGCAGTAGATTTCTACGCGGCTTCCAAAGGGTACTCTTGTGCAAATAGACACATGCAAGGGACGTACCATAAGGAAGTATGCAAAGGCCACTTTTCATGAGAAGGAGAACCAAACAGTGGGAATCCTTGAGAGAGTTCACTTAGATGTGTGTGGACCATTCTCTATAGCTTCGAAAACAAAGCACAAGTATTATGTGATCCTTGTTGATGTTTTTTATAGAAAGTGTTGTATCTACTTCATGCATAAGAAAGATCAAACATTCTCAAAATTTTGTGAGTTCAAAGCACTAGTGGAGAAAGACACGGGGAAGCATGTGAAGGCTCTTAGGAGTGAAAATGGTGGTAAGTACATCTCCAATGAATTCAAGGACTTCTATAGCAAAGAAGGAATTGAGAGAGAGTTGACTGTGCCTCATAACCCACAACATAATGGGGTCGCAGAAAGAAAGGACAAAATAATTTTGTGTGCGGAATGAGTGATGTTGCATGATCTAAGCCTACCGTTGCATCTATGGGCAGAGGCATGCAACACAATGGTATTTGTGCAGAACCTCAGTCCTCATCGGATACATGGCATGAGTACACCGAAGGAGGATTTTTCTAGTAAGAAACCTGATGTTTCATATTTTAAAATTTTTGGCTCATCTGTCTATTTCCATGTGACTAAATATTCCAGGAAGAATCTAGAACCAATAGTTTATATTGGGATATTTTGGGGGTACACTGATACTCCCCACAACTATCAGGTGTATTTTCCAAACAACGGGATGACTGTTGTGAGAAGGGATATAAAATTTGATGAGGAGAAAGCCATGCGATTGTCCCTTGAGAGGGAGCTTGATTTGCATGCAAATGAGGAACTCTTTGTTCCAAAGGATGAACCTCAAGATGTGGAGCAGCCACTGTGGATGATAATGGAGTGGAAGAAAACAACCATGCAGAGCCATCCACCAGACATGGTAGAAGGCGCACCACAGAAGCTGATAGATTGAGACTTGATGCGGCAGAACATGGATGAGTACCTACTTCATTGCACAGACAAAGATAGACTCCAGACAAGTTTACTGGATACATGGTTCTTATGAGAAAGTGTATTTTTACAAAACCATCCTCCTTTGAGGAAGCAGTTTAGCAACCAATTTGGGTTGACGCCATGGTTGAGGAGTATGAATCCATCGTCAAGAACAGTGCATGGGAAGTTGTACCAAGACCAGTCAGAATATTAGTGGTTGGATCTAGATGGATCTACAAGGTGAAGCAGTTGGAAAATACAAGTGTGGAGAAGTACAAGGCTAGATTTGTATCCCAGGGATTCTCACAAGTTGAGGGGATTGACTATGAGGAGACTTTTGCACCAATTATGAGGTACTCATCATTTAGATCTATCCTTGCATTCTCAGCGCAGATGGGGTAGCATACACATCAAATGGATATGAAGACTACATTTCTCAATGGAATTATTGAGGAAGAAGTGTACATAGAGTGGCTAGAAGGTTTTGAGATCCTTGACAGTGAGTCGCATGTGTGTAGAATCAAGAGAGAACTATATGGGCTGAAGCAAGCACCTCTTGCTTGGTACACCAGGATTGATAGCTATTTCACTGGGTTGGGCTTCACAAAGAGTGAAGAAGATGCAAACCTATACCATATTGTGGTTGATGGTAAGATCATGATTATCATACTTTATGTTGATGATATAATTTTTATAGGCAATGAGAAGCTCATAACTTATTTCAAAGAGGATCTTGCAAGAGAGTTTGAGATGAAGGACATGGGAATCCTTCACTATTTCCTTAGTTTGGAGATATGGTAGTGGGATGGTGAGCTATTTGTTTCTCAAGGCAAGTATTCCAAAGAGATTATGAGTAAGTTTCACATGGAGAGTTTTAAACACATGGAAACTCCTCTTGCAGGAAAATGGAGGAAGGAGGATGCTACTTCAGGTGAGGTAGTGGATGCTACTGTTTATAGGTAGCTTGTGGGTTCATTGATGTACTTGGTGAATACTAGACCAGAAATTTTCTATGCAATTAACCAACTGAGTCAAGCTATGGTTAAGCCAACCAAGATCTTTCGGAAGGCAGGGAATCATGTCTTGAGATATCTCAGGGGCACTACAGAGTATGGATTATGGTACAAATGGATAGATGGAGTGACGCTTCAAGGCTTCACTGATGCAGATTGGGTAGGCATTCCATCAGAAAGAAAGAGCACATCAGGAGGGATCCTAAAGATAGGATCAACACGAGTTTCTTGGTACAGTAGGAAGCAGAGATCTGTGGCACTCAGTTTAGCTGAGGCAGAGTACATGGTAGCCAGTCAGGCTACATGTGAGGCCATCTAGATGAGGGAGATTCTGGTTGGTTTGTTTGTTCATTAGATGGATCCGATGGTGATACATTGTGATAACCAAATTTTCATTAAACTCTCAGTTAATCTGGTCTTCCATGATAGGTCCAAGCATATAGGTATCTAGTACCACCATCTCAAATATTGTGTTCAGAGACGAATTATGTTACTTTAGTACATTCCCATGGAATATCAAGATGCATATATTCTGATGAAGGCGCTCACCAGGAGCAAATTCGAATACCATAGAGGCAGGATTGGGGTAGCTGATAACCCCTTTCTTATTGAGAGGGAGTGTTGAAAATTCAACAAGAAATGTGTCTCTAATTTAATTCTCCCTTAATTAAATAGGACAATAAAATGTAATCTTATCTCATAATCACTTGTAATAGTTAACTGAGTGCGATAAACTCAATTAGCTCATGAATTTCGATTTGAGGTTGGTTTATGAGGCATGTAGAGTGATTCTATTAGTTATTGAGTTCAAGTTGCAGTTAGTGCATTGGTTTAATGCATGGTAAATTAGTTACTCAATTAATTGAGTTAAAATCAATTTAAATAGTTGTAATTGTTTGTTTCACTAGTGTGAAGTCAAGTGAATTAAATCAGATTTAATTTACATGCAGTGATTTTTCATGTAACTGATTATTTGCTATTAATATCTACATGCATGTTGGTTCTAGTGGAGACCCAGTTGATACAAATATTAAAGGGATCTGAACTATCAGTTGTATTATTAGTAGGTTTCCCGCATGCAGTAAAAAGCCCATAGGATTTCCCATGAGCATTGTGTAGTTTTGGAAGGCTAAATTTCCTAAAGAATAGGGATTGCATTCCACATGAATTGCGCAAGCAAGGCAGGTTGAGCAGAGGCTAAAAATTGGTTAAGTTTTGGTTGATTTTGTTCGGATCAGTGTGAGACAGTTGTGAGAGTGCAGGAGACTCTTATGAGAAGAGTGCATTGTAATTGTTTCATGATTCCTTGGTGAATATACAATAAAATATAAAAGGGTTTTGAGTAGCAAGATTTCCCCAGGAAAATATCTGTGTTGTGGTTTTATTTTCATCTTTCTTTACTTGTTGTGATTGGCGATTGTGTTTATTTTCCACAATTAATTTGTAGACGGATTCAGTATATTTCTTTAGCATATCAAATGATTAGATTGAATCCATTGAATCCATTGGTATACATATTGTTTGTATAATTTCTACATACCTTCCTCATTATCATTGGATTCTTGGTTGATATGTGCTCCTCGATGCAGTTCTAGGTTGAGAAAGGCTCCTTGATGTTTCTCAGGTAATCGCATTGGACTCCCTAATAACAATAATTTTAGATGGTAACAATGGCTCCTTGATGGATTGATGGTGATAGCTTAATCTCCTCTCCAATGTTAAATTCTTCTTCTTTTAGATTAGTGAACGTTCAACACATGAGAAAATACAATTAAGAGATAAGGATGGATAAGCATAGATGAGTAGATATGAGCGGAAATGACATTTGATGATGAGGTACTTGATATAGGACATGATTTGATGATAGGATACTTTAGATTATTACGTGATGCAGTTGGAATTTCTCCCTAGCTAAGAGAGAGTGTTAATTTGGAAACTCAACACAAATTCCAATAATGGGGCTAAATTCCTCTTTTCGAGATGACCAATTTTGACTATTGAGGCACTCAATTTGGATAAGGGAAATTGTGTTTTTGAAGAAAATCCCACATGTGGAAAAAAGGATAAGTGACCACAAAAGACAAATTAGACACCCATGGATTGCTATAAATACAAGTCAAGTGACCCTCTTTTTGATATCATCATGATAATTCTTCTTTCTTTGGATTTGGCTCACACAGGTATGAGGATGGGTCATAGATATTGGTTCGTACAGGTTCTAAATTGAAAGGTATGAAGCTTGTGCATGTGTTTAGTGTTTTAGCTTCTAGCTGCAGGCATGCTTCAGGAAAATTTAGATCACAACCGCAGGTACACAAGGTCATGCGTGCGGTTGGAGGGTTTCAACTGCATGCACATCACTCTCTACATGCGGTTGGGAACTAAGGTTTGAGTTTTACAGTTGACCACATATTTCTTTAGTTGATAGAAGATACCTATAGTTGATCATAGGCTTATGAATCCATTTTTTTTATTATTAGCATCGTTGTGTTCATCTCATGGATGTTTTTTAGTTGATTTTGATGGATATGATTATGGTTGAAAAGATGGATCATTTTACTCTCTTTTTGTGAACATTCAATTGCAATATAATAAGAATAATAATTTGAGAGGGTTTTCCCCATAGTGGGTTTTTCCCTAGTCTCTGACCAATCTTGGTGTCTCTATGTGTGAATGCTTTTCTTCTATTGTTCTTTTATGTTCCATTTCATTGATGATGATATTATTATTTCTATATAAATGCATATGTTGTTGAATAATGCGGTAAAAATAAATAATGATTATGATGCTGTGGGGTGAATTTAATATGTAAATAATGAAATGCAATTATCAAAGAAAATACCAATATATCCCTAATAAAATTTAACAAAAATAGGTTATGATTTGGGATGCATAGAGATTAAATAGGGAGGAGTTTACTGACATATTTAACAAAAATAGGTTATGATCATTTTCTTGTGCTAATAAATGTTCTATAGGAAACCAAAAATAAACCACTATATAATAGCAAGAAAAAATTAACTTTCATGAAGATATTGAGCAACAGAAGTTTCTAGCAGAGGATAAATATCAAAATAAATTTGATCTTCTTTTACAACAATGTTAAGATCAATTGAAAGATCTTGAAATTCACTTAAAATAGAGAAGTCGACAATTACAGGATGTGCTCACAAATGTAATTGCAATATTAATCAATTATCATCACAAGGTTAAGGATTTGTAGGATAAACAATTGTTTTAGAATTATTCAAAAAAGAGTGATTGACATCTAATGGACAACTTAGACTATCAAAAGAAGAGTTCTACCAGAATTCGTATCAAATTAGATACATTAAAAATCATAAAATGAATTCTCTAATTTAATTAAAGATAAGTTGTATGATCTTGTTCAGGTACATAATGCATTTGGAAGATTAAAAATTGGAAAATAAAACAAAAAATTGTCACCAAAAAATATGCTAAGAGCCTCTAAAGAATATAAACTCAAGGCTCAAATTTCCTTTGATAATTCGGAACAAAAACTCAAACATTCACAAAATATTATTTTTGATGCAAATAAATACTATTCCAACCTCATGAATAATGCAGCATATGTCATTATTGACTTTGACATGCCCAATGTGCAATTTCCAGGAGACAGTTTTTAGGTAATCTTACATTTCAAATCTTCTTCAGCAAATAAAATAAGAAGATAAGATAATACAAGTTATAAAAATATGGCCAATGAAATCCATTAATCAACTATTGGAAAACCCTTTGACTCGAACAAAAATAGTCAACAATATCCATTCTAAGCTTTGTGGGGGGGGGGGGGGGGGGTAATTACTATTGCCAACAAAATATATCGTTTTGAAATTAATTTTGACATTTCAACTCCAAATTTAATTTCATTTATTATGAAAATCCATTTTGAATTGAAAATATATGTGGACAAAATCACGAAATAGAAAGTTGTGAATTAGGAAGAAGATGTTGAATTCTTACAATTAAATATTCCTTTTTAAGAAAGTGTTACCTTTCTCATTATTGGTCAACTGGTTTTGAAGAGAAGTGATACATTTTTTTGTTTTTCTCTCAAGAAAAAATCTTAATTTTCATTATCATAATGAAAATTACATTTAGTATATGCACCCTTGTGCATTTAAAAATTTGGCTAACATCCATCAAAAAATAAAAAAGCAGGTTTGATTAATAGTCCCTATCATGTCCATAAACTACCTCAAAAATTAAATAACCATCATTACACTCAATAGAATCCTAGTTATCTGGATAAAAATAGGAATAAAGGTAGTCAATATAATTATTCTAGTTTTTGATCCTACTATAGGCCCTCTATAAAGGGTCTATGATAGGATTCCAAGATGTTATCTCTTATCTTCTCAATTATTTTACAGGTGGCCATATCGTGTAAAGATGGTCTAGACTCATGCAAGAACACAATAAAATATATAAATACACATAAACGTAGAGATGCAATAGAAATAAGACTTTATATCATTACAATCACATAACTAAAATATGCTTACAGACAGAATGGAAATAAACTAGCTAGGGCGCTGGTAGCTTATATATGAGAAGAGATGTGGTGGCTATAGGCCTCTAAAGAGTGTTACAATGAGGTCTGAATGCCTATTTATTATTTATAAACAATGGAAAACCCTAAACATCCAAAAACCGAACCCTAGGAGATGAAACACCAAACTATGGGCCCCGTCGGGGTAAATTGGTACATCCATTTCCCAGGGTTGTAACTTTGGCATACAATCTCTATTTGACACACATGATACCTCATTTGATACAGTGAATACAATTGTTGACAATGGATTTTGAGTATAAGAGACACATTCATTGTATTTTATTTTCCAAAAAACCGTCGTTTAGGGCCTCAAAACGACTCTGAAAGTGCAGGACCCGAAAAAACTGCCAAAAATAGTAAATTGTCTACAATTAAGGAAAGTGAAAAATTGAAAGAAAAAATGGTGGGCGTCCAAGTGGAATAGGTGGGTGGCCACTGATATACACCTCGATCATTCCTCCCCCCTTAGGAAGTAATGGTCCCCATTGCATTGAGTACCTCCATGAGATGAGGAAATTTTTGTTGAACTTGGTCCTTAGTGAGCCACTTGCCCTAGTCAAGGAGTTGGTCTGCTTTGAAAAATCAATATAGTTGGATCCTATGTTGGCGGGTGTTATTGATCTATTTTTCCATGATCCAATTTTTTTTGGCTTGTTCCATGCAGTCTGGGTTTACCTATGTTGGTGTGAATTGTTTTTCCACGTTATATGTGTCCAGTAGAGGTGGAAAGTAGGGCCGAAGGCAGTCCACATTGAACACTGGGTGCAAAACAAGGAATGATAGAATACTGAGCTTGAAGGCAATATCCCTTATAGCCTTGGTGATGGTGTATGGCCCATATTGGAGCGGGTGAAACTTGCGGTGGGGTATAGCAAGGCACTCCTTCTGCAAATGTAGCCACACTTTGTCGCCCACCTAGAAGTTGCATGGCACCCGATGTTGATCATGTCACTGCTTGTACTTAGCATTGGCTCTATCAAATATTCCATGAACCTGTTGGTGGATATGCTGAATGTGCACAATGAATTTTTTCTCCTTGTCAAATTCATACTGGACATGAGCCCAATCGACCTGAGTAGCCGCAAATGGCATGAATATGTCAATGGGACATAGTGGTTGGAATCCTAAGCCAACCTGAAAGGGGTTGTGGCTGGTTGAGTTGTGGAGAGCCTGGTTATATTTGTGTTGTACATAGGGAAGGATCTCATCCCATGTGTGTGAATTCTTTGAGTTTTACATGCACAGAATATGTACGATCATCATGTTGATGACCTTTATCTGGCCATCAATATGGGGATGGAAATTTGGGGACTTGGTGAGCTTGGTGTCCAGCATTGACCAGAGGTTGGACCAAAATGTACTAAGGAACCTGCTATCTCGATATGAGATGATATACTATGGGATCCCAAAGTGTACCCACACGCGTTCAAATAAGATTTTAGTAGTGGCTTCTGCTGTGATATTCTTCTTGCAGGGTGCCATAATGGCCATCTTCAAGAATATGTCGACAACCATGAAAATAGAGTCATTTATATGCTTAGTAGAAGGAAGGCCCGACATGTAATCCATGGAGATGGACTCCCAAGGTTGAATAGGGGTAGGCAGCGAAGTAAAGAGGCCTTTCTTCTTGATGGTCAATTTGGAAATGGTGCAGGCAGTGCAAGATCTGATTTACTTCCTGACATCCTATCAAATTTTCAGCCAATAGAAATACATCTGAAATACTGCCACTATTTTCTCGACCCCAAAATTCCCAACAACGCGACTATAGTGCGCTTTACAAATCATATTGGCATGCTTGCTTGAAGGAACATAAAGGTGTCCTAGGTGACATAGTAGTGTATCTTGGAGGTGAAAATTTGGAACTTTCTTACCCTCCAAGAGCATCTTGTATGTGTGGCTGAATTCTGGATTACTCTTGTAGAGAAGAAGCCAATCATAAGTCTCATGTTGACAATATTTGAGCACGATGGTTAGCGCTACGATTGGTGGTTGGCTGAGCCAGCCTGCAAAATTATTTGTGTTGCACTTCTTATACTTTATGTTAAAATTAAACTATTGCAGATATGTGGACCACTTCTCATGGCGATCGTTCAACAACTTCCCTTGTGTATGTATGAACTGTAGGGGTCAGTGGTTTGTGTGGATGACTGTTTCCTTCCCAAAAATTTAATGCTTCCAATGTCAGCAAGCCTACACAATGGAATACATATCTTTTTCATAAGTGCAATACTTCAAGAATATTTTAGACAATGTCTCACTCTGATATGCCATTAGATGCCCTTGTTGAGTAAAAAATTCCCAAATAGCATAGTCAGAGGCTTCTGTCTCGATCTCAAATAGTTTTTGAAAGTTTGGTAATGTGAGAATTAGGGTAGAGAAAAGGCGATGTTTCAACTCTAAAAATGCCTTCTGTTGAGATTCAAACCAAAATAATTTTTCTTTCTCTACTCCCTTGGTGACTTGACTCAAGGGCCAAGTGATATGAGAGAATCCCAACATGAACCTGCGGTAGAAATTAGCAAGACCCAAAAATTTGCGGAGCTCTAATAGAATGGTTGGGACTGGCCAATCCCAAATGACTTGGATCTTGTATGGATCCACATGCACCCCCTGCTCATCAATAATATATCCCGGATACTGAAGTTGGGTCATGAAAAAAGTGCACTTCTCCAAATTGGCACAAAACTTGTGTTGTCGCGGTGTTTGGAGGACTTGTCAGATGTGGTGGAGGTTCTCTTCCCAATTTTGGTTGAAGGTCAAGATGTCATCCAAGTATACTACTACAAATGAGTTGGTGAATGGCCTCAATATGTCATCCATCAACCTCATAAAGTTTGTGGGAACATTTTTCAACCAGCCAAAAGGCATGACCAACCATTTGAAAAGGCCCTCCTTGGCTTTGAAGGCAATCTTCCACACATCAAAGGGTTCGATTGGTACCTAGCGATACCCAGAATTCAAGTAGATCTTTCTGAAATATTTTCCCCCCTTGAGTTGGTGTATAAGGTCATAAATTCATGGGATCGTGTACCTATTTCAGACAATGATCTTGTTCAGCGCTCGATATTCAACACAGAGTCTCCAAGTCTCATCCTTATTCTGCACCAGATGATCATGCTCCCACAGGGAAATGAACTTGGCCGGATGTGACCTTTCTACAACAACTCCTAAATATTCCTCTTGATTTCAGCATTCTTCAAAATAGAGTGTCGATAGATTGGTCCATTAGGTAGCAGTGCACCTGGGGTCAGATCAATGGGATGCTTGACCTGACAATGCAGAGGCATCCATGCAGGTGAGGTGAATATTTCCCCGTACTCCTCCACGACCTTGTCCATTTGTTTTTATCATGCGGACGAGCCATGTCTAAAGGTCGTGGAAAAAATATTCTTCTTTCCCTGAGGGCAGATCATCAGGAAAAAAAAAATTCCTAGTTTTGGAAATGATCTTACTACATTGTTTTGTAGTAACCAAAGAGATGGAGGTAGGCGGTGCTACCTCTGGTATCCTGTACAACTCATTTCCCAAAGAAACAATAAAAGCGTGAGGATGAAGCTCATACATAGCATGCCGCCTCCATAGGTATGGATGGCCTAATAATACATCACATATATCAAGAGGATAAATGTCACATAATAACTCATCCATGAAGGGCTTGATGTTGTAGGGAAGGTGGCATTGTTGGTTGACACGAAGATCCCGTCCTTAGTGAAGCCACCCAATGGTGTATGATTGTGGGTCTGTTGTGGCCGACAAGCCCAACTACTTCACGACCTCTGTTGAAATAAGGTACTTTTGGCTCCCGCTATCGACAGTGAAATACAAAAGGGAACCCTTTATCCACATATGGGAATAGAAGAGGAGCTCTTCCTCCTCCGGATATTCCGGTTCCTCCTTATGGATCTTCATGGTGGAAACGGTGGTGTTGGGCTCCACATCGATGATATGCTTCCCTTTTCCATTCCCCTTGTTGGGTTCCAATGGTCTAGCTGGATATTGGTGGCCACCCACCTATTCCACTTGGGGCCCCACCATTGTTTCTTTCATTTTTTCATTTTTCTTAATTGTAGCACAATTTTCTATTTTTAGCAAGTTTTCAAGTCCTGAACTTTTGGAGTTGTTTTGAGGCCCTAAATGATGTTTTTTGGAAAAACCGAGAGCGACATGGATGTTAATTTGATGTTTCCAACATCAAAATTTGTAATCCTTGGACAAATATTTCTAATGAGGTATTTTACGTGTCAAATGGAGATCGTATGCCAAAATTACATCCCAGGGAAGATTGATGTGGCAATTTACCCAAATGAGGCCCATAGTTTTGGCGCTCCATATCCTAGGGTTATGTTTTTGGATGTTTAGAGTTATCCAATGTTTCTCAATAATAAATATGCCCTCAAGCCTCATTGTAACATAGTTCAGAGGCATGTAGCCACCACATCTCTTCTCAGAGATAAGCTACCAGCGCCCTAGCTAGTTTATTTCCATTCTCTCTGTAAGCACATTTCAGTTATTTTTTATTAATGAAGTAAGTTTTATTTATGTTTCATCTCTGCTTTTATCTAAATTTATGTATTTCATTATGTTCCTACATAAATCCAGATTAGTGGTATTAGAGCGGTCTGCTCTTTCTTGATCCTTCTTTGCATGTCCCCAACGAGGTTGGGGTATAAGGATTTAGGGCTTGATTTGGTTGAACCTTTGCAAGAACAACCTCGCAAACCCTAAAGGCTGCCCATGGGGGAAGAAAAGAAATATGAGGGAGCAGGAGATCCTATCAAAATATTGCCTGAGGAGGCCCTATAGAAACAAAGGAATGTGATGATGGATAAATTTTCCCAGATCCTTCAATGAGTGCCCATCGACAACGCATCTACATCCAACAGTCACTCTGGAGGCGCCACTCCTTTTAAGGTACAAGTAAAATTTGACATTCCCATATTTTAGGGCCAAATAGATGTAGATGACATAGATAAATGGTTGAATATATTAGAAGGATATTTCTCAGTTCATGTCTTTTCTGACAGGGAGAATATTATTTTTTCACTCCTCAAAGTTGTCCCCCATGTCAAGGACTGGTGGGAAACCTACTATGAGAAAAATGACGAGAGGGGACCCTCAATGTTTTTGGTCATACCCACTTGGAATTAGTTCTGAGACGCCATCAAGGAAAAATATTACCCCGTGGGGAGATATGAGGACAAGTACGTATAATGGACTATGCTGCGACAGTAAAGGGATTAAGATGTGCATGAGCTAACGAATACGTTCCATACCCTGCGCACAAAGTTGGATATCAAAGGTTCAGAGAAATATTTGGTACTAAAGTGCCATAGTTTTCTTCACATATACATTCAGGAGGAAATGGAGTTCCTCGACATCTCCTCTCTTGGTACGACATATCGGTATGCTGCCAAGATTTATCAGAAATTCAAATAGAAGAAGCAAGACTTTGGATCTGCGAATCAAAAGCAAGGGGAATGTGCCCCCAAACCGAAGAACAAAGGTAAAATCCAAGGAATTATGGCCTTGTTGCCCTAAAAACTGTCACCTTGACATTATTATGATGGTATGAGCTCATTAACACTCATACATTCCTCCTCTGCAAGTCTTACAACCTTTGTTCCTCATTCCAAGCCCTAAAATCAGGAGGAAAAACCCTAAAAATCTCTGAAACTCAGGGTACGCAGGTAACATGAAGCTTGCCTACGTTCTTGGCTTGGGTATGCAGGTAATACACTGCTTACCTATGTTCCAGAATGAATTTTTCCCTTGTAATTCCTGCGTATCCCCTCCAAAGTCAAAAAAGCAAGAAACTAAAGTGAAAAAGTTGAATTTTGGTCAATTCTAGAAGGTTCTAGATGAGATTTTTTGGGGATGAGTACGCTTTGATAAGGTTCATGCATCCCTCACCTTAAGGAACTAATCCCTTGATGTAAGGATCCTATCCCTTTGAAGGAGGATTCTATCCCTTCAAAGGTGGAACCCTAACCTCCTCATCTGCTCTATAAAAAGAGGCATTGGGTAGCCTCAAAGGGAGTTCAAGCTTTATGTGTGATTGAGTTGAAGTGTTGTTGAGATTTAGACTTCTTTCTGCTGAGCTTTTGAGAGGAAAGATAACATACCTCTATGTGCTCTTGGAGGAAGAGTGAAAGACTTATCAAAGTAGAGGAGACTCCTGCTTCGGACCCCGGGAAGGCCTTTTCAAACATCAAGGCTAAGGTTGTAAGGTTCTTTTGTTATTTTAAGATTAATACAATCAAGTTTTGTTTTTCTCAATAAATTGTCATTCGATTGTTTATTTTAATAAGATGTCATTTGATCATTTATTTCATAGATTCCTTGATCACTATGATAGGTATGTTTTATAATTATTTGTTATACAGGTGCTATTTAATATTTTCTTGTTTGTGTTTACAGGTCAACAAAAGACGACACTTTGTTGCGACAAAAGATGACACTTTGTTGCGACGAAAGACGACACTTTCTTGCGACGAAAGAACTCTTGTTGCGATGAAAGGATTATTGTTGCGACAAAAGAACTCTTGTTGCAACGAAAGAACTATTGTTGTGATGGAAGGATTATTTTTGCGACGAAAGAACTCTTGTTGCGACGAAAGAACTATTGTTGCGACGGAAATAATTATTGTTGCGACGAAATAACTCTTGTTGCGATGGAAGGATTATTAATGCGACGAAAGCACTACGACCACAAATAAGCATTTGGATCTAAGGTAGGATCGACACCTTTATAGCATTTATTTGTAAAACAAATATATTTAGAGAAAGACAAACTTAGTTGTTAGTTTGTTGCTAGATTATCTTCTGACACTAGGTAGATTGATCTTGTCCGCAAGATTGATTTATCCGACCAACAAATTGGCGACTCCGCTTGGGAAAGAATTTGATTCTCCTTTGTTTTGATTTGAAAAAATGTTTTTTTTCTGATTTTTGATTGATTTTTACAGGCTTGGGTAACTTAGATTTACTTTTCTTTGAAAAGTTTTGAAGTCTTTTTTGTTTTTATTGAACTTTTCTGGGGACCGCACATTGTTGCAGACCTTGTTTAAAGTCTTGAAAAACTTAGATTTCTTCTTTCAATTTAGTTTAGATTTGATTTAGGATTCTTAGTATCTACCCAAATCTGTATGTTTTCTGTCAAAAATATCTTGTTTATGAGTTTCTTTCAGCAAATTTTTCATCTCATCAATCTCCATTAAGTTAATTGGGTGTTTTGAGTCTCTTTTTTGAGAAATTCTTAATTTGATTTCCTTTGGTCATTACTTGGAGGTTTGTCTCAGTCTTTTCACAATTTTGCATCTTTTTGCTTTTGTTTTTGCAAAAAATATTTCCCCCTCATTCGCTGGGGGGGGCTAAATTGTGTATGAGTGTTAATCGCCTTTGAGTGCTTTTTGATCTTTGGAACTCTCACCCGATTTTCTTGACTTGCACTTGATTGGTTCTTAGATTACATTAGAATCATCTTGTGTTTGAGAATTCTCTTGCATAGATCACATTTGCATAATTAGAATTCTCATTTTCAGAATATAAATGGAAAATCTGCATAGATTACATTTGCATACTTTTCATGTGAATTGTGCATAGATTACAACTGCATAGTTTACATTCTAAAAAAATCAATCATAGATTTAGATCAGTTTTCTTTGATTTGAATTTAGATGTTTTTATGCTTGTTTTAAAAACACAAAAATAAAAATTGTTTTGGAATTGATTTGCATTAGTTTTTCTTGATGAAATTAGTGCATTAGAGAATTTGTTATATTTTCTCTTAGTGATCAATTTTTTGCATTGTTGGAAGTGAATGGAAAATCTCTCCTTACTTTAGTTAGGATTCATCGAATTGAAAAGATTACATTATCATATTCGATTGCATTTAGTTTTGGGTCGGGTCATAACACCATTGGTTTCATATCCATTTACCCTTTTGAGTAATAACAGCCTAAATAACACAGCGCTTAATTAAAATTCATCTAGTAATTTTTACATTTTTAGGGCTCTTTCCACCAATCTAGCTTAGGATTAGTGCTTTGGAATAGGTTGTAGTTAACTTTCCAAAGCAACTAAAACAAACAACTAGATAAATCTTGCGGTAGGAAATAAATCCAATTGTAACTGGTACATTATGGGAAGTTTCTCTTAAAGGAGTTAATCATGAGATCATGTCCAAACCTTTGAGACAATCAATTCTGTTTCATCGGGGAAGATAGAAGATCTGCGCGCATTACAAACGGTAAACCTCAGATTAACCATTTTCGAGGAGCCTGGGGTCACTTGTTGGTAAACCTCGAATTGACCATGTCGAGGAGCCTTCAAGGGGATTGAGCTTTGTTACTCTACCCTTGCACGTAGAATCGGATCGTAGACTGTTCCCCCAGTTGCATTTGTTATTGTTGGTAACCTTAGTGTCCATAAGCTTAAGATTATTTCGTAAGGTGACGGTGAAGGAAAGATCTCACTGTACCTGGAGCAGACATCGACTAGAATCACTTGGACTCTTTGGGGGGTTCTCTACACTCGAGATGGTTTTGTGAAGAAACTTGTGCCAGTCTGTTTCATTAAGCAGGTTGTCGGGGTAATTGTTCCAACCACCATTTCTGCATTAAAATTCTACGACGTTGGATTTCATCACCAACTAGTGTTTTTAGTGCGGGAATCTACTATTTGTGTGTGGTTTGACTACTAGATTTGATAGCGCGTGTTAATTTGTTTGTTTTTACTTTTAGAGACCATAGGTGTGAATTGTGAATTTTAATTTTTAGGTGTGGATTGTGAATTGTTAATTTTAGTTTTAATTTGTTAATAAAATTCACTGAAGTTGAATATAATGGCATCTGTTTTGGAATTTACCAACCAAGGAACCCCTCTTAATGAGAATCCTAGTACTTTTCCTTGCTTTAGAAATGTTGGTCCTCCTTATATGGCTACTTTGTCATTACTTGGATTTACCATAAATTTACCGATATGGTTATTTTCAACTTCGTTGGCCTCGAATACTCCAATTGTTCCACCTCAACTGGATGCTTCACCTCAACAGAGTTCACCATATCAACATCACCAACCTTCTGTTGACCCTTTACCTTCTTCGCCTAATATTTATTCCTCCATTTCTTCCTCTTCACTTGGTAAAAGTCTTGACGCTAGTAACCAGGTGGCTAAGAAAAAGAAGAAAGGGAAGAAGAAGAAGAAGAAGAAGAAGCAAGACAGGAGACGGGACAGCAGCAGACGTACAGTGGGTGCATGGGAGCCCGAGGATGTGAGAAAGAGCAGTAACGATTAACAAATATAAGGAAAAGATGCAGCCCGAAGAAAGTTCCGATGATGAATGGTACGACGTAATGCAGCAGATGTTTCAGGATCAGACGGCACCCACCCCTCCAGGCAGCCCTACGTCACACCGTCCGCATGGCCAGGATCCCGACCTTCCCCTGGTACTTTATCAACCTTTAAGAAATATTTTTGTTCAATTACAAGCATTAAGTCAGTTATCTAGTAGTTCAGCGGCGCCGGTAACGCCCAGTAGCAGCAGCGTTACGAGTAGTAGTTTTTTTCCTAGCGGGACCGTTACGCAACCAGGACCCGGAGGTTTTATCTTGGTTAATTCGCCGCCAGTATACATGGCTGGATCTTTCACTCGGTACCCAGAGTTCTCTGGCCGGGGAAACGACGATGTAGAACAACACTGGTATCTGTGCGAAGCCATCTGGAGGGCTCGACAGACACCGGATGCAGGGAAGTTGATAGAGTTTCAAACCACGCTTAGAGAGAGAGCTCTGCGGTGGTTCATCAAGTGGTCTGAGGCGCACCCTAATCCTGTAATTGCGGACGTAAAGCGGGATTTTGTCCGCGAATTCAAGCTCCCCCAGACGGACCAGCAGGGTCTGTCCGAGCTATGGGAAATTAAGCAGAAGGAAGGCGAAACCGCATGGGAGTTGATGCGGCGATTCAAGGACGCGATCGGGAAACTGAGCTACACGATCGATCCAAACCACCAGAGGGACTGGTTCATCAAGGCTCTACTTCCCTTGACGCGAACCCCTCTCACTCAGCAGAAGATTGATAATCTGCAGGATGCTTTGGAGCAGGCCATGAAGATTGAAGCCATGGCGGGATACCCCCAGGAATACAGGGGGGGGCTGGCCCCGCAAGACCCTTCTCTGATAGGGTTGCAACACCAGATCACCAACTTGACTGAGAAGCTCAAGGAAATTCAGCCGGCAAGACCAGCGCGACCGAATGTTTGGTGTACTCATTGCCTGGTCGAGGGGCACGTCGCAACCGAATGTCCTCGGTTGCGCGGCGCAGGAGTTGGACCCTCAGTTGCGGCTATCCAGGGGGGGCCACCACCAGGGGGTGGCACGGCAATGAACCCGCAGGGGGTATACCAGACGCAACAGGCCTTTGCAGGGTTTCCACCGCAACCGGGGTCCTCCACCCCAGAATACTGTGAAATTTGCCGAACGATAGGGCATCCTCCTCGGATGTGCCCGATATTACAGAAGTACTCCACGGTGCCGAATAATGTATACTGCGAATTCTGTGTGTCCACGACGCACAACACGGAGCAGTGCAGGGCGCTAGACGCACTTGTGGATCGACTGGATCGGCCCTCGTACTGGGTCAACGAGGCTGCGAGGGGAAGAGGTGGCGGCATGCGGGGAGGCCGAACAGGAGGACGCGGGCCGGTAAAATGCTACAACTGTGACCAGGAGGGTCATGTGGCTCGAGAATGTCCCCTTTCGCGACGACCCTGGTGCTCCCAGTGCCGGGTCAACGCCCACGCCACTGAAGACTGCCTAGAACTCATCAAAAAGTGGGAAGAGCGGGCGCGGCAGAGGGCCACGAATCTGATAGGCTCAGAACCGCGAGGGGTCGCAACCCCTGACATGCAGAATGTTGCGATAATAACGAGAGGCGGAAAGAAGACTGGTGAGGATGCCCACGAGAAGGAGCCGATACGAGTGGTGCGGCCGGCATCCCCAAAGAAGTTGATTCGGCCCGAGGTGCAGAAGAAGTACTTTCAGGAGGCGGTTGAGGCATTCGCCCAGCTGCGAAAAGACGGAGGGCTGGAGGAGCCCCAGCTGCCGGAAACCGGGGATCAGAATGCCGCAGATGCTGTAGTTGCGGACTGGCTCCGGCTGTTTCTCAGGATTGTTGATGACACCGTACTGCGGCAGCAGCTCAGACAGGTGTTGGACGGAGCGCTGCAGGGGCGCGCAGAACCCAGAAACTTGGTAGACACTACGCCTCAATACGTGCAGCGTGTCAAGCGAAACAAACAACGAACGGGCAAAGAATTTCAACTTAACACACAGATCGCAGGATTCCAAATCAGCGACACGATGTTGGACCTGGGGTCCGACGTCAACATATTGCCACGAAAGACATGGGAGGCTCTTGGAAAGCCCCGGCTCGCCTATTCCCCGATCCAACTTAGGATGGCGAACCAGTACTGTATTTTGCCAATCGGCCAACTCGAGGGTGTTGAGGTTGATGTTGCGGGGGTAAAGACATATGCCGACTTTGAAGTTATTGATATCATGGGCGATAAGGACCCCTATCCTGCTTTACTTGGCATTGATTGGGCTTTTGAGAATTATGCGATCATCGATCTCAAGAAGGAGCTGATGATTTTTGAGGATGGGGAGGTACGGGTGACTCAGCCCCTCGACCCATATCAGGGACCGCAATACACAGAACCAGTGGATAGTCGGGAGGACGCTCAGATAATGGACCACCTCTATCAGATGACCGCCGGGAGGCGGGACGATTATATCAACCCGACCGCAACAGGATCTATCAGTTGGCGGAGTGTGCAGAGCTCGGAACTTGGATCCGAGCTTGCATGGGAAGATTGGCAGCAAGGGGGATACAAGACCACCACGCGGCGATGTGCCGCCATCGCGCAGGTCCGGTGGGTGGGGACCGAGATCCGCGGGTACCCCACGTTGTCAAACATGCAAGCAGTAAATACTTTTATTCTCAAGGTGGAAGACCGGGTCCCAGAAGAATGCCGGATACCTCTGTTGGATGTGGCTCTGAAGTCAACATTAGGACGATGGTGGACCAATCACCGCAACACTCTGCTGCGATGGGAGCTAGTGGCGGATGCACTACAGGCACGCTTCAAAGAGGATGAAGGGCCCTCCATTACACTTAAACACCATGGAGACTCAGACCCGCGACAGCACTTGCGGGCGTGCGAGGAACAGTGGCGCAGCGCCAGGTACCCTGAGGAGTTGTGGGTCCACAGATTTATACACTCCCTGGGTACAATCCCCCAGGCCTGGTACCTAGCGGAAGAGCGGAAACAGGGAACCCGCTCTTGGCAAGCAGTTGCGGAGAAGTTCGTCCAGAGTTTCTCATTCGAAGGGGAGACGGCACAGGAATCTCAGGCCCTACAAGCCGTCAAGGAGGTTCTGTTTTTCCGCCATCCCGAGCCCAATGAGGGACCGGTGGCGTCACGTTCAAGGGTGAAGAACGAGTTGGTTTGCCAATGGGTTGACGGCGAACCAGGGGACGACAGTTTGGAGGACCTGAGGCATCTCCATTTTGACGAGAAGGAGGGCGAGCGGAGTGTCCGCGACGAGCCAACGACAGAAGGAGTCCATTTGCAGCCCCTAAAGACAAAGAAGCTGAACATAGGAACGGAGGAGAAACCGAAACTGGCAACGGTGGGATATTACTGGGACGCGGAGACGACCAGAGAAATTTTCAGCCTCCTTCGGGAGTATGAAGATCTATTCCCGTCTTCAGTTGCGGACCTGAAGGGGATCAAAGGGGATTTGGGTGAGATGCGCATCACACTGAAACCAGGAGCCAGGCCGGTCAAGCACCGACCCTACCGGTTAAATCCACGCATCAAAGAGAAGGTAAAGATGGAGATCGATAAAATTCTGGCTGCAGGTCTCATCTTTCTTGTAGAGGAAGCTGAGTGGGTAAGTCCCATTGTCATCCAGAACAAGAAGGATAAAGCGGAAATTCGGGTCTGCGTAGATTACCGGAGTTTGAATAATGCTTGTATTCACGATCCGTTTCCCACTCCCTTCAGCGACGAAGTACTAGATCATGTCGGGGGAAACGAAGCTTACTCTTTCACGGATGGGTTTTCGGGCTACCATCAGGTGCGCATCGCTGAAGAGGACAAGGCAAAGACGACATTCACAACCGAGTGGGGATCATTCGCATACCATGTCATGCCGTTTGGACTGAAGAACGCGCCAGCCGTGTTTTCCCGGATTGTTATTGCTGCTTTCCGGGAGTATATTCACAAATTCCTGGAAGTCTATATGGATGATTGGACCGTTTACAGCCTGCTGAAGAAACACGCCTCCCTGTTGCGTGTTACGTTCGGTCGGTGTCGCCAGCTGCAGATTTCCTTGAATTTGAAGAAATGTATTTTTGCAGTACCATTCGGCACACTCTTGGGTCACGTGGTGTGTAAGCAAGGGGTCTGCGTTGATCCCGCCAAGGTCGCGGTGATTGTCCACATGGAGGCCCCCGAGAACGTGAAGCAGTTGCGGGCATTGCTCGGGCACACTGGATACTACAGGCGTTTTATCCACAACTACGCCAAAATCACTGCCCCTTTGGAGAAACTGTTGCGGAAGTCGGAAGCTTTTGAATGGACAGCAGAGTGCAGGAAGGCACTGGACGCGTTAAAAGAGAAATTGGCGACGGCACCCATTCTCGTTCATCCAAACTGGGATAAGCAGTTCCATGTGCACATTGATGCGTCCGGGATTGCACTTGGCGCCGTATTAGCGCAACCTGGGGAAACGACAGTTGACCACCCAGTATACTTCGCCAGCCAACGCCTATCTAATGCGGAGAAGAATTATACCACGACCGAGCGGGAGGCGCTGGCAATGGTGTACTCTCTCCAGAAGTTCCGCCACTACCTTCTGGGCGGTAAGTTTACATTTTTCACGGACCATTCGGCCTTAAAATATCGGGTCAATAAGCCTGTGTTGGAAGGAAGGATCTGCCGATGGCTTCTCCTCTTTCAGGAGTTTACGTTCGATGTAATTGTTAAACCGGGCCGGCTAAATGTCGGGCCTGATCATTTATCCAGATTGGAGTCGGGGGAAAACGATGGTCCGTTAGATGATCAGCTTCCGAATGCTGATCTGTTTCGCGTTGAAGCGGTCCCAGACTACCTGGCTGACATTGCCACGTATCTGACCACAGGACAGTGCCCCGAGGATTACACGCCGCTTCAGAAATGCCACTTGGTTGTCCGGGCGGCCGATTATCAATTGATCGCAGGGCAGCTGTACAAGCTGGGCCTGGATGAGGTGTTGCGCAGGTGTGTTCTTGACCATGAGCGGGAGGCCGTGATGTGGGAATGTCACAGCGGTGTTGCGGGAGGACACGTAGGGGCTAAACCCACCGCAAGAAAGGTACTTCAAGCTGGCCTCTGGTGGCCAACGGTGCATACAGACTGTAAGGCCTATGTGAAGCGTTGCGATATTTGTCAGAGGACGGGACGGCCTTCACACAGGGATGAGCTTCCGCTACACCCCGTGCATGTGTTGCGGCCATTTGAGAAGTGGGCTGTCGATTTTGTAGGGCCCATTGCACCGATCGCTCGCCATTCCAAAGCTCGGTACATCATTACGGCGACTGATTATCTCACGCGATGGGCTGAAGCAGCAGCGGTACGCGACTGCTCCGCTGAGACCGCTGCTCGGTTCATCTTTGAAAACATCATCAGCCGCTTTGGCTGCCCACGCAGCCTGACCAGTGATCAAGGCACGCATTTCATTAATACCACGGTCAAATCGCTCCTGGAGACATTTATGATACAGCATCATAAGAGCAGTCCATACCACCCGCAGGCTAACGGCACGGTTGAAGCCTTCAATAAGATTCTGGAGAAGGGCTTGACGAAAATCTGCAACGCTCAGCGGGATGATTGGGATGAGCGGATACCAGCGGCATTATGGGCTTACCGGACCACGGTAAAACATTTGACAAACCAGACGCCATTCCAGCTGGTGTACGGCCGGGAAGCTGTGATTCCCGCCGAGTTCACCGTCCCCAGCCTTTTGATCGCAACGTCCCTTCACTTCTCAGAGGATGCGTCACTGCAGGAACGACTCCACGAGCTACAGGAGCTGGACGAAGCTCGGTTTCTTGCGGAATTCCATCAGAAGGTTCAGAAAACCAGACAGAAAGCGTGGCACGACCGCCACATCAAGACTAAAACTTTCCAAGTTGGCGGCAAAGTTCTCTTGTACGACAGCCAGTTCCAGAAGTTTCCAGGCAAGCTCCAGATACATTGGCTGGGACCGTACTTTGTTATCGAGATCCGCGACTCAGGAGCCGTTCGATTGGCACAATTGGACGGCTCAGTTCTTCCAGGATGGGTGAATGGCGCACGCCTGAAGCCCTACCAGGAGTAGGTACCTTCTCCCTTTCCATCAATAACTCTCGCAACCGAGAGCACCCGTAGAGTAGCGTAGTTGAATAACTCTCCCGCAACCGGGATGAGCATAGTTAGTCGTTTCCATTCCTTTGCAGTCAGTCAAATAAACCGTCAGTTGCGGCATCCATACCGCAACCGACCATGGTCGGAGCGGGCCAGTCCAGCGTGTCGCAACGCCAGTCCAGCGTGGCGGTGCGCCAACCCAGTAGGACGCCGCTCCCAGTCCAGCGTGTCCTGCACGAAGGATCTGTCCTCGCGCCAGCGTCAGTCCAGGTCATAACCGTCAGTCCTTTTGTCAGTCCGTAGGATAGCTCAGATTTTGGTCATAAATTCCCTTAATGGACAGTAATCATACCGTAATCATTCCCCATCAGCCGCAGTTCTCTCCGCCGTCGGGTACGCCCATCGTCCAAAGCCGCCGTCAACAACTGTCAGTTTACACACAGGCCTGCGATTGATCGCACGATTATCGCAGGCAAGCATAATAGCAAGAATTAAATGCCGTTATGGAGTCTCATCAACCCCGCGCGTGCCAGCGGATGGCCCAATTTGCATGAAGGCTATCGGCGCCGGGATGACAGACCAATTCAATTTAGAAACTTCAGCGACTCCCGATCACTTGCAGCTTCAGAGAACTCAGAACTTAGCAGGGAACTCCAGACGAATCGTCCAGGTCTATCAGAGATGAGCAAAGATGCCGAGAGCTGTTCTCTCCGTCCCGGAACCGGTGCTGGATCACAGAATTCACAGGCTCGAACTATCACTGGTCGGCAAGTACGACAATGCGCCCTGCATGGACGCTAACCTGTCCGACCCGGCTGAGTTTCCCCATCTGCATTGGCAAACGTTCATGGAACACCGCTACACACCGGGGAGCAGCTCTAACAGTCGGATGAAGGACGAATTCCGGGGTCTTCAACAGTCGACGTTGATGAATTTACGCAGTCTCCCTGTCTTCGGCACTACTGGTCCAGTTCTGCAATGCACCCGGTTTCTCCTCAGTCGGGTGCAGAACGGGTCTTTATGGTTGAACGAGGAGATTCCAATCCATGCAGCAGATATTAGTCGACTTACGGGGCTGTGTCAATTTGGGGCAGATGTTTCCTCTGCAGGGCAGACGGCCTCCAAGCGCGCCCGGAAATCAGCCGAGGCGGACCTATACACCAAATATGGTACTCGCCGAGGTGGCAAGGGTGCCAAGATCGATTTGATCAATGTACCAGAAATCCGGTTTGCTTGCTATCTGATAGCGAGCAAGACCATGCGCCATTACACCAAGGGCGAGTGCACCTTGGACACAATTTCGATTGCAGAGCACTGCGTCAAAGGGGCCCGATTGAATTGGAGCGCGTTCGTGTTGAAGGAACTCTTCGCGGCCTGCGAAGACAATTACAGACGGACCACCAGTTTTATCTACGGATACTTGCTCCTAGCCTTCGCCATGTGGAAATGGCATATTCCTCCGATACGGACACCAGCGGAACTCACCGGGGGCCAACCGTTCGCGATGCGATACTCCCCCTGGCAGGTGTCCACGGCCCCCAGCAGCAAGCAGGTGAACGCGGAGGCGTTCCGCGAATGGTACGGGAGGATGGTCGATGTGGTGGCCTCTCAGCAGCGAGTACCCCGGAACCTGCTGGATGAATACAGCGAACAAGTGTGGTTTGGCGTTAGCCATAATCACACTTTCATCCGGCCAGCTTGTGTCCCGCACCACACATTTCACATGGCGCCCTTGCGGTTCCATTTGACCGACAGTATCTTCCACAGAGAGGTTTTAACATGGCCGGGGGTCGTTCGGCACGTTCAGGATGGAGTCATCCGATATAACTTTGATGGGATGCGGGCTGCCCAGCAGCCTGCCGAGACCAATGCCGGGGAATCTTCCCCAGTCGCGGTAGCGATAACCACAGAGGCAGCCGGGAGCGCAGCGACCCTGCCCGCGGTGCTGGTCCCCATTGTGGAGCATATGAACGAACAAGTTCGGAGACTCAATGTGGCCACCCAGGTTGTTTCTAGTAGCGCCCCTATATTTCCTTCCTTTAATGAATTTCTTCTTAACCGGTCACTTGGTCTCTCCAACACTGCGTCCCTCACTTCCCCAATTCCCACTTCCCTGTTCACTTCTGCCACCCCCATCATCACGACAATGGGTGAACCGGGCCCCGAACCCGATTCCTCTGGGCCGCCCCCACCCAAGCGGGCCCGTATTGCAGATCCCGTGGTGGACCTTACGGAGGATGATCCAACAGTCACGCCGCCCACAGCTACCTTGATCCCGGAGGAACCGCTGATTGACCCAGCAGATTTCCTCAACCTTCGTTTCCCTCCCTCCTCGGTCACTCCATCCACCGCCCCCTCCACCAGCAGACCACATGCCACTTCCCCCAATCCGTCCACTTCATCAGCCACTGTGTCCGATTCCTTGATCCGGGACCTCTTCGGCGGTGACCACGGGGCGGAGGTCACCTCCAGTACTGCCGCGGTGGTACCCCCTGTTGACCCCGTGGCCACGTCCCAGGAGCCCATTGCCACTATATTTGTTCAGCCAGACAGAGTTGGGGTTGATTCAATCAGCCCTTCCACAGCGCCAACCACGCAGCAGGACCGTCCAGAGCCTGATATGGCCACTTCGGTACAACAACAGACGCCGGTCCACCTTCCAGAGACTGCAGGCCGAGCAGCGGCCGTAAAACCGTCATTACAGGAACAGACGCCTCAGCAGGGTGCCCCGCGCACAATGACTGCAGCAAAACTGAGTCCAGCACAGTTATTTCTGCTCATTCAGCGGGCGGCCGGCCAGGCCGAGCAGATTCATGCAGAGCTACAGCGGCGATGCACCGAGCAGGGGAACCAGATCACGGCGCTTACTGAACAGCGCAATCAGCTACTGCAGGAGAAGACCTACCTCCAGGAACAGGCCAACATTGTTAATCAGGCGCTTTCCAGCGTATGGCCGGAGGCACAGGCTCACCATGCCCCACTCCCTGCTCGCATCGAACATGACAGCATAGCCTTACAAGCTCGCCAGCTCGGGGACGTCTTCACCACCATTTGCAGAGAGAACCAGGAATTACAAGCGGCGTTGGCCGCACGGCCTACCCTCCCAGATCCACCCGTTGATTATTCAGGACCGGTCACTGCCAAGCAGGCACAGGCAGTCAATCTACAAGAGACTCTCCATTCCACGACAGCAGCGGCTTCGGCCCTTTTACGCAGCTTGCAGGAGTGCTCCCTCGTACTGACAGTCAAAACGCAGCCCATTTCTGCTCAACTGCAACAACTCGCCACCCAAATTCGGCCGACCACGGACCAGGCCAGATTAGACCAGCTCTACGCTCAGACGGACGAGCTGGAACTTCAAATGCAGACGACCGAGGCCGCATCAGCAGCAACTAAGCACACCATCCGGGAGATGCGGCCGCCCCTTCGCAGCCATGCCGAGGCAATGCATCAGCTGGATGCCACTGCCGAGTCCCAACTCGCCACGCTGTTCGGGGATGCACCGACGCCCATCGACGAAGCTACAGCCAACCGAATTGTTCAAGATGCTGACCTGCTTATGCAGGAATGGTAGCAAGCAGTAGTAACTTTCACGGAGCTTCGAGATGCAGCACTCCGCCGGGTCCCGGAGTTGGGGCCCTTGTTTGAATCAGCAGGTGGCGGAGTACAGGAAAGGGCAGCAGAAGAAAGAGCAGCAGAGCAGGGCACAGAGGCCGACGAAGGTATGGAGGTAGAGACTGTCATTTGCGATTGACTCACGGACGAGTCAAAGGATTGTGGTTGGGGCCTGTTGGGGCCCTTGTTTTTGTTTAAGTTTTGAATTTTGAACTTGGACTCTTTTTTGAGTTGCGGAGGGAATACACATAGCTAACGCGACCGCACCGCGTGACCAGGAGTTGCGGAGCTACCAAGGCGGTGCGGAAGCACTTGATAACTGAAGATGGAACAGAGAGAAGTACAGATGAAAGAGATACAGCAGCAAACAGGAAGTAGAACATGCAGACATCAGAAGAGAAGTCGGGAAAAGCCAGAGCAAAGACGCAGAGAAGCTGCCAGTCGCGACGAGCGGGTGAATAAAAGGCAATCACCCGGCTGAAGAAGAGAGAGATTGGTTGATCGGTTGCTGTTGCGGGATAATTGAACGCGGAAGCAGCCGCGGAGGAATCAGACTTGTTCTCTCCATTGGTCTCTACTCTCTATGTTTTGTATTCTCTGTTCTTAGATCCATCTGTATCTGATTTATGAGTTATCAGAGAAGGAAGTTATGTAATCATGTACTCGGCTGAAGAATAATATAAAGAAGGATTGTTGTCTCTATGTTTTGGGTTATGGGTTATGATGTGTTTACACTGCTTTAAAATTTTTAAGTTGCGACTGTCTGTATACTTGATTGGTGATCTTGCATGAATATTCTGGTACATGTAATGGATTCTCTTTCTTTCTGTGGTTGCGGGTTTATTCCTCGTCTGTGATTTCTTCCCCTTTCCCATGTGGTCGCGGCACGCCTCGAGTGAGACGCTCTGTTCTTCCTGAGCAGGGTGAAAATGCCGGCGTGTTACTAGACTACACCGGACCCTTGTTGGCCACAACCCTGTGAACCTGGGTCTTGCCCGCGAGACCTTATTTTTCGCCAACAAAAATCACATTTTCCCTCACATGGATGAAGCCTCGAAATTATTGGAAAACCTTACTATTCCGCAGCAAGAATTTCCAACTGGTTACCGTAAACTTTCTCCCAACCTACCGTCAACTGACAGAGTGATTGATCTAGTTTCAAGTACAGTCGATCCCACTCTTTCATTGGAGAGTGAAACTCATATCACTCAGGTTGATGATCCATTTGTTGATTAAGTGGTCGATTTTATTTCACATTCGGTCGATCCCATTCTCCCTGTAGAGAGTGAACTTCATACTGCTCAGTTTCTTCTTGTTACATCATATTCTTCTACGCTAGGGGGCATTTCACCTATTTCTACAGAACCCCCTCCAAGTACTGAGGTATTTTCCTTTGATTGGAATAGTCTGATAGAACCTCATCTTCCTTCCTCCATCCATTTCTAAATCATTGTGAAATTTGGTGATAGGGACATACACCGCACACAGGTAGATGAAGGTGCTTCTGTTAGTATTTTATCCTCAACTGCTTGGAAAGCTTTGGGTTTCCCTCAGCTTGTGCCTATTATGCAGAATCTGAAAACTTTTAACAGAACCATTAGTGAACCTTTAGGGATCCTTCGTAAGTTTTCTATTAATTTGGAAGGTAAAACTGTTTGTATTGATCTTATGGTAGTTCTAGGTCCCTTGGATTTCAATTTACTCCTTGGGTGAGACTATGTTTATGCAATGAAAGCTATCGTATAGACACTCTTTTGCGTGATGTATTTCCCTCACAATGGAAATATTGTGACTGTAGACCAGCTTTTGTTCCCTAGTCGTGATTCGGCTACCAATGATTAGACATCCCTGAATGTTCCTCATATGCAAGTGGTATCTGCCCCACCACGGGTTAATTATGTGGCAACTAGTCCCATGTTTTCAATTACCAATTTAAGTGAGCCTCTCACTGTTTGCTCATATTCCTTTGACTTAGATTCGGTAATTGACATGGAAAAATCTATGGGATTATTTGAACGCGATGTTCTTATCCATTTTGAGTCCCTTGACATGTGTTCCTTCCAGAGAACTATTCTTCCTTCTGATGAAGACCTCTTGGAAGCCATGATCAAGGTGTGTCCATTGACATGTGTTTCTTCCAGTTGGAAGCCATGATCAAGTTTCCGAGGATGATTCCTTTACTGTGTCAACCTCGTTAAAAAATGAATCAGTGGTCCGTGAGGAAAGTTCTTTTTACTGTGTCAACCTCATTAAAAAATGAATCAGTTAGTTCAGAGGATAGTTCCTATTATCGAGTCAACCTCGTTAAAAAATGAATCAGGTATGAGGACAATTCTTTTCCTGTGTCAAACTCATTAAAAAATGAATCAGTAAGTAGATTGTAGAGAGTAGATTAATAGATTAGAAATAAGTAGTTTCTAAGGATGGTTCCTGTTGCTGAGTCAACCTCGTGAAAAAATGAATAAGGTAAGAGGAAATTTCCTTTTACTGTGTCAACCTCGTTAAAAAATGAATCAGTAGGCCATGAGGACAGTTCTTTTCCTGTGTCAAACTCATTAAAAAATGAATCAGTAGGTTATATAGGTATATTGTAGAGAGTAGGTTCTGAGGATGGTTCCTGTTACTAAGTCAACCTCGTAAAAAATGAATCAGGTAAGAGGAAAGTTCCTTTTACTGTGTCAACCTCGTTAAAAAATGAAACATGTTGCCATGAGCATAGTTCTTTTCCTGTGTCAAGCTTGTTAAAAAATGAAACAAATCCTCCCCTAATTGAGTCGAGTCTTTGACTAGATCTCGTAAATGTTAAGTCATATATTTAGGTTAGTTATTTCAATTTTTGCATAATTTTCTTACAGTTTTAGGTCGGGTCTTTCATATGATCTCGTAAATGAACCTTCATTCCATCCAAATTTTAGTAACCAATAGTCTATTTAGTTGAATGAAATGAAGTTGGGGGGGCATGCGCTCTAACAAATTACGCTTAGGGGGCATTAAAACCTATCTGAAGCATAGTTTTTCTCTGTTTCAATATTTTGTAAAAATGAAACCTATCTTGAGTTGATTTCAGTTATTATTTTCAAGACTCGTTAAACTCATGAAAATCCCGAGATTATTTTGCTATCTTTCATTCTCGTAAAACACATGAAAATGCCGAGTTCTTTCCGTCTTAACTGCTCATAAATTAAATTGAAAGTAGGCCACAGGAGTATATTTTTATCCCTTTTTTGAACTCGTTAAAACTACGAAAAAGTGAAAACCATGAGTACATTTTTATCCCTTTTTCAAACTCGTTAAAAATTATGAAAAAGTGAAAACCAAGAGCATAATTTTATCACTTTTTTGGACTCTTTCAAAAATTTATGAGAAAGAAAAACATTGGAGTCCTCTTTTAAGCTCTTTTCAGACTCTCAAAAATTGAAAATATTGCTGAGCACTTGACTATTCAAACTCGTTAAAGGAAATGAACAGTCGTCCCTTCAGTATAAGTTTACCCCCTTTTCGGATTGAAAAGAACTATTTACGAAAAAGGTATACATTGAATAATCATGGTCAATAGAGTTCTCTCCCGCATTATTTTATCCTTTTTCGAGGTCGAGAGACAAAATTTACGAAAAATTACACCCACGAAGTTTTCTTAAGTTTCTCTTCTGACTCCCTAAAATTGAAAAACACTGAGTTTCTCCTATACTGGACTCGTTAAAATTTAACAGTAAAGGACCTGTTCAATTTTTAAATAGGAATGAACCACTCCTTCTTAGGGTTCGAATTTTAAACTAAGTTGGACTCATCTGAAGCATGAGCTTATAAAAAAGAAAATGTTATCCTCCTCAAGCTTGTAAAAAATAAAGAGGTACTTGCCAGAAATGGTGGGGGAAAAGAGAGGAAAATGAACCCGTTTGTTGTATTTTGATTATTCGAAAAGCCGTTAACCACTCTTGAACACGACACTTTTGTTCACCTGGGTTGGGAAATCCTTTGCCTAACAGTTAATCAAACCATATTGAAAGTCTTCAACAGGTTTCTGGGTATTAGCTTTGGGTCAATTGTCACCAAGCCATCTGCAATGTCGTTATGTGTTCAAGAGGACAGTTCAAACAAACCATTCATCTGCAAAATATTTGTCTTCCATTTTGACCATCCCTGAGTCAGTCCTTGCCAATATATTTCTTCAAAACTTGATCTATGATTTCGTGTTGTGGGCTTGCCTACGATGGATCACTTTCTATCGACAACAGCTCATTGTCTAGGAAGTTGATCCAAAAATCGTCAGTACCTTGAAATATGCATGCCTCAATGGTAGGTTTCTCACCTTCGACGACAGGTTGCATCATTGACCTTCGATCGAATGATTTTGTGACATGTTCGACTTCAACTCATTCATTCACATTTCATGGATTGTACTGAGTACTTTGAGAACCCTTGACATTACTAGTGGTTACTCTCACACTTGTTAACAGTTTACATTATTGACTGGTAATCAAGTGGTTTCTACCATGTTCGACTTCGACACATTTATTCACATGTATAGAATCGTACTGGTTCGAGAAACGGAAATCAAGACCCTGGATCTAGTTTCTACCATCCAGGCTGCGAGGAATTTTGTTATTAATTTATATAGTGGACTATTCATAAACAGATGGATGCGTCCATACTGTGTCTACACACGTCTATACTGTTGATGTATTGAAAATAATTCCTGTATCAGAACAATTTAAATCAGTTTTCTAGTTAGTTTTGATCTGAGTATGGGAATGCCTACCTCAGCGACGATATGAGTACATATATATATTTTGCATTGAATGTTTTTACAGGTTCTGACCGGGGTGTCCACAGGATGATCCTTGAAATGATAAAGTACTTCACACTTCATATATGACAGACTTCATATTCATCTATTCTAGACTTCGCACTTTAGGGTGCAATGTGTTGCACTAAAAACTGTCACCTTGACATTCTGTTGACTGTATGAGCTCATTAACACTCATACATGCCTCCTCTACAAGTCTTACAAACTTTTTCCTCATTCCAAACCCTAAAATCAGGAGGAAAAACCCTAAAAATCTCTGAAACTTAGGGTACGCAGGTAACATGAAGCTTGCCTGTGTTCCTGGCTTGGGTACGCAGGTAATACACTGCTTACTTGCGTTCCAGAATGCAGTTTTCGCTTGTAATGCCTGCGTACCCCCTCCAAAGTCAAAAAATCAAGAAACTGAAGTGAAAAATTTGAATTTTGGTCAATTCTAGAAGGTTCTAGATGAGATTTTTTGGGGATGAGTACGCTTTGATAAGGTTCATGCATCCCTCACCTTAAGGAACTAATCCCTTGATGTGAGGAGCTTATCCCTTTGAAGGAGGATTCTATCCCTTCAAAGGTGGAACCCTAAACTCCTCATCTGCTCTATAAAAAGAGGCATTGGGTAGCCTAAAAGGGAGTTCAAGCTTTATGTGTGATTGAGTTGAAGTGCTGTTGAGATTTAGACTTCTTTCTGCTGAGCTTTTGAGAGGAAAGATCACATACCTCTATGTTCTCTTGGAGGAAGAGTGCAAGGCTTATCAAAGTAGAGGAGAATCCTGCTTTGGACCCCGGGAAGGCCTTTTCAAACATCAAGGCTAAGGTTGTAAGGTTCTTCTGTTATTTTAAGATTAATACAATCAAGTTTTGTTTTTATCAATAAATTTTCGTTCAATTGTTTATTTTAATAAGCTGTCGTTTGATCATTTATTTCATAGATTCCTTGATCACTATGATAGGTATGTTTTATAATTATTTTTTATACAGGTGCTATTTAATATTTTCTTGTTTGTGATTGCAGGTCGAAAAAAGACGACACTTTGTTGTGGCAAAAGACGACACTTTGTTGCAATGAAAGATGAAACTTTCTTGCGACGAAAGAACTCTTGTTGCGACGGAAGAACTATTGTTGCGACAGAATGAATTATTGTTGCGAAAAAAGAACTCTTGTTGCGACGGAAGGATTATTGATGCGACGGAAGCACTACGACCACAAATAAGCATTTGGATCTAAGGTAGGATTGACACCTTTATAGCATTTATTTGTAAAACGAATATATTTATAGAAAGACAAACTTAGTTGTTCGTTTGTTGCTAGATTGTCTTCTGACACTAGGGAGATCGATCTTGTCTGCAAGATCGATTTATCCGACCAATAGGCCCAAGACAACCTCCCAAAGCTGCAAGAAAAGAACAACACCGTGAAGCCAAAGAAGGACACGAGAAATTGGTTTGAGTTCCATAAGAGCTCCACTCACAACACAAGTAAGTGTCGGGCCAAGCAGTCACCAGTGGCTGAGATGAAGGCTTCTAAATTAGATGAATGCTCCGACTCTGAATCAGAACCCGACAAGGGGAATGAAAAAGGGAAAAATATTATCAATGTGGAGCCCAACTCCACAATTTACACCATGAATATCCAAAAGGAGGAACCAGAAGATCCAGAGGAGGAGAAGCGTCTCTTCCACTCCTAGATGTGGGTAAAGGGTTCCCCGGTACAGTTTATTTTTGATAGTGGGAGCCAAAATAACCTCATTTCAGTAGAGGTCGTGAAGTAGTTGGGCTTTCCGACCACATCACACCCACATCCCTACACCATCGGGTGGCTTCACCAAGGATGGGATCTCCGCGTCAGCCAGCGGTTCTACCTTCCCTACAACATCATGCCCTTCACGGATGAGGTATTATGTGACATTTCTCCTCTTGATGTTAGTTATGTATTATTAGGCCAAACATACTTGTGGAAGCGACATGATGTCAATGAGTCCTTACCTCACGTTGTTATTGTTATTCTGGGAAATAATTTGTATAGGATACCAGAGGTACCACTGTCTGCTGCTATCTATTTGGTTACTACAAAACAATGCAGTAATATCTTTTCCAAAACCAGGAAATTTGTTTTCCTTATGATTCGCCCTCAAGGAAAGAAGAATATTGTGGCCAAAACCTCTAGAAATGGCTCCTCCACATGACAACAACAAATTAAAATGCTCGTGGAGGAGTACGGGGACATATTCACCTCACCTTCAGGGGTGCCTCTACACTGTCAGGTCAAGCACCCCATCGATCTGACCCTAGGTCTACCATTTCCCAATGGACTGATCTATCATCACTCTATTCTGGATAACGATGAAATAAAGAGGCATATTTAAGAGTTGTTGCAGAAAGGTCACATCTGGTTGAGTTCATCACCTTGGTGGAGCCCGATCATATTGGTGCAGAAGAAGGATGTGACTTGGAGACATTATATTGACTATCGAGCGTTAAACAAGATCATTGTTCAGAATAGGTACCCGATCCCACAGATTGATGACCTTTCAGACCAACTCAAAGGGGAGAAATATTTCATTAAGATCGACTTGAAGTTCAGGTATCAACAGGTACCAATCGAACCCTCCGATGTGTGGAATATTTCCTTCAAAGCCAAGGAGGGCCTTTTCGAATGACTGGTCATGCCTTTGGGTTTTCTGAATGCTCCCACAACCTTCATGAGGATGATGGATGACATCCTGAAGCCATTCAACAACTCATTTATAGTAGTGTAGTTGGATGACATCCTGGTCTTCAGCCAGACTTGGGAAGAGCACCTCCACCACATCCGATAGGTCCTCCAGACACTGCAACAACAAAAGTTGTGTGCCAATTTGGAGAAGTGCACTTTTAGCATGACCGAGGTTCAGTATCTAAGATACATTATTGATGAGTGGGGGGTACATGTGGATCCAACCAATATCCAAATCATTTGGGATTGGCCAGCCCCAACCACTCTAACAGAGCTTCGCATCTTTATAGGTCTTGCTAATTTCTACAGCAGGTTCGTGTTGGGATTCTCTCATATCACTTGGCCCTTGAGTCAAGTCACCAAGGGAGGAGCGAAAGAAAAATGATTTTGGTTAGAATCTCAACATAAGGCATCCGTAGAATTCAAACATCGCCTCTGCTCTACCCCAATTCTCACATAACCAGACTTACAACAAACATTTCACATCGAGATAGATGCCTCTGCTTATATTATTGGGGTAGTTCTTACTCAAAAGGGACATCCAGTGGCATATCACAATGAGACACGGTCTAACACAGTCCAAAATTATCCCACTTATGACAAATAAATGTATTCCATTGTGTAGGCTTGCCGAAAATGTAAGCATTACATTTTGGTGAAGGAAATGGTCATCCACACAGACCACCAAGCCTTGCAGTTCATACGAATGTAAGGGAAGTTGCACAATGATCCCCATCAGAAGTGGTCCACATATCTGCAACAATTTCATTTGAACATAAAGTACAAGAAGGAAACACCAATAATGTTGTAGAATTCCTTAGCTATCCACCGATCGTGGGACTAACCATTGTTCTCAACTCTTGTGGGCACGAGACTTATGATTGGCCACTTCTCTACAAGAGCGATCCAGAATTCGGCCATGCATACAAGACACTCTTGGAGGGTATGCAAGTTCCAAATTTTCACTTGAAGGATGCACTGTTATGTCACTTGGGACACCTTGTGTTCCTTCAAGCAAGGGTGCTAAGATGATTTGGGAAGTTCACTACAGTTGGGTCATTGGACATTTCGGGGTCAAGAAAATAGTGGCAGTGTTGTAGAAGTATTTCTATTGGTCAAATCTTTGACCAGATGTCGGGAAGTAAATCAGATCCTACACTTCTTGCACTATTGTGAAATTGACCATCAAAAACCAAGGCCTCTATACTCTGCTATCTACCCCTAGTAGACCTTGGGAATCCATTTCCATCGATTACATGTCGGGCCTTTCTTCTACTAAGCATGGAAATGACTGTGTTTTTGTGGTCGTCGACAGATTCTCAAAGATGGTAATTATTTTGGCTTGCAAGAAGAATATCACAACAGAAGCCATTGTTAAACTCTTCTTTAAATGAGTGTGGGTGCCCTTTGGGATCCCACAGTGTATCATCTCAGATCAGGACAAAAATTTCCTAAGCACAATTTGGTCCAGCCTCTGGTCAATGTTTGACACCAAGCTCACAAAGTCCACAACTTTCCATCCCCAAACTGATGGCCAGATAGAGGTCATCAACAAGATGATCATACACATTCTGTGCATGTACAATTCAAAGCATCCATGCACATGGGATGAGAGTATTCCCTATGTACAACACAAATATAGTCAGGCTCTCCACAACTCAACCAGCCATAACCCCTTTCAGGTGGCCTTGAGATTCCAGCCACTATGTCCCATTGACGTATCCATGCCATTTGCGGCTACTCAGGCTGATTCGTCTTATGTCCAGTCTAAAGTTGACAAGGCGAACAACTTCATTGAGCACATTCAACACATCTACCAATAGGTTCATGAAATATTAGACAAAGCCAATGCTAAGTACAAGCAATGACACGATCAACATCAGGTGCCACACAACTTCTAGGTGGTTAATGAAGTGTGGCTACATTTGTAGAAGGAGCGCCTCACTAGACCCCAATGAAAGCTTCACCCGTTCCGATATGGGTAGTACACCATCACCAAGGCTATAGGGTCCAATGCCTTCAATCTCAGTATTCCACCATTCCTTTTTCTACACCCTGTGTTCAATGTGGACCGCCTTCGGCCCTACTTCTCACCTCTACTAGACACCTCTGACATTTTAGAAAAACTCACATCAACAGAGTTAAACCAAGAATGTATGGAACAGGCCAGCACAAATCATACCATGGACATGAAAATCAAGAACACTTGCCAGTAGAAAATCCAACTGTATCGGGTTGTCAAACCTGGATAGAAAATAGTTCACAAGGGACTAAGTTCAACAGAAGTTTCCTCATCTCATGCAGGAACTCAACACAATGGGAACCATTGCTTCCTAAGGGGGGAGGAATGAATCAATGATCCAGGTGGATATTGATGGCCACCCACCTATTCCACTTGGTGCTCCACCATTGTTTCTTTCAGTTCTTCAGTTTCCTTAATTGTAGCACAATTTACTATTTTAGCATTTTTTTGGGTCCTGAACTTCCAAAGCTGTTTTGAGGCCGTAAACGACATTTTTTGAAAAATACAAGAGCAACATTGAAGTTAATTTGATGTTGTTCACATAAAAAGTTGTAATCCTTGGATATATCTTTCTAATGAGATCATATGCCAAAGTTACGTCTTCGAGAAGATTGATGTGCCAATTTACCCAAAAGGGGCCCATAGTTTTGGCGCTTCATCTCCTAGGGTTAGATTTTTGTATGTTTAGGGTTATCCATTTTTTCTCAATAATAAATAAGCCCTCTAGCCTCATTTTAACACAGTTTAGAGGCCTGTAGCCGCCACTTCTCTTCTCAGAGATAAGATACCAGTGCCCTAGCTAGTTATTTCCATTCTGTCTATAAGCACATTTCAGTTATTTGTATTAATGAAATGAATTTTTATTTCTACTGCATCTCTTCTTTTCTCTTCTTTTATTTATTTCATTTCATTCCTGTATAAATCTAGATCAGTGGTATTAGATTGTTCTGCTCTTTCTCGATCCTTCTTTTCATGTACCCAACGAGGTCGGGGTATAATGAGTTACGACTTGATATGGTTGAACCTTTGCAAGATAAGCCTCACAAACCCCGATGTCCACCAATGGGGGAAGAAAAGAAATATGAGGGAGCCGAAGATCCTATCAAAATACTGCTCAAGGAGGTCCTCGAGAAACAAAGGAACGCAATTATGGATAAATTTGCCTAGATCCGTCAACGACTACCCACCGGTGGCACATCTACATCCAACAGTCACTCTGGCGGCGCCACTCCTTTTAAGGCACAAGTAAACTTTTACATTCCCATATTTGAGGTCCAAATAGATGCAGATGCCAAAGATAAATGGTTGAATATATTACAAGGATATTTCTCGGTTCATGACTTTTCCGACCGGGAGAAGATTATTTTTTCACTCCTCAAAGTCATCCTCTGTGTCAAGGATTGGTGGGAAACCTACTGTGAGAAAAATGACAAGGGGGAACCCTCTCTATTCTTAGACATACCCACTTGGAATTATTTCTGAGACACCATTAAAAAACAATATTACCTTGTGGGGATATATGAGGACAAGTACATACAATGGACTACACTATGAAAACAAATGGATCAAGATGTGCATGAGCTGACGAATCTATTTCATACCCTGCACACAAAATTGGGTATCAAAGATTTGAAGAAAAATTTGGTGTTGAAGTACCGCAGTTGTTTACATAGATACATTTAAGAGTTTTTTGAGTTCCTCGACATCTCCTCTCTTGGTATGGCATATCGGTATGCTGCCAAGATTGAGAAGAAAGTCAAATAAAAGAAGCGAGAATTTGGATCTTCAAATCAAAAGCAAGGGAAAGGTGCTCCCAAACTATAGAAAAAGGACAAAGCCAAGGCATGGTGGCCCAAGAAAATCTGCCAAAGCTGCAAGCAAAGAACAACACCACGAACCCGAAGAAGGACACGGGGAAGTGGTGTGAGTTCCATAAGAGCTTCACTCACAACACAAGTGAGTGTTAGGCCAAGAAGTCACTAGTGGCTGAGATGAAGGCTTCTGAATCAGATGCATGCTTTGAATCTGAACTAGAAATCGACAAGGGGAATGAAAAAGGGAAGCATATTATTGATGCAGAGCCCAACACCACCATTTCAACCATGAAGATCCAGAAGGAGAAACTGGAAGATCTAGAGGAGGAGGAGCATCTCTTCCACTCCCAGATGTGGGTAAAGGGTTCCCCTCTACAGTTCATTATCGACAGTGGGAGTCAAAAGAACCTCACTTTAGCTGAGGTCGTGAAGTGGTTGGGCTTGTCTACCACATCACACCCACAACCATACACCATCGTGTGGCTTCACCAAGGAAGGGATATCTGCGTCAAACAGTAGTGTCACCTTCCTTACAATATCAAGCCCTTCACAGATGAGGTATCATGTGACATTGCTCCTATTGATGTTTGTGATGTATTATTAGGCTAACCATACTTCTAGAAGTGACATGCTATGTATGAGTCCCAAACTCGTGCTATTATTGTTACTTTGGCCAATAAATTCTATAGGATACCAGAGGTACCACTGCTTGTTGCTATCTCTTTGGTTACTGCAAAACAATGCAGTAAGCTCATTTCCAAAACCGGGAAATGTGTTTTCCTGATGATTCACCCTCAGGGAAAGAAGAATATTGTGGCCACGACCTACAAATAGGGCTCCTCCACATGACAAAAACAAATGAAAAAGGTCATGGAGGAGTATGAGGACATCTTCACCTCATGCGCAGGGGTGCATCTTCATTGTTAGGTCAAGAACCCCATCGATTTTATCCCAGGTGTGATGCTACCCAATGGACCGATCTATCAACGCTCTATTTTGGAGAAAGATGAAATAAAGAGGCAGATTCAAGAACTGTTGCTGAAATTTCACATCTAGCCATGTTCATCGCCCTACAGGAGCCTGATCGTGTTGGTGTAGAAGACGGATGGGACTTGGAGACTTTGTATTAACTATTGGGCATTGAAGAATATCACTCTTTGGAATAGGTACCTGATCCCACAGATTGATGACCTTTTGGTCCAACTCAAAGGGGTGGAATATTTCAGCAAGATCGACATGAAGTTCGGGTATCACTAGGTACCAATTGAATCCTCCGATGTGTGGGAGACTGCCTTCAAAGCCAAGGTGGGAATTTTTGAATGGTTGGTCATGCCTTTTAGGTTGAAGAATTCTCCCGCAACCTTCATGAGGCTGATGGACATCATTCTGCATCCATTCACCAACTCATTTGCAGTAGTGTACTTGGATGAAATCCTGATATTCAACCAAAATTGGGAAGAGCACCTCCACCACATCCAATAGGTCCTCCAAACACTGCGACAACACAAGTTGTGTTCCAATTTGGAGAAGTGCACTTTTGGCATGATCAAGGTTTAGTATCTGGCATACATTATTGATGAGCAGGGGGTACATGTGGATCAAACCAATATCCAAGTCATTCAGAATTAGCCATCCCCAACCACTCTAACAGAGCTTTGTAGCATTCTAGGTCTTGATAATTTCTACTGCAGGTTCATGTTGGGATTCTCTCATATCACTTGCCCTCGAGTCAAGTCACCAAGGGAGGATTGAAAGAAAAATTATTTTGGTCAAAATTTGAAGAGAAGGTGCTCATAGAATTGAAACATCGCCTCTACTCTGCCCTAGTGCTCACATTAATAGACTTGAAAAAACCATTTGAGATCGAGACAGATGCCTCTGACTATGCTATTGGGGAAGTTCTTACTCAACAAGGGCATCTAGTGACATATCGCACTGAGAAATTGTATGACACAGTTCGCAAGTATCCCACTTATGAAAAATAAATGCATTCCATTATGCAGGCTTGCCAATAATGGAAGCATTACATTTTGGGGCAGGAAATGGTCATCCACATAGACCACCAATCCCTACAGTTCATACATATGCAAGGGAAGTTACAAAATGATCGCCATCAGAAGTGGTCCACATATCTGCAACAGTTTCATTTGAACATCAAGTATAAGAAGGGAAGCACCAATAATGTTTTAGACTACCTCAGTTGACCACCGATCGTGGCGCTAACCACCATTCTCAACTCTTGTTGGCATGAGACTTCTGATTGGCCACTTATCTACAAGAGCGATCCAAAATTCGGCCACACATACAAGACACACTTGGAGGATACACAAGTTCCAAATTTTCACCTCCAGAATGCACTATTATGTCACATGGGACACCTTTGTGTTCCTTCAAGCGAGCTTTCCAAGATGATTTGGGAAGTGCACTACCATCGGGTCGCTTGGTATTTCGGGGTCAAGAAAACAGTGGCAATATTGCAGAAGTATTTCTATTGGTCGAACCTTTGACAGGATGTCAGGAAGTACATCAGATCCTGCACTTCTTGTGCTCTTGAGAAAGCAAACATCAAGAAGAAAGGACTCTATACTTTTCTACCTACCCCTAGTCGACCTTGGGAATCAATCTCCATGGATTACATGTCGGGTCTTCCTTCTACTCAGCATGGAAGCAACTATGTTTTCATGGTCATCGACAGATTCTCGAATATGTCCATTATGGCGACCTATAAGAAGAATATCATAATAGAAGCCACTGTTAAACTCTTATTTGAATGAGTGTAGGTGCACTTTGGGATCCCACAGTCTATCATCTCAAATCTGGGCAAAAAGTTCCTCAACACATTTTGGTTCAACCTCTTGTCAATGTTGGACACCAAGCTCACCAAGTCCACGTCTTTCCATTCCCAAACTGATGGCCAAACAAAGGTTGTCAACAGAATGATCGTACACATTATGCGCATGTACAATTCAAATAATCCACACACATGGGATCAGATCCTTCCCTATGTAAAACACAGTTATAACTGGGCTCTCCACAACTCAACCGACCATAGCCCCTTTCAGGTGGGCTTGGGATTCCATTTACTATGTCCCATTGATGTAGCCATGCCATTTGCGGATACTGAGTCCGATTCGGCTCATTTCCAGTCTGAAGCTGACAAGGAAAAAAAATTCATTGAGCACATTCAGCTCATCCTCCAACATGTTCATGAAATATTGGATAGAGCTAATTCTAAGTAAAATAAATGACATTATCAACATTGCATGCCACACAACTTGCAGGTTGGCGACAAAGTGTGGCTACATTTGCAAAAGGAGCGCCTCATTGAACCCCACTACAAGCTTCACCCGCTTCGATATGGGCTGTACACAATCACCAAGGATGTAGGGGCTAATTAATTTGAGATTAGTATTCCACCATTCCTTGTTCTACACCCAATTTTCAATGTGGACCTCTTTCGGCCCGACTTCCAACCTCTACTAGACACCTCCGACATTGCAGAACAAATCACATCAACAAAGTTAAACCCAGACTGCATGGAACATGCCACCACAATCATATCATGGATACAAAAATCAAGAACACTCGACAACAGAAGATCCAACTATATCGTGTTGTCAAAGCTGGCCAACTCCTATGCCAAGGCAAATGGTTCACCAGGGACCAATTTTAGTAGATTTTTCCTCATCTCATGGGGGAGCTCAACGCAATGGGGACCATTTCTTCCTGAGGGAGATATGATGTAGGTTTACATTGTTGGACACCTACCTATTCCACTTTTTTCCCCACCATTTTTCTTTCATTCTTTCACTTTCCTTAATTGTAGCACAATTTATTATTTTTAGCAGTTTTTTGGGTCATGAACTTTCAAAGGTGTTTTGAGGCCCTAAACGATGTTTTTTGGAAAAACCACGATCAATGAGGAGGTTAATTTAATGCTTCTCACATCAAAATTTTTAATCCTTGAATAGATATTTCTAACAAAGTACTGTATGCATCAAACAGAGATCGTATGCCAAAGTTACGTCCCCAGAAAGATTGATGTACCAATTTACCCAAACGGGGCCCATAGTTTTGGCGCTTCATCTGCTAGGGTTATATTTTTGGATGTTTAGGGTTATCCATTGTTTCTAAATAATAAATAAGCCCTCGAGCCTCATTGTAATAGAGTTCAGAGGCCTGTAGCCACCACATCGCTTCTTAGAGATAAGCTACCAGCACCTAGCTAGTTTATTTCCATTCTGTCTGTAAGCACATTTCGGCTATTTTTTATTAATGAAATGAAGTTTTATTTCTGCTTCATCTATGCTTTTTTTTGTATTTTTGTATTTCATTTTGTTCCTACATATATCCGGATCAGTGGTATCATAGCGGTCTGCTCTTTCTCGATCCTTATTTGCATGTCCCCAACAAGGTCGAGGTATAAGGAGTTAGGGATCGATCTAGTTGAACCTTTGTAAGATCAACCTCGCAAGCCCCGATGGCCACCCATGGGGGAAGAAAATAAATATGAGAGAGTAGGAGATCCTATCAAAATATTTATTAAGGATTCCCTCGAGAAAAATAGGAACACGATGATGGATAACTTTGCCCATATCCTTCAATGGTTGCCCATTGACGGTGCATCTACATCCAACAGTCACTTTGGAGGTGTCCTTCCTTATAAGGTATAAGTAAACTTTGAAATTCCCATATTGAGGGACAAATAGATGCAGACGTCGTAGATAAATGGTTGAAACTATTAGAAGGATATTTCTTAGTTCATGACTTTTTCGACCGGGAGAAGATTATTTTTTCGCTCAAAGTCATTCCCCATGTCAAGGACTGGTGGGAAACTTACTGTGAGAAAAAGGAGGGGGAACCCTCTCTCTTCTTGGCCGTAACCACTTGGAATTATTTCTGAGATGCCATCAAGGAATAATATTACCCCATGGGGAGCTATGAGGACAAGTGCATACAATGGACTATGATGTGGTAGCAAAGTGTTCAATATGTGCATGAGCTGACGAATTTGTTCCATACGATGCACATAAATTTGGGTATAAAAGATTCAGAGAAAAATTTTGTGCTGAAGTACCGTAGTTGTATTCATGAATACATTTAGGATGAAATGGAGTTCCTTGACATCTCCTCTCCTAGTACGACATACCGATATGCTGCCAAGACTGAGCATAAATTCAAACAAAAGAAGTGAGACTTTGGATCTTCGAATCAAAATCAAGGGAAAGTTGCACCCAAAATGCAGAGCAAAGGAAAACTCCAAGGCATGGTGGCCCAAGAAAACCTGCCAAAGCCTCAAGTAAATAAAAAAACCATGAAGCCGAAGAAGGACACAAGAAAGTGGTCTGGGTTCCATAAGAGCTCCATTCACAACATAAGTGAGTGTCGGGCCAAGCAGTCATTGATGGCCAAGATGAAGGCTTCTAAACCAGATGCATGCATTGACTCTAAATCAGAACCTAACAAGGGGAATGGCAAAGGGAAGCATATTATTGATGCAAATCCCAACGCCACCATTTCCACCATGAAGATCCATAAGGAGGAACCATAAGATCCAGGGGAGGAGGAGCGTCTCTTCCACTCCCAGATGTGGGTAAAGGGTTCCCCGCTATAGTTCATTGTTGAAATTGGGAGCCAAAAGAATCTCATTTCACCAGAGTTCATGAATTAGTTGGGCTTCCTAACCACAAAACACCCATATCTGTATACAATTGGGTGGCTTCACCAAGGATGGGATCTCTGCGTCAGCCAACAGTGTCACCTTCCCTACAACAACAATCCCTTCATGAATGAGGTATTATGTGACATAGATCCTCTTGATGTTTGTGATGTATTATTAGGCCAACCATACTTGTGGAAGAGACATGCTTTGTATGAGTCTTGGCCTCACATTGTTATTGTTACTTTGGGAAATAATTTGTACAATATACAAGAGGTACCACCGCCTGCTGCTATCTCTTTGGTTATTGTAAAACAATGCAGTAAGATCATTTCCAAAACTAGGAAGCTTGTTTTCCTTATGATTTTCCCTTAGGGCAAGAAGAATACTGTGGCCATGACCTCCAGATAGGGATCCTCTGCACAAAAAATAAAATGAACATGGTCGTGGAGGAGTACGGGGACATCTTCATCTCACCTGCAGGGGTGCCTCTACACTGTAAGGTCAACCACCCCATTGATCTAAGCCTAGGTGTGTCACTTCCCAATGGACAGATCTATCGGCACTATATTCTAGAGAACAATGAAATCAAGAGGAAGATTCAAGAGCTGATGTAGAAAGGTCACATACGACCGAGTTCATCACCCTGTGGGAGCCCGATCGTGTTGGTGCAGAAGAAGGATGGGACTTGGAGACTCTGTATTGACTATCGGGTGTTGAACAAGATCATTGTCTGGAATAGTAACCCAATCCCATGAATTGATGACCTTCTGGACCAACTCAAAGGGGTGAAATATTTTAGCAAGATCGACATGAAGTTTGAGTATCACCAAGTACCAATCGAACTCTCCGATGTGTGGAAGACTGCCTTCAAAGTCAAGGAGGGCCTTTTCGAATGGTTTTTCATGCCTTTCGGGTTGACTAATGCTCCAGCAACCTTCATGAGGTTGATGGATGACATCATGTAGCCATTCACCAACTCATTTGTAGCAGTGTACTTGGATGGCATCCTGATATTCAGCCAAACTTTGGAAGAGCACCTCCATCAGATCCGACAGGTCTGCCAAACACTGCGACAACACAAGTTGTGTGCCAATTTGGAGAAGTACACTTTTGGCATGACCAAGGTTCAGTATCTAGGATACATTATTGATGAGCCAGGGGTACATGTGGATCCAACCAAAATCCAAGTCATTCGGGATTGGCTAGCCCCAACCACTCTAACAGAGCTTCTTAGCCTTCTGGGTCTTGCTAATTTCTACTGCAGGTTCGTGTTGGGATTCTCTAATATCACTTGGACCTTGAGTCAATTCATCAAGGGAGGAGCAAAATAAAAAATATTTTGGTCGGAATGTCAATAGAAGGCCTTTGTAGAATTGAAACATTGCCTCTCCTCTGCCCCAGTGCTCACATTACCAGACTTGGAACAACCATTTGAGATCAAGACAAATTCCTATGACTATGCTATTGGGGTATTTCTTACTCAACAAGGGCATACAATGGCATATCACGATGAGACATTGTCCACAAGTATCCCACTTATGACAAAGAAATGTATTCCATTGTGTAGGCTTTCTGAAAATGGAAGAATTACATTTTGGGGAAGGAAACCGTCATACACACAGACCACCAACCCCTATAGTTCATACAGACACAAAGGAAGTTGTAGAAAAATCGCCATCAAAAGTGTTCCACATATCTGCAACATTTTTATTTGAACATCAAGTACAAGAAGGGCAACACCAATAATGTTGCAGACTGCCTTAGCCAACCACCGATCATGGCGATAACCACTATTCTCAACTCTTGTGGGCACAAGACTTTTATTAGCTTCTTCTCTACAAGAGCGATCTAGAATTTGGCCACACATACAAGACACTCTGGAGGGTATGCAAGTTCCAAATTTTCATCTCCAGGATGCACTGCTTTGGCACCTGGGGCACATTTGTGTTCCTTCAAGTGAACGTGCCAAGATGACTTGGGAGGCGCACTATAGTGGGGTCACTAGGAATTTCGGGGTTGAGAAAACAGTGACAGTACTACGTAAGTACTTCTATTGGCCGAACCTACAACAGGATGTTGGGAAGTACATCAGATCCTACACTCCTTGCACTATTGCGAAATCGAACATCAAGAAGAAAGACCTCTATATGCCGCAACCTACCCCTGGTCGACCTTGGGAATCCATCTCCATGGATTACATGTTTGGCCTTCCTTCTACTAAGAATGGAAATGACTGGTTTTTCATGGTCGTCGATAAATTCTTAAATATGGCCATTATGGCGGCCTGCAAGAAGAATATCACAATAGAATCCACTGTTAAACTCTTCTTTGAATGAGTATGGGTGCACTTTGGGATCCCAAAGTCTATCATCTCAGATTGGGACAACAGTTTCCTCAAAAAATTTTGGTCCAACCTCTAGTCAATTTTGGACACCAAACTCAACAATTCCACAACTGATCTAGGTGGCTTGAGACACGCTCAGGAGATCAAGAGGGCTCAGAAATGGTCAAAATTTAAATTGGTTGGATGTCTCTTGAACCCATTTCATATTAAAGTACTCGTCACCCTGATTCCAACAATGTGAACAGATATCCAATTCGAGCCTGTATGGAGAAGTTAGATCAAGTCAAAGTTTTGGTCAAAGTTGGGCAGTGGGCTAGGTTTAAGTGTCTTATAGTTTCACTGTGAACCGACATGGAACCTAGCACCCAAGAAGTGGGTGCATTTTTTGGGTCCCTAAAATGTCTAATAACCCCTTAAGGTTCGATAAATTGTCCAATGTTGGTGTATAAATAAATTTTTTATTAAAAATGGGTGGCAGGGCCACCAATCCCACCACCCAATTGTCCACCACTATTCAGATAACAAAAAAATATTATTTTAATAGGGGTTGGCAGTCATGACCCCACCACCCCCGGGAACCACCAACCAAAAGTGTTGGGGGGTGGGCTATCACCCCCACCACCACCCCATACACTATGTAACATATATAACAACAAACATGAAGTATGGGGGTGGGCCACCATGCTGGCGGACTGACCGCCTGGAAAGTTCAACACTCCAACAAAATTATTTTAATACACAATGGAAAAAATAAAATTGGAGGGACAGGATTTGATCCCCCGACCCCTCCTCAACTAATTCCTCCTTTTTCCACTACACCAATGGCCTACATGTTGGTTAATCCACTGCCACACATAAATATGAACTCGTTTGCACAGTGCGGAGAGCGGAAGCAGACCCGACGCAAATTTCCATAAACATTATTTTATTACAGGTGGAACCCTTAGCTATTTAGGGAGGCAGTGAAACCATGATCTGACCCACATTTTCAAAGGGCCCAAAATTGTCCAATGTCCAAATTGGGAAAATTTTATATGGATTTTACACCTCTTAGTGACAGGAATTTGATGGTGTTGTCTGTTTCTACAACAGAGGTCTCCATTTTTCGGGAATTTTCGAGATTGGAGGTATAAGGGAGCTTTATGTAATTTTTCTTGTACTCATTATTCTTCTCACCACTTAATTAATGAAGGCCTCTCCACCATTGAGCAGGGCTCGGAGATGCAGTCCAAATTAGACGAACTCCGTAATCAATTTTTGGTGTCTTGGTCTCATGCGTGTCATGATCTCTTTGTTCTTCATCTTATGTGTTTATGATTCATGGTTTTAAATGCTCTGTTATATGTAATTATTTAATGCATATATAAGAAAAAGATCTCGGATCAACAACTTTTCATCCCCAAACTGATAGCCAGACAGAGGTCATCAACATGATGATCATACACATTCTGCGCATGTACAATTCAAAGCATCCACACACATGGGATGAGATCCTTCCATATGTACAAAAAAGTTATAACCGGGCTCTCCATAGCTCAACTGGCCACATCCCCTTTCACACGGGCTTGGGATTCCAGCCACTATGTCCCATTGATGTATCCATGCCATTTGCGGCTACTCAGGCCGATTCGGCTCATGTCCAGTCTTAAGCTGACAAGGCGAAAAACTTCATTGAGCACATTCAACACATACTCCAATAGGTTCATGAAATATTTGACAGAGCCAATGATAAGTGAAAGCAATGACATGATCAACATCAAGTTCCACACAACTTCCAAGTGGGTGGCAAAGTGTGGCTACATTTTCAGAAGAGCGCCTTGCTAGACCCCATTGCAAGCTTCGCCCGCTCCGATATGGGTCGTACACAATCACCAAGGATGTAGGGGCCAATTCCTTCGAGCTTAGTATTCCACGACTCCTTAGTCTACACCCAGTGTTCAATGTGGACCGCCTTCAGCCCTATTTCCCATCTCTATTGGACACCTCCGACATTGCAGAAAAACTCACATCAACAGAGTTAAACCCAATCTCCATGGTATAGGCCACCACAGATCATACCATGGACATGAAATCAAGAACACTCACCAACAGAAGATCCAATCGTATCGGGTTGTCAAAGTTGGCCAACTCCTGGACCATGGAAAATGGTTCACTAGGGCCCAAGTTAAACATAACTTTCCTCATCTCATGGAGGAAATCAATGCATTGAGGACCATTGCTTCCTAAGGGGGGAGGAATGATCCTTCCTAAGGGGGGATGAATGATCCAGGTGGATATTGGTGGCCTCCCACCTATTCCACTTGGGGCCCCACCACTGTTTCTTTTATTTTTTTAGTTTCCTTAATTGTAGCACAATTTACTAAGTTTAGCAGTTTTTCGGGTCCTGAACTTCCGCAATTGTTTTGAGGCCCGAAACGACGTTTTTTGGAAAACCCGAGATAAACATGAAAGTTCCTTTGATTTTAATCAAACAAAAATTTGTAATCCTCATATAGATATTTCTAATGAGGTATTGTATGCGTCAAATGGAGATTGTATGCCAAAGTTACGTCCCCTAGAAGATTGATGTGCCAATTTACCCAAATGGGGCCCATAGTTTTGGCGCTTCATCCTCCTACGTTTAGTTTTTTGGAAGTTTAGGGTTGTCTGTTGTTTCTCAATAATAAATAGTCCCTCAAGCCTCATTGTAAAAAAATTCAAAGGCCTGTAGTCTCCACATACCTTCTCAAAGATAAGCTATTAGCGCCCTAGCTAGTTTATTTCCATTTTGTTTGTAAGCACATTTCAGTTGTTTTTTTATTAATGAAATGAAGTTTTATTTCTGCTGTATCTATGATGTAATCTGTATTTATGTATTTCATTGTGTTAATGGCTTGTGATAAATTCTTAGTCGACGTTCATTTTGAAGGAGAGTAATTTCTCGTTTATCAATGGTCCTGATCCTGACTGCTCCATTATCAAAGAATTTTTCAATCTCATATGGCCCAAGCCAATGATTTTGAAATTTTCCTTGAAAATTCTTAATCTTAGAATCAAATAGGAATGACCAATCTCATGCTTGAAATTTTATTTCTTTGACATATTTTTCATGCCACTTTGACCTTTGTTGTGAACTAAACTGGTCTTCTGAATAACATATTTCCTTATTTCATCAAGCTCATTGAGTTGCCCCATTCTTTTCTTTTGTGCCTCTGATAGGTCTAGTCCTAATTTAATTGTTTTCTTGAAAGTTATTTTTTGAAACTCAATAGGAAATAATACTTGTTTCCCATAAACAAGTTCATAGGGAGTATGTCCTGTAGTTCTTCTCCATGTGGTACAGTATGCGCATAATGCTTCTGGAAGCTTTTCTACCTAGTCCCTTCTATGCAAATGGACAATCTTGGTAAGGATTTTTTCAATCACTTTGTTAGTAGATTATACTTGTCCATTTTCTTGTGGATGATATGGAGTATACTTTCGATGCTTCATTTTATATTCCTCCACTATCTTCTGTACCATTCTGGCTGTGAATTGAGTACCTTGATCTGTCACAATTTACCTTGGGACACAAAAACAAGTAAAAATATCCTAAAAAAGAAATGGAACTACAACATTTTCAATAGAAAAATAGAGTGCTTTAGCTTGTACCCATTTAGTAACATAATCAATGCACACAATAATTTCCTCTTCTATCTTGATGGTGGATTGATTGATTCGAAAAAATCCAGAGCCCATTTTTCAAAGGGTTCAATAAGTACTTGAGGTTGTAGAGGGATTTCATTTGAAGGAACAAGTCTCCACATCCTTTGGAAACTATCACATCCATTAACATATTCCTTATCATAATTAAAAAGGGAAGGCCAATAATATCCTAAGAGAAAAAAATTGTAGGCAGTTCTTTTATCAATGAAGTGTCCTCCACATGGTTCATCATGGCATGCTTTTAGTATTTCAGGTATTTCATCTTCTCTTACACATATATAAATGATGAGATATAGCCCTGTCTTGTACAATTCATCATTTATCCATGGATAAGATGCACTCATTTGAATTATCTTTCTTTTTTCTCTAGGAAACAAATATGATGGTAATTTCTTCGTAGCCAAATAGTTAGAAATATATGAAAATCATAGAGATTTAATGGATATTTCACAAAGATATTCATTAGGAAAATTATCCTCCATAGGTTTATCATTGTTATCATTTTGAATTATAGACAAAAGGCCATCAACTGTGTTTTTTTTTCCAGGTCGATCCAAAATAGTGATATTATATTCTTATAACAACAATAACAATATTGTGACTCTGCCATTAGTAACTGATTTATTCATTAGATATCTAATTGCAGAATGGTCTGTATGAATGAAAGTTTCATTGCCAGTGATGTAATGTCTGAATTTGTTGTTGGAATAAGGAGTCAAGTCTTTTTTTCCTAATACAACTCCTAAAGCTACGTCTGAAGCATGGATTGAAATATGAAAAGGTAATTTCCAATTTTCTCCTCTCAAAATGGGTGCTTCATAAATCTTTTATTTCAAAGTTTCAAAGGTTTTTTGGCAATTAGGATTCCAACCGAATTTACAATATTTTGTGAAAAAATTGAAGGGTGGAGATGCAATTTTTGTAAATTTTTCTATAAAATCCAGTAAAACCAAGAAAACTCCTAACATCTCTCAGACAAGTTGGAACTGATAATTTAGAAATAACTTCTACTTTAGATGGGTCCACCTTAATTCCATTTCCTCAAATGCGGTGTCCTAAAACAATTCCCTCTGTAAACATCACAAAAAATTTTCATGACTAAGTGAGAGATTTGCTTCCTTACATCTTACAAGAAAAATTTCCAAAATTTTAAGAGCTTCTTCAAAAGAATTTCCATAAAATGTAAAATCGTCCATATACACTTCCACACAATCATGAATCAGATCAGAGAAAATATCTAATATTTCTCTTTGGAATGTAGCTGGTGCATTACATAAACCAAAAGGAAGTACTCAGTAAGCATAAGTTCCCCATGGATATGTAAATGTGGTTTTGTCTTGATCTTTTGGTACTATCTAAATTTGGTTATACCCACTAAAACCATCCAAGAATGAGAAATATTTCTTCCCTACTAGTGTGTCTAAAAATTGATCTAAGAAAGGAAGTGGAAAATGAACTTTCAAAGTGGCCTTATTCGGTTCCTTATAATCAATGCATACTCTCCATTTTTTATTCTTTTTAGGAACAATTACTAAAGGTGAAACCCGTTGACTGTCTGATATTGGATAAATGAAATTTACATTTAACAGTTATGTATTTCCTCTTTAACAATTTCCCTTAAGTTTGGATTCATTCTTATTTGAGGTTGTCAGATTGGTCTGGCATTCTCTTCAATATATATGTGATGCATGAAAGTTTTAGGATTAATTCCTTCAATGTCAGTGTATTCCATGCATATTCAAAAGAGTTATTTTGTAATATTTCTATTAATTTCCTCCTTTTAAACTCTTCCAAATTTTTATTTACATTTAAATTTTTTCCTGGAAAAATTTCTATTGAAGAATTTCCAAATTCCCCCAATGTAAAGACATCTATTAGGATGATAAATATTCAATATTTCATTTTTCTTGAAAATTTTGACTAGTCTTACTGTATAAAGAGGACTCATTATTTTTTATTGAATTTAAGATTTGATCCTCTTCACTTGTGAGATAGTAAAAATAGGTTGTGTATCATTATTAACATCCATGAATTCTTCACTTTCTACATCTATCATTGTTTTTACAGGTGGATACAATGTGAATTTATTTGTTGATTTTTCATCAGAGATAAACATATCACCAGATCTACAACTGATAAAATCATCAGTTGTATCTAACCCAGGTCTTCCTAAGATTAATGGATGTCCTCCTAATTTATTCTTGGGTGTCAAGATCATGAAATCAACCACACATTCCCAAGAATCTAAGGATACATAAATGTCTTCTAACACACCATCAAGTTTAATTACAGATCTATATGCTAATTGTAACAATGTTGGTGTATATTAGAGATTAGGAAGTTTTAGTTGATCCATATTTTGTTCACTCATGATGTTTATAGTTGCTCCTGGATCAATCAGTGTGTTTGGTATTTCAATACCATTGATGTGTGTTTTCCCAATGGGACTTCCTGGATCCAAATATTTTTGAATTGTTGTTTTTCCCATCATGATATCTACATTTTTTCCAACTAACTAAATTATTTTGAGTTATTTTATTTTCCTTCTTGGTATCTTAATACTTAACTCCATAATTGTCTTTGGAAAAATTGGAATTTATTTGATAACTTGTAACAAAGGAATTTTTATGAAAATATTCTTCAGCTCATCTAACATATCATAATCGGGCAACATGATCTATTTTTATACCCCTGATCAATATTTAATATTTCAGGGAAAGGTGGTCTTGAGACATACACTGAAGGTTGTTCTATACTAGGAGTTGGGTTTATTGGAGTGTCATCAAAATCTATAGGATTTTTTTGTGTTTGGATATTTTATTTTTTATGGAGAGGGATCTCTTCCTCAGAGTGATTATTTTTATTTTGAGGATTTTCACTCTGATGAAGAGATGTATCCTCCTCAGAATGACTATCCTTTTTATTTTCCTGAAAAACAATAGATGGCGACTTATTTTCCAATATTCTACGAGATATAAGTTGAACGTTGTTAAGATCTAATGGAGTTATCATATAGGTCTGGAAATTTTTTCCCTCCAAGTTGTAAACATGTTGTGAATTTTTATTATTTGGGTTCGGAAGTGGTTGAGAAGGCATTGATTTTGTTATTGTGGAAATGGTAATGAAAGTTTTGGATTTGAATTTTGAATTTGAGCTTGGCATGGTAATTGAATAGATTGAGGAAAATATTGTGGTGAGAAAGTAGGATAATGTCGAGGGCTTTGAGAATACTTAGGATATCTTCCATGTTAGGTCCCTATATTACTAGTATAGTCCCTTATTAATCTTTAATGATATAACTTGCTATTTTTATTCTTTATATATGCAACTTTATATTAAGTGTGTGTTTTACTTTAAATTATTATTGTTAGGAGCCAGCTAGGATACATGCATTTACAGATTTTATTGCATTTTATAGACCTATATCTTTCATGAGGAAGTTTATAATTTCAGTCTTAGTGTTAGTTCATAACAATGTATTGGAGCTTTCCCCTCAAATGACATTATAAGTAATCTCTTTCTTCTCTTTGTTGATTCTAACATTTGGTATCATAGCTTTGAGATTATAGGGTTTCGCTGCTCCAAACATGTCATCGTGGAATTTTCGTTATAACGTTTTTTCTACGAAGGTTCAGAATCTAAAATTTTTAGAGTGCGAAGCCAAAATCCTAAGGAACATCGTCGCAAAATTTGAGAGCTTGGTTCGCAATATTTTCGGAGATATGATTTGTGCAATTTAGTTCATTTTGGAGGCTCCTGAATTTAACCTAAACAGGTCATCGTGGTATTTTCATACTAAATTTTTTTCTACGAAGGTTAAGAAGCTGAAATTTTTAGAGTTCGAAGCCGCAATCCAGAGGAACATCTTCACAAAATTTTAGATAATGGTTCAAAATATTTTCGGAGATATGATCTGTGGAAGTTAGGGCTTTTTGAGGCTTCTGAATTTCATTTCAAATAGGCGATCGTGGGAAAATATTCATAGCTCTCTCTCTGAGCATCAGATTGGAATGCTATAAAAATTGGCCACAAGTAAACAGATTGTAGTTTTCAGCCTATCAATTTTAGAGCCAAATGAGGAAACAGTAGCATGTGGCAAGTCATACAAGTTCGCTCTACTGAACGAGTCCAAAATTGGGTCATTGTGGGAGATTGGACATAAATTTGCCTTGAAGAATCCAAATCAGATCAGACCTGTGGCATTTGAAAGAAGCTTAAGAGGGATACTATGGGGCTGAATTTTAGATATTGAGGATCCGTAATTATAGAGATAATTCAATTTCAATATTGAGCTCCTCAAAAGCAAGTAAAAGGTGTGTATTTTGTTTTCCGAATTGCATAAGTCTTGTTTGAAAAATAAAGTTGAATTGATTCCAAGGACATATCAGTATTGGATTCTAAAATGGACCCTAAGAAGAATTAAACACCCATTAAGCCTTTAGAAAGCTCTACTATGACTCATGAAGACGAAGAATGGCAACATGAAATATCAAAATTACAAGAGCAAGTGCAACAAATTTCGCTCTCGCAAAGAGCAACAAAAAATGATATGGAAGTTTTGAAGAAAGGCATGGAAACTAAGATGGATGGTTTGAAGAAAGGCGTGGAATCTAAGATGGATGGTTTGAAGAATGACATGGAATCTAAAGTGATAAACGTGGAATCTAGATGGATAGTTTGAAGAATGGCATATGGAGCGCATGAATCTAAGATGGAAGATGAAATGGAAGCAGATGATGAAAATGGAAAACATGAAAGACAGATCTAAAGAAGACATGGAAGGTTTAAGTTATTGAGAAATATTTTCTAATGGTGAAAAGATAGTAGAAGAACCTCATGATGAGAAAAAAATAAATGTTAATTGTGATTTCACAAAATCTAATGTTGGCGGGAAGAACCACCATATTCCAAAGATGGATATGAGGAAGTTTGATGGAAAGGATCCTGTAACATGGATACTACAGATGGAGCAATATTTTGATCTCCATAACGTGCAAAACACACAAAAGGTACGCATTGCAACTTTACATTTGGAACAAAATACATTTGTATGGTATCGATGGCTTTGCTTCCATAAAAAAATTGTCACTTGGTCAATTTTTACGGAGGAAATGATAGCACATTATGAAGATACAAAGAGCAACACCTTCTTTAGCCAATTGATAAATCTCAAACAAAAGGGTTTAGTGGGGGAGCACATTGAGGACTTCCAAAAATTGAATATAAGGGTAACTGATATTCCAGAGGAACACAGAATTGATCTCTTCATAGGTACTTTAAAGGATAACATCCAACATGAAGTTCACATTTTGGAACCTGATTCATTGGAGAAGGCATTCAGGTTGGCAAGAAAAATTGAATGTAAAATTATGGAAACAAGGAAGCCTACCACTCACTTCTATAAAGAGGGAAGTGTTGCTACTCCTAGATTTCCACAACCTACAAGGTTGACACCACAACAATTGGAAGAAAAAGAGCAAAAGGGCTTTGCTACAGTTGTGATAGAAAATACACTAAAGGTCATAAGTGTGCTGAGAAGAAATTATTTTACATAGATTGTGAAGAGGAAGAAGAAAATGAACAAGAAGAGGATATACACCAGGAACCAATCCAAGAAGTGGAAGAAATGAGTCCAACCATATCGTGTAATGCATTGGTAGGAATTACCACTCCTCAAACTCTCAAGATAGAAGGACATATCAAGAAGAAAAAGGTAATAGTGTTGATTGATTTGTAGAAATTATATACAATATGCATGTATATATCCGGACTCTCCTGATCCCACAATATTTATCTTCTTGCAAAATACATAATCGTTCCGCTATAATTCTTGCGGAAATTTAATCAACAATTGCAAAACACATGAAGCAATAAAAACACACCTAACACAATTGTTTAACGGGAAAGCATGAAGCTGAAAAACCCAACTATCATATTATGTATCATGGAGATCATGTAACAATCCTCATACAAATATTAGTACATCAAGCTCTCAGTACAATACAATCGTCACACACTAACATAGAAGAAATCTGCAAATCCATGCACTGATTTTTGCCCTCCTGATAGCTTGCCTCCACTGCACAATCCAAGCTGATTACAAAGACCAATTCGATGTAATCCCATTCTCCTTGAATGAATAATTATCATTGGAAACTCCAATGTATATATAGATGCAATTCATGCATCACTAGTAGTCACAACGGATAGTCCATCTTGCCCTTTCACCTATCTCTCCACTGGGTCTCCACTGGATCTAACATGCACTATAGTTAACTGTTGCATTGTTTAGTTGATTAATGAGTTATTATTTGTGAATTAATTAACTAATTAATTCACTCCACTCTCACTATTGTATCATTCAGTTAGACTAGATACAACTAGCTCAACTGAGTCTAACTGAGTTAAACTGAATACAACTCCATCAACTACTCTTCCAACTCTGTCATAAATTTTCCATTTCAGTTCTAACTGAGTCCTCCATGCATGAACTCCAGTAAACCCTTAGGAATTGTGTAATTCCTTCAGCCCACTGATTTGACAAATCTGTTCACTAAAATAAAGTGCTCCAAGAGAATAAGTTCTTGTTTATTGCCAGATTATTATTAAGAGCTAATAATAACCGACATGCATCTATTTTTAGATCAATGATCTATAAATAGATTTCGCCCAATCTTATAAAAATAGAATCTCATCTATTTTTCACATTTGACCAACCATTTGCAAATAGCCTCCTGCTACATATAGAATATGCTCACCATGTCTAAAAATAAACACACACCTAAAAATATCTTGTGTGGGCCCCACCTAATTTAGGTGATTATTTTCCAACTAGGATCAAGGATGATGTTTCAAGATGCCTCCTTCACTGTTTCTTGTTGCAAACTTCAACACTCCCTCTCAAAAAGAAAGGACTTTCTTTTCATGAGACATGCAACTCCATGCAAGCGCCCTACAACTCCATGCATCTGCTCTGCAACTCTTCCTGCAACACTTCTGAAACTGAAAGGCTCCAAACAACTCAATCAGTATAATGAATCTATTATCAAAGTCTTCGACTTCTGCTAGTACCAACTGCACATGTCTTCAGGAACCATTTCACTATTGAACTCTGCACCCATGCACTCTGCACTTGCTGTCAACTCTAAACCACACTCCAGTATCCGACACTGTCACTATGATCTCACTGCATCAATCCAACTGATCATGCTACTACTGCTCTATGGCACCTCGTAGCCAGGTTCAATTCATGAGATCTACACCATCTCAATGAATCCTGCCCATAAATTTATTCTTGGATTATCCATGCATGTCACCCCACCTCTCACTTGGTGGTATAGCTGCATGCACTCCCTCTGCCCATCTGGCACGAAATTTCTTTGCATGAGTGGTTGCTCCCACTCCATGATCCTCATCTTGTGGTTGCTCCACATCCCGAGGTTCACTCTTACCTGCATGAAAATCCTGCTCCCTCTCAAGCTTCAATTGCATGGCTTTCTCACACTTCCCAACAGTAGGAAGCTCCATAGAAATCCCATCTACATCAAATCTATAAAGATTCTTCTGCATCTCCAGTTGTGGTTGCTCCACAACCTTCTGAGAATGCTTCTCACGATGCATGTTGAGAGGCTCCCTCTAAACCACCAAGTAACTAAACTTTGATTTTCTCCTCAAAGCTTTGCATGCATCTTGTACCTCAGTGCATGTAGATTCTTGGCTCGTGCACATTGCAATTGTCCTACCGTCGCAAAAGTTTCTAACAAAAGAGCTGATTTTAAATCGACAATATCTCCCTCATCCGAGCTCCGATTTGACCGTTTTTTTTTTCAATTTAGGTATTTTTTCGCAAGGAATCCAAATGTGCTATTTTTTTTGAAAATATTTCAAAAAAAAAAAATCATATATTCTCTGCAAACTCGCGCACCCAAAAATTCCTGCTCTCATTCCATGTAGAAAATCTATAACACAGCTCCGATACCAAGTAGAAATGATATACAATGTGCATGTATATATTTGGACTCTCCTGATTTCACAATATTTATCTTCTTTCAAAATACAAAATCCTTCCACTATAATTCTTGCGGAAATTTAATCAACAATTGAAAAAAACATGAAGCAATAAAAACACACAACACAGTTGTTTAACGGGAAAGCCTGAAGCTGAAAACCCCAACTATCATATTATGTATCATGGAGATTATTTAAAAATCCTCATACAAAGCTTAGTACATCAAGCTCTCAGTACAATACAATCGTCACACACTAACATAGAAGAAATCTACAAATCCATGCACTGATTTCTGCCCTCCTGATAGCCTGCCTCCACTGCACAATCCAAGCTGATTAAAAAGATCAATTCAATGCAATCCCACTCTCCTTGACTGTGTAATTATCATTGGCAACTCCAATGTATATATAGATGCAATTCATGCATCACTATTAGTCACAACGGATAGTCCATCTTGCCCTTTCACCTATCTCTCCACTGGGTCTCCACTAGATCTGACATGCACTATAGTTAACTGTTGTATTGTTGAGTTGATTAATGAGTTATTATTTGTGAATTAATTAACTAATTAATTCACTCCACTCTCACTAGTGTATCATTCAGTTAGACTAGATACAACTAGCTCAACTGAGTCTAATTGAGTTAAACTGAATACAACTCCATCAACTACTCTTCCAACTCTGTCATAAATTTTCCACTTCAGTTCTAACTGAGTCCTGTATGCATGAAATCCAGTAAACCCTTAGGAATTTCGTAATTCCTTTAGCTCACTGATTTGACAAAAAATTTCACTGAAATAAAGTGCTCCAAGAGAATAAGTTGTTGTTTATTGTCGGATTATTATTAAGAGCTAATAATAACCGACATGCATCTATTTTTAGATCAACGATCTATAAATATACTTCACCCAATCTTCTAAAAATAGAATCTCATCTATTTTTCAAATTTGACCAACCATCTACAAATAGCCTCCTGCTACATATAGAATATGCTCACCATGTCTAAAAATAGACATACACCTAAAAATAGCCTGTGTGGGCCCCACCTAGTTTAGGTGATTATTTTCCAAATAGGATCAAGGATGATGTTTCAGGATGCCTCCTTCACTATTTCTTGTTGAAAACTTCAACATGATTTAGGTAGTACCCATAATTTTATTCATTGTAACGTACCAAGGAATTGAATTGTTTCTTATACCCAGCACCAGAATGTCAAGTGATGGTTGAAAATGGAGGAACTATAAATTGCTCTGGAAAATGCCATAATATCAAGCTAACCATGGGGGAATATGTATTTAATAGTCCAATTCTTTCCATTCGTATGGGAGGTGTTGATGTTGTACTAGGAGTACAATGGTTACAATCTTTGGGGATGGTAGCTTTTAATTTTCAAGAACTTTTCTTGAATTTTTTTTTCAGAAGGAAAGGAAGTTGAATTACGGGGTATTTTAGGGAAGCCAAGAAAGATGATAAACTCTAATGTCATGACAAAGCTTCTAAAGAAAGAAAAATTAGGCATAATTACAAAATTATGCTCTCTAGAAGTTCCAACATCAAGATCATCTATTTCTGCAGATCTCCAAAAAGTCTTGGACAATCATTCCAAGGTTTTTGAAACTCCAAAAGGACTCCCACCTATTCATGATCATGACCATGCTATTCATTTGATTCCAGGAAATTTTCCTAAAAACATTAGGCCTTATAGATATCCTTATGTCCAAAAGAGTATAATTCAACCTAGTCAAAGTTCTTTCTCTGCTCCTGTAGTATTGGTACACAAGAAGGATGGATCATGGCGCATGTGTTTGGATTATAGGGAGCTCAATAAGCTCACCATTAAAGATAAATTTCCCATTCCTATGATTGATGAATTATTGGATGAATTACATGGAGAAATTTATTTTAACAAGTTGGATCTTCGTTCAGGATATCATCAAATTAGAACGAAGACTGAAGATATTCCAAAAACAGCATTTTGAACTCATGAGGGTCATTATGAATTTTTGGTCATGCCTTTTGGCCTTACCAATGCACCTTCTACATTTCAAGGGTTGATGAATTCCATTTTCAAACCCTTCCTTAGAAAATTTGTACTAGTATTTTTTGATGATATACTAATCTATAGCAGGTCTTGGAAGGATCATGTTGAACATGTTGACAGGGTGCTCAAACTATTGCATGAGAAACAATTATATGCAAAAACATCCAAATGTTTCTTTGGAGTACAAGAGGTGGAATATCTGGGTCATATTGTATCTCACGAGGGTGTTAAGGTAGACCCTAACAAAATTAAAGCCATTAAGGAATGGAAAGTCCCCACAACCATAAAGCAGTTGCGAGGATTTCTCGGGTTAAAAGGGTATTATCGAAAGTTTGTTAAGAATTATGGGAGAATAGCAGCACCTCTAACAACATTATTGAAGAAAGATGCATTTTCATGGACTCCTGAAGCAACTAAGGCCTTTGAACATCTTAAAGAAGAAATGTGCCTAGCACCGGTCCTAGCTACGCCAGACTTCACAAAACCCTTTATTGTGGAATGTGATGCCTCAGGAAATTGAATTGGTGCAGTTTTAATGCAGGAAGGAAGACCCATTGCTTTTGAAAGTCGTCCAATCAAAGGAAAGTATTTACAGAAACCTATTTATGAGAAGGAAATGTTAGCAATACTGCATGCACTAAAGAAATGGAGAACTTACCTAATGGGAACACACTTCAAGGTAAAAACTGATCATGATAGTCTTAAACACTTTTTGGAACAAAGACTATTTTCAGAAGAGAAGAAAAAATGGGTCACAGAGATGTTGGGTTATGACTTTGAAATAATACACAAAAAAGGGAAGCTAAATGTTGTTGCAGATGCACTTTCAAGAAAGAATGAAGAGGTGGAAGCATTGCTTTGTGCCATTTCTATTATCCAACCAGATTGGATAACCGAAGCAAGAGATCAATGGAAGAAGGACGAAGACGTGTGGACACTCATTCAAAAGTTGCAACAAGATCCTAGTACATTTGATACATTTAGTTGGAAAAATGATTCCTTATGGTACAAATATCGCTTATATCTTTGTAAGAATTCCCAACTAAAACAAAATATTCTTTTGGAATTGCACACTTCTCCTTTAGGAGGACACTCACGATTTTTAAAAACTTACCATAGGGTGAAGAAAGAATTTGTTTGGGATGGCCTTAAATTTGATATTCAAAAGTTTGTGGCGGAATGTTTGGTTTGCCAGTAGAATAAAGTTGAGACAATTAATACCACGGGTCTTCTACAATCTTTATCCATTCCAAGTCAACGTTGGGAGGAGATTTCAATGGATTTTATCATAGGTTTACCTAAGTCCGAAGGAAAGAGTCTCATCATGGTGGTAGTTGATAGAATTACCAAGTATGCACACTTTTGTGCATTATCTCTTCCATTTAAAGCAAGAACATTTTCTACTACATTTATGGACACAATTCAAAAGCTACATGGAAACCCAAGGGTTATTGTGAGCAAGAGAGGTCCCATTCTTATTGGAAATTTTTGGACGGATTTATTTTCTTGTTTGGGTACTCAATTAGCTCATAGCTCATCTTATCATCCTCAATCCGATGGTCAAACTGAGATATTAAATAAATGTTTGGAAGGATATCTTCGTTGTTTTGTATCTAATAAACAAACACAATGGGTCAAGTGGTTACCTCTAGCTGAATGGTGGTATAACACTTATTTCCATACTGCAGCAAAAATGACCCCATTTATGGAACTTTATGGATATCATCCACCATCCATCACATCATATTTAAGAGAAAATTCGAAGGTTCAAGCAATGGAAGATCACATCGAGCATCAACAAGAAGTTCTCCAACTCTTAAAGGACAACATGAATTTGGCACAAAATAGAATGAAACAACAGGCAGATCAACATCGCATCGAGAGAAGTTTTGATGTAGGAGACTGGGTATTTTTACGACTACAACCATACAAACAAATGTCCTTCAAGCAAGCTAAGAAGGATAATAAATTATCGCCAAAGTACTATGCTCCTTACAAGGTGTTGCAAAATATTGGTACTATAGCATACAAATTGGACCTTCTTGCTTCTTCACAAGTGCATCCAATTTTCCATGTTTCATGCTTAAAGAAGGTTATAGGTGAAAATATTCCAGTTCAAACAATATTTCCAGAACTTGATGAGAAAGGAAAAATCATATTGGAACCTGAAGCGGTCACGGAAATAAGAACTCAACAACTACGGAATCGATCAATTTCAGAGTTTCTCATCAAGTGGAAGAACTTACCCACTGAAGATTCTACATGGGAGGATGATAATTTTATACAGAAGCACCCAGAGCTACTCAAGCATTGAGGAAAATACTTTTTTGAAGGAGAGGGGCATGTTAGGTCCCTATATTACTAGTATAGTCCCTTATTTTTGTTAGTGTAACCCCCTTATTTTTACTATTATACCCTTGTAACCCCCATATTTTTATTATTGTGCCCTTAAATTATTATTGTTAGGTCGGCTGAGGTTACATTGTGGCCCCACTAGGATTACATTCTGGCCCCATGGACTCCTATATATAGAAAGGAGGTTTTGTAATTTGAATAATCCAAGAATTGTTCATTCATGTAATGTATTGGAGGTTTCCCCCTTGAAGTGGCTTATTTCTAAGGCATTGATATCTCTTTTCTTCTCTTTTTGGAGTTGGTTTCACAACATTCCATAAGGATTTTTCCATCCTTATGCCCAAGGTTGAGGTTGAGGCTAGGATTGCGAAGGAATAGGTTCAGGCCAATTGTTTTGTGGTGGTTGTGCATATGTTTGAGTTTTAAATCCTTGATTTTGTCATGGTATTTTGGGAACAAAACAAAGAGGGTCTATCTGATTTGGAACTAATTCCTCTTGGTAAATAGCTTTATTGAAGGACATTTTTTTGTATCATGATTTTATACACATATAACACAAATTTCTACACCCTTTAAGTAAAGAGGACATTCTCTCAAGGCATGTTTCTTTCTACACTTAGGACAAAAAATACATAAGGTATAGCTTCAAATTTTTGCTTTATTTGTAATTTTAAGGTGTCTATTTGTACACTAAGACTCCCTAAAATGTCCGTTTTGATTTCATCAAGAAAATTTCCTATTTCATCCCTAATTAATATTCCTATTGCAGATTTATTTATTCTAGAGATAATAGGGTCTCTTGAACTCTTTCCAACTCTTGACTTACCTCTTGAAATATGTATGCATAATTCAAAAATTCCTAGTAATGATAACTGAGAAATATCTCATTTTCCCATCATGTTGAGGATATCTATCCATTCATCTCTAATGGATTTTAATAGGAGAGATTTCAAAGTATATTCATCCAAATTTTCCATTTTATCTCTCTTAAGATTATAACTAAATCTTTCAATTAAATCCTCAATATTTTCATCTTCTCTTTGCATCATTTAAAAAACTTCATCCTTTCAATTATGGGGCATGCAATAATACTTATATTTTGATAAGAATGCAATTTTAATTTCTTCCCATGTTCTAATAGAGTTTTTTATTAAACCCATGAACCATTTTAATGCTACATCCTTAAGATTTTCTAGAAAAAAATTCAATTTTTGAGAATCAAGAAAATAGTCATAAGACCTACATAAAACTTCGAACTCAAAAAGAAATGTTTCAGGATCCTCACTTCTTAATCCATGGAAGTTATGAAGGATAGAGGGTGAGATATTTTTCATTTTTGTTGTAGTATCTTCATCATAGATAGAAAACCCAACAATATTTGGTTCTCCTTTGTCTCCTTCTCTTCCCCTTCCTCTTCCTCCACCTCTTCCTCTTCCTCTTCCTCCACCTCCAATCCTAGGTCCACCTCCTCCAATTCTCAAAATTTCATCATTTTCACTATGTACTTATGGTTCTCCTTCCCCAACCATTGTATATTCTTCAATAAGGTTCCAAAATTGGGCTTTTTTTTTCTCCTTCTATTTCTTCTCATTCCTTTATCAATGGTATGTTAAAATAGGCTTCTTCTTCCTCTTCTTCACTAGGAACTTCTAGTTCTTGAGCTATAAATTGTTCTACAGTTGAAGTTAGGAAAATTATTCCTTCTTTTAGGGATTTGGGATCTTGTTCTTCTACAACTGCTTTGGTTGATGAAGTAGGTGAATTTCTAGGTTGGATTTCAGATCCCAGTACCTCAGTAAGTCTATGTTTTCCTGCAATGGATGGTATGCAAGTTTGGGTGGATGGTGTGACACTACGAGGTTGTGATGGGGTGAGTGGTGTTTTTTTAATTAAGCTTCTACCTCTAGCTACAAATATTCCTCTAAAATCTCTTTCCCTATGCATATAATTTTTCTATTTTATTATGTTTTTTTTTAAGAAAAAGGCTCCTGTTTATACTTCCCCATCAACAATGCCAAAATGTTTGTCAATTTAATGGTCTTAAATTGCTTACACAAATTATCGACCCGAGTTGGTAAACTTGTGAAGTGAAAGTGCACTATATATGCTAGAAGCTTCTTTTAATTCAGTTTATTGATATGATGATTGAGTTTGTAGAAATTGCTTCTAAGGACGCTTTTTATTCTTATGTTTGTAATGAAATTGATGCTTTCAAATCATAATTTAAGTTCATAAAATCAATATGTTTTTTACTCTGCAAAATAGAACTAAAGAAAACTTAACCAATCTATTGTTAGTCTCTAAAAATAGAGTTACTTAATCTATTGTTCTAACAGACCCGTGCATAAAGACAAAACCAAATTCTAGGAATGGAAACCATACATCTTCTCATCTAATGGAATGAACACTTTTAAAGAACTTACTACTGCTCTTGAAAAGACATCACTCATAAAATTGTGAATAAACCACTACTGCTTTGAAAATAACTCACTCATATGCTGAAAGGAAATCACTCATGAATTTATAAAACTATTCTGATATAAATTACAACTGCCTTTGAAATAAAACTATGAAGAAATCTGTGTAAAATAATTACTCTGGAATTTCGAAAATTCGAAAGGAATGACTAATGAGTCTACATAAAATGACAAAATGAAATTATGAAAATAACTACATCGAATGATAAAATGAAATTACGAAAGAAATTATCTACATCAAATGACAGAAGGAAACTTATGAAAATAACTACATCAAATGATAAAATGAAATTCTGGAAACAATTACAGCAAATGACAAAATGAAAACATAAAAATAACTATATCAAAAACATAAATGCAGAACCTTCACTTTTTGCAGGGGCCCTCCACAAACAGGTGGTCTCAAATATTTACTCCAAAAGTTGGCTACACATCAAATATTGAAAGCACCTCTTCATTAAAAAGGATGAAAAAAAAGTTTTAAAATATCAGAGTCGCATAAAAAATTACACACACTTTCAGGTTTTGTTTCCGTGATATTTATAAAATCCTACGCTCATAACTTCTTGAGGCTTTCATGCCTACTTAAGATAAAAAAACTCTAATTTGAGTTCTAGAAAATCATAATATCGCTTATTCATAGTTTTCTATTTGCAAAGAAAATCATGAAGATCTCAGATTCTCGCTTCGTTGTTCAACAATGTGAAGATCTCAAACTTCATAAAAACATTTTTTAGCATTTGATTGTAGGGTGTGGAGCTTGAATATATTTTTTATTTTGTATCACAGCGTTGGACCCCTGTACCTTAATGGGGCGAGAACGCCGCCAGAAATTAAATGCTGCTTGGGGGGTCAAGGGGGGGGGCGACTGCGACTTTATGAAGCCCCCCCCTTGCGGGGGGTTTCGGGGGCTGTGCCCTCGAAGCTAAAAACAGATGTAAAATTGCCTTGTAAAAGTATAGTAATTTCTAGTCAATCTAGGCCGTTCATTAGGCGGATGATCTGACGGTATAAGTTATGCTTAGTTTAGGGTTTTTTTCCCTAGAAGGAAACCCCCTCGCTTTGTATGAGGGTATTGTATTGTGGTTGTGTATTGTATGAGTATTATCAGAGTGAGAAACAAATAGGGAGACTGTGAGAGAGAACGTAGGATATTGCAATGAATTTGCTGTAGGTTGTGTCTCTTCATTTTGCTAGATAATAGAAAGGAAGGACTGGCTGTTCGGGGTGGACGTAGCCCAAATTAGGTGAATCAAGTATATATGTGTCTCTCTGGCTTTATGTGTTTTGTGTGCTTGTGTTTTTTGCATATTTTATTTGTTCCATTGCTCTGTAATATATAATTTTTCTAACAACTGATATCAGAGCCGAAGGTCTATTTGGATGATAATCTTGCAGGAAAGAAGGGTTCTTGGTTCAAGTGGGAGTAATGGCAGAAGATGGTAAGTTTAGGGTTGTTACACCATTTTTTGGTCATCTAACCTATTATCATTAGATGGACCCAAGTACACCATGTAAGACCAATTTTACCCTAACTAAAATTTCCTTCACTATGAAAATAACTTAGTTAACCACCTTTATTAAGTTGTTTATGGTCTAAACAGGAAACCCCATGAGGAAATATTAAATAAATCTACATTTGTTTGAATTTTCTCAAGGAATAATTAGTTAAGCAACAGTTTAATTAATATTACTAGTTATATTTAACCCAAAACAAGGAAATTAATTAGATAAATCATTATTTATCTTATTATTTTCTAAGAATAATTATTTAAACCTTATTTAAATAATATTCTTTGTTAAATATGACTAAATCACCCTTAAATAATTAAATAAATCATTATTTATTTGATTATGACTCAACCACATCCTTAAAATGATAAATAAATCATTTATTTATTTATTATTTACAAATAAAGGGATTTGAACCAAGTCAAATTCCTTTTCCCTCCAACAAATATAATAAAATATTTCATAAAAGTTGGATCTTGATTTGGTTAATAATATTTTAAATATGCACCAATATCTGGACTAACTCAATATTTTTTTATAAATATAAGGGTTTTCCCATTCATTTACCACATTTTTTTGCCTAAACATCACTCTGGATCTATACTTTTGGTCTGACTATTGATCCACCATCACAGTCATATTTTGCTACCATTTTTGTCTGGGTTTTCTACACCTGAAGTGCTAAGGACTTACAAGAACCCATCCCATTAAGGAGAACTGGTAACACCCTTCTGTGTTTTCCTCCAGGTGCCATTAATACACAATTCATTCAACATATTCTTGTCTTGTCTATTATATGCGTGGAGTAAATCTTGTTTTTTCTACTGTTTAATGTCTTCTAATGCATAGATATAGATTTTTGTAGCATTTATCTTGATCACCTAACTGCATATCTGAGGATATTGGCAGCCATATTTGCTGTTAGGGCTATTTTTTATGCACAGCTAAAGTGGTCTTTTTTCGTACGCTTGGAATTAAGATTCATACTAACAACTTACAACTCCGCACGAGTTTATGATTACGACCTCTGTTGTTTTTCTAATCCTTGCATATCTAGCTGCTTAAAACCCTAGGATTTCTCTACAGCCTCTTGGTTTTTCTTTTCTTGATGTTTTTTTTAACCTATAAAACCCTAAAACGATAAAAATTCTAACTTCCGTGTGTTTTTGGACCTATTGCGCAGGTGAAAAAGATCAGCCGCAGCTGAGACGACAATTTTTTCTGAAATCTGCCGCCGAGAGTGCCGGAAGTACAGGTCGCATGTTTTGGCTGAAAAACTGTGACCTGGACCCTTAGGATGCACCTTTCAGCCCAAAAAATGTAACCTCTGTTGAAAAAAGGTCAAAAACTGCGACCTGAACTTTTTGCGGGAATTTTTCTGAAAGTTTTCTGGGTTTGTCTGAGCCTTAATTCAAGGTTGTCTGAGCCTATATTCAAGGCTATCTGACCTCCATCTCTACCCATTTTGGACCTTTACTTGTTCATTTTTTCTCAACTAAGTGGGAACCTAGCCCCCTAGGGCTTCAGTACCCTCCACCTCTTGTGGAAGAGTTTTTTTTTATGACAGGTTGTTTGAAATTTTAGAGTCTTCAGCCATTTTTCAGATCTGACACCTCACCTTTAGATCCACTTCAGATCGGCTTTTTACCCATCCAAATCACCTCATTTAGCTTTTTTTTTGTTTTCCTCTAGGGTTCACTCCATTTCCCTCCAGGAGATAGCCTTTTGTCACCTCTTTTACAACATTTTTTCCTCTGATTTGTTGCTGTTTTCTGCACCACTTTCCAGCATATTTTTCCCTTTAGATCCCTATCCCTCCTGACCTTAGATCTATTGGTTTTTTTAGTGTGTTTTGATTAGTTTTTTACTCACCTACAGACTAGTTGTTGAGAGTCTTGCCTCCTTGGGTTTAGAATATTGCATTATTAGCTGTTTATTTTATTTTTTTGCAGGCTTATATACTATCATTTGCAGGTTTATTTGCAGCTATACAATACACTTTTTATTTTTCTCTACAAACGTCTCGATTTAAAAATTAAAATTCACACACTTCAAACACACACCCTAAGTGAAAAAGGGCTTGGTTAAAACTACCAAGAAAAGACTCTAAAACATTGAAATCAATTGATTCTGCACCTCTCTACCCTTGTTTCAACATTGTAATCAGTTGATCTCGCACCTCCCTGCCCTTGTCGGTCTCTTTTTCCTTTGTGGCGTGTTTGTGTCGTCATCATTGCATCACCAAGGCATTTATCCCGGAGACTTCTTGGCCTTCATCCTCAGTGTACGGTAGGAAGACTTACTCCTCCGTGTAGGATTTGAGTTAGTACTCCATCGAGTCCGCACTTTGACTCTTCTTCTGGTCCATTGGCTTATCCTTCTCATTCCGCCGTCAGTTCTCCCCCTATCACCTTCACCATGTTTGGTGCAGGACCTAATGCTGGTGGTAACCTCGGCCCTCATGATGGGAATACCACTAGAGGGACCGCAACAGACACTACCCCGGCTGCGCCCTTGCTCCCCTTCATGGCAGGCCTCAGCCTTCACGATTTTGACCAGTTGATAAATGACCTTATACACCATGATGCTAGTTGGCCTGCTATGCTGAAGAAGCTCCCTTCTGACATCCCAAAGTTTGAACACCTTGCTGGAGAAGATCCTACGAATCATGTTCGATCTTTCCACATGTGGTGTTCATCTAACTCCATTACCGATGAATTTGTCAATCTTCGGTTGTTCCAACGTACGCTTATAGGTGAAGCTTCTGAGTGGTATGTTGATCAGGCCCCTTCCTGTCATAAGACCATTTCAACTATTGCCCGGGCTTTTCTGTCTTACTTCTAGCTTCCCCTTCGTTATGACACTGGTACCGAACTCTTGACCTCTTTTTGTCAATCGTTTGCGACTTGCCAATCCAACCATGTCCAAGAATGGTGGAGAAGAAAGAGCCTATGTCGATCTCCTACCTTCGAAGACCGTGTCTACATGTATTGGTTCCTTAGATCTCTTTTTTCACCTATCGAGAAAGATTTCGCATCACACTTTCCTCAAACCGAAGAAGCTGCTCAACAAATTGCGTTAAAATATGACCTGATCTATGCTCAGTCAGGTTATGTTTATATCGTTCTACCTGATCTTCCTAGACCTAGTGGTGCCAATGCACTGGGGGCATCTCACACTGCCGACGGTATCATTGGAGCTCTCTCTAATTCATACGCTCAACCTCCCATGGGCTATGGATTTCCTCAGGGGGGGGCCAACACCTCCTACACTTTTCCCCCTCTCGGTAGCACGTATCCAGGATATGGTATGCCTCCTCTTTTTTCCCAACCTCCTATTTACCACACTATTACCCAACCTCCTTATTATCCATATCCATAGCCTGGTGCTCCAGCTCCTCCAGCATTCGCACCACCTCCTCCCTTGCCTTCTCAACCCTTGCAACAACAGCCACCGCCCTCTAAGGGGCAGGTATATGCACAAAAAAGCGCGACTAATCCTCCTCCTTGCAAAAAGAAGATGAAAGGCACTCAAAATCAGTCTGATCCTGGTAATCCTGGACCTAATCCTCAAAATAATGCTACTAACACTACTAACCAGCAACAGGGTACCCAACCCAAGCAGGATAGGCCTATTCGCACGAACAAACCTTGTTCTTGTTGTGGTGTTTATGGTCATGTTGTAGCCACTACAACACCCTCAAAAAATTCACCATCTAAAATTTTTTGGGCCCCCCCTGAGCATGGAAAAAGCTAAGTCAGAATTTGAAGTTGAAGTCTGTTTCAGAAAAAAACCTTAAGTCGCTGAGTCGCAGAGTAGGTATTTTTCCCAATTTGTGACCTAGCGACCTTGTGACCTATCAGGTCGCCAGGTCGCCAAGTCGCAAATCACACTCAAATTTCAAAATCACGACCTAGCGACCTTGCGACCCCGTGACCCCCTAGGTCGTAAGGTCGCAAGGTCGCGAGGTTGCACATCTCATAAGCGCGAGATATTTGCAACCCAACGACCTTATTTAATGCCCGCACGTGTGACCCTTTTATAAATAGAACGGTCGCTAGGTCGCATTTCACCCACATGACATAGAGCAAAAATAATGCTTCTGACAGGCCAACTGGAGTGCGATTTTCTCGGGTAAGTTGCCTAATCCTCCTGATGTTTCCGTTTTTTCTAGTTTTTGCCCCTTTCCACTAACCTTAGCCCTTTTTAAGCCACCCACCATCTCCCATTTCAGATATTTTTGAAATTGAGATTTTTCCAATTATCCAAACCACAACCATTCCTAACACAGATTTATAAATGGAGCCAACCAGCCTCCCCTGTGTCTGTCTCTTTCCCTAATGACCACTTCATCATCATTTTTGGTTTTCCTCACTCAGTCCTTATATTTTTTTAAGTTAAAAAATGAAACAAAGGACCGTGCCGCCATTGAAATCTTCAGTCTAGCCCTAGCGTGACCTCCGACCCTGCGACCTCGTGACCCCCGCGACCCAGCGACCCCGGTCGCTAAGTCGCTGAGTCGCATCCTGCTCAAAACTAGACGTTTGTGACATTGCGACTCAGCGACCCAATGACCCGGTTGCAAGTCGCTCAGTCGCAAGGTCGCACCCTCATGAATTGTTAAATCAATGCGACCCAGTGACCTCGTGACCTTGTCGCAGGGTCGCCAAGTCGCAGGGTCGCTCCCTTCTAAATTTTAAGCCTCTGCGACCTAGAAAAAAAAGAAATAGGTCGCTAAGTTGCAGATCCACCCTTTCCTGGATCTCAGTTGGTCAGAGTTAAAAGAAGTACCTAAGAATTTATTATGATGGAATTTGTATTATCCTGGGTCTGTTTTATGAACATGCCTGGGAACCTCGAAGCAGAGTTAGAGTGTGTTTCCATCTCTTCAGCCTCAAGCGAGATGGGACCTCCGGCAGTTCACAAGAAAAAAAAGAGCCCAGATATAGATATAACATAAGGTGAAATACCCATGTCTCCTCCCCCGATTTATGGGGACACCGCATGCACCTTTAGCAAAGGAGAAAGCACAAGTTGGTATCAAGTATACCAAAAATTCGCACAACCAGAATTTCCAGAGGACCTCCCTGACCGGCAATTATATGTACAAGTTAAGAGGTCGAAGCTTCACTATGTAGGTGCCCACCTAGCTATATTCCCATGTGTTGAAGTTATTGAATGGATCATATAGAAGATCGACCCCAGGAAGTGGGTAATTCGAGACTACGAGGGAAAGGATTTTGCAAATCTAAAAGGCTCGGATGCAGAGTTTTATTACGCGCTTCCAGAATGGGAACAAATTTTCACAAAGGAATGGGCCACCACCCATGCGGTCCCCATAGCAAACACCTTGAGAGGATGGTGGGAAGAACCCGAGAATTTCAAGATCAAGAAGGATAAAGAGTATCCAATGGTTGGCCTCAGAAAGGTATAAAAGCTGGTGGCAGCTATGCTCTGTAGGATATATGGTCGTCTCGATGCCACCACATTTAGTGGTACTTGGGTATCCCTAATGAACTTTGTCACTGTATATGGAACCCATTTCAATTGGGCTAGCTTACTAATGGTGGCTCTCAAAACAAACATATTTGCAGAAATGGCACCAGAGGAGGGATACTCGTCTGAATTCTACATGGCTTCTTACCTTTTTGGATGCAGTTTGTTCCAGGTGCTACTTTGAGGGATGGGCTCACAACTGGGATCAGGAGTGGGCACGCCCAATTCAAAAAGAATTGCAGGTATTATGGGACTCTAAATACAAGCAGGATATAGAGTCAATCTCATAAAGTTTCATCCCTGCACTCTATAGGAAATTGTTTGGTCAGGATACCTGTGCATATCCTAGTGAGCCATGGAAATGTTAGTAAAGGTAGCACATTGGTTTCCATTTGCAGAATACACCTTTATTCGAGTCTTCGGTTCATTCAAGACTCCTCATGCTCTGCCCCAATTCTTGACAGACAAGATGCTTCTTCAGGAAGTATGTTATCATATGACTCCTAGCTTCTCAAAGGTCCTTACTAAAGGTAAGAAAAAGCCGTGGCCTACATTGTCACTCACCATTGGTGCTTACACAGTCAAGGATTTCAGGGAGGTAGAGGTGGAAGCTGAACAAATCAAAGGTTTCTACCTGGGGCCTTTGGATCACCGGACATACGATCCTGAGAGGATAGTCCCTGACCACTGCAAACAGGCCAAGTTAAAATGGAGCTTCTAGCATACTGAATGCCCATCTGAGGATGAGAAAAGAAACTAGTATAACATGGATAGGGAACTCGCCCCAGGAGCATGGTCCGATCAGGAGGATCAAGATGATCATACTCTGGAGGAAATAATCCGCGAGTTGGGAGGTGCCTCTTCTTCCCAGGCCAAGAAGCCCTGAAACAGCACAGGCCACAACTCTGCTGCCCAATAGAAAGAAAAAGAAGTATAAGCTTAGCTAGAAGTTGAAAAGAAAGTGAAAGAAGATGAAGATAAGCGTAAGAAAAACCCGAAGACAGAGTAGAAAAAGAAACAGAAGGAGGATGCCCGGAAAAGGAAGCAAGAGTAGGAAGCGAAAGCAGAAGCTGAGTGGTAGCTCAATAAAGAATTGGAATAGGTGGAGGTCGAACACAGAAGGAAGGAAGGGCAAGAAAATAAAGCAGAAGCTAAATGGAAAAGGAAGGAAGAAGAGGAATCAAGAGTAGAAGAAGAACGAGAAGGAAGGAAGAAGATCAAATAAAAGAAGAAGTAGAGCACAGGAAAAAGGCAGAATAGGGTAAGGCAGAGGTGGAGCAGCTTCTAAAAGAAGAAGAACAAAAAAAGAGAAAAGAGGAAGAGGATCAAAGATCAAAAGACACTGAGACATCTCCCCCAGTAACATGAGTATAGACCGAGCTGCCACCGACCAAAGTACCTTCAATCAACACGTGTTTTTCACTCTTAGAGCCATGCTACTCTGAAGGACGAGACTCATTTATGATCAGTTCACCTTCAATATCCGGTAGGAAAAGAGAAGATGCCTAGCACAGAACCCTACCACCCCATTCACAGCCATGATAGAAAAGGATATATTCCTAGACACTAGGACCAACCCAGTGATGATATCATAAGCCGAAACTACCTATGCTGCAGCCACAGAAGAAAATGTGAGTTGGATGAGTAGGGAAATCCTTTCCCTACAAAATTGATTATAGGACTCTGAACAAAGAGAAACTACGTCAGAGCAAGAAAAGAGAGTAGTAAGGGAAGAAATCCAACAACTCCAAGACAAAAACACCCTTATTAATGAAGTACTGCTTACAGTCCAGAGAGAGTTGGTGACACTGGAAGCCACCATGAAGCAGGTGTACGGGGAGATGTTCACCATAAAGCAAACAGTCGCACCCCTTATAAGAGCCCAAGTGGAAATGAAGGGGAGAAATGAGCAACTGAAAGAGGCCTCCGCCACTTTATATAGAATGATGGAATGGACAAGCAGATATCCACAGGCTCTCGAAACCTTCCCCAAGAAAGATTGGATTCACACTCAGAATGACAAGGTCCAAATTCGCATGAAGGTGCAATCCAAGGAGAAATTATTTAAAGATCTGGAGAAGGTGATGTTCGCATATGAGCATGTGATCAGTGGCATTGAATCGATGCATGAATTACACCATATTCCTTATTTAGGTGCATTGAGCGAGGAAAGGACATGGGTACAGGTAGATCAGGAGATTCAGGCATTTCTACAGCCTATCAGACAAGCCACCACTACACCTGATCTTTCTGCATCACAGGAGAACTTGGTTAAGTTTGTTGTAACGCCAGTTTGGATTTACACCAAAATGGCTTCCTTATCCAACCAGGTCAAAATCAAGAGGGAGACTCTAATTCTGAATCCCTTAGAATTCCTACACCAGTTAAGGGAAGATACTCCTCTGATCTCCCCAATCGCTGCAGATTATCGTGCATGGAAAAATTTCCTCAAAAATCAACAAGTTGATGTTCCCGACCTAGCAATCACACACACGCTCCCATGATCAGATTGCAAGGTGCAGCCTATAGAATGGGTCGCAGATCATTCCTTCCAGCACCAGGTCACAGGTCACACTATCCATTCAGGTCGCAGGTCGCATCTTCCATTCAGGTCGTAAGGCAGCCCAATAGACAGGAAGGTGAAGAGTAAGGACCCCCAAGGGTCAATCTTGTCTTATATATACCCCATTCGGGGACTTGTACAAGGAATTTTTTTTTGGACTCCAAAGGAGAGAAAAGAGTTGTAAAGCATTAAACGATCTTATGATTAATTGATCTGTGTTTCGTGATTATACTCTTTATGCATTTCAGCTTACTGCATGTGTATATGATGGTATGTTATTTACATAGGAGATGTTTGTAATTTTATTATTGACATCTATCTCATTCACGAAAATGCCCAAGTACGTATAAGTTGTTCTTACCAGGCAGAATTGTTTCTTCTATGTTTTGAACAATCTTACAAACATGAACTTAATGATATGCTGCTAACAACATCTCCTTCAGTTGCATGTTTTATTTTGTATCTTGGTATTTGTAGTGTTTATGTTCATTGACAATCATCGATATTTGTCTTGTGTCATTCAATAAATATACACCTATAACTCTGCAGGGCTCATTTGCATCCAAGAGAAAGAGTATTTAGTAATAGCCGGACCCACACCCCTAGACGAGATCCCTATCACAAACGGTTTAGAGTCTAATTGGGACCTTCTACTAGGGAGATCTCCTACTGTTGGCCAGACAAATTTTCCCGTCAACAGATTTGGTGCTAGAAGGAGGGCCTGAGTGGCAACCTCCCAACACACAAGTAACATCCCGTTACAAACTCCCCAAGGGGAGACCATACATGACAATACTGACCCTCCCTCGTTGGAGAACTCCCAAGAGGAGGAAATCCCCCCTTTCTATGAAATTACTTTAGCCCAGCTACAGGCACTGCGCCCTATCGCCCGCGAGCTTGTCAGGGGCTTACAAAAAGCCCCAGTCACTAATTCCTTGGCTAATTTTAGAACTCTTGTAGCTAATCATACGTGCCAAGGAACCCTCGTCAATACCCTTCCTCAGCTGGTGGGTGTTATGATCAAAGATTATGTAGACGCAGTTGAGTGAAATTTTGAACCCCCCCAGATAGCCCTGAGGAAGGGGGAGAAGACGTCCCAAAAATCACTGAACCTCAACCTAACACCGACCCCCAACCTAACCATATTGTGCATGATAACACGCAAGCCAATAACCCTGTTGGGTGTGGAGCCTGATTATATTGTTTACTTTGTATCACAACATTGGACCCCTGTACATTAAAAGGGGCGGCAACGCCGCCCATAATTAATCGTTGCCATGGGGGGCGGCAGCGCTTTTCGGAGCCCCCCCCTGGCGGGGGTTCGGGGGCAGTGCCCCCGAAGCTAAAAACAGATGTAAAATTGCCTTGTAAAAGTATAGTAATTTCTAGTCAATTTGGGCCGTTCATTAGGCAAATTATCTGACGGTAGAAGTTATGTTTAGATTAGGGTTTTTTTCCCTAGAAGGCAACCCCTCACTTTTATGAGGGCATTGTATTGCGGCTGTGTATTGTGTGTGTATTCTCGGAGCGAGAAACATAGAGGGAGACTGTGAGAGAGAACAGAGGATATTACAGCGGATCTGCTGTAGGTTTTGTCTCTTCAATTTTTGCTGGATAATAGAAAGGAAGGACTAGTTGTTCGGGGTGGACGTAGCCCAAACTGGGCGAACCACGTATATCTGTGTCTCTTTGATTTTATGTGTTTTGTGTGCTTGTATTTTCCGCATATTTTATGTGTTGCATTTCTCCATAATATATAATTTTCTAACAACTGGTATCAGAGCCGAAGGTATATTTTGCCGATAAACTCGCAGGAAAGAAGGGTTCCTGGTTCGAGTGGGAGCAATGGCGGATGATGGTAAGTTTAGGGTCGAGAAATTTAACGACCAAAACTTCCCGCTGTGGAAGATGCAAATGGAAGATTATCTGTATCAGAAAGATCTATATCTACCATTGAGCGGAAAAACAAAGAAGCTGGCGGCCATGACAGATGCAGAATGGAACATTCTTGATAGAAAGGCACTCAGAACAGTATAGTTGTGTCTTGCGGCGTCAGTCGCCTTCAATATTTCGAAGGAAACAACAACAGAGGGTTTGATGCAGACGTTGGAGAAAATATATGAAAAACTGTCGGCCTCAAACAAGGTATTTCTTATGAAACGACTATTTAATATGAAGATGTTGGAAGGTGGATCTGTTGCAGACCATTTAAATGAATTTAATACAGTTACCAGTCAGTTAAGTTCTATAGGGGTAAACTTTGATGATGAAGTTAGAGCTCTGTTATTCTTGTGCTCATTACCAGAAAGCTGGAATGGTTTAGTTATGGCCATTAGTAACTCTGTCTCTGGATCTAGTACTTTAAAGTTTGATGATGTTGTTGGTGCTATCCTTAGCGAGGAAATGCGACGGAAAAGCTCAGGTGAGACATCAGGTAATGCTTTGAGTGCAGAGTCTAGGGGAAGAAGAATGGAAAGAGGAAAGAGCTCGGGATATCGCAGTAAATCAAGGAAAGGCAGATCCAAGTCCAGATCGGGGATAGTGTGCTGGAATTGCGAAAAGAAAGGACACCTAAAGAAAGACTGTAGATCTCGGAAGGGAAAAGAAGGAGACACACAGCAAGAAAACAATCATGAAGCAAATGTGACAGGTGATGTGTTACAAGATGCTTTGATTCTTTCTTTCGAAAATGTTACTGATTCTTGGGTTGTAGATTCGGGGGCTTCATTCCATGCCACACCTGATAAGAAATATTTTCATGACTATGTTCAAGGATATTTTGGACAAGTTCGTTTGGGTGATGATAAACCCTGTAAAATTGTTGGAATGGGTAAAGTTATTGTAAAACAACAGAATGGAAACCAATGGCTACTAAAGGAGGTAAGGCATGTTCTAGATCTGAAGAAAAATCTGATTTCAACAGGGCAGTTAGGCGGTGAAGGTTGTGTGACAACTTTCACAGATAAAACTTGGAAGGTCACCAAAGGAGCGTTGGTAATAGCAAAAGGTGAAAAGGTTGGTACATTGTATTTATGCAATGGTATTTCTAACTCTGTTAATGCTTTAACTTCCAAAGGAGAAGATGCAGCATTATGGCATCATAGGCTCAGACACATGAGTGAGAAGGGGATGAAAATTATTCACTCAAGAAATTTGTTGCCAGGTTTTAAGAATGTTGATTTGGATTTCTGTGAGAATTGCATTTATGGAAAACAAAAGAGAGTCAAATTTCTCAGAGTTGGGAAAGAAAAAAAGAGAGAAAAATTGGAGCTTGTGCATACAGATGTATGGGGACCTGCTTAGGTATCATCTCTCAGTGGCTCTCATTATTATGTTACTTTTATTGATGATGCAACTAGAAAAACATGGATTTATTGTATTCAAAATGAATCTGATGTATTTGATACTTTCAAGAAATGGAAATCTTTGGTTGAGATTGAAACAGGAAAGAAGTTGAAGTGTCTCAGATCAGACAATGGAGGTGAATATTGCAGCAAAGAGTTTGATAGGTACTGTTCAGAGCATGGAATTCGTAGAGAGAAGACAGTTCTAAGAACACCACAAGAAAATGGTGTGTTAGAAAGAATGAATAGAACAATCATGGAGCGTGCAAGGTGAATGAGATTGCATGCAGGATTGCCTTTACAATTTTGGGCAGATGCTGTAGATACTGTTGTTTATCTAATAAATAGAGGGCCTTCAAGTTCCTTGGATAGTGGTATTCCAGAGGAAGCATGGACAGGTAAAAAGGTAAACTACTCTTTTTTAAAGCCTTTTGGTTGTGAGGCCTTTGTCCATATTAATAAAGAAAACATAACAAAGCTTGAGGTAAAATCAAAGAAATGTACCTTTATTGGATATGGTGCTAATGATTTTGGTTATCGCTTATATGATTATGAAAATCACAAAATCATTAGGAGCAGAGATGTAATATTCAATGAAAAGGTCTTGTATAAGAATCAGCTGCAGGAAAAGAAACAGGAAAAAGAAAGCAAGGAATACACGGTTCTTGATGAGATAATTGAAAAAGTAAAGGTGCCTGAAAATAATAATAATCAACAACCACAGCAGCAGCAACCACCACAACAGCAACAGGCACCTCAAACACCTGAAAGTGGTGTTAGAAGATCTACCAAGATAAGTAGACCCCATGAACGATACTCTCCTTCATTATATTATTTATTGCTGACTGATTCTGGTGAACCTGAATGTTATGAAGAAGCAATGCAGGTTGAAAGTAGGAAGAAGTGGGAGCTATCCATGGAAGAAGAGATGGACTCCTTAATGCATAACCAGACTTGGGACTTAGTCAGGTTGCCTGCAGGTAAAACTACATTGCAGAATAAATGGGTTTACAGGCTGAAGGAAGAAGATGGAGGAAAACAGAGGTACAAAGTTAGACTTGTGGTGAAGGGGTTTGCACAAAAGAAAGGTATTGATTTTGATGAAATATTTTCTCCTGTTGTTAAGATGAATTCAATCAGAACTATCTTAAGTCTTGTAGCAGCGGAAGATTTACATCTTGAACAGTTAGATGTAAAGACAACATTTCTCCATGGAGATTTGGAGAAAGAGATATACATGCAGCAACCAGAAGGATATGAGGTAAAAGGGAAAGAAAAATTGGTGTGCAGGTTAAAGAAGAGCTTGTATGGCTTAAAACAGGCTCCAAGGCAGTGGTATCTAAAATTTGACAAGTTTATGTCCGAACAAGGTTATACTAGATGTCACTCTGATCATTGTGTTTATCTAAAAAGGCAAAATGATGGCAGCTATATTATATTGTTATTGTATGTAGATGGCATGCTTGTTGCAGGATCTAACATGCAGGAAATAAATGTGCTCAAAAGAAAATTGGCAAATTCATTTGCAATGAAGGATTTGGGAGCTGCAAAACAAATCCTTGGTATGAGGATAACTAGAGACAGAAAAAATCATAAATTAACACTGTCTCAGAATGAGTACATAGAAAAGGTGTTGAAAAGATTTAATATGCACAATGAAAAACCAGTTAGTACACCTTTTGCTAGCCATTTCAAACTTAGTAAGGAGATGTGCCCAAAGACCCAAGAAGACATGGATTATGTCTAAAGTTCCATATGCATCAGCAGTTGGAAGCTTAATGTATGCAATGGTTTGCACAAGGCCTGATATTGCACATGCAGTGGGAGTTGTAAGCAGGTACATGAACAATCCAGGAAAAGAACATTGGATGGTAGTAAAATGGATTCTCAGATATTTGAGAGGTACCACAAATCAAGCATTATGCTTTGGTGGTTCAAACATTGCTCTACAAGGATATGTTGATGCAGATATGGCAGGTGACAGAGATAATAGGAGGAGCACTACATGATATGTATTTACTGTAGGTGGAACAACTGTCAGTTGGGTTTCAAAAATCCAAAGTGTTGTTGCACTTTCAACAACAGAAGCCGAGTATGTTGCTGCTACAGAGGCTAGTAAAGAAATGATTTGGTTACAAAGGTTTATGGATGAATTGGTTAAGAAGCATGATATGGGCACACTATACAGTGATAGCCAAAGTGCTATTCATCTTGCAAAGAACTCAACATTTCATTCCAGGACTAAACACATACATCTCAAGTACCATTTCATACGGTCAGTATTGGAAGATGGAGAGTTGAAGCTGGAAAATATACACACTAGCCAAAATCCTGCAGATATGCTAACAAAAGTTGTAACCAGGGAGAAACTGAGAATGTGCTCAGTTTCAATTGGTCTTCAAGGATGACGATGAAGATGAGGAATAGCCAGGTCCAAAGAGGAGTCATTGTCCAGAAAATGAAGCAGCGGTGGAGTTGCTACAATTAGTCTCCAAGTGGGAGATTGTTGGGTGTGGAGCCTGATTATCTTGTTTACTTTGTATCACAACATTGGACCCCTGTACATTAAAAGGGGTAGCAACGCTGCCCGTAATTAATCACTGCTGTGGGGGGTCTAGGGGGGGGCGGCAACGCTTTTCGGAGCCCCCCCCTGGCGGGGGTTCGGGGGCAGCGCCCCCGAAGCTAAAAACAAATGTAAAATTGCCTTGTAAAAGTATAGTAATTTCTAGTCAATCTAGGCCGTTCATTAGGAAAATGATTTGACGGTAGAAGTTATGTTTAGATTAGGGTTTTTTTCCCTAGAAGGCAACCCCTCGCTTTTATGAGGGCATTGTATTACGTCTGTGTATTGTGTGTGTATTCTTGGAGCGAGAAACAGAGAGGGAGACTGTGAGAGAGAACAGAGGATATTACAGTGGATCTACTGTAGGTTTTGTCTCTTCAATTTTTGCTGGATAATAGAAAGGAAGGACTGGCTGTTCAGGGTGGACGTAGCCCAAACTGGGTAAACCACGTATATCTGTGTCTCTCTGATTTTATGTGTTTTGTGTGCTTGTATTTTCCGCATATTTTATGTGTTGCATTGCTCCATAATATATAATTTTCTAACAAACCCACACGGGGAGGGAGTCGGAAGAGGCCGAGGTAACAGAGGCAGGGGAGGCCAAGGCTGAAATGATGACCACCCTCACTGAAACTAGAACAAGTTTCCCTTTCTTTACAATTGGAGAAACATCAGAAATGCAACAAACCATGGAGAAAACCAAGACATGCATTCCCGTCGTGAGGGCGAGGCCTCCGGGTCTGGCACGGGCAGCGAATCCGAAAATGAGAGGGGACATGTATACAGACTGCACCACCAAAAAGCTATACGCGTACAACCATTAGCTTGGATGGCTCAGTCCCCCTTAGGTATCCAAGGTCCCCTCCATGACATGCCCCGACATCCTGAAAAACACCTCCCTAAGTTCGATCCCGAGAAAGGTACTTTGGCCGAAGACCACATCAACAACTTTTACCTATCTTTACAGATGATGAGAGTGAAATATGACGACGTAGCATGCTGCCTTTTTCATCACACTCTTGAAAATAAGGCTGCGACATGGAAGAGGTCTCTCCTTGTTGCCTCTATCCCTTTGTGGGAACACTTCCTTCATACCTTCTTGAAAAAATTCTCAGAAGATAAAACCCCTTCGATGCTCCTCACAGAGCTCAGCACGTTGAAATGTCAGAAGAAGGAGAAGGTCAAGGATTTTAATCAACGATTCACCACTATATTGAATAATTTCCCTCCAAACATGGCCTTAGATGACTCCATTACTATTGAATACTACACCAGAGCCCTCCCACAGGGTATTGCTGTGTTCATGAAGCGCGAGGCCAAAGCTACATTGGCAGCCAACTATACCACTGCCCTTGCTGTCGAAAAGGACATGTTGTCCATAGGTGCCATTGAACATGAAGGTCAGGATGATCAAAAAACAACCATGAAGAGAACCCAATCCTCTGGCCACAAAACTGGAGACAAAGATAAGGACCCCTTCGATTTTTAAGGTATTGCAAAATCCCTCAGGTTGCTGACCAATGAAGTCTCCAACCTGAAAAGGAGAAAAAATGATTCTGCCCCAACTACTAAAACACAGAAACCGTTCTTCAGAAAGAATAACCCTGTCATGAATCGGCCCCCGTCCAACTCAAGTACAAGTCTTAATGTGGAAGAAATTGGCAAAGACAATTTTTTCTCTTTTCATCAAACCTCACACTCAGAAAAGACTTGCCCCTAATGGATTAGTAGCATGACAGTGGTGGTGAACCAACTTCTAGAAGATCAAACCCCCAGAGATATGGAGGAGGAGGCTATTTCAGATGACGAGGAAAATTCCCCCCCAGATGAAGATATGGGATCTGTTGTCCTTGCTTTCGAAGTCATACGCGGAGAGTCTCCCCTTCCCACCTCTAGGATAAACCTAGTAGATGACCCTAAATCAAAACCCCCTCGAAACTATGGCTTGAGGAGCAAAGGCTCAGTGCCGAAGAAGTCTTTCGAAGAGAAAATAAAAGCCTTCTTGAGGAAAATCCTACCCCTGAACACCGAAAACAAGGACAAAAATCCTGAAAAATCCACAAGACTAAAAATTCAGTAGTTCCCCCTAAGAACACCACCGAGCCCACCTCACCCACAGATTCTAGGTATAAAATTATCGAGGACATGAAGAAGACTAGAGCCAACATATCTCTCTATGAGCTCGCTCGCATTGCTAACCAACGATATCTCATTATTAAGGCCTTTTCAAATTTACTGGCGACCAAACCTGTAAGAATCACATCTGCCCAAACTGCTACTAGTCCCCAGTCCATTGTGAATGTCGTAAACACCAAATCTAGGGGAACCACGCCACCTTTCCTCCTCTCCTTTGAGATTTTTAACTTCAATGTCCACAACTGTCTCGTCGATTCTGGTGCATCCACGAATGTCATGCCCTTATATATATGAAAGAAGTTAAACATCTGCCTAGAGAAAACCGACACCAGAATTATCGAGCTCGATAGATCTCAAGTCCTCGCAGTTGGTGAACTAAAAATCGTCATTATCTGCTTATCCTCCGACTCCAGAGTGCATTAGTGTATCGACATAGTAATTATCGATATCCCCGAATCCTATGGCCTTTTGTTGAGCAGAGATTGGTCCAACAAGCTCCAAGGGTACTTCGCCACTGATTGGTCCCACCTTTGGCTCCCGTACAAAGGCAGGAACAACGAAATATAGATCGAGACTGAACCATACATGAAACATACTGTGACTGACCTGGATGCAACTAATGAACTAGCCAGTTTCATGCAAGAATAGCTTGGCATGTGTTTCTTAGAGTCCATATTTGGTTGTTATCAGACTTGCCAATTCCCGATCACCCAAGACATACAGTCTGAACTGCTTCTGGTTGCTGAAACCCCCCCCCCCATCCAACCAAGAATCTTCAGAAACTAGCGCCCCTAGCACATCCTCAATAGACGCGGATCGCCTTGTCCAATCAGAAGATGAAACTTGGACCCTATACTATGACAGATCCAAAACCCAAGACGGGGTTGGCATGGGTTGCATCTTGCTAGACCCACAGAAGAACATTTTTTTAATTTTCTGTCGGTTAGAGTTTCAGTGCAGAAATAATACAGCCAAGTATGAGGCGCTGATACTGGGGCTCCAAAGGGCCATAGATCTAAAGGTCCACTATTTGAAGGTAATTGGCGATTCCGAGATTATCACCCGTCAGGTACGCAACACCATCCACTACTTGTCTCCCCATTTTAAAAGTTATCAGCAAGAAGTATGGCGCTTAATTTCAGCTTTTGATGCTTTTGGTATTAAATCTGTACTTAGAATGCATAATGCGGTAGCCGATACACTTTCTAACGCTGCCGCTAGGTTCACCCCACTCAGAGATGGATTTTCTATTGAATTTATATACAAGCCATCCATAGCAGACAATGTTACTAATTTATGCGTTTTTAATGATGACCAACAGGTACTGGATTTCATGCTCAACACAAATATATTCAAAGACGCAGTTATGGAAGAAGAGGATCATGATCAAGCTTTGCAAGGGGAACTAAAAAATCAAAAAGAAAATCCCATACCCAAAGGGGTCGTGTCTCTCGAAAAGTTGTTTGACTTATAGAACCGTTTTCAAGGGCCCCCAAATATGAAGGTGCAAAGTTCCACGTTGGTACATTGGAAAATTAACCTCACGACAGACAAAGATCCCAGGCTTGTAAATTTAGGTAGTGAGTGCACCCCACAGGAGAAACAAGCATTCATCAGATTATTTAAGAAATAATGAGATGTGTTTGCATGGACGCATGATGATCTGCAGACTTATGATACGAGGATCATCCAACATGTCATACCCATCAAGGAAGGAGTGCAGTCGTTCCAACAAAAACTGAGAAAAGTACACCTTGATTTAGAGCCAATGATCCAAAAGGAATTAAAGAAGCTCTTGGATGTGCAGATGATTTTCAAGGTTGGACATTCGACCTGGGTGTCCAACTTGGTTCCTGTTCGCAAAAATTCCAGGGAAATCTGTTTGTGCGTAGACTTCAGAAATTTGAATAGAGATTCTGACAAAGACAACTATCTGGTGCCTCCTATGGAGCAAATCCTTCAAGTTGTATCAGGGTCATAAATGTTCACTCTGTTGGATGGGTTTTCAGGGTATAATCAAGTACTAGTGGCTAAGCCCAATTGGCTCAAAACCACATTCAGAACTAACTAGGGAACATTTTCTTTCAGACGCATGCGCTTTAGGCTGATTAACACCGGCACCACTTTCCAAAGAGCTATGGACATTGATTTCAGAGGAATTATTGGGAAAAGCATGGTAGTATATATTGACGATGTCACCGTGTTTTCAAAGCACAGATCTGACCACATACACCACCTCAAGCAAATTTTTGAAAGGTGTTGGATGTACGGGATTTCACTGAATGCAAAGAAAAGTGTGTTCACCGTCGCTGAAGAAAACTTGTTGGGACACACAATAACTCGAGACGACATAGTGGTGGATCCAGAATGTGCAAAAGTCATAGTTCAAATTCTGCCCCCAAGCGAGAAGAAAGCCATGCAGTCCTTCCTTGGCAAAATCAACTTTATCTGAAAGTTTATATCAGATTTCGCCCAGATCGTGAAACCATTAAGGCATGATTAAGAAGAATGTTAATTTTAAATGGAATCCCCCTGAGAAAGAAACGTTCAAAAACATTAAACGAGCCATCGCAGAAGCACCTGCTCTTTATTTTGTACACCTTTGCCTCAGATTCATCTTTGGCATCTGTCCTCACTCAGAAAGATGACTTCCACAACGAATGACCTATATCATTTATGAGCACTGCATTGCAAGGAACCAAGCTGAATTACCTAGATATTGAAAAAAAAACATATGTAGTATACAAGGTGGTCAAACATTTCAGGCTGTATATCTTGAAGAATCATGTCATAGTCTTCGTGCCTCACCCAGCTATTCGCTCACTATTTGTACAACCAGAGCTGGGTGAGCGACGAGGAAATTGGATGACATGCCTTTAGGAGTATGACCTGAAATTTAAGCCAACACACACTGTGAAGGGCCAAGGATTGTTCTGCATGTCCGCAGAGGCAGTTGACTCATGGGGCAACAACGAAGAAAATTGGGAACATGAGATCGATATGTATCAAATTGATAGCACCACCCCGCAGGATACATCCTCCTGGTACGCAGATCTCTTGCAATATTTGAAACACGAAACCATGGGCCCCACTTTAAATACCAAGTAGAAGTGTGCATTGAGACTGAAATCTGTGTCCTACCAACTAGTGCAGGGTAAGTTGTTCCGCAAAAATCACAATGGTGTCTTGTTACGATTCTTGGAATGGGATGAGGCACAAAAAATATTATTAGAACTTCACGATGGCCCCGCCAGGGAGTACTATGCAGGATACACCACTGCTCACAATATCATGCGTGCCAGTTTCTATTGGCCTACTTTATTTAAAGATACACACGCATATGTTCGAAAATTCTAGCAATGCCAAAATTTCACAAATAGAGATATTCGGCCTTCGGCCCCATTACAGTCTGTCGCAGTGGAAGAGTCGTTTCAACAATGGGGGCTGGATGTGATTGGGGAGATCCTGCCACACTCTTCCAAGAAACATAGGTACATCCTTACCGCTACAGACTATTTCACAAGGTGGGTTGAAGTGGTACCGTTACGTCAAGTCAACGATCAAGAGGTAATAGCCTTCATCACCCATTGCATCATGATCAGGTTTGGTGTTCCAACCTCCCTTTTTTTGACAATGCAACATATTTCTCATCATTGAAATTATATGATTTTTCTTTAGAAAATTGTATCGTACTTAAACATTCTGCCAACTATTACCCTCAAGGAAACGGGTTAGCCGAGTCAACCAACAAGAACCTAATCCGCATCATCAAAAAGACTCTGATGTCCCAACAACGGAATTGGCATAGGGCACTCTATAATTCCCTCTAGGCAGATCGAGTCACACCCAAACCTTCCCTAGGAACCTCCCCATTTTTCCTCGTGTACAGAAAAGAAGCTATCCTTCCTCCCAACTTGTCTCTCCCGACACTCTAGTTATCTCAGGAGACTCATGGCACTCCTTGCCCTGCTCTACAAGCCTGAATAGACACACTACTGAAACTTGAGGAGGAAAGGAAAAAAACTTGGGGAAAATTCGCCATCCACCAAGGACGAATAAAACGATGGTTTGACAAAAAGTCAGATGGGAACAAGATTTTTGAAGTATGTGACCTTGTCCTCAAATGGGATAAAGCTCATGAAGATAAAGGGAAACACTCCAAGTTCCAGGCATTATGGATAGGCCCTTTCCAGGTCAGAGAGAAGATCGGTCCCCACACTTATAGGTTACAAACTCTCGAAGGGAGGATTGAGGTCCTCCCTGTGAATGGACGCGACCTTAAACACTATTTCACTTGACAGCCCCTCGGGGCCGTCACTGCACCTTGTACCATATTTTTTCTTATTTTTCTTTTGTATTTATTTACCTTTCTTGTTTTCAATAAATCGCTTGTTCCACATAGGCTTCCTTTAACCCTTTCCTTCCCTTGGCATCCATTTTTTGAAAGGGGATATAGAAGCTACTCAAGCGGCATACTGAGTCAGGATCTATGCTGGTGTGTTATCTCTCCCCAGATTGTAAAAGGGGGCAAGCATACTTGTGATGGGCACCCAATGGCGAGAACAGGACTGAGGCCTTCGGACCAAAATGCGACAACTTACCTAGTATGCTAACCTAAGGGACTGCTATGCAAAAGCTAACGTTTGGTTGAATAGGTTACTGGAAGGAAAAGGGAAGGGTTAGCCTCAGGTGAAGAACAAAAATCCAGGAAAACCATAAGTCCTCATATATACTAGGAGCAACCTCTCTTTCAAGTGAAATAAGTCAGGATCCCTCATTCGCCCAGGCAATAATTTCCAAAACAAAAAATAAGTGCCCTGAGCACAAAAAATAAGTGCCCTGAGCACAAAAAATAAGTGCATTAAGCACATGAATAAAGGGTAAAGGATTGAGAAAGGCTTCCTGCATAGAGAGGCGATACGACGACTTTTCCAGGGTACTGACCAGGCTCGCTGGCAGTGGAGCAACACTTGTGATTCCTAGGTAGTGACTTCGCCGAGACCATCTGGTTCGCTGGCAGCAGAGCAACACAACGAGGGCCAAATAAACTATAATGTATCCATAAACCCCTAAGGTTACTCCAAAATTTTCATCCGGTCTCCATGAATGAAGACACGGTAAAACAACACCCAAGGGCAGGTAGATAGGGAGAGAAAATGTGCAAGGCTCGAAGATGGAAGAAGTGGGATCGATGGGGTGAAAGGAACAAGTGTTTTATGCCCTTCCCCCCCCTTCTATATGAGACACTGACAAAGATTCTGGACCCTACCAGTGAATCGCCATTTGTTGTAGCCGCTATAACACCCTCCAAAAATTCACCATCTAAAATTTTTTGAGCCCCCCTTGAGCATCAAAAAAGCTAAGTCAGAATCTAAAGTTCAAGTTTATTTCAGAAAAAAAAACCTTAAGTCACTAAGTCACAGAGTAGGTCTTTTTCCCAATTTGTGACCTAGCGACCCTGCGACCTATCAGGTCGCCAAGTCTCCAAGTTGCAAATCGCACTCAAATTTCAAAATCATGACCTAGCGACCTTGCGACCCCGCGACCCCCCAGGTTGCAAGGTTGCAAGGTTGCGAGGTCATACATCTCATAAGCGTGGAATATTTGTGACCCAACGGCCTCATAATGCCCACACGTGCGACCCTTTTATAAATAGAAGGGTCGCTAGGTCAAATTTCACCCACGGGATGGAGAGCAAAAAAAGCACTTCTGACAAGCCAACTGGAGCATGATTTTCTCGGGTAAGTTTCCTAATCCTCCTGATGTTTCCGTTTTTTCTATTTGTTGCCCTTTTCCACTGACCTTAGCCCTTTTTAAGCCACCCACCATCTCTCATTTCAGATATTTTTGAAACTGAGCCTTTTCCAATTATCCAAACCACAACCATTCCTAACACAGATTTATAAATGGAGCCAACCAGCCTCCCCTGTGTCTGTCTCTTTCCCCAATGACCACTTCATCCTCATTTTTGGTTTTCCTCACTCAGTCCTTATATCATTTTAAGTTAAAAATGAAACAAAGGACCACGCTGCCGTCAAAATATTTTGTCTAGCCCTAGCATGACCTCCGACCCCACGACCTCGCAACCCCCGTGACCCATCGACCCTGGTCGCTAAATCACTGAGTCGCGTCCTACTCAAAACTGGATGTTTTCGACCTTGTGACTCAACAACCTAGTGACCCAGTCGCAAGTCGCTAAGTCGCAGGGTCGCACCCTCGTGAATTGTTAAATCAATGCGACCTAGCGACCTCGCGACCTTGTCGCAGGGTCACTCCATTCTAAATTTTAAGCCTCTGCGACCTAGCGACCAAAGAAATAGGTTGCTAAGTCATAGATTGACCCTTTCCTAGATCTCAGTTGGTCAAATTTAAAAGTATTATCTAAGCATTTATTATGATGGCATCTGTCTTATCCTGGGACTGTTTTATGAACATGCCAGGGAACCTCGAAGCAGAGTTATAGTGCATCTCCATCTCTTCAGCCTCAAGTGACATGGGACCTCCAACAGTTTGCAAGAAAAACAAGAGCCCAGAGATAGAGATCACAGAAGGTAAAATACCCATGTCTCCCTCGATCTATGGGGACATCTCATGCACGTTTAGCAAAGGAGAAAGCATGAGTTGGTATCAAGTATACCAAGAATTCGCACAACCAGAATTTCCAGAGGACCTCCCTAACCGGCAAGTATATGTACAATTGAAGAGGTCAAAGCTTCACTATGCAGGTTCCCACCCAGATATATTCCCATGTTCTAAATTTATTGAATGGATCATACAAAATATCGACCCCAGGAAGTGGGTAATTCGAGACTACGAGGGAAAGGATTTTGCAAATCTAAAAGGCTAGGATGCAGATTTTTATTACGTGCTTCCAGAATTGTAGGTATTCTGGGACTCTAAATACAAGAAGGATATAGATTCAATCTCACAAAGTTTCATCCTTTCACTCTACAAGAAATTGTTTAGTCAGGATACCCCATGCATTTCCTAGTGAGCCATGGAAACATTAGTCAAGGTAGCACATTGGTTTCCATTTGTAGAATACACCTTTATTTGAGTCTTTAGTTCATTCAAGACTCCCCATGCTCTGCCCCAATTTGTCATGGACAAGATGCTTCTTCAGGAAGTATGTTATCAGATGACTTCTGGCTTCTCAAAGGTCCTTACTAAAGGTAAGAAAAAGTCGTGGCCTACATTGCCGCTCACCATTGGTGCTTACATAGTCAAGGATTTCAGGGAGGTAGAGGCGGAAGCTGAAAAAATAAAAGGTTTCTACCTGGGGCCTTTGGATCACCAGACATACAATCCTGAGAGGATAGTCCCTAACCACTGCAAACGGGCCAAGTTCAAATGGAGCTACTAGCATACTGAACGCCCATCTGAGGATGAGAAAAGAAACTGGTATAACATGGATAGAGAACTCATCCCGAGAGCATGGTCCAATCAAGAGCATCAAGATGATCATACTCTGGAGGAAAGAATCCGTGAGTTGGGAGGCACCTCTTCTTCCCAGGCCAAGAAGCCCCGAACCAGCACAGGCCACAACTCTGCTGCCCAACAGAAAGAAAAAGAAGCAGAAGCTCAGCTACAAGCTGAAAAGAAAGCGAACGAAGATGAAGATAAGCGTAAGAAAAACTCGAAGATAGAGCATGAAAATAAACAAGCAGAGGATGACCGGAAAAGGAAGGAAGAGCAAGAATCAAAAGCAGAAGCTAAGCAGTAGCTCAAGAAAGAATTGGATCAGGTGGAGGCCGAACGCAGAAGGAAGGAAGAGAAAGAAACTAAAGCAAAAGCTGAACGAAAAAGGAAGGAAGAAGAGGAATCAAGAGAAGAAGAAGAACGAAGAAGGAAAAAATAAGAGAAAATAAAAGCGGAATCAGAGCACAGGCAAAAGTCAGAACATGATAAGGTAGAGGTGGAGCGGCTTTTGAAAGAAGAATAAGAACAAAAGAGAAAAGAGGAAGAGGATCAAAGATCAAAAGACACCGAGACACCTCCCCTAGTAACAGGAGTATAGACTAAGCTACTGCCCATCAAAGTACTTGCAATCAAAACACGTTTTGCACTCTTAGATCCAGGCTCCTCTGAAGGACAGGAGGAGGAGGTGTTCAACCTAATGAGACTCACTTATGGTCAGTTCACCTTGTTGGCCGGATAAATCATTCTTGTGGACAAGACCGATCTCCCTAGTACTAAAAGTATCTAGCAACAAATAGCCAAATAAACTAATCTTTCTCTAAGGATATATGATCTACGAAAATCTCTATAGAGGTGTAAAAGACTTACCATATGTCCAACGCTTGTTTGAAGTCATTATTATCCCTCGTGCGCTTGAAGGAGTTTTCCTCGTAAACCGGTCGTCACAAATAAGAAAAATATTACATAGCACTTGTATAGAAATCATCATAAACCATGCTTATCATAGTGATCAAGGAATCTATGAAATAAACCATTAACTGAAAGCTTATTGTTAAAAACAAGCATATTTGTATTAATGTCAAAAGAAGGAAAACCTTACAACGTGAGCCTTGATGTTGCACATGCCTTCCTAGGGTATGAAGCAAGAGTCTCCTTTACTTAGATAAGCTTTGCACTCCTCCAACCAAGACAAATAGAGGTATGTAATCGCTCCTCACAAAATTCTTAGTCAACTGAGTCTGAATCTCAACAGCACTTAACCTCAAATCTTCTTAAGCTTGACCTCCATTTGAGGCTACCCAATGCCTCTTTTTATAGTGGAAAAGAGGAGGTTTTCTGTTCCAAGTATGAAAGGATAGAATCTTCCTTCAAAGGGATAATCTCCTCACATCAATGGGTTAGCTCCATAAGGTAAGGGATTCATGCACCTCACAAGAGTAGTTCTGCCACTGCAAGATCCATTCTAGAAGCTTCCAGAATTTACTTTAATTGAGATTTTTGGAATTTACTTGTGCCTTTTTCATCTTACAGGGGTCCACACTTATAACAAAGATAAATTTCATTCAAGTACGCAGGAGAGCTGAACATTGGGTGCGGGACCGCAGGCAAGATAGCGAGAAAGTGTGATACCAAAGTTTAGGGGACTTTTAGGAACTTTTCTCTAATTTTCAAGGCTTGACATGAGGAACTAACATGTTAGATTTGCAGAGGGGGAAGTATGAGTAATAATGAGCTCATACACATAGTAGAATTTCAGGGTGACAATTTTCAGTGTAACACACCTTCAAGATCCAACAGGAAAAGAGAAGATTCCTAGCACGGAACCTTGCAGCTCCATTCACAGCCATAATGGAAAAGGATATAGTCCTAGACACTAGGACCAAACCAGTGATTATAGCATCAGCCGACACTACTTTTTCTGCAGCTATAGAAGAAAATGTGAGCCATATGAGTAGGGAAATCCTTTCCCTACAAAATAGATTACAGGATTCTAAACAAAGATAAGCTAGGTCAGAGCAAGAAAAGAGTGTTGAGCTCAGTAGCGGAATAAAAAAATAAAATATACAGAACACACAGCATTTAAACACACATAAAGACAGCAGATTTTTAACGTGGTTCACCCAACCAATCTGGGCTACGTCCACCTAACAGGGCATCGAAAATCTCATTCATCAACAACAGAAATACAATAGCAGAGTTTCTCATCTGCTCAGCTCTTCCTCACAGCACATTCCTCATTATGCACACTTGCCTCTATGGGCTTACATTTTATAGATGGAAATGGCAACAAACTCATAAATTCTCTCACAACAAATATAGGATGCATTAACTCCTCATCAGAAACTGATGGAGTCAATGTAGCAACAAATCCTATTGTTGTCATCTACATGAGATTTTCTCGACTTATATGAGAAGTCGCATCCATCTCCGATCGCAGAGTTTCAACTCGAAACGGTCGACTCACCAATGGCGGCTCAGGGCGAGGCAACTCCACATCTCACTTAGCGCCCTTACAGTCATATAATCGACCTTTCCCCGGGCCAAAAAATTTTGAAGGAAGGTCATTGTAGTTGGGTTTCATACCCAAAAAAAATCCTGCATAAAACATTTGTGCAAAATAAACAGGAACCTCATCGTTCCATGGAAGCCTTCCATATGCTGCAAGATGCCTATCATACAAATAACGAGCTTTGTCTGGGTGCTTGAAATACTGCACCTTCAACATTTTTCTTTTTGGCCCTTCCTTATAATTAAAAATTGACTTGGCCACTTCTTTTGTAACTTTTTGTTTTATGTCCTCCCATTTATCAGGACCCATCACTGTTTCTTTTCTCTTTCTCATCATTTCTACAAATGAATCAGTCGTTGGCCCAAGATTTCTGTACACATTTTCCATTTCACCCAATGAATGTGTAACTATTTCAAGGCTTTGTCGACTCTCAGCAGGTAGAGACAAAGCCACGAGATCTCTTTGAAATTTTGCGTGAAGTCTTTCACACCTTTTTAAGGTGCATTCCGCCATGTTGGTTTCCCATGGTATATCAGTAATCTCGGCCAGATAAGTTGTGCTGGGTTGACAACCTTCTTCTTGAATGTAGTGGGCTGCCCTGCGTCTATTTTGACCACTAGTTCGAACATTTTTGGCCTCTACATCAATATATATATAATTTCGTATATTAGAAAAAACACGTGTAAAAAAAGTTGTACAAATTTAATGAAAAAATATTGAAATTGATGGCAACCTTGATGTTGTTGGTTAACATCTTCTCCAACATGACCCTGCTGAGAACTAGACCCAGAATGACGCTGCTGAGAACTAGACCCAAAATGACCCTGTTGAGAACCAGCAGTCGTTGATTGGCCTTCGGGGGAATAAATATCACCCCCTTCACGCAACCTGCTACCACTCATACCTCGATCGGTTGAACCATGGCCACGCTCCATGGATGGAGTAGAAACCCTTATCCTCTTACCTCCTAAAAATTAAAATATGAAACTTACTAACAACTAATTTAACTCACAAAGTTAATAAAAAATCAATTCCATATGTACACACATGTATGGAGATTTAAGATTATATTTAAATACCGTGAACATCCCCCAATCCCTGAACCTCCATATGGGATTCGGCTGATCTTCGTCGTTCATCCTCCATGATATATATCTATTGGTCGACATTTACACAATAGATTTCAAAAAATCAATTTGTAATTTAGTGTACACAAATTATGTAGAACACAACTTTCAAAGCAATAATTGATCATGTGTGAAACTAAATTTAATCGAAAAAGAAATTATAAAAATGATAAGTTCACCAAATTGCGCTTTACATGGTGGGAGCACACTTGGTATAAAATTTACCACTTATACACTTTAGTTTGTGGGAGAAGTGACACATGTAAATAGTTTACCTTAAAGTTGTTGTGTTTTATGGATATTAAAATGAAGAACTTCTATTTAGATCCATTCCAGAGATTGACTGTAGGGGCATTTACTAAATATGTCACCTTTCATAAAAGATGAGATCCATAGGCTACCTGGCCCTTTACAGACTCTGCCTATAGAACTTGTAGAAGTAAACACTAGAGGCATTAACAATATCAAAGAACGTTTTCATGCTCATAAATGGGAATTTGTCTCTTTCCCTACGCAAAAAAATAGTTCAAGGTAGTTAATCTTCATAGACACGCCATCAAGCAGGTCAATGTGATCATCCCCAACTTACTTTTCATGAAATTAGGCTTGGAGTCCTCTACAACCTAGTGGATGGAGTTGAATGGGAACTAGGTCAAGGCCTTTACAAAATACATGCTAGTGAATAACACTTACTAGGTTATGCCAACAAATAAAGTGGGAGAAATGTTTTCTCCTCGAGGTTGCCCAATTGGGTGTGTAATACCAACTTCACCCATTTCCTAATAGGTTTCTCTCTTAGGTTACAAATTTCTTCCACCTTATTAGTTATATATTTTTCAATTTCCCGTGGATTCCTTGAATTTTTCCTCCTACCATCTCCCTCTCTCACTCCCCAAATTATTGTCATCAAACATGCCCCACTGAGGATCTGGAGCAATGTTTGCACCATACTTAGAACTGTCATTATTGCTAATTGAAATTGGAGTCATGTATACTAGATTGCTTGCTTAAGTGGCTCTTACTTGGACAATATCCTGAGATGAGTTTGGCATGATGGTCATATGAGGTTGGAAGCTACTTGGTGTAATTTTCCTTAAATATTCAAAAAAAACAGAGCAAAAATGTCATTTTCGATCATTTTTTATTAGCTTCTGCATACAGCAGATGTTATCACAATTGCAACACAATCTTGTTCCATGAGCATGAATTATGAATGTCGCAAGCCAAATTGCAAGGAAATTTGCATTCATTTTAGGCAAAAGAAGGCTATGAAATTAAGGTCCATGCTAGAAAAAACTATGCAAATAAGGTTGCTAAGTCTTGATACTTACCATGTGTTTCAAAGCCATAACGAAGGTTGGCTTTGAGAGTGTCCTCTCAAAGCCCTGTCTTGAGATGAAATTTAATTCAATGTCTCTTAGAGTTTCAAGGTGGAATTTATAGAACTATTTGATTTCTTTACCATAGATGGATATCTCCTTTCATCTATACCTTTCTCTACCATCTTATTTCCAAGAGAAATGGGAATTTTCACATTTTGAATGCCATTACCATGTAATTTGGTAGTCTGCTAGCTAGACCATGTCACAATTAAGGTTGTCATACCAAACTATTTCTCTTGCTCAACTCAGTGACCATGACTCTCTTCTCACACTGCTTACCATATAAGATCTTCAATTGTACATGTCACGCACAGTTGGGGGTTCTAGGTCTACACCTATTAGGTAAAGTTACATATTTTATGTCATTGTGGTCCTTAAATTTGGAGGTGTTCCACCTGAAAAAGTAGGCATTAAATATGGATGAAAAGGATTTGTTTTAACTTTGATAGAATTTCCTTGTGGAATTACTGAATTTCTCGACGACATAATGATAGCTTTGCTCAGAGAAGAAGGTTTTGGAGGAGAAATTGAATTCTTTTGACTTATTTTTGGCATTGAAGTTTGAAATAGTAGTTTTTATGACTCCATTGATGACCTTGCTGAGGAATTTGATGCACACAATATTGACTTTGAAGATGGTTTAGAAGACGTTGAATAAGTTGTAGATTTTGGTGTTGTCAGTGAATGTTTCTTTGTTGTTGGACTTGATCAAGACACAATTTAACTTTACAAGCAGATTGAAGACCTTGAAGAGGTTTTAGATTTTTTTATTCTCACTGAAGGTTTTTGTATAGTTTTTTTTCTTAAAAGAGGTTGATAAAGAATATAGGAAGACAAAAAACTAACCAGTGGTGTAATAAATGGATTTCTTGGGAGGTAGATTGGCATATGGACTTTTGGTAGCTAGAACTTTTCCAAATAATTGAATGTATTTGAAAACCAAACCTCTAGTTTATTTTGGTTTAGACAATGTCTAGAATTTGAAAAGTGAATTCCCTCTTTCTTCCTCTTACATGTCCAATGATCAGAATCTGGATTGAGGGAAAAAAATTTCCTAGAAATAAAAATTTTTCATTTTATTTTTTGTACACGGGTTTTTAAAAGCTAATTAACTAATAAATTTCTCACAAAATACACTTAAACCTTGACACATATACCCCTTCCCAATTGGCTAACTTTAGACGATCCTAAACACATTTTTATTTAACTAATGAGGGAGATAGCCCAACAAAACTAGTTTGTCCATATTCAAATCAAGTTGGTATCAAAGTACAATTTAGCTCATTTTAGTCAAGGTTAGTTAGAAAAATTAGCTATTGGTTTCTATCTTCAATTTCCTCTCAAAATGAATGTGTACGTGCTTTTGAGAGACACACTAGAGGAGTAAGGTCCAAATTTTTGATGAAAATGTGCTATGAAAGTAAAGGTTTAAAGGCAAACATGTACAAGGCATAGTTGAGCCAAATTTTGTTGAGTAAGGGCCTAATTATATGGGTCTTGGTTATGGAAAACATGATGGAGAATGCTCCAAAGCCAAGGAGGCACATGAATTTGTTCCAAGAAGGAATTTTATTTCGTGTTCATTACCTCAAGCTTGTGAAGTTTGTGTTCATGATGAATGGAAAAGTTTGACACCCACTTTGCAAAAAGATGTTAATAATCATGCAGCTAATGAGAATGTAAAAGAAGAGGACTTTATATATGTTGGAATAATCATAATGTTTATAGATGTTTGAATAATCATAATGTTTATAGATGTTGGAAGAAGATATCCATGCACATTGAAACTTTCTAAATAAATGAGGCAAAAAGTCAAAGTCCCATTGGACAAGGAAAATGATGTTGAAAATAAGATGCAATTGTTTATTACTCATTGCCATAAGAAAGGTCACCTTGTAGACAAGTGTTGGAATTTGTATCCAACAAGTCATCCACAACATTTGAAGAAGGTGGAAAGAGATAACGATAAGAATGGAAAAGAGGATTCCATAATCGATGAGGGTCAGGATGATTCACATGATGATGAAGTGCAGCTAAAAGAAGTGTCATTGAAATGGTTTGCTAACAGATGGTTAGATTTCTTATCCAATTAAGGCCTTGCATGTATTTTGATGTTTCATGAATTTATTTGCAAATTCAAAGTATGGTGCATATTGCATGAAGCAAGATGTTGAAATTAGAGTTATGTTGACACACTTAAATGCAACAAATATGGAAATTTGTAAATGAGCTATTATTTGACTTGAGAATCAGTGGTTTGAAGAGGCATGTTTTGTCGACTTGTGTTTGGTTGAAGAGGCATGTTTTGTCGACTTGTGTTTGGTTGATGGTTTTGTACACCAATATGTAAGAGTACATGGAGATATTCACAAGATGTGAATTTTTTTTCTTTGAAGGAGACAAATGATATGTCAGCGAGCTATGTTTCTTGCATGATGTGTTTTTCAGTTTGATGGTTTTGTTTGTGACAAGACGTCACAAGATTTTGGGAAGGTCCACTATTGAGCGAGAGCCTCATGATTACAACCTAATCATGAGAATCAAATGGGAGTGCATCCTTATTTTGAAAAAAAATAGAATTCTAAGCTACCTAGGACTCAAACCATTATTTTTAAATTTGAAATATCATGGTGTGTTGTTTCAATGCCTGAATTCACAACCCTAACATAAATTGTTTTATTCTTTTTTTGCAGGATTTAGTTGGTTATATTAAAATTTAGTTGAATTTAAAATTCTTGGCTTAGTGGCATGAACCAAACATATTGTACATATTAAATGAGGAATTTCACTCTCCCAATCATTTCTAAATCACCCATATCACCAAGAAAACATGTTTTAAAAGAACATACTTTGGTATGGGAAAGACCTTAGGTTTCAAACAGTATAAGAAGGTTTTTGATATCCAAGAACTTTAGTATAAAATGTGACATATAATTTTCTTGTGTGGAAAAACATAGTTACCGAGAGTTCAAAACTCATGCATTTGAATAGAAAGTGGGTATACGAATGAGCAAGTAGATTTTTTCTAGAAATGAGGAAGTGAAGGTTGATAGAGAGCCACAAAAAATTGCAAATTCATACCTTAACAAAATTGTTAGATCCTTTTAAAGAAAACGTGTCATATAATCAACTTTCATCGAAATATATGATAAACTCAACCCAATTTTATGAAAAATAGTATACCATTTTTTACTTTTCACATAATACAAATAGATAAATATTACTTAAGTATTGAACTATAAAGATTTAACTACCCATAGAGAGATGGCCAAGTGATTGAGACAGGGCATCATCACAATAAAAAACCAAGTACAAATTGTAGTAATCCTAGAATCATGCTTTACATAAGGTAAAATTGGGGAACTTATGACTTGTACTATAGATAAAAAAAAATTTACCCTTACCAAAAAATATATGATAAAAATTGACAAACTACATAAGTTTAAGCTTAAGGGGATATAATCCTTCTTGTCTTCCATATAGATAATGAAAATGATTGTTCCAAGTCTCATGTTGCTTCTCATGTTACTTTATAAACCTTGATTGGAAAGAAAAATAGGAGGGCATAAGTGTAAGAAATATAAAACATAATGAAACACAATGTAAGAAATAGAGAACATAATGAAACACACACATACATATCTCTAGACAATCAACACAATTATTTTCCTAGGAAATACTTATGGGAGACAAGCAACCCTAAAAAGTAACGATGCTCTAGAAAAATAATTTTTTTATGGATTCTATTTTCCACATTCTCTCAAAAATCTAATTTTAAACATTGTACATTTATCATGCAATGATTATCTTTGATTGTATTTTGATATCATATTTACAAATTCTTTTTCTAATTTTCCATATAAAGGTTTTTCTGGCATATTGGAATCGAAGACGTAGATAGATCAATTGGAAATGACGTTGAAATAATAAAAGGGACTCGAAAATTGCATTCAATTCAAACAAATTCGTCCAGAAATGTGTTTGCATTGGATAAAAGAAAATATTCTTGTTTTTGTGATGTTTGCATAGACAACACAAAATCCAATGACGTTTGTGAAAACAAAATGTATGTGAACGATTGGAAACATACAGAGCTAAATACAAAGGGCAAAATGTCTGTTGCAATGTTTGAAGAAATGAAATTAGAGGAAACTACAATATCATCCGACGGTGATCGTGTTTCTGATCTTGTTAGAGAAGGTAACATTTGAATTACTTTCTAATGATTTAAAGATGTAAAAATAAATTTAAATATGCATAATTTTGTTAAATTTATTTTATTGTGCAGGAGATGTTTTTGCTGTAATTGCACCTATTGACAATGATGGAAATGTGAAGTATTATTTGATGCATTGCACTAAACGAAAAAATGAAATTATTACAAAACTATAATGATCACGGATTTCAATATGACAGAGGGTCTATTATACTGAAAGGTTATTTTTTCAGACAAACCCATCAAAGTGGAGACTTTGTTTACTTTGAAGACTATGAACCTGATTCCATAAGTTGTCAATATAGTCACTTGGTGTGTGCAGCGCGCATAAAGTTGATAGAAGTTCAATCAAAGAAAAAATCGAAAATTAAGAGATGGAAAATGTCAAAATCTGATCATGAACGGATTATTGAGGATGGAATTCCATTAGAATTTTTTTGAGTGAATTGTCCAACAATTTATTATCTTTGGATTAAATATGTTTTAGAACTTGTAGTACTCAACTAAAAATTGAGCTGCTTATGTTATTTGTGCAAGTGTTTGGGTACAAGCACGTGATCTAGTATCAACTGAAAGTAGTTTTTCTATACATGTGCATTGATGAAAAATGTTATATGTATTGGATATATATATATATATATATATATGTGTGTGTGTGTGTGTTCTAGAATGAAATTAATTGTTCTAGTTTTACTATGTGCATTGATGAAAAATTATTTACGTACTCAATATATATGTTCTAGAATGCAATTAAATGGAACTAGTTTTTCTATGTGCATTGATGAAAAACTAGTTGGATTTTCTGGTAAAAGTATGGACACAATGTAAAAAAATTATCTGCAGTATAGTTTCGTATGAAAATTCCTTTCAGACAAGAGACTCGGAGCACTTCTCCGACTTTTGGTGGGATTTGACCACATCTCTAATCCTGATTGAAAATCTAGTACAAAATCTGCTTGTCCAATGGTGGGATATGTTTAATGTGCATTGATGAAAAATGTTACTTGTCTTGGATAGATATGTTCTAGAATGCACAATTAATTGTTTCAAGTAGTTTTTTTATGTGCATTGATGAAAAACTAGTTGGATTTTTGGGTAATTTAAGTTTCAACAATGTAAATAAATCGACAAGGCTACCTATTTGAGTGCATTAACGACATTGACCCAAATTCAACAAACATATATATGTACTAGACTTATATTTCCAATCAAAATTAAAGGGATAATTTGTACATATATCTACTTCTTTAAACTCTTTTTTCAATTAGAGCTCAATTGATACATGGTTAGTTGAATTGAAAAGCTATGTTCTTCCTATTGGAAATTTTTTCATTCAAACAAAACTACATGGAGAGATCAAAAGAAATCTTAAAATTCCAAATGTACTTCAACCATCCAAAAGAGATTTGTGCAACATTACTTGACATGCCATGCTAATTATAGTGAACAACTATCCAATAGAAACATTTAACATTATATACCACATGTGCCAAATGTAGATTGAAACCATCCAAAACTTTAAAATTTTAAAAACTTTTGATAATATATCGTGCAACATTAAAACATTAAACATCACATGCGAAATGTAGATTGAAACCGTTCAAAACTTGAGTTAAAAAAACTTTATATTATATATAGATCGTTACTTCACATGCCATGCCAATTATAGTTCAACTAGATCCAATAGAAACTTTTAACATTATATACCACATGTGCCAAATGTAGATTGAAACTGGATCCAAAACTTTAAGTTTTAAAAACCTTTTGATTATATATTTTGCAACATTAAAACATTAAACATTTAAAGTTCATTAAATATCACATGCAAAATGTAGATTGAAACCATCCAAAACTTGAGTTTTAAAAACTTCACATGCCATGCCAATTATAATTCAACTATCCAACAAAAACATTTAACATTAAATATCACATGCCAAATGTAGATTGAAACCATCCAAAACTTCTAACTTTTAATTTAACAAAAAAATATAGATCACAACATTACTTCACATGCCAAATGTACTCCAAGCATCCAAAACTTAAATTTTAAAAACAAAACAAATTATACCACATGTCATTACATAACATGCCAAATGTAGTTCAAATGACAACATTAATTTATAGATGACAACATTACTTCACATTCACATGCCAAAAGTACTAAAACCATCCAAAAATTAAATAAAACAAATTATATTAACAATGTAATAAAATATGTCAAAAAATTGTAAATCTCACAAGTATCAAACTATATCAAGTTTAACAAATTTTAAGACCATCTAAATTTTGAAATCAAATCTACAAATCATGTCCATCAAATAGAGACGGATCTAGCGTCTTCCCTACTAGGGTCTCAGTCCGCGCCCTATCATGTGAATGGGAAATCTACATACACAATGCACATGTACTTGAACATTAAAATTTGATGTTTTAAAAATGAATGAGAATATATATATATCTAGAACTTCATGTAAAAAACAAAATATAACAAAAAAATCATGCAATACCTCATGAGGTTCCCTCTCCATTTGATGAACAAATTCTCCCATAGAAACATCTGCAGCGGTGAACTGTATAATATACATGTACAGTTAAATATAAATATAAATAAATATGTATATATATATATATATATATATATATTAAAAACTTTCAAATGAAAATGCACGTGTACATATATAAACTTATTTTCAATAATATTAAAAAAAGGAACTAAAGACAACTTGTTCAAATGTTGTGGATGTTCCTATCTCCGTCGCTAGAGTCCGTGGATTAAAGAAATCTTCTATAGGAACCTAAATTCAAAATTTTTTAAATAACTCAAAATATAGATCTCTCTCTCTATATATATATCTCAATTTTTAATGGAACTTTCTGAGGTAGAATATATATATATATATATATATATATATAACTTTTAAAAATAAATTTTAAACTTGTGAAAAATTGTCCATACTTGTGGCTCATCTCCCAAGGAAGTAGAAGGTACATCTCCCAAGGAAGAAGAAGGTACCGCCATCCCAAAAACATCAGATGGAATCGGTACCTGTTAAAACATTTTATCAAATTATATATATACATACATGTACATGTGTGGCAACAATTATTTATTTTAGAGTCACCTAAAAAACACTAACATTTGCCAACATATCTTGATGGTCAGACCCATCTGCATTGTTTGAACCAGAGGTCCCGAACGTGATATTAACATTTTCGTCATGCATCATGCCTGAGAACTACAAATGGTGTTTTAATATATAATCATACATTTTTGTTAGATTTATGTACACATACAAATAAATGTATACATGTACATACACATGTATTTATTACAAATTGTACACATGTATATGTAAAAATATTTTCAAACCCTAAGATCACTAACACATACCGTTCTGATGCCCTCTTCCTCATGAAAAATGAAGTCTTGCAAACCATTGCAACAAAACTACATGTAGAGATCAAAAGCAATCTTAAAATTCCAAATGTACTTCAACCATCCAAAAGGGATTTGTGCAACATTACTTGACATGCCATGCCAATTATAGTGAACAACTATCCAATAGAAACATTTAACATTATATACCACATGTGCCAAATGTAGATTGAAACCATCCAAAACTTTAAAATTTTAAATTTTTTTGATAATATATCGTGCAACATTAAAACATTAAACATCACATGCGAAATGTAGATTGAAACCGTTCAAAACTTGAGTTTAAAAAACTTTAAATTATATATAGATTGTTACTTCACATGCCATGCCAATTATAGTTCAACTAGATCCAATAGAAACATTTAACATTATATACCACATGTGCCAAATGTAGATTGAAACCATCCAAAACTTTAAGTTTTAAAAACCTTTTGATTATATGTTGTGCAACATTAAAACATTAAACATTTAAAGTTCATTAAATATCACATGCAAAATGTAGATTGAAACCATCCAAAACTTGAGTTTTAAAAACTTCACATGCCATGCCAATTATAATTCAACTATCCAACAAAAACATTTAACATTAAATATCACATGCCAAATGTACTCCAAGCATCCAAAACTTAAATTTTAAAAACAAAACAAATTATAACACATGTCATTACATAACATGCCAAATGTAGTTTAGATGACAACATTAATTTATAGATGACAACATTACTTCACATTCACATGCCAAAAGTACTAAAACCATCCAAAAATTAAATAAAACAAATTATATTAACAATGTAATAAAATATGTCCAAAAATTGTAAATCTCACAAATATCAAACTGTATCAAGTTTAACAAATTTTAAGACCATCTAAATTTTGAAATCAAATCTACTGTAAATCATGTCCATCAAATGGAGACGGATCTAGCGTCTTCCCTACTAGGGTCTCAGTCCACGCCCTATCATGTGAATGGGAAACCTACATACACAATGCACATGTACTTGAACATTAAAATTTGATGTTTTAAAAATGAATGAGAATATATATATCGAGAACTTCATGTAAAAAACAAAATATAACAAAAAAATCATGCAATACCTCATAAGGTTCCCTCTCCATTTGATGAACAAGTTCTCCCATAGGAACATCTGCAGCGGTAAACTGTACAATATACATGTACAGTTAAATATATATATATATATATATATATATATATATATTAAAAACTTTCAAATGAAAATGCACGTGTACATATATAAACTTATTTTCAATAATATTAAAAAAAGGAACTAAAGACAACTTGTTCAAATGCTGTGGATGTTCCTATCTCTGTCGCTAGAGTCCACAGATTAAAGAAATCTTCTATAGGAACCTAAATTCAAAAAATTTTAAATAACTCAAAATATAGATCTCTATATATATACATATCTCAATTTTTAATGGAACTTTTTGAGGTAGAATATATATATATAAATAACTTTTAAACATAAATTTTAAACTTGTGAAAAATTGTCCATACTTGTGGCTCATCTCCCAAGGAAGTAGAAGGTACATCTCCCAAGGAAGAAGAAGGTACCGCCATCCCAAAAACATCAGACGGAATCGATACCTATTAAAACATTTTATCGAATTATATATATACATACATGTACATGTGTGGCAACAAATATTTATTTTAAAGTCACTTAAAAAACATTAACATTTACCAACATATCTTGATGGTCAGACCCATCTGCATTGTTTGAACCAGAGGTCCTGAACGTGATATTAACATTTTTGTCACGCATCATGTGTGAGAACTGCAAATGGTGTTTTAACATATAATCATACATTTTTGTTAGATTAATGTACACATACAAATAAATGTATACATGTACATACACATGTATTTATTACAAATTGTACACATGTATATGTAAAAATATTTTCAAACCCTAAGATCACTAACACATACCGTTTTGATCCCCTCTTCCTCATGAAAAATTAAGTCTTGCAAACCATTGCGACAATTTTTTGCATATGTTCGGAGATCTTCAAGATTCATGTTGTCAATCTCCTCATCTGTACAATAAACAAAATTGGCACGTGCATTTTCACGCGATATTTGTCGATTTAAAGAAAGATCGACTCCACACAATCCGCTATGAACATTCTCAATCATAACATCCCTTACTTCTCGACTTATTTGAGAAGTCGCATCCATCTCTGATCGCAAAGTTTCGACTCGAAACGGTCAACTCACAAATGGCGGCTCAGGGGGAGGCAACTCCACATCTCGTTTAGTGCCCTTACGGTCATATAATCGACCTTTCCCCGGGCCAAAAAATTCTGAAGGAAGATCATTGTAATTGGGTTTCATACCCAAAAAAAATTCTGCATAAAACATTTGTGCAAAATAAATAGGAACCTCATCGTTCCATGGAAGCCTTCCATAGGCCGTAAGGTGCCTATCATAAAAATAACGAGCTATGTTTGGGTGCTTGAAATACTGCACCTTCAACATTTTTCTTTTTGGCCCTTCCTTGTAATTAAACATTAACTTGGCCACTTCTTTTGTAACTTTTTGTTTTACGTCCTCCCATTTATCGGGACCCATCACTGTTTCTTTTCTCTTTCTCATCATTTCTACAAATGAATTAGTCGTTGGCCCAAGATTTCTGTACACATTTACCATTTCACCCAATGAATGTGTAACTATTTCAAGGCTTTGTCGACTCTCAGCAGGTAGAGACAAAGCCACGAGATCTCTTTGCAATTTTGCATGAAGTCTTTAACACCTTTGTAAGGTGCATTCCGCCATGTTGGTTTCCCACGGTATATCAGTAATCTCGGCTGGATAAGTTGTGCTGGGTTGACAGCCTTCTTCTTGAATGTAGCGGGCTGCCCTGCGTCTATTTTGACCACTAGTTCGAACATTTTCGGCCTCTGCATCAATATATATATAATTTTGTGTATTAGAAAAAACACGTGTAAAAAAAGTTGTACAAATTTAATGAAAAAATATTGAAATTGATGGCAACCTTGATGTTGTTGGTTAACATCTTCTCCAACATGACCCTGCTGAGAACTAGACCCAGAATGACGCTGCTGAGAACCAGACCCAAAATGACCCTGTTGAGAACCAACAACCATTGATTGGCCTTCGGGGGAATAAATATCACCCCCTTCACGCAACCTACTACCACTCATACCTCGACCGGTTGAACCAAGGGCATGCTCCATGGATGGAGTAGAAACCCTTCTCCTCTTACATCCTAAAAATTAAAATATGAAACTTATTAACAACTAATTTAACTCACAAAGTTAATAAAAAATCAATTCCATATGTACACACATGTATGGAGATTTAAGATTATATATTTAAATACCGTGAACATCCCCCGATCCCTGAACCTCCATATGGGATTCGGCTGATCTTCGCCGTCCATCCTCCATGATATATATCTATTGGTCAACATTTACACAAAATAGATTTCAAAAATCAATTTGTAATTTAGTGTACACAAATTATGTAGAACACAACTTTCAAAGCAATAATTGATTATGTGTGAAACTAAATTTAATCGAAAAAGAAAATATAAAAATGATAAGTTCACCAAATTGCGCTTTACATGGTGGGAGCACACTTGGTATAAAAGTTACCACTTATACACTTTAGTTTGTGGGAGAAATGACACATGTACATAGTTTACCTTAAAGTAGAACTGTGTTTTATGGATATTAAAATGAAGAACTTCTATTTAGATCCATTCCAAAGATTGACTGTAGGGGCATTTACTAGATATGTCACCTTTCATAAAAGATGAGATCCAGAGGCTACCTGGACCTTTACAGACTCTGCCTATAGAACTTGTAGAAGTAAACACTAGAGGCATTAACAATATCAAAGAACATTTTCATGCTCAGACATGGGAATGTGTCTCTTTCCCTACGCAAAAAAATAGTTCAAGGTAGTTAATCTTCATAGACACGTCATCAAGCAGGTCAATGTGATCATCCCCAACTTACTTTTCATGAAATTAGGTTTCGAATCCTCTACAACCTGGTGGATGGAGTTGAATGGGAACTAGGTCAAGGCCTTTACAAAATACATGCTAGAGAATAACACTTACTAGGTTATGCCAACAAATAAAGTGGGAGAAATGTTTTCTCCTCGAGGTTATCCAATTGGGTGTGTAATACCAACTTCACCCATTTCCTAACAGGTTTCTCTCTTAGGTTACAAATTTCTTCCACCTTATTAGTTATATATTTTTCAATTTCTCGTGGATTCCTTGAATTGTTTCTCCGACCATCTCCCTCTCTCACTCCCCAAATTATTGTCATCAAACATGCCCCATATAAGATCTTCAATTGTACATGTCACGCAAAGTTGGGGGTTCTAGGTCTACACCTATTAGGTAAAGTTACATATTTTATGGCATTGTGGTCCTTAAATTTGGAGGTGTTCCACCTGAAAAAGTAGGCATTAAATATGGATGGAAAGGATTTGTTTTAACTTTGATAGAATTTCCTCGTGGAATTACTGAATTTCTCGACGACATCTTGCTAGATTTGCTCAGAGAAGAAGGTTTTGGAGGAGAAATTGAATTCTTTTGACTTATTTTTGGCATTGAAGTTTGATATATTAGTTTTGATGACTCCATTGATGGCCTTGCTGAGGAATTTGATGCACACAATATTGACTTTGAAGATGGTTTAGAAGATGTTGAAGAGGTTGTAGATTTTGGTGTTGTCACTGAATTTTTCTTTGTTGTTGGACTTGATCAAGACACAATTTAACTTTACGAGTAGATTGAAGACCTTGAAGAGGTTTTAGATTTTGTTGTTCTCACTAAAGGTTTTTGTCTAGTTTTGTTTCTTAAACCATTATTTCCATAGGACATTTTTGGTGAATAGATTCTTGACCTTGATGAGAGGATATGATACCTTGAAGAGGCTACATCTTTTGGTGACGTCACTAATTGTTTCTCTATTATTATGTTTGTTAAACATCTCGCTTCGGGTGAGGCAACTCCACATATATTGTACAGTTTATGGGACAGAAATCAATATGTAGAAATATTCACTTGGTTTTTATAATTTTGGATAGAAGAATGACTTAAAATGACCTTGTATGTCTTCTCGTTTTAGAGCTCAAATTTTTAGGAAGGATTTAAGTATCCACCTTTCAAGAATCACTAGAAGAGGTTGATAAAGAATATAGGAAGACTAAAAACTAACCAGTGGTGTAATAAATGGATTTCTTGGGAGGTAGATTGGCATATGGACTTTTGGTAGCTAGAACGTTTCCAAATAAGTGAATGTATTTGAAAACCAAACCTCTAGTTTATTTTGGTTTAGACAAGGTCTAGAATTTGAAAAGTGAATTCCCTCTTTCTTCCTCTTACATGTCCAATGATCAGAATTTGGATTGAGGGAAAAGATTTTCCTAGAAATAAAAAATTTTCATTTTATAAATGTGTAAACATGAGTTTTTAAAATCTAATTAACTCATAAGTTTCTCACAAAATACACTTAAAGCTTGACACATAAACCCCTTCCCCAACAAAACTAGAGTGAAAATATTCAAATCAAGTTGGTATCAAAGTACAATTTAGCTCATTTTAGTCAAGGTCAGTTAGAAGAATTAGCTATTGGTTTCTGTCTTCAATTTCCTCTGAAAATGAATGTGTACGTGCTTTTGAGAGACACTAGAGGAATAAGGTCCAAATTTTTGATGAAAATGTGCTATGAAAGTAAAGGGTTTTAAAGGCAAGCATGTACAAGGCATAGTTGAGCCAAATGTTCTTTAGGAAGGGCCTAATTATTTGGGTCTTGGTTATGGAAAACATGGAGAATTCTCCAAAGCCAAGGAGGCACATGAAGCTGTTCCAAGAAGGAATTTTATTTCGTGTTCATTACCTCAAGCTTGTGAAGTTTGTGTTCATGATGAATGGAAAATTTTGACACCCACTTTGCAAGAAGATGTTAATAATCATGCAGCTAATGAGAATGTAAAAGAAGAGGATGTTGAAAGCTCTAGATTCATTCAATTCATTGCTAGTACTCAAAGGAGAGCCACTACCTCATCAAATTCACCTCCTCAAGAAGGCAACAACGGTGAATGTTCAAGGTATAAATTTTCCTCTAATCAAATTGCTTTTGATTATGATAAACATGGTAAATATTCACATAGGATTTGGAAAAGAACTTGCATGTTCCTTTTGTGGTTTGAATAATCATAATGTTTATAGATGTTGGAAGAAGATATCCATGCACATGAAACTTTCTAAATAAATGAGGCAAAAAGTCAAAGGCCCATTGGACAAGGAAAATGATGTTGAAAATAAGTTGAAATTGTTTATTACTCATTTCCATAAGAAAGGTCACCTTGTAGAATATTTTGCTACATACAACACTGCACATTTTTAAAACATAAACTAACTTCTAGCAAAAAATAATATTAAATTAGATTTAATTGTTTGTGCAGCTGAATTGATGTGCATAGAAAAACTGGGAATAGAAATCTTTGATACATACAACACACAAATGAAAAATCTTAAAAGATAAATCAATCTTGCAAATAGAAGGGTATTTAACTAGACAGAAATGTCCATATAGATTCAGTCAGAAACCCAAACCTAGTCAAATAAAATATGAACCAATGGTTTATTTCAGCTCTACATCAACGTTGAAAAATCAAACTATTATGATCTGTTACAAATCAGCCTACATGGCAAAGTGTTGGTCGGCCTAAAAGGAAGTAATTCTATCTATATTTATATACCTTGTCTATGGCTATTTTGATAAGGAATAACTCGGCAATCTCTGAAAACAGTTTACAAATTCTTGTAAGAATCAATACGAATATGTTGATGGGCTTTTAGTGTGAAGTTTAAAGAGTTTGAAAATAGTGTGGATCTATTGTTCAGTCATCTTTGAAGCAGATTGCGGATAGTATAGTATGAAGCAGATTGCGTATAGTGTGAAGAAAATTGCGGATAGTCTAAGGAAGATTACAAATTCCTGAAACAAATCTATGGACATATGTTGTAGGATGCAGCACCAACTAATGTTGTTGATAAGACTGTTAAAATAGAGACAGAGAACGAACCCAAGGGTTTATCTGACCCTGCTGTGTCGAAGGTTAATGTTGTGGATAAGACTGTTAAAATAGAGACAGAGAACAAACCCAAGGGTTTATCTAACCCTACTGTGTCAAAGGTTGATCAAAATAAGAAGAAAAAACAAGGCGGCAAGGAAGAAAACAATGAAGATGGACTTTATTACTCATTTCCATAAGAAAGGTCACCTTGTAGACAAGTGTTGGACTTCATTATTACAATGAAGATGGATTGTTTATTACTCATTGCCATAAGAAAGGTCACCTTGTAGACAAGTGTTGGAATTTGTATCCAACAAGTCATCCACAACATTTGAAGAAGGTGGAAAGAGATAATGACAAGAATGGAAAAGAGGATTCCATAATCGATGAGGGTCGGGATGATTCACATGATGATGAAGTGCAACTAAAAGAAGCGCCATTGAAATGGTTTGGTAACAGATGGTTAGATTTCTTATCCAATTAAGGCCTTGCATGTATTTTGATGTTTCATGAATTTCTTTGCAAATTCAAAGTATGGTGCATGTTGCATGAAGCAAGATGTTGAAGGTAGAGTTATGTTGACACACTTAAATGCAACAAATATGGAAATTTGTACATGAGATATTATTTGACTTGAGAGTCAGTTGTTTGAAGAGGCATGTTTTGTCGACTTGTGTTTGGTTGATGGTTTTGTACACCAATATGTAAGAGTACATGGAGATATTCACATGATGTGAATTTTTTTCTTTGAAGGAGAAAAATGATATGTCAGCAAGCTATGTTTCTTGCATGATGTGTTTTTCAGTTTGATGGTTTTGTTTGTGAGAAGACGTCACAAGATTTTGTGAAGGTCCACTCTTGAGAGAGAGCCTCATGATTACAACCTAATCATGAGAATCAAATGGGAGTGCATCCTTATTCTTGGCTTAGTGGCATGAACCAAACATATTGTGTATTAAATGAGGAATTTCACTCTCCCAATCATTTCTAAATCACCCATATCACCAAGAAAACATGTTTTAAAAGAACATACTTTGGTAGGGGAAAGACCTTAGGTCCTTTGATTGTGCACATGTGATGTGAAAAATTGAAATTGACAATTTGCAAAAAAGTGAAATTATGAATGAAACCATGAAAACAAAAATCCCAAAAGTGGTAAATGATTTAAATAGACCTAATTAATTATTTACCAACATAAATTCTTCAACTTTTAGCAACTAAATGATAAGTAAAAAAATAAATAAATTTGTAATTATGGTTCGAAAGTTACATAATCTTAAGAATCCAAAAAACAAATTATTTTTCAAAACATATTACTTTCAAAGTATCAACAAGGAATGTACAAGGGTGTTCAATGAATTAATGCTATTTATTTAAATTCCATGATGTATATCTTACTCATAATTTTAAAAAATTATTAAATAATGATCTAGATTGGATAATTATATTATTTGTCATATATTTTGATGCTTATAGAGTGAAAAAAATGAAAGAATCAACTTGTAGGGTCATTTTAATGGTGGGTGAAGAATTGGGATTTAAAACCTTTTGGAGTCATTTTGAGGTATTAAATGAAATTTCTAGGGGTCAAACGATTATCCCTTCTGTCGAAATTTTGACCATTATTCTACACTTAAAGACATATCCAATGGTGCAAGAAAAACATCAAATGAAGTTCATTCAAAATTTATGCCTTTAGTAAGTTGACCTATCATGTTGACCACCATGGTACAAGGGAATGACATTTTAGCCCCATTACTCATGCATGGCAAGCTAGCTACATGTAGAATTTTAACAAGACTCTAAAAGGTCTAAAATCACAAACCTCGTTAATGGTTGACGGAGTCAAATCTTACACCTAGTTGGCTATCACGCTATGTTAAATACTTGGCCACTAGGAGGAATAAGATTTCCATTTTGTGTTATTGTATTTTTTTCCATAGTTGAAAATACAACTAGGAGTGTGAAGTTAGAGAGAAAAATGTATGAAGTTAAGTTTTTATAGCAACCTTACACGCTAAAAGTCTTAGCTAACTCTAGAGAGATTACCTCTTTCTTTGTACTCACATATTTTCCATACCAGAAAAGAGAGAGTAGAGCATGTTTACATTTTAGTGTTTTTTTCTCCCATAAGGATTTCCTAGGGAAAAAGGAGTCTAGAGCATCATTACTTTTTAGGGTTGCTTGTCTCCCATATAAGGATTTCCTAGGAAAATAATTGTGTTGATTGTATAGAGATATGTATGTGTGTGTTTCATTATGTTCTCTATTTCTTACGTTGTGTTTCATTATGTTTTATATTTCTTACATTTCTGCCCTCCTATTTTTCTTTCCAATCAAGGTTTATAAAATAACATGAGAAGCAACATGATACTTGGAACAATCATTTCATTATCTATATGGAAGGCAAGATGATGCAGGGGCATTAGACACTAGCCAGCAATGTAGGAGGTTTTTCCACATGTTGTGGCTAGGAGGGTTCGAAGTCCTTGAATTGTAACAGCTATGTGTCAATACCTCAGCTGACTGTTTTAGTTAGATTAGTTAGGATTGGTAGAAGTTGAATAGTTGGATTCGATCCATCTATCAGTTCAGTTATTTGAATAAATTGTAATTAGGCTTTTGAATTTCTAGAACGGTCCCCACAGAGGAACCGAAGAGTCACATATTGATGTATATAAATTGTATTCATCGGATGTATTGAAAAAAGAAGAGGAGAAGGAGGAAGAGATTCTGCAATCAAATCTGTGTGTTCACAATTGCTTCCAATTAAATAATTTCAATGCGCATTGCCATAGAGTCATTGTGAGTCCTTAATTGTGAGGAAATTGTTTGATTGCGAGGTGATTGAGCTCTTTGCATGTATAATTTAACTATTGTATAATTTCCACACATCTTTGTCTATTTTTTTCTCAAAATTTCCCGAACAACCCTGTGAATTAACCCCGCGCAGGCGAGGCCTGTGTAGAGGATCCACGGTCGCGAACATAGCTTAAATAGTAAAACTCCCGAGACCGAGTTGTTTCTTTCGGAACCTGACCCGAGGATTAGACGTGAGTTAAAGAACCAAAAGGAATAGCGGAACCCGACTCAATCGTAGGTTGGTCACTGTTCAAAAACCACGAGTGGATTTACAAAGGCGGGTTGCCCATATCGTACCTCTTTTGCAGAGTAGGCGGTATTTTCTGACCGCGAGCGATTCCATAGGAGAAGCGACATGTGGCGAGGTGGACCCCCGGAAAACCACCGTTCAAAGCGTGCCATCGCACATTATCGTTCGACCAGGGGAGCCGAGCGATATCGCCGAGAGCCGTTGATTTGGGAGGGGGCCATCGGACGGTGGTCGTTGGACAAAGATGCGGGGAAGATAACTCGTACGGGCGTGTGTCTGATTGGGTCATCGATCGTGGAGGTGGGGCCCGGAGCCACGGTTTATTGTAAGCTGTTTGTTCAAAAAGGCGTGGAGTATTAATATAAAGTCCGAAAGGATTAAACATTTTTTGTAAGGTTCAGAGATATATTTAACATTCGCCAAAGTTTGCTGAATATGTTTATTTGTCAATTTCTTCGAAATTGATAAATAAATTCTCATGGAAATCTGAGAAGACCACATGGAGACAATTGTTGGGAAAAATACTGAGAGGGGGGGGGTGAATCAGTATTTACTGCATAATAAAATCTTTTTACTTTTTCATTCCTTAAAACCCATACGCTACTTTACTTCAGTAAACTAGCGTATATACGCGGATCCCCTTTATGAAACTAGCGTATACACAGAGATTTAGATATGACATTAAATCTTCACTTAAACCATTCCATCATTTATTCATCAGATATTCAATAAGCAGTAAACAGGTGCAGTAAGAACATAATAAACCATCACACAAAGCATCACACATGAACACCGGGATTTTTAGGTGGAAACCCAAATCGGGAGAAAACCACCGCTGCAGTTGCTCAGCCTTCAATATTTTATTATAGAGAAAACATCTTACAACATATGTGCTGGCGCAGACTTGACCAGCACGCAGGCACCCACCTGCGCTCGTTTACCAGCCTCTCCCGGAAGGGAGCTCCAACCCCCTGACTCGTTTACCAGCCTCTCCTGGAAGGGAGCTACGACCCCCCGATCTCGTTTACCAGCCTCACCTGGAAGGGAGCTACGACCCCCTGACTGAAGGCTACAACCCTCAACACCACCTTGGACCACGTTTCATCAATTTTCACACTGGATCCAACAACTTCAATAGAACACCACTTGCAGGCCACATTTCATCATATTTTCATACTGGACCATTTCCATACTTTTAAGCACAACCATACATCATCAACAGATACATATCAACACAGATCAGATAGCATAAACACAGCAGAACAGCTCAGATATTTCATACCCCTTGCTTCAGCAAACCCTAGTTTGCATACGCTCTTTTACTTCACTGATGTCGCGTATATACGCGCTTCCGTCCACACAAACCGGCGTATACCTCAGTGTATATTTTATTGCGCATACGCGCTTTCTCTTCGCTGAAGCCGCGTATATACGCGCTTCCTCCGCGGCGAAGTAGCGTATAGATCTTCAATCATTACAGAGCAGCATACTTCATCAGATCAGATATTCAGTTCAGATCTACCCTTTTGCTTTAGACAGATGTTCGCCTAGATGCTCGCCTCATCACGGATCTAAGCCAATCAGATCTAGAAAATACAAGTGCAATTCAGATCTAGATCCCCTTCTTCATCATTGGTGCATCATACATTCAGATTTATCATTCAAGTGTAACCCTTTCCATTCAGATATACTTCAGAGAGAAGTATTCATTCAAGCTCAGACATCTTGCTCTCACACTCATCATTTGCACAATGAATTTCTTCTCCTTATATAGGTTTATCCTTTTTCAATACCATGAGCCCCTTTTTCAATACCATGGGCCAAAACAATACCATGAGCCCAAAACTACCTGGACGGGGTCAATTAGGCGGATCATTACCCAATACAATGAGTCAATACCATGGTGGTTACCCTTGGTTTTGCACTTTTTGAGCGCTTTAGCCCATACGCGACTTGGCACGTTCTTTTCCGCGTGCATACGCGACTTCCCCTAGGCCAATCCGTGTATACCTAGAGACATACTCTTTTTCATCATAGAATTAGCACATGCTGAATTCCTTTCTTCATTGCCTTCTGTTCACACTGTAGATTCATCAGATTTCCTTCATCAAGGACATATTCTATCAAGCACAACTTCATCAAGTGAGTTGTCTTTCAAGGACAACACTCCGCATCATATTGTCAACAAACATCATATCATATCAGATATACATCATTTGCTAAGTCCATCAAGTCAAGAATATCTTCATCAGGTGGATTGCCATCAAGGACAACACATGTCAACAGTCGCATGTCCTCATCTCCATTCAGTGGGTTGCCATCAAGGACAACACTCTGCATCATATTTCCAACAATCTCCCCCTTTGGACTTGATGGCAACCACGATGGTGTTTGGTTACCACAACAGATAGATACCATGTCACTCTCCCAAATATGTCACATCATTACCTTATCTTTATTCAAACACCATGTCACTCTCCCCCTTTGACATCAAGGGCAAAGGGCGGATCAAAAACCAACATTCTCCCCTTTTCTCCTCATGTGGAAGAAACATTCTGCAGATCTGATATGTGCTGAAGTGGCCAAGCTCCCCCTGAGTTCATGCTGAATCTTCAAACATATTTTTCAATAAAGTACATGACTCTTCCTATCACCAAAGACTCATACTTACATCAAATATCCAACCAAGTGTATTTACATATGAGACTCAAGTACCCAACCAAGTGGGTTTACATATTTCAATTCAGCTACCCAACCAAGTGGGTTTACAAAAATTGACTCAGCTACCCAACCAAGTGGGTTTACAAATTTGACAAGTTCATACATGACTGAATATTACGGATTTTACATCAAGGGTCTCAACATGACCTTTTCATCAAAAATACAAATATGACTTTTCATGACCAATAAGAGAGATCATATAACAGAACCATCATAATGCCAACAATGCATTATATTCAACAACGCTAATGCTCCCCCTGAATCTGTGCATCCATGCATCCTTTTCATATGACTAAGGCTCCCCCTTAGTTTGTGCATCCTGAAAACTTCCACCAACAAATCATCAAGGCATCTTCATCAAAACATTAGAAACAAAATTATGAGAACTGGAACACCACCAGAGATACCAAACAGTATCAGAGATACCAAACAGCACTGCAGCTGTGCTAAAGTGAGCTGACTCCAAGCAAAAAATTGTCAGCAATCATGCATATGCGGTTTTCTGTGCATTAACTCGCGTACATACACGACTGTGTTTCAGGAAACCCGCGTATCCCAAGCCATCTTCTAAAATTTATGCAGATCTGATTCTCTATGAGGAAAAGACAATGTTCAGCTTCTTTATGAGATATTTGACTGCTTCCCTGGACTACAGATATAACAGAATAGTGTAGTTGTGTCTTCAAGCGTCATCCAATGGTTGTAGCATAAGCCCATTAGTAACCAAGCCTTCAGATCCTTTGCAGCATCAATACATTCTTTCCAAAAGAGATTATCATACCAGAACAGCATCTTCAGATATGTGTCAAGCAATCATCCATGTGGTCCAAAATCACCATGATCTTCAAGATGTAACATGAAGTAACATATGTAGGAAAAAAAAAAAAATCTCAACCATAGCAACCAAACTCTATATGATCAAGACCAAAGAATAAGCAGTCATATTTCCAACAATGCAACCATTAGAATTCAACCTGCTACTCCCCCTAAACCAGTGCTTCTTCCTTAACTTGTGAAATCTGAGACATCTTCAACAGCAAGTCATCAACAACAATCCCTGCATGATCTGTCCTCATCTCTGAACTATAAGACTTTCATCTCAACAATGAATGCTCTTCATCATAAAGCAACCAGGCTTCATCCATAATCTTCAACACAAGAACCCATGCATCATTTCATTTTCATGAGTATAACTAGAATGATGCTAACAGTGCAATCATCAGCAGTCAGACTGATGCTCCCCCCTGAGCCTCTGCTCCAGATCTTCAGCTGTCAGATAAATTCTCTCATCATCAATGCATACGCGACTGTGTCTGCTGGAACTCGCGTGTATACGCGACTTTAGTTAAACTAACCCGCGTATGGAAAGTGAAGCATAGAAAAATTTCATCTTCCTTCATTTCTTCCTGAGCTTGTACCTCCTGTACCTGTCCTTTTCACATCAGATGCGCTGTCAGCAGTAAACATAACCAGAATAAACAAATCAATCATGAGAGTCATCATGCATTGCTCCCCCTGTGACGATACATTACTAAATCTCATAATGTATCCCACATCATTCCTGCAGTCAATAAGAAAAGTCAGCTTCAGAAGCGGGTGACTGCATTAGGGTCATAATTCCCTACGTTTCTGATCGGTCCTTCATCTTGAATTGAGTGTTTTCTTCAAGAAAATCATTGTCTTCTAGAGCATCCACAAAAACATCTTTTTCTTCTCTAGATTGTTTCTTATTCCATCCCTCCATCTTCTTCCAGATTTGTTTTCTATTTGTGTGCTGAAATTTCTCATATCTGTTCGACCTGCATTCCTTTCTTATATGTCCATACTTGTTACAAGAATAACATCTCATGTGTCCAGAAAAATAAGCATAAGAATCACAATGAGTATTTCTATTCTTCCTCCTTTTACAATCAGTTGCTTTGTGTCCATACTTGTTACATGAAAAACAATATCCCTTGAAGAAACCAGAGTACCTTTCTATGTAGGAACTGTTTGTTTGAGGCTGAAATGATCTGCTCCTGCAATTTGCTGCAACATGTCCATAATTATAACATTTGAAACATTCAACGTTCTTGAATGAATTCCTTTGAGAATTCATGATTGTTGGTTGATCTTTTGTCTCTTTCAGCACTTCAGGTTTTGCATTGACATTCTCTGAATTTTTGTCACTTCCTTGTGAGCTAGATTCTCCTTTAACAGTTTCATGGAAACCAAGACCATGTTTGATAGCAGGAGACCTTTGATTACTCAGAATATTGTCCAAAATGTTAGTACTATCATGAAACCTCAAAAGTTTAACCTTTTATTCTAATTTACCTTTGAGAATATTTACCTCAACCTCCAAGGCTTGACATTGCTTTGTCATGCTTTCTTCTTTTCTTCTTCCATCTTCAACTTGATTCTTCAGAATTAGAATCTCTTCTTTCAACCAATCTTCATTTCCTTCACATGTTTGTTGCGGCTCTTCATTCTTCTTATTTGATTTTTCCAGATCTTCTTTGAGAGAGATGATTTCTGCTTCAAGGCCTTCCTTTTCAAATGATTGTAGAGGTTCCTTATTTTTCTTACTTGATGCTTCTAAATCTTCCTGAAGACAAATGATTGCAGCTTCAAGTCCTTCATTCTTCTTGCTTGATTTTTCAAGATCTGCTTCTAGATCTTTAATTCGATTGGATGCATAAGTGTGAAACCTTTGATACTTGTCCACCTGTCCATTCAGCATTTCTATTTGATCTTTCATTTGTGAGATCATCTCTTTATAGATAGTTTCTTGCTTATTGTATGAACTTTGTAGTTCTTCTTCTTTAATCTTGAGAGCTTCTTCTAGATCCACAACTTTGCTTTCACTATCTTTACTATTGTTTGCACAAAGAAGAGTATTACACGTGGCCTTCTCCTTTTTCTTCTTTGCCATGAGTGCTTGTAGATCTTCGTCGGAATCTGTTTCATCTTCTTCAATTTTTTCTATACATGATTTCTGACGTATCTCCTTTCCTTGAGTAACCTTCTTCTTTTGCTTCTTAGCCATGAGCACTTTCAGATCTTGGTCAGAATCTTCTTCATCTTCACTGGACACTTCATCATCATCTTCTTTTGCATAATAACTCTTTCTCTTTTCAAATTGTTTCCCTTTACCATGCTTTTCTCTATAAGGACATTTAGCAACATAATGACCAACTTTTCCACACTCAAAACATTTGAAGGGAAGCTTACCTTTGAATCTTCCAGTACCTAGTTGGAGCTTTCTCACGAAATTCGCTTCTTCTTCATCGGATATATAGCTGGATTCTTTGACAACTTCCTTTTCCTTTCCTTTTGTAGATGCCTTAAAAGCAGCTTCTATTACTTGAGAAGGACCTCCTTGTCTCATTTCAAAAGCAGTCAGAGTACCATGTAATTGAACAATAGTAAGCGATTGCAGATCTTGCCTTTCTTCAATAGCTGAAACTTTAGAGTCAAATTTTGAAGTCAAGGATCTTAAGACCTTTTCCACCAGAGTAGTATCAGTTATGTTTTCACCCAAATTTCTCATTCGATTTACAATATCATCCAGACGAAGAAAGAAACTGGCAACACTCTCATCACTATGCATCTTCAAATTTTCATATTCAATTCTAAGAGTTCGGAGTTTTGCACTTTTTACCTTTGTGTCTCCTTCATAGCTTAGAATGATTTTGTCCCATATTTCTTTTGCTGAATGTAGCTGCATCACTTTAGCAAATTCGGATTCAGACATGCTTCCCAATAAGACATTCACTGCTTTGGCATTGATTTCATACTTCTTTCTTTCAGCTGCATCAGTAGGAATACTTGCCGGGTATTGATAACCTTCTTCCACGATTGCCCATACATATGCACCAAGACTTTGCAGATATGCTTTTGTACGTACCTTCCAGAATATCAGATTGCTTCCATTGAATAGAGGTGGCTTTATAGACATTACTCCTTCTTGACTTCCCATTGCGACGGATCTCCTTTTAGCGATCAAGCTTCTGCACAAGGACCCGCTCTGATACCAATTGTTGGGAAAAATACTGAGAGGGGGGGGTGAATCAGTATTTACTGCATAATCAAATCTTTTTACTTTTTCATTCCTTAAAACCCATACGCTACTTTCCTTCAGTAAACTAGCGTATATACGCGGGTCCCCTTTATGAAACTAGCGTATACACAGAGATCTAGATCTGTCATTAAATCTTCACTTATATTATTCCATCATTCATTCATCAGATGTTCAATAAACAGTAAACATGTGCAGTAAGAACATAATAAACCATCACACAAAGGATCACACATGAACACCAGGATTTTTAGGTGGAAACCCAAATCGGGAGAAAACCACCGCTGCAGTTGCTCAGCCTTCAATATTTTATTATAGAGAAAACATCTTACAACATATGTGCTGGCGCAGACTTGACCAGCACGCAGGCACCCCCCTGCGCTCGTTTACCAGCCTCTCCTGGAAGGGAGCTCCAACCCCCTGACTCGTTTACCAGCCTCTCCTGGAAGGGAGCTACGACCCCCGATCTCGTTTACCAGCCTCACCTGGAAGGGAGCTACAACCCCCTGACTGAAGGCTACAACCCTCAGCACCACCTTGGACCACGTTTCATCAATTTTCACACTGGATCCAACAACTTCAATAGAACAACACTTGCAGGCCACATTTCATCATATTTTCATACTGGACCATTTCCATACTTTTAAGCACAGTCAACCATGAAACAGATACATGTAACTCACTGACAGATATCAGTAAACCAGCAGAACAGATCAGACATTTCTTACCACAGTCTTTAGCAAACCCTAGTTTGCATATGCGCTTTCCTTTCTCTGATGTCGCGTATATACGCGCTTTCGTCCACACAAACCAGCGTATACCTCAGTGTATATTTTAATGCGCATACGCGCTTTCTCTTCGCTGAAGCTGCGTATATACGCGCTTCCTCCGCGGCGAAGTAGCGTATAGATCTTCAATCATTACGGAGCAGCATACTTCATCAGATCAGATATTCAGTTCAGATTCAACTCTTTACTTCAGACAGATGTTCGCCTCATCACAGATCTAATCACTCCATAAACAGATCTAGCAAATACAAATACATTTCAGATCTAGACATCCCGCTTCATCATTTCTTCATAGGTGCATCATAGATTCAGATCTATCATCAAACCTTTACCCTTTCCATACAGATATACTTCATAGAGAAGTATTCATTCAAGCTCAGGCATCTTGCTCTCACACCCATGATTTGCACAATGAAATTCTTCTCCTTATATAGGTTTACCCTTTATCAATACCATGAGCCCCTTTTTCAATACCATGGACCAAAACAATACCATAAGCCCAAAACTACCTGGATGGGGTCAATTAGGCGGATCATTACCCAATACAATGGGTCAATACCATGGTGATTACCCTTGGTTTTGCACTTTTGGAGCGCTTTAGCCCATACGCTACTTGGAACGTTCCTTTCCGCGTGTATACGCGACTTTCCCTAGGCCAATCTGCGTATACCAAGAAACATACTCTTTTTCATCATGGAATTAGCACATGCTGAATTCCTTTCTTCATTTCCTTTTGTACATACTGTAGATACATCATATTTTCTTCATCGGGAACATATTCTCAAGCACAACTTCATCAAGTAAGTTGTCATTATCTTCATCAAGTGGGTTGCCTTCCAGGACAACACTTATCCTGTTGTCAACAAACATCATATCACATCAGATTTACATCATTTATCAAGTCCATCAAGTCAAGTATAACTTCATCAGGTGGATTGCCATCAAGGACAGCACATGTCAACAGTCGCATGTCTTCATCTCCATTCCGTGGGTTGCCATCAAGGACAACACTCTTCATCATATTTCCAACAATCTCCCCCTTTGGACTTGATGGCAACCATGATGGTGTTTGGTTACCACAACAGATAGATATCATGTCACTCTCCCAAATATGTCACATCTTTATCTTCTTTTTATTCAAACACCATCTTACTCTCCCCCTTTGACATCAAGGGAAAAGGGCGGATCAAAAACCAACATTCTCCCCCTTTTCTCCTCATGTGGAAGAAACATTCTGCAGATCTGATATGTGCTGAAGTGGCCAAGCTCCCCCTGAGTTCATGCTGAATCTTCAAACATATTTTTCAATAAATTACATGACTCTTCCTATCACCAAAGACTCATACTTATATCAAATATCCAACCAAGTGGATTTACATATGAGACTCAGGTACCCAACCAAGTGGGTTTACACATTTCAATTCAGCTACCCAACCAAGTGGGTTTACAAAAAAAAAATTGACTCAGCTACCCAACCAAGTGGGTTTACAAATTTGACAAGTTCATACATGACTGAATATTACAGAATTTACATCAAGGGTCTCAACATGACCTTTTCATCAAAAATACAAATATGGCTTTTCATGACCAATACCAAGAGGACCTCAAGAGAGATCATATAACAGAACCATCATAATGCCAACAATGCATTATACTCAGCAAAACTGATGCTCCCCCTGAATCTGTGCAACCACGCAATCTTTCCAAATGACTAAGGCTACCCCTTAGTTTGTGCATCCTGAAAACTTCCACCAACAAATTATCAAGGCATCTTCATCAAAACATTAGAAACAGAATTATGAGAACTGGAACACCACCAGAGATACCAAACAGTATCAGAGATACCAGACAGCACTGCAGTTGTGCTGAAGAATGCTGAACCAACCAAAAAATTGTCAGCAACCAAACATACGCGGTTTTATGTACAGGAACTCGCGTACATACGCGACTGTGTTTCAGGAAACCCGCGTATCCCAAGCCATCTTCTAAAATTTATGCATATCTGATTCTCTATGAGGAACAGACAATGTTCAGCTTCTTTCTGAGATATTTGACTACTTCCCTGGACTACAGATATAACAGAATAGTGTAGTTGTGTCTTCAAGCGTCATCCAATGGTTGTAGCATAAGCCCATTAGTAACCAAGCCTTCAGATCCTTTGCAGCATCAATACATTCTTTCCAAAAGAGATTATCATACCAGAGCAGCATCTTCAGATATGTGTCAAGCAATCATGCATGTGGTCCAAAATCACCATGATCTTCAAGATGTAACATATGTAGGCAAAAGATCTCAACCATAGCAACCAAACTCTACATGATCTGAAACAAATGATATCCAACTCAACCACACAAAGATACTTATCAGCAACCAGGGCTCAAAATCTCATCATAATAATCCATGTACCAAATCATCATCATTTGATCATGAGTATCACCAAGACCAAAGAATAAGCAATCATATTGCCGATAATGCAACCATTAGAATTCAACCTGCTACTCCCCCTAAACCAGTGCTTCTTCCTAATCTTCAACACAAGAACCCATGCATCATTTCATTTTCATGAGTATAACTAGAATGATGCTAACAGTGCAATCATCAGCAGTCAGACTGATGCTCCCCCCTGAGCCTCTGCTCCAGATCTTCAGCTATCAGATAAATTCTCTCATCATCAATGCATACGCGACTGTGTCTGCTGGAACTCGCGTGTATACGCGACTTTAGTTAAACTAACCCGCGTATGGAAAGTGAAGCATAGAAAAATTTCATCTTCCTTCATTTCTTCCTGAGTAGCACCTCACCTTTTTGTCCTTTTCACATCGGATGCAGCACATCGGCGGTAAACAATACCCAGAATAAACAAATCAATCAGAAAGCAGAGTCATCATGCATTGCTCCCCTGTGAGATACATTACTAAATCTCATAATGTATCACATCAATCTATGATCCAATAAGAAAAGTCGACTTGAGAAGCGGGTGGCTGCAGTGGGAGGTCAGAATTCCCTACGTTTACGATCGGTCCTCCATCTTGAATTGAGTGTTTCTTCAAGAAAATCATTGTCTTCTAGAGCATCCACAAAAGCATCTTTTCTTCTCTGAATTGTTTCTTATTCCATCCCTCCATCTTCTTCAGTTGTTTCTATTTGTGTGCTGAAATTTCTCATATCTGTTCGACCTGCATTCCTTTCTTATATGTCCATACTTGTTACAAGAATAACATCTCATGTGTCCAGAATCATAATGAGTATTTCTATTCTTCCTCCTTTTACAATCAGCTGCTTTGTGTCCATACTTGTTACATGAAAAGCAATATCCCTTGAAGAAACCAGAGTACCTTTCTATGTAGGAACTGTTTGTTTGAGGCTGAAATGATCTGCTCGTGCAATTTTCTGCAACATGTCCATAATTATGACATTTAAAACATTCAACGTTCTTGAATGAATTTCTTTGAGAATTCATGATTGTTGGTTGAGCTTTTGTCTCTTTCAACACTTCAGGTTTTGCATTGACATCCTCTGAATTTTTGGCACTTCCTTGTGAGCTAGATTCTCCTTTAACGGTTTCATGGAAACCAAGACCAAGTTTGATAACAGGAGACCTTTGATTACTCAGAATATTGTCCAAAATATTAGTACTATCTTGAAACCTCAAAATTTTAACCTTTTCTTCTAATTTACCCTTGAGAATGTTTACCTCAACCTCCAAGGTTTGACATTGCTTTGTCATGCTTTCTTATTTCCTTCTTCCATCTTCTACTTGATCCTTCAGATTTAGAATCTCTTCTTTCAACCAATCTTCATTTTCCTTCACATGTTTGTTGCGACTCTTCATTCTTCTTAGTTGATTTTCGAATCTTCTTTGAGAGAATGATTGCAGCTGAGCCTTCCTTTTCAAATGATTGTAGAGGTTCCTTATTTTTCTTACTTGATGCTTCTAAATCTTCCTGAAGACAAATGATTGCAGCTTCAAGTCCTTCATTCTTCTTGCTTGATTTTTCAAGATCTGCTTCTAGATCGTTAATTTGATTGGATGCATAAGTATAAAACCTTTGATACTTGTCCACCTGTCCATTCAGTATTTCTATTTGATCTTTCATTTGTGAGATCATCTCTTTATAGATAGTTTCTTGCTTATTGTATGAACTTTGTAGTTCTTCTTCTTTAATCTTGAGAGCTTCTTCTAGATCCACAACTTTGCTTTCACTATCTTTACTATTGTTTGCACAAAGAAGAGTATTACACGTGGCCTTCTCCTTTTTCTTCTTTTCCATGAGTGCTTGTAGATCTTCGTCGGAATCTGTTTCATCTTCTTCAATTTTTGCTATACATGATTTTTGAGGTATCTCCTTTCCTTGAGTAACCTTCTTCTTTTGCTTCTTAGCCATGAGCACTTTCAGATCTTGGTCAGAATCTTCTTCATCTTCACTGGACACTTCATCATCATCTTCTTTTGCATAATAACTCTTTCTCTTTTCAAATTGTTCCCCTTTACCATGCTTTTCTCTATAAGGACATTTAGCAGCATAATGACCAACTTTTCCACACTCAAAACATTTGAAGGGAAGCTTACCTTTGAATCTTCCAGTGCCTAGTTGGAGCTTTCTCACGAAATTCGCTTCTTCTTCATCGGATATATAGCTGGATTCTTTGACAACTTCCTTTTCCTTTCCTTTTGTAGATGCCTTAAAAGTAGCTTCTCTTACTTGAGAAGGACCTCCTTGTCTCATTTCAAAAGCAGTCAGAGTACCATGTAATTGAACAATAGTAAGCGATTGCAGATCTTGCCTTTCTTCAATAGCCGAAACTTTAGAGTCAAATTTTGAAGTCAAGGATCTTAAGACCTTTTCCACCAGAGTAGTATCAGTTATGGTTTCACCCAAATTTCTCATCCGATTTACAATATCATCTAGACGAAGAAAGAAACTGGCAACACTTTCATCACTATGCATCTTCAAGTTTTCATATTCAATTCTAAGAGTTTGGAGTTTTGCACTTTTTACCTTTGTGTCTCCTTCATAGCTTAGAATGATTTTGTCCCATATGTATTTTGCCGAATGTAGTTGCATCACTTTAGCAAATTCTGATTCAGACATGCTTCCCAATAAGACATTCACTGCTTTGGCATTGATTTCATACTTCTTTCTTTCAGCTGCATCAGTAGGAATATTTGCCGAGTATTGATAACCTTCTTGCACGATTGCCCATACATCTGCACCAAGACTTTGCAGATATGCTTTTGTTCGTACCTTCCAGAAAATCAGATTGCTTCCATTGAATCGAGGTGGCTTTATAGACATCACTCCTTCTTGACTTCCCATTGCGACGGATCTCCTTCAAGCGATCAAGCTTCTGCAGAAGGACCACGCTCTGATACCAATTGTTGGGAAAAATACTGAGAGGGGGGGGTGAATCAGTATTTACTGCATATTCAAACTTTTTACTTTTTCATTCCTTAAAACCCATACGCTACTTTACTTCGGTAAACTAGCGTATATACGCGGATCCCCTTTATGAAACTAGCGTATACACAGAGATTTAGATATGTCATTAAATCTTCACTTAAACCATTCCATCATTTATTCATCAGATATTCAATAAGCAGTAAACAGGTGCAGTAAGAGCAGAATAAACCATCACACAAAGCATCACACATGAACACCAGGATTTTTAGGTGGAAACCCAAATCGGGAGAAAACCACCGCTGCAGTTGCTCGGCCTTCAATATTTTATTATAGAGAAAACATCTTACAACATATGTGCTGGCGCAGACTTGACCAGCACGCAGGCACCCACCTGCGCTCGTTTACCAGCCTCTCTTGGAAGGGAGCTCCAACCCCCTGACTCGTTTACCAGCCTCTCCTGGAAGGGAGCTACGACCCCCTGATCTCGTTTACCAGCCTCACCTGGAAGGGAGCTACAACCCCCTGACTGAAGGCTACAACCTTCAGCATCACCTTGGACCACGTTTCATCGATTTTCACACTGGATCCAACCACTTCAATAGAACACAACTTGCAGACCGCAATTCATCATATTTCCAGACCGAACCCTTTCCATACTTTTAAGCACGAACATACATCATCAACAGATACATATCAACACAGATCAGATATCAGAAACACAGCAGAATAGATCAGATGTTTCATACCCCTTGCTTCAGCAAACCCTAGTTTGCATACGCTCTTTCCCTTCACTGATATCGCGTATATACGCGCTTCCGTCCACACAAACCAGCGTATACCTCAGTGTATATTTTATTGCGCATACGCGCTTTCTCTTCGCTGAAGCCGCGTATATACGCGCTTCCTCCGCGGTGAAGTAGCGTATAGATCTTCAATCATTACAGAGCAGCATACTTCATCAGATCAGATATTCAGTTCAGATCTACCCTTTTGCTTTAGACAGATGTTCGCCTAGATGCTCGCCTCATCACAGATCTAAGCCTTCCATAATCAGATCTAACAAATACAAGAGCAATTCAGATCTAGATCCCCTTCTTCATCATTGGTGCATCATACAATCAGATTTATCATTCAAGTGTAACCCTTTCCATTCAGATATACTTCAGAGAGAAGTATTCATTCAAGCTCAGACATCCTGCACCCACACCCATGATTTGCACAATGAAATTCTTCTCCTTATATAGGTTTATCCTTTTTCAATACCATGAGCCCCTTTTTCAATACCATGGACCAAAACAGTACCATAAGCCCAAAACTACCTGGTCGGGGTCAATTAGGCGGATCATTACCCAATACAATGGGTCAATACCATGGTGGTTACCCTTTGTTTTTCACTTTTTGAGCGCTTTAGCCCATACGCTACTTGGCACGTTCCTTTCCGCGTGCATACGCGACTTCCCCTAGGCCAATCCGCGTATACCAAGAAACATACTCTTTTTCATCATACTTTGAGTACATTCTGAAATCCTTTCTTCATTGCCTTCTGTACACACTGTAGAAACATCATATTTTCTTCATCAGGAACATATTCTCTCAAGTACAACTTCATCAAGTAAGTTGTCATCATCTTCATCAAGTGGTTTGCTTTTCAAGGACAACACTCAGTATCATATTGTCAACAAACATCAGATTTACATCATTTATCAAGTCCATCAAGTCAAGTATAACTTCATCAGGTGGATTGCCATCAAGGACAGCACATGTCAACAGTCGCATGTCTTCATCTCCATTCCGTGGGTTGCCATCAAGGACAACACTCTGCATCATATTTCCAACAACAAAGAACAGGGTTTGAAAGGAAATGCTAAAAGAGCCACGACTACAGTGACCAATATCCCCTTAGGGGTCCGAATTCAGTTTTGTTGCGTCATTTGTGGTATCAGAGCTATTGTTTGAAGTTGTTTTTGTTGACATGGCAATCCGAGTTGGTAGAGGTGCTGGCAGAAGGAGACCTGTTGCCAACGCAGAGGTGTTGGGGATGTTGCAGAGGGTCGAGGCTAGAATGGATGCCATGGAGCGAAGACAGCCCGCAGATCCTAAAGACATCAGCGAACCTGAAACAAAAGAAGCTGAAGAAAATGTTGAAATTCCTCCTAACATGAGGCTCCTCGGAACTGTTTTGGGGTCTGTAGTTAAGCCCAGAATTGAAGTTGAGTTATGCAGGGGGACTGAATCCAGAAGAACTAGTAGACTGGATTAATGAAATGAACAAGTGCTTCGACTATGAAGAGATAAGCGAAGATAAAAAGGTCAATTTTGTGGTGACAAAGCTGAAGGGACATGCTGCACTTTGGTGGGACAGAGTGCGGGCAGAAAGAAGGAGAGTTGGCAAGAAACCTATCAAGAGCTGGACCAGAATGATGGCTAAATTAAAAGGTAAATTCTTGCCTAGTGATTATCAGCTGATATTGTATAAGCAAATGCAGAACCTGAGATAGAGGTTGCTGACAGTAAAAGAATACACAGAGGAATTCTACAGAGTAAGCATAAGGGCTGGGAAATTCCAAGACACACTAGAGAAGACTGCCAGATATGTGAATGGTCTCAAGCTAGAGATCCAAGATGAGATTGGTCTTCTGTCTCCTAAGACAGTGGAATAGGCCTACCAGATGGCCTTGAAATCAAAGAGGGAGAAACTCCTGAGAAAACAGACTGCCAAGAAGAGAGGTACTTTCCATGGGAAGGGAAGTCAGGGTGGTAGAGGAAAGCCTACACCCAGGAATGGAGCTGACAGTAGCTCACCTCAGAATGCATCTACAGAAGATGATGCAAAGGGCAGAAGGGGTTCTTACAAAGGAAGAGGAAGAGGAGACAGAGGCAGAGGTAGAGAATTGAGGTGTTATAGATGTCAGCAAGTGGGACACAAGCACTATGAATGTCCAGAGAATGTGGGTGCTGGTCCAAGGAATGTTGTTGTTGCCCAGACTGGAGAAGAGGCAGAGATTGAAGAAGAAATTCTTCCAGAGAGGGGAGAATCCTTGGTGGTGAATAAGGTCCTGTTGAAGCAAGCCAAAGAGGTCACTGAGCCTGCACAAAGAAAGACTTTGTTTAGGAGCATATGCAAAGTCCAAGGGAAATGCTGCCAGCTAGTCATTGATAGTGGCAGCACAGACAATCTGGTTTCCACTGAGGTAATAGAAAAATTGAAGTTGAAGACAAGGGAGCATCCAACTCCCTACAGGGTGTCCTGGCTGCACAAAGGGCACCAGCTGGTTGTAAAAGAGCAGTGTGAGATAGAGCTGCAAATGGTAAAATACAAAGATAAGGTCCTGTGTGATGTAATTCCCATGGATGTGTGTCATATACTGCTGGGTAGACCTTGGCAGTTTGACAGAGCAGCAGTGCATGATGGCAAGAAGAACACTTACAAGTTCTTCAAAGATGGGGTGCATCATACATTGATACCCATGGAAGAAGGAGAGCCATCCAGCAGAGTGATTGATCCAAAGACCTTGTTGCTGAGCGGGAAGGAATATCTGCAGCAGATAGAAGAAGAAGAGGTAAGCTTTGCTTTAGTTTGCAAACCAAAAGTAGTTCTTACTTCTACAAATATTTCTGATTTGCCAATAGAAATCCAAGAGATGTTAGATGATTACTGTGACATTGTTGTGGATGATTTACCTGATGAGCTGCCACCTGTGAGAAAGATTAGCCATCAGATAGATTTTATCCCTGGTTCAAATCTGCCAAATAAGGCAGCCTACATAATGACTCCCAAGGAAAATGAGGAAATCAGGAGACAAGTACATGAGTTGGTGGACAAGGGGCTGATTAGAGAAAGTTTGAGTCCATGTGCAGTACCAGCAGTATTGAGCCCAAAGAAAGATGGAGGCTGGAGGATGTGTACTGATTCCAGAGCAATCAATAAGATCACAATCAGGTACATATTCCCTTTGCCCATAATTGAGGACTTAATGGACTGTTTGAGTGGTGCTAAATATTTCTCAAAGATAGATTTGAAAAGTGGATACCATCAGATTAGAATAAGAGAGGGTGATGAGTGGAAAACTGCCTTTAAAACAAATGAAGGACTGTATGAATGGATGGTAATGCCTTTTGGGTTGTCAAATGCACCAAGCACTTTTATGAGACTTATGAATGAAGTGTTGAAAGAATTTATTGGGAAATTTGTGATAGTATATTTAGATGATATATTAGTTTTCAGCAGAACTAAAGAAGAACATTTAAGGCATCTTAATCATGTCTTGAAGAAGCTGCACCAAGAGAAACTGCTGATAAATTTGAAGAAATGCTCATTCATGAAGGAAGAGTTGGTTTATTTGGGTTTTTTTGTTTCTGCAGAAGGATTGAAGATGGACCCAGAAAAGGTTAAGGCAATTGTGGAGTGGCCTTCACCCGGGAGTACTTTTGAGGTAAGAAGTTTCCATGGACTTGCTAGTTTTTATAGAAAGTTTATAAGAAACTTCCGTACGATTAATGCATCCATAATTGAGACCATAAAGAAGAGAAAACAGCCATTTAAGTGGACTGCTGAAGCAGAAAGAAGTTTTAAACTATTGAAGCAAAAGATAATAGAGAAGCCTGTTTTGATCCTGCCTGATTTTACTAAACCATTCCAAGTAAAATGTGATGCCAGTGGGGAAGCCATTGGAGCTGTGTTGAGTCAGGATGATAGGCCTGTAGCCTATTTCAGTGAAAATTTGAATGATACCAGAAGAAATTATTCCTCTTATGAGAAGGAATTCTATGCAATTGTTTAGGCACTGAAGAAGTGGAGACATTACTTGATGTCCAGGGAATTTGTATTATATTCTGACAATCATGCTTTGCAGTATATTGTACAGCAGCCCAAGTTGAAACATAAGCATGCTAAATGGGTTGAGTATCTCCAAGGTTTTAATTTTGTTTTGAAACATATAAGTGGCCAAGCCAATAAAGTAGCCGATGCTTTGAGTAGGAGACACTTGCTTGTTCAAGAAAATAATTTTGAGGTTGTAGGATTTGATTTTCTCAAGGAATTGTATAAAACAGATCCTGATTTTAAAGAAGCATTTGAGGCATGCAGTAACCCTGTCTTAACAGATAGAAGCCAGTGGCTAGATTATTTTCTGCAGGAAGACTTGTTATTTAGAAAGAACCAACTGTGTGTACCAAAATGCTCCATGAGAGAAAATTTGATCAAAGAGAAGCATAGTGGTGGACTTGCTGGACACTTTGGTACTGATAAGACTTATGAGCAGCTGAGTCACTTTTATTTCTGGCTCAAGATGAGAGCAGAAGTGGACAAGTTTGTGAAGAATTGCAAAATCTGTCAGTATGCTAAAGGAAGGAGCCAGAATGCAGGATTGTACACTCCCTTGCCTATTCCAGACAGGCCTTGGGACATGGTGAGTATGGATTTTGTTCTAGGATTACCCAAGACTCAGAGAGGGAATGATGTAGTCTTTGTTGTGGTGGATAGATTCTCCAAAATGGCACATTTTATTCCATGTTATAAAACTAGTGATGCCACCCATGTTGCTAACTTGTTTTTCAAAGAAGTTGTTAGATTGCATGGGTTACCCAGGAGCATTGTTTCAGACAGAGACACCAGATTTGTGGGGCACTTTTGGAGGACATTGTGGAAGAAACTTGGCACCAAACTAAGTTTCAGCTCAGCTTATAATCCCCAGACTGATGGATAGACTGAGGTAGTGAATAGAAGTCTGGGAAATTTATTGAGAAGTCTTTCAGGAGAGCATCCCAAGCAGTGGGTCCATATTTTTCCCCAGGCAGAATATGCATATAATGATTCACCAAACAGGAGCACAGGACAGAGTCCATTTCATATTGTTTATGGAATGCATCCCAGAGGAATATCAGAATTAAGAAATCTGGGAAGAGCAGAGCTAAGGAGTGCAGATGGTGAGGAGTTTGCTTCAGAGATCCAGGCCATACATGAACAAGTGAAACATCAATTACAAGGCAGCAGCATCAAATACAAAAGCAGAGCAGACTTGAGCAGAAAGGAAGTTCATTTTGAAGTAGGAGATCAGGTTTTGGCACACTTGAGAAAGGAGAGGTTCCCAAAGAAGCAGTACAACAAATTGAAGTTCAAAAAGATTGGGCCATGCAAGATACTTAGGAAGTTTTCTGCAAATGCTTATGAGATTGAATTGCCACCTGATGTTGGAATATATCCCATTTTTAATGTTGCAGATTTATACAAGTATGAAGATGATGGTGCAGAGGACAGATCAGAAGACAAGGAACAGATTGAGTGGAAAGAACAGCTACCTACAGCACAGCCATTGCAACCAGAGAAGATATTGGACAAGAGAGTGTTCAGAAGGACCAGAGGACAAGAGTACTTTCAGTACTTGATCAAATGGAAGGATAAGCCAGAGGAAGATGCCACTTGGATGACTGAAGAAATGTTGCAGAAGATAGGCAGATCAGTGGAAGAGCTCATGGACAGGAGCCCATGAAGAAGATTGCCCTCGGAAGTCTGATGCAGGGGCATTAGACACTAGCCAGCAATGTAGGAATTTTGTCCACATGTTGTGGCTAGTAGGGTACGAAACATCTAAATTGTAACAGCTAGGTGTCAATACCTCAGCGGATTGTATTATTTAGATTAGTTAGAACTTGTAGGAGTCAAACAGTTAAGCTCGATCCAACTGTCAGTTCAGTTATTGAATAAATTGTAATTAGGCTTTTGGTTTCCTGAAACGGTCCTCACAGAGGAACCGAAAGGACATGTTGATGTATTAATTGTGTTCTCCGGATGGAGAAGGAGAGAGCGAGAGGGGGAGAAGTTTCTGCAATAAACTCTGTGTGTTACAATTGTTTCCAGTTAAATGGTTTCTAAGCTTGTTTTCCATTGGAGAGACTTGAATCTTTGTCTATAAAAGGATTGTTTAATTGCGAAGCAATTGAATTCTGTATAGTTATAATTCCTGAGTCGAATCACTGTGTCAACTCTGCGTCTGTCTGTCTGTCGTTTCTCTTCTATTTATTGAGAACCCTGCGAATTCAATCCCGCCGCAGGCGAGGTCTCTGCGTGAAATTGTGGCCATTTAATCCTTTTTTTTATGATAACAGAAGTTTCGCTTTGTTTACAAAAGAAATACATTTGTTTGTTGATAATTAGAATTCCTAACCTGAGTCGAAAACCTGAGTAAGGCGGATGAAGAATAACGCACCGACCATTAACCTTGGTAAAGCACTGTAGCAAAACAACGAGTGGTTTTGGAGGGCGGATTGCCCCATTTCGCACTGCTTTTGCGGCGTAGGTGGTATTTTCTGAATTGGAGCGATTCCATACAGGAATCGACACGTGGCAAGGGATCCGTTTCAAAACCACCCGTTAACTTGCGCCTTCGCGCGTTAAAGATCGACGTTGGACGCCGAGCGAAATGCATACGGGTCGTTGATCTGGAGAAGGGCTATCCAACAGTGGGTGCTCGTTGAACTTGCCCGGAGGATAATCAAAGTGCGCAGACGATAAAAGAGGTACGGTGCATGCGTTGATTGGTCTATCGGCTGTGGAAGTGGGGCCCTAGAGCCACGGCTCATTATAAAGTCTTTTGTTTATAAAGTGTTGGCTATTAATATAAAATCCCGTCGGGTCACAATATCATTGCAAAGGGATGAAGGAGTATAAAGGTCGGAGATAAATCTAAGTCCATAAGTATTGTTTTACCAAATAATATTTATTTATCAAATTCCGTGAATTTGATAAATAATATTCCAGGAAAGGAGAAAAGTTTATTACACAGTAATTTACAGTGGATGGGTCTACTATAAAGTTGCGAATATGTTTCATTGCCAATTCCTTTGAAATTGATAAATAATACAAAGAAGGATAAAGGACCACGTGGGAGAAAGGAAAGGGAAT